>CM040127.1:276607882-277207882 GCA_022559845.1 Amorphophallus konjac
CCTCAACAATTTCAGCCTCATCCTCAGCCCTTTGTTGCATCCTCTCCTTTTTGCCCAGAAGACACTGGCGCATCTCTTCTCGCACCTCTCGGGGACAGTGGTCACATTGTTTCACCTCTCCTCTTACCCCTGCCAAATGTTACTTTCCTCTGGTAATTCCGCCATGTATCTCCCTACCACAGTAATTGCATTTCACCTTTCTTCTCTTAACATCAACTAAGGACAGGTGGGCGCACCTCAGATCCACCTGCCCTTACTACTCCTGTGTTTGCTGACGTCTAGTATGATGCTGTATTATGACAGTCAAAGACAATCTCTTCTAAGTACAATGAAAAAAAGGCAATTCAACATGATAGACCTCCAAATTATTGAAGGAGACTTAAGCCTTAACTGAGCTTCAATTGTGGCTAAGAAAGTCGAATTAGACGAAAGCCCCAATTTTGATGAACTAATTAGGGCTTAATTACCAACTAACCCTTAATCACCCTTCATAAAAATAAAATCCCAGCATGATCCCACCCCAATTTCGTCAATGAAACTTAATTAATCTTCAATTGTGGCTAAGAAAGCCGAATTAGACGAAAGCCCCAATTTTGATTAACTAATTAGGGCTTAATTACCAATTAACCCTTAATCACCCTTCATAAAAATAAAATCTCAGCATAATCCCACCCCAAATTCATCAATTAAACTTAACTAACCTTCAATTGTGGCTAACAAAGTCGAATTAGACGAAAGTCCTATTTTTTATGAACTAATTAGGACTTAATTACCAATTAACCCTTAATCACCCTTCATAAAAATAAAATCCCAGCATGATCCCACCCCAAATTCATCAATTAAACTTAATTAACCTTCAATTGTGGCTAAGAAAGCCGAATTAGACGAAAGCCCCAATTTTTATAAATAAATTATGGCTTAATTAATAATGACTCTAATTTTAAGTATCTAATTAGGGTTTATTTTAAAATCTGAACTAATTAGGGCTGCACAAATTAAGGTACAAAAAAATACTTACCCAATGAAGTGCACAGCAGCAGGGGGTGGGCAGTCCAGCGGTGGCAGACTGGCAACAGGGCGGTCCGGCCAGGCGCTGGCAGTAACAGCAGCAGCTGCTGCAGCAAGAGCAGCAGCAGTGGCAACAGGGCCGCGGCTGGGGGCCTGGGGCAGCCAGGCAGGACGGCAGCTACGGCAACAGCAGCAGCAGCCTGCGGCAGTAGCAGCACCAGCAAGCAGCAGCCTGCGGCAGTAGCAGCGCAGGGGGGGAGGGTTTCGGCTCGACTGGGTAGTGGGTTTCCGGGGGGGACAGCAAGTGATTCACGTGAGTTTCGGCCGAAACCGGACGGTTTCGGGCCGAAATCGTCCGGTCTCAGGCGAAACGTGTATCGGTTTCGCCAGAAACCGATACACCTATTATGTTTCGGGTTGCTACAGTGACGGGGGGCTTTTTCGTATCGATTATGGCTGAAACTGCCAACCGTGGGATGAATATTCCAAGCTGTTGCTCGTGCTATATATGGATAAAGCAATATATATGGTGCAAATAGATTCACTGCATATATGGTGCAGGTAGGCGCAAGTCAATGTTCCAAAAGAAAGGGCAATTTGGGTATACAAAATATTATTCCACTCTCTAATCCCAACAGCTTATCAAACTGCCTAGAATAAGTCATCCTACTCAGCTTTAACCCAGCAAGAGTAAGTGGCAGTTATCAAAGTAGAGCAAGCTAACTCCCATGATACCCTACCTACGCTTATCCTAACCACGTTACTCTAACATATAGTCAAACTCGCCCATAAGGAATGAGCCTAAAACACTTATAGATTGAAATGTGAGTATTGCAGTAATGATGTGATCAGAGAGGTAATTATTGCAACAGTATAGTGAACAGAAATAAAGAGACAACAATCGCACAAATGGCAATCTGACAAGACACAAGGCTTTATATTGGTTCAGCTCTGACCTCAGTCAGTCCTACATCCAATACCCAACAACCACTGAGATTTCCACTATCTCCCCGCAAGGAATAGTACACTGGTTGTTTTTGGTCAGGCGTTCAGCCATACCACGGGCACTCGCTCACTAGAGCCCCAGCTGACTTGCAGGCATAGCCAAACCTAGCTATTTTTGATCAGGTGTTCAGCCATACCACAGACACTCTTTCACAAGAGCCCCAGTTGACTTCACGGCACAGCCATACCCAGGATTTCAAGTCTCCTGTAGGCACTCTTGTCGACAAGTAAGGGACTTCTCCCCAAGGAAGGTAGTATCGGTTTCGGTACCGGTTTCGGCCGGTTCCGAAACCAATACATACCGGTTTCGATACCGGTTTCGGTTTCGGCCGAAACCGGTTGAAACCATTTTAAAAATTAAAAAAAAAACTGTCTGGTTTAGGCCGAAACCGTCCGATTTCGGACCGAAAATGGTCAGTTTCGGCCGAAACCCTTAATGGTTTCGTCCGAAACCATTAAAAAAGTATTTTTTTTGAATAGTTTCGTCTGAAACCATTAAAAAAGTATTTTTTTTAATGGTTTCGAACCTGCTATAGTGTTTTGGTCCGATTTCGGATCGGTACCGGCCGAAACCGATACGTTTCGACCGAAACGTATCGGTTTCGGCCGATATTGCCAACCCTGCTTCTCCCCTCAAGGAGAAGTAAATCACTGGTTAAGTGGGTTTACACAGATATTACCTCTTGATAGGCAGAGTTGTGTACAATGAAATATAAATCGTTTAAGATAGAAGAATGAGAGTGAAACCATAGCTATCTTGAAGTACAACAGTAAAAACCCTTCAAAGATAAATGCAAAGAATCACGGAAGACAGTTGTAAGGAAGTTGAGGATATTGCTGCAGTTGGAAGATGCTTATGTTTCTTCCTTACTTCAACATGTAGATGTGGTTGAGGAACAAGATGGCTTTGCTTTTCGCTCAACACTAGGCTTCATGCTTCTATCGGCTGAAGTTCACTGGATGTAGCTCTTGGTATGCTCACTTCTTTGTTGTAGCATTCTGCAGCTCCTTGGATAGATGATGTATCTGTAAATACGCCCAGCCAAGGCTCTCTCGGAGAGAAGTTTCTTGTTCAGCCACAGCAGATATTTATAGCTCTTTGTGAAGATAGTTCCGTTAGATACATCCCGATGATCATTTAGACTCATCCAGGTATTCGTTAGACACATCTTGGTATTCGTGTAACGTGTAGCTGTCTGTAGAGTAATCCTTACTGTCTTGGAATTAACGCACTCCTTTGAATGAGAAGACAGGGCAGATCCTTCCTAGGATAGCTTCGTTGACTTCGTGCTTTTCTCTTAGAGATCTTCCTTACACCGTTGTATATGTTAACAAACTACTTTTCTGAGAGTGTGCCCTTTTTTCCTAGAGCTATCACACTGCAGAGGAGTTTGCTTATTTTATGAAAAGATAAAGTCATGAATGGCTGCATAGAATACTTCCTTCTTTCTACTGAAGTCGATACGTATTTGTACTCACTATTCTGGCAGTAACTTTCTAGTCTGTTATTTCCTAAAATAGAGTTAAAGATACTGACCTTGCCAGGCATTTGGTCACGTACATTTTCACAGGAAAGGAAACAGAGTATGTGTACGCTTACATACTACATAGGTACCATTTAATGTCTCATACAGCAGAATACAATGTGTTTGAAATTTGAATCTCAGAGCTGTGTCTTAGTCGATGGGGAAATGAAAATTCTTTTACAGCAACGACTAAGTTAATTCTTAACATGAATATTGAACTTCAACAAACATTTTTATAAGAACACTTTGGTCGTTAGGATAGTTGTTGTTCCTTGCAACTAAAGACAGATAGTCGTTTGACTGTTTTTGTCTTTTGTTTGTCATAGTCGATTTAGGAGTGAATTTTAATTTGAATGATCGACTAATCTATTTTAGACAGTCACATTTTAATTCTGCAGCTATAGACAATAGCCTTTGAGATAGCTGAGAGTTCATGTGACTGTGATAATTTAGGCTATTAGATAGTCGAAGTAAAGTTGAGATAGCTGCTGCTACAGTTCGACTATACACAGATAGTCTATCTTTGAGATAGTCGATTGAGATGGGGTATTCAACTATCTGTTAAGATAGGCGATCATTTAGTTCAATTATTTTATTATTGGGATAGTCGATATCCCAGTGACTATCTTGATAGATAGGCGATGGAATGCGCCTATGTTGAATGCTTTGCAATAGATAGGCAATGTTTGTGATAGGCGTTGGATCTGCACCTATGTTATCCTTTGGATCTGCGCCTATGTTATCCTTAAGTGCGCCTATGTGTAGTGTTTTATGAGATAGTCGATGTTTGAGATAGGGCGATGGGTCTACGCCTATGTTAACAATGTTTTAGTGACTATCTGAATTCAGTGCGACTATGTTAGATAGGCGGTCTTTTAAGATTTGAGATAGGCGATGGTCGTGCGCCTAAGTGAATTCATGCGCCTATGTGAATTTTTGTGCCTTTGTGAGCGCCTAAGTGAATTTCTGCAACTAAGTGAAGACATAGTTGATCTTGTTCAGCGCCTATGTGAACTTAGACTAAGTTTACAGCGCCCAAGTGAATAGTCTTGCGACTATGTTATACTTAGAGAAATTTCAGACATTCTTAACTTTTACAAGACTTTTCTTATGAAGACTTTTGTTGCTTTAGTGATTTTTGTTCTTATTTGAATTAACTCTGAAGCTTTGTTTTTACCTGAAGGCTAACCCTAAGGTTTTGTTTTCTATAAGATCAGAGTTTATAAATTACCAAGACTTAATTCAAGGTTTTGTTGACATCAAGATTTATTATCAATTTACACGAAGGTTTTTGTTATCACCAAAATTAATATAAATAAGTGAATGACGGGGTTTTAATTTAACACTCAATGATTTAGCTTGAATATGAAGTTATGAAGTGTTAACCTATCACCCCTGTCCTCGGCCCCGGCATCATCCCCGCATGTCCTAGCCCCTATGAGCTCGTCGTCGATTCCTACCCCCGTGTTGTCCCTTCCCGCACCGGCTCTCATCATCGCCACTCCCCCGCCACGGCCACACGTTCCCCATCGACCGCCCCGACTGTCCCAGTCAAGGTGCCCGCCCCGGCCCCGAGAAAGAAGCCGAAGAAGAAGAAGTTCGTCGTTGCTCCTACACCGGCAGTCGCCAGCCCCCCGACACTGCCTGCCTGGCACCCAAGTAGTCCCAGGAAGCCACCGTACCCACGCCGGAAGATATACTATGCCCTCCCTTACAGCCCCACTCCCCCTCACCCCCGCCCCAAACCCCTGCTGCCACTATAAGACGTGATCTGAGAGGTCGTGAGACTCCATATCTATGTAGATCCCTCAAACAATGCCACATGTCGCACACCAATAGTGACACACTGATCCACAGTGTGCCAATGGCCACGGACCTTGCGTCAACACCAGAGACGGTGGAGTAGTACCACCGGCAACGACTACTCTCGGCCAGAATCCCCTCACCTACCATATCCTCCCTCTCCTCTCTCAAAAGGTCTCTCTCTCGTCTCTCCCTTGTAAGAGTGGGGAATTTGGGGATGTGAGAGGCGTATTTTCATCATTCAACGACCAACTAATGGGAATATTGGAATCTTAATGAAATATCCGCCTTCCCATCGACGGAAGTTAACCACGATGAGATTTTTTCAAGCTTTGGTTAGAAGTAATGATATGCCTGCTAATGCGTTTCCAAGAATGATATGTTTGCCAATTCACTTTTAACAATGATTTATATGAAAAAACCCCTAAAATCAAATATACGGGATGGGTTTGAAGGGTTGACCACTGCAAATCCCAACCTACATCAGTTGATCCTGCGATCCATGCACATGCCACGTCCATGGCTGGCAGTATCGGCCGAACCCGATACGTTTCGGCCGAAACGTATCGGTTTCGGCCGGTACCTATCCGAAACTGGACCCCAACACTGTAGCAGGTCCGATACCTAAAAAAAATAGTTTTTTAATGGTTTCGGACGAAACCATTAAGGGTTTCGGCCGAAACTGACCTGTTTCGGTCCGAAACCGTCCAGTTTCGGCCTAAACGAGAGAGAATCACTATTTTTTTTAATTTTTTGAATGGTTTCAACTGGTTTCGGCCGAAACCGAAACCGATACCGAAACCGGTACGTATCGGTTTCGGTACCGGCCGAAACCGGTACCGAAACCGATACTGGCATCCTTGGCCACGTCCATGAAATGCATCATATTGCCAACAGAATATCCATGACGCATTGACACATACAACAAGAACCACCTCAGATGCTCATGCAAGGTCGTTCCATGCACTGAAAGCTAGCAACAGAAATGACCAACTTGGTCCGTAGTATTGAACAGCATCCACTTCCAGCATATAGGGGGAAAAGTTTTTGTTTTTTTAAGTGGGTGGTACAATAATTGTATAAATTGTAAAAGTACATGATGTACAAGTATAGTCAAGTATAGAAGGGAAAAGTTCGATTTGCCAATTTATGAACTTATGCACAGGGAAGGAGGGAAAATCATTCTAAAATTGTCTTTGTTAGAGAAAATTGTCAAAGATGCCCCTATTAAGTTGCTGCTTCCTTCCCAATAGTGCAAATTCACATGATGCCGAAAGAAAGCCTTCAGGCATACCTCTGACAGAAGAGCAACAACAACAGCAGAAATGCAAGGGATTTCTTCAGAGAGTTGAAAGATAACACGTATAACAGTGAAGACCTGCAGATCCTTCAACTGCAATTAGAAAGAACAATACAAGTCAATCCACATGAAAAGAAATTTCATGTCCAATTTCTTTATGAAAAAAAGGGAATAATTTAGATGATATTTCAAACAATTCCCAACAAGTAGAAAAAGGTTCAGCAACCATCAAATAAGCATCCAAAATAGCTAAGCAATATGCATTTAATAACCTGAATGGGAAGTGAAGCTACAAGTGCTTCAACAGCAAGGATTATGCTTGGGTCCCCTCCCCAACGGAAATCAATGTCCATTATTATCTGTCCTTTCTTAAGGCTTTGAACACGTATACCTGTGTCAAAAGGGAAAGGCCAAATGAAATTTTCTATTACAAATTCCATGTAAATGTGCAATAAGCATGAATTGATGAATACATTATTACATTGGAATAGATGCATGCGCCTTAAGAAGGTAGAGATTAACCAAAACTGAATAAATGCAAAAAACTTTGCAGAAACAGCATGATAGAAAATAAACCGAACTTGCAAAAACTGGCAAAATGTCGGAAAGAAAAGATGACGAAATAGCTAAGACACTTTCATATGATGATATCTTGAAGGGAAGAAAAATGTAAAAGCATATAAATGAAAGCAGAGCTCTCACAGTCAGGAGTTAGGCTTCCCATGTGAAGACTAAATTGCACTAACTGGTCAAAAGCAGAAGCATGTTGTATATGATCAGGAATGTTGTGTGTACATAACTACATACGACCATCAGATGGCCAATCTTCTGAACTGTTTCAATGATGGAACTTCGTCATCTCATACTGTGTCCACAGCACATGCACCTTTCATGGCATTTGAATTATATGGTAGCTTGTTGATTGTGATTTCTATTTTACCGTCTCTGTTCTCTCACTTTAATTTACCTCTACCTGACTTTTCCATGTCTCTTAAAAACATGCCAAAAGAACCGCTTAATAGGAAATTTCCGACCACCTTCATCTGCAGATGATGAACCCTCAATTATTAAAGCTTTCTTCCCCACCCTTTGTCATTACCCCCCAGACATGACAATTCTTAATCATCAATGGGTTTCCGATGTTTTGCCCGGTAATCCAGTGGGTTGATTAATCAACCAGAATTAGGCATTGCCGCTCACATCCAGTCAAATACATAATCCACAAATTGTTACATCCTTGGCTAGCTCTCATCAAATCTGCTCAATCACTTATCTCATCTAGAAAGTCACCAGGCCTTGAATGCAATGTACTATGTTAAAAATGATTAGATGGCATCTTTCCATTCTCATCTGGGAAACCTTAGGCATCCAGGTATGATGTGAAGAGCAGTCTAAAGAAGATGAAGGAGATCCAGTGTCCATCCTTAGGCATCCAGGTATGATGTGAAGAGCAGTCTAAAGAAGATGAAGAAGATCCAGTGTCCATAATTCATTATTCTCAGTCAATGACACCAATCCCTGACATTCATTTTTACTGCTGGCCTTACCTCTTGGCGGGCCAAGATAAAACGAAGTCCCAAAGATGTTGACCTGTTCACATCAAATTACATGCCTCCTTCCCTGGATTTGGCATTCTATCCTCCCCTTTCAGTAGTGGCCATAACTGCTAGGAGCAGTTTTCCTAAGACATTTCCTTTCTTTTCAGAGATCCTCCACAGTTTTCTTAAGACAGCTATCCTTTGCGGTATTGTCTCTTGTCGTAGGCAGTTTTAGTTTTGCATATTTTTTAGGATTTTTTTGCAAATAAATCATTGTTAAAGTTGAAATGACAAAAATATCATGTCTGGAAATGTATTAGCAGGGATATCATTACTTTTGTCAAAATAGTGCAAAAATGTCATCGCCGTAACTCTCGTTACCAACGGTCAATCTAACCCTAGTTAACTTTAACTAAACCTATGAAATGTCAATAATATGCCCAATTTAAAAAAAAAGACTCATCTCTCTCTTCCCCCTCTCACCCCTAACTCCGATTCTTAGAAACTCTAATCAACTGGGAAGAGAGGGGCGTACTAGAGGGAAGGCTGCCCAGAGGAGGGGGGTGTAAAGGAGGGGGGTCACCGGGGTGGCCGCCAAGAGGAAGGAGGCGTTCGGAGAGGGGGTGCTAACCGAGGGAGAGCCAACCGCCGGCTGTGGACGTGCTAATAGAGGGGGATCACCGGGGTGGCCGCCGGCGGTGGAGTGCTAATAGAGGGAGAGAAAGAGAGAGGGAGGGAGGGAGGGAGGGCCAACTACCGGCGCTGGAGGTGCGAACATAGGGAGAGAGAGACAGAGGGAGTACTCGAACTTGGAGGACCACGGACGGTGGCTGGAGGAGGGTGTCAGGCCCTCCACTTCACCAACCGGCCGGGTTCGCTCAGTCAACAAACCATCTATCGAGGGTGCCAGAACCTCCGCTCCAGCAGCTGGCCGGGTCCACCCGGTCAACAAGCCAACTATCGGGGGTGTCAGGCCCTCGGCTTCAATAACTGGCCGGGTTCGCTCGGCCAACAGGTCAACTCTTGGGGGTGTCAGGCCCTCTACTGTAGCAGCCGGCCGGGTCCGCCCGGCCAACTCTCCACAGACCAGGGGTGTCAGGCCCTTCGTCTCAGCTATTGGCCGAGTTTTCTCGGTCAATCAAGTCACTGCTGGCGTCGCTCCTGCTCAACGGGGGCAACATCGTCGCCGTAACCGCACCAACTCTACTGCGGCCACCCTCAGAGGTACTGCCCCTGCACAATGGGGGCAGCGTCGCCGCCACAATGACGCCAGGCCTATGGCAGGCGTCGCCAGTGCCGCCCCTGCTCAACGGGGGCAGCGCCATAGCCGCAAGGGTACAAAGCCCGCAACGGCAACATCTCGCTCCGACAAAACTGTAATTGTCGGAGACATTCGCATCCGGCTCGATGGAGGCGAGCCGATCTTGCCACGGGACTGTCACGTCCCGACTATTCCCACCACCAATCGCTTCGAACTCCTCCGACAGGTCCGAGAAGACGGAGCGAAAAAGAAGACGCCCGCCGTACCGGCAGCAAACCAGGGTCCGACACAACGACCCAAACCACTTGCTCCACGATCAAAGTCAGGGGGCAATCCAATTGAGGAGCGCCAGCTCCACTTGAAGAAGATATGGGTCACCAAAGAGGAGGCCCGAATTATAAGGCGCGCAAGGGCGGAGAAGCCCTTCCGCATGTCGGATCTGCAACAAATGCGGAGTCCGACAAGCACTGAGACCTCGGCATCTCCGAGGTTCACAACTCAGCCCCTACGGAGGCAAAAGCACCGAGGAACCAGCAAGAAGGTGCGGCCGACCTCCCCGTGGCCCAGTTCCACGCACACGGAGGAGGATCGCTCCCCTCAAGATTCTACATCCCGAGTTTCTGTCTTTGACAGAGTAGGGATGCCGCCCAAGCCGGATCGACAGCCGCCCAGGAAGAAGCGGGTGGTTCAGGTGACCAACGATTCTGTCAAGGTGTTCACCTGTTACACCACCTCCGCCGATAGGCAGCCGGAGGATATCTCGGGGGAGCTCAATCAACCTCTTCAATATTTGAGGAGGTCGAGGCCCGTATCCCGGATCCTAGCCCAAACAAAAGAGGCGCCGGCTGCTGGGACGTCTCAGCCTGAGCCGACATGGAAAGAAGAGCGCCAAGAGGACGTCCACGGCATCGATGGGGACAGCAACCCCGCACATGAGGAAGATCTTGGGAGAGAGGCGCAGACCCCCGCGTTGGAAGAGCTCCAACGCGAAAACCAAGAACCCAAGAATCTCTTATAGGCGCTATTGCGTGAAAAAGATGTTCCTGTTCAACCTCAAGTGGCACCCACTAGAGTGGAACAGCAGCCTTCTCCCATCCCAGTCGCGGCCAATGCCTCTGTCACTGCGGCAAAATTGCCATTGGCGGTGGAATTTGAAGTGCCGCCACATGAAGCCAATGCGCGATCGTCTGCCACTCTTGCTGCAGAAAGCCTTATGGCGCAGAGGCAGATGATTGAGCGCATCGTGGAGGCGAAGTTTGCTCAACGAGGGTGTGGCTACCGTCGATTTGTACAGCGTGCCTTATCCCCTCCACCATCAATTCAAGAAGCTTCCGCATGACTGCCCAAAGGCCCCGAAACTCCAGAAGTTCAATGGGCAGGGCTCTCCACATGAACACTTGGCCTATTACATGACGGCCATGGGTGAATTGGCACTGGAGGAGGCATACTTGCTGCGGTACTTTGCCACGTCTTTGACAGGCACCGCCTTCCAGTGGTATTCAAGACTAAAGCCCAATTCAGTACCTGATTGGACTGATATGCAAAAGAAGTTCGTTGACCGTTTCCAGAAGGCCGAACGCAAAATCTCTCTGGCAGAGCTCTGTGCCCTCCGCCAGAAGAAAGGTGAGACCGCGTTGGACTTCATCAAGCGATGGAGGGACGTCAACATGCGCTGCGATAATCCTCCGACGCCTGAAGACGCAATCACCATCTACCGTAGGGGTCTCTCGGCAGAAGTCAGTGAAAAGCTTCTGGGTTCAAATATCAGAAGCTTCGACCTGCTAAATACGATGGTGGCGGAGATTAAAATGTTCTTCGCAGATCATCTGACACAAGCTTCTGCCAAAGGCAAGTCCTCCAAAGACCGTCTGGCTAGCGGCAAAGAGGTAAATGCTGTCGACTTCTCCCCGACAAATGGAAAAAAGGGGGAAGGGAAATCCAAAGGCAATGGCAAAAAACCTGATGCCAAGGCGAGCGCGTCTCGGTTGGTAGAGAACATGAAGACGCCTTATTCCTTCAGGAAAGACCATACCAAAATGCTCTTTGATCTCTGCATGAAAGAAAAGCTCATCACCCTATCGGATCCGCGGAAGCCCTCAGAGGTGGATAAAACAGATGATCCCACCTATTGTGTATATCACCGAAGGTTGGGTTATACCGTCGGAGACTACTAGGGATGTGCACGGTCCGGTTTGATCCGGTTCACCTCCTTTTTTTCTCAAACCAAACCAAACCGGTTTGAGTCTTAAACCGACCCAAACCAAACCATTTTACATGATGAACCGAACCAAACCAAACCGACCCAAACCGGTTCGGTTTGGTTCGGTTCATTGGTTTGGGCTTACAATTTTTGGGCCTTGAGCAATGCCCAAAATAACTGCACAAACAATAGAATGAGACTTCTAGAGGGTAACATGCTCATCATTCTCCACATGAAACAACCAAAAACACGGGATTCAAAAAAAAATATCATGATAATCAATGTCGTTTTTCTGTAAACACATAATTAAGACACACACGCAGTCTACGCTTGGCCGCTTGGGTACGTGTAATCGGGTTGTGGGCCGGTTCGGTTTTCTCAAATAGAAAACCGAACCAACCCGTTTCAATTTACTGCGGTTCGGTTCGGTTCACCGAACAGTAGCATGAATAACCCGATCCAAACCTGATTTTTCGGTTCGGTTTGGATCGGGTCATCGGGTCGGTCCGGTTTCTGCACAACCCTAGAGACTACTATGTTTTCAAGAGCATAGCAGAGGAGCTTATTCAAAAGGGCTTGGTAAATATGTTGAGCCATGCGGTCGACCCACCACAACCTCATGCTTGGAGTCGATCGAACCGGTCGGCTAATGTGGTCTTCATGGCGGCAACGGCTTCAAGCTCCAATGCCACCGAGGCCGGGCCTTCAAATCAGCAGCCCAACACTGGCCACGGAGCCGGTCCTTTTTTACTCTCGGAATGTCTGGCGCTACGGAGGACTATTGGGATGATCCGATGGGAAATCCGGCAATTGCAACTGGAACAGAGTCGTCTACTGTAGTTCCTGGAGAGCATTGATCAACAGCTGGCCACTTTCCCCTTTGGCCCATTTGCCAGAGGGTTAGCTCCAACCCATATACGGGAGGCGGGTGTACCACCTACTGGCCGAGCTCCGCTCAGGGGTTGGCTCTCCGAGGAATCCTCGGATTCATCTGAAGGTGAGGAGGCTTCATCTCAAGGCGAGCAGCCAGAAAAGTTATATTCATTCCCTTGGGAGAAGACCCCAAACATCTTCTTCGCATGTCAGCGAGCGAGATTGGTAAGCCCATCACCCATGGAGCAGACACCAGGTGCTGCATTTCGTCAAGGCTATTGCACATACCATGAGGTGGTAGGCCATATCATCCATAACTGTCAGCCGTTCAAGGACCTCGCCGAGGACTTAATCAGGCGAGGGAAAGTTAATATGGGTGAATTCCTGGTCAATCCACCTTAGCCGCATGTGCAGGAGAGTCTTCACTTCTCCGTCAATGTCATACATGCTTCAGCTACTTTCCAACTCCCGGAGCCACAAGAGGAGGGAGTCAGTTCCCAACCACCCAAGTCCACACTGTGGTATCCAGGGTGGCGACCCTCTCGTCAGTGTTCTTTCCCCAAGGAAGACACGGAGAAGATCTTTGATAAGCTCCTGGAAGAGGGTCGGGTGCTGACACATGATCCGCCGTCCTACTACAATGAGACGGCCAAGAGTCATCCCCACTACTGCAAATATCATGTCAAGGTGTCTCATCCTACCCGGCAATGCCCAGAAGTGCAAGATTGCATTGAAGTTCTCATCCAGAGAGGGGAGATTGATGTGCAGGGGAACTCTATGACGAGGCGACGTCTTAAAGAGGCCGCTAAGAAAATTCTCCAGCAAGCTCAACAGGAGCCTATGTAGTTAAAAGCGCGCCTAGGTGCTCGCCTAGGCGCTAAGGCGAGGCGAGGCGCCCCTGGTCGCCTCGCCTCGCCTCACTCTGACCACATCTGGTCTCACTCTCTCTCTGTCTTACATATACACACGTAACTTGCTTTGAATCATAGGATTGAATGAATCATAGGATTGAATCACATGATTGAATGAATTTAGGACTTTTATTGACTTTATATAGCCATTTTTGTGATATTTAGACATATAGTTTATTTTTTGAATTAAATATATATATTTAATAAAATTTCGCCTCAAACGCCTAGGCCATCGCCTAGGCGTTTGAGGCGTGAGGCGACCCCTTGGTCGCCTCAGTCGCCTCACGCCTTAGACTACATAGACAGGAGCAGGCCAAGCTACGTGGGAACAAGCCCACCTCTCAACAAGTCCAACCCGACGAGTCTACGGGCAGCGGTAATCCTCAACCAAACCCCAAAGGCAAGGCTAGGTGCGAGGGGCCTAAGGTCCAGAGCCCAAAAAGCCAAGCCGAGGGAAAAGGTTCCAAGTCCCTGTCTAGGCCGAGTCGACCTGGTATCGTCATAAGGGGAAACCCGTCACCGGACAATAAAGGCAAAGCTAAGGTGCGGGAGCCTCAAGCCAAGGCTCGTATCGAGCCAATAAGGTCGCCAATTGAGGAAGCTCCTAAACAGCTTGAACAAGCAAAGCCGCCAGTCAAAGCAAAATCGGTGGAGCTGCAAAACCCCCAAGGATCCCACTATAGACTGGCAGAGTTCCAGGAGTTGCCGCCTGAGATAATTGCTCAGGCAATCAAGACCACCTTCCAGGTTCAGCCGGAGGAGGCCAATTGGACCAAGGTCACCCCCAAAAAAAGCCGCGGCACTAAGGCTCCTAAGGAGCCAGCCCAAAGCAGAAAGCAAAATTCTAGGGGCAAACCAGTCCCACCTCCAAAACAAAGTCCACTTTCTTCTCAAGAGGCGGCACGCCAAAAGAAGCAAGAGAAGAATCGCAGGAAGAATCTGAAAAGGAGGTTGAAAAAGCAAGCTGAGCAAGCGGCAGCTATGGAGGCCCCTGAGGAGCCAACTCCTCTGTAAAGGCTGCAAAAGCTCATCGATGAGCTGGCGGAGTACACTCCCCCTCGTCCCACCAAGGTTGTCACTCAAGACAAATATATTCCCTGGGACAAGTTTGGGCGTAAAGCCCGGCTTCTTCAATGGCTCTGGGAAATGGCTCACCGTCTTGAAGAGGGAGAGGAGTTCCCAATCCCGGAAGAGCTCTCCTTATTCTACAAAAATGAGGAGCTCATTGTCAAGATGCTCGAGGAAATGCTGCAAGAGCTCTCCTGCAACATGGTGGCGATCCCACCGCCCGACAACATTTACTCTCCTTCGGCCGATGACACCGGGGACAAGGCTCCTATGACAACATATCGACGTCGCTCGGCGAGAAATAGCCGAGGTCGTGGCCGAGGACGTGGACGCGAAGGTCCCCTAACTCTTGACCGGGTCATAATATTCAGAGGGGAGAAGTAGGGCCCTATCCCGGAAGCCCAAGTTAGGGGAATCCCTTCCATCCTCAACCCCTCAGAGGGTTCAGGCCCCATCTCAGCAACTAAGTCGGGTGGCGTCCCTTTTATAATCGCCTCTTCTGATGAAGAAGAGGAGTCAGCCACGTCGCCAGTGCGCGAGGAGGCGTCGGAGCGGGGCCCCTCTAACAGGGCCGAGCCCGCAGGCCCAGCAGGTCCTTCTAATGAAGACCAACATAATGAGCCTTTGCCACCTTTGGAGGAGTGTCTGGCACCGTTGTTCCAAGAAAATGCGGAAGGCCATAATGGAGGGGAGCGTCCTTCCAAACGGGAGAAGCCTCGCCAGGCACCGAAGACTCTAGCGGAAATCATCCCGCCATTTGACAAGACCCGTGCTCGGGCGAACCGCAAAATCATCCATCATATGAAGCGGTTCCCAACGAATGTCACCATCTGGGAGGCCATCGCCTGGAGCAAGGATCTCATGGGGGCTCTTGTAAGAATACTTCAAGACCCAAGGGCATATGAAGCCCATGTTGCAGAGTTGCAAGCCCAGGCATATGAAGCACTCACAGCCAACATCTCCTTCACGGACAAAGACATGTTGTTGTCCTCTCCGTGCCACAATCGCCCCTTATATATGCGGGGGACAATCAATGGGCATGATGTGAATCGCATTTTGGTCGACGCTGGAGCGGCCATCAACATCATGCCTTTAAAGACTTTCAAGTCCTTATACTTGGCACCTTATTTACAAAAGGTGAGCGCGGTCAAGATCTCGGGATTCAACCAGGACTCCGAGGAGGTACTTGGTCGGGTTGAAGTCAAGCTAGCCTTGGGCGATTTTGTCACCTAGGCGACATTCTATATCATCAACGCCGACACATCTTACAAGGTGCTGCTTGGGAGGCCCTGGTTGCATGAAAATTGAGTCGTTCCTTCGACTCTGCACCAGTGCCTCAAATATGCTAAAGGGGGAGAGCACCATACCGTCTTTGCGGACCAAGCTCCTTTCCACCCTAATGAATGTCACTTGGCAGATGCTTCCCTATATTTTGGGGAGCCCACTTTCAAGGATGGCAGTATCGATTTCGGTACCGGTTTCGGCCGGTCTCGAAACCGATACGTACCGGTTTCAGTATCGGTATCGATTTTGGCCGAAACCGGTTGAAACCATTCAAGAAACTCAAAAAATTAGTAAACATGTCCAGTTTCGGACCGAAACAGGTGAGTTTCGGCCGAAACCAATACGGTTTCGTCCGAAACCATTAAAAAGTATTTTTTAATATGTTTCGGACCTGCTACAGTGTTAAGGGCCGATTTCGGATCGGTACCGGCCGAAACGTATCGATTTCGGCCGATACTGCCTTCCATGTCCACTTTAGCAATCCCTGAGCCTATAAAAGATAAAGGGAAGTAGAAAGTGAACCATGAAGTCAAGGAAGGACAGTTGTTCACCGTCAACCAAGACATGGTAAAGTTGCACAGGCTAAGCCTCCAGGCCGCCTCCAAGTCGACTCAGCCGGAGAGGCGAAGCGTTGACTTTGAAGCCAACCTCATTAGCCGGGTTATTGACCGGAGCATCTCCTTACCGCCCCAATGCCTTCAACTCTCGTCCCAACGGGAAGAGTATGAGGTGGAGCAGTTGAAGACCTTCGCAATCTCCTATCAGCGGAGAAGAAGACGTAACAAGGGCAAAAAGGAGGACAAGCCGATCATCTTTTACAAAGGTGACTTAGTCCCACCGAGCCCTCCTAAAGATGATTTCGGCTGGGATACTCCCACCGATGTGGCGCCAGAGCCAGTCCAGGAAATGACGACATGTCGAAGCACATTAGGGAGATGTGCACAAAGCAGCACATCCCACAAACTCAGGACCCCGCACGAGCGGCATATTTTCACCAGCTGTGGAATCCTCCGCAAGTCCGTGGACAACCTCCCTTCTTCCGCAAAGATACGCGGGGACTTGGCTATGACCAGGAGAGGGACTTCGAGGTCCACTGTGCAGTCAACACCATAGGGCTGCTACCTCCCCCTCACAGGCAAACTGAAGTTGAGCCCGAGATCGGCGACTCTGTAAGGGAGTCCCGTGAGACATCGATGACACTATCGCCGGAAGTCAACAATGACCACCTCTTTGAGGGAGGGACAGCTCAGCCTGCCAACCATCAACAAGATGAAGCAACTCCTTCGACTTCAAGCCAGGAACAAGAGAGCTTCGAAGAATTTGAAGTCTATGAAACAAATACTGATGATGAGGGAGACTTCATCGACCTCCAACCAGCTCCGCCCGAGCTCGAAGATGGTGGCCAAGCAACTGTGGATGAATTGATTGAGATCAACCTCGGAAGTAAAGTTGATCGTCGTCTCACCTTCATAAGTGCTCTCCTAAGTGAGAAAGAAAGACAGTCGTATCGACAGCTCCTAAAAGAGTTCAGGGATTGTTTCGCCTGGACTTACAAAGAAATGCCCGGGCTCGACCCTTCTGTGGCTGAACACGAGCTGGCAATACTTTCAACAGTCAAGCCAGTCAAGCAAGCTCAAAGGCGTATGCGCCACGAGCTGGAGCTGAAAGTCAATGCTGAGGTTGACAAAATGCTCAATGTGGACTTCATAGAGCCTTGCATGTACCCTGTGTCGCTCGCCAATATAGTCCCTGTCAAGAAGAAGAACGACCAAGTCCGAGTCTGCATCGACTTCAGGGATTTAAACAAGACATGCCCAAAGGACGACTTCCCTGTCCCAATTATTGAGACAATGGTTGATATGACCACCGATCACGAAGCCTTGTCCTTCATGGACGGGTCGTCGGCCTATAATCAAATCCGCGTGGCCACCAAAGACAGAGACCATACGGCCTTCCGATCTCCTAAGGGGATCTTCAACTATAAAAGGATGTCGTTTGGCTTGAAGAATGCCAACGCCACCTACCAAAGGGCAATGACTAAGATCTTCGACGAGATGTTGCATGACCTTGTTGAATGCTACGTCGATGATCTGGTCGTCAAGACGAAGAAGCGGGAGGATCACTCGGCGAACTTGCGTCAAGTCTTCAAGAGGCTTCGACAATACCAACTCAAGATGAATCCGATGAAGTGTGCCTTCGGCGTCTCCAGCGGCAAGTTCCTTGGTTTCATCGTTAGGTACCGAGGCATAGATATCAATCCTGACAAAATCAAGGCTATAAGAGGACTACCTCCGCCCAAGAACTTGACAGAGCTCAGATCTCTGCAAGGAAGGCTCGCCTATATTAGGCGGTTTATTTCTAATCTCTTAGGAAGATGCTTGCCTTTCGGCAAATTGATGAAGAAAGGAGCACCCTTCATATGGGACGAAGACCAAGGATGGCTGTGCCGGTATCGGTTTCGGTTTCGACCGGGTCCGAAATCGAAACCAGTTTCGGTCCGAAACCAATTTAATACTATTTTTTTTGAAAGGATGGCATTTGGTTTCGACCGAAACCCTTGTTCTGGTGTCGTTTCGGACCGGTCCAAAATCGAAACGTTTCGGCCGAAACGTTTCGGTTTCGGCCGAAACTGCCTTCCATGACGAAGACTGTCAGAAGACCTTCGAGTAATTCAAGGAGCATCTACTGACTCCTCCAGTCCTAGGAGCACCTATCAGAGGGAAGCCCCTTGTTCTCTATATTGCTGCCATGGATGCCTCTTTGGGGGCTCTCCTAGCCCAGATCAATGAAGAGGGCAAAGAGCAGCCACTATACTACCTCAGCCGAAAGTTGATCAGGCCTGAGCATCGGTATGCTCCTATGAAAAAGGTGTGTCTAGCTCTGGTATTTGCTGTCAAGAAGCTAAGGCACTACCTTTTAGCTCACAGAGTGGACCTCATCTCAAAATGTGATCCACTCAAATTTCTGCTCAGTCAGCCCGTCCTCTCTGGTAGGCTCGGCAAGTGGGAGCTTATCCTCATGGAATTTGACATCACCTCCGTCCCACGCAAGGCGATCAAGGGACAAGGAATGGCGGAGTTCTTAGCGGCACACCTTGTGCCAGAAGATTCGCCACTCAATTTCGAGCTGCCTGATGAAGAGGTGTTAGTACCTTCTCAAGAAATTGGGGAGCATTCTGAAAAAGTCCCACCACAGATGGAGTCGGGCGTCCTCACCCTCGACCTCCCACACTAGGAGTTGTATTTGGATGGTGCTTCCCAGACAATCAAAAGGGTTGGCGGCCTTACAGACTGTCTCGGGCACGGGGATAGTCGTTGTATCTCCACAAGGCGGCATTCTCCACAACTCTTGCACTCTCATGAAGTCATTGACCAATAATGAGGCAGAGTATGAAGCGCTAATCATTGGGCTTCAACTGGTACTGGAGATGGACATCAAGTGCATCAAAGTATACGGGGATTCTTAGCTCGTCATCCGACAAGTACTGGGCGTCTATGATGTCCGGAAGAAGGAGCTTATCCCTTACCATGCAGCCGTCATGTGGTTGAAGGAAAAATTCTACCTATTTGAAATAGGCCATGTCCCAAGAGGCAGCAACTCCCAAGCCGACGCTCTGGCAAAGTTGGCGGCAGCCTTAAAGCTCCCGCCTGAGGGAGAGTTGAATATTACTGTCAGACACCGAAGGCTCATGCCGAGCGTGCTCGACGAAGACTCCGGCCTTACTGTTTAGGAGGTCGACAACATTCAAGAGGAGAATGCTCAAGAAGAAGACGATCGGCGCGAGCCAATTATAAAGATAAAGAGTGGCTGGCTCCCTCCCGATCGGACTCAGAGGGTGCAACTGCTATGCAGGGCAACATCCTGCCAGCTGATTGACGGCCTGCTTTTCAGGCTCGTCCATGAAAAGGACCGATCGGTCCTCCTACACTGCCTTTCCTCCAAGGAAGCAAAGACCGTGATGCATGAGGTCCACTCCGAGTTGTGCGGAGCTCATCAGGCAGGAGCTAAGATGAAGAACAACATCAAGCTCAAAGGGTTTTATTGGCCCACCATGTACGAAGACTGCAACCAATACGCTCGTACATGCCACCAATGCCAAGCATTCAGGCCAGTGCCTCGGAGGCCGCCTAATCCGCTCCATCCGACTGCGCCTACTTGGCCATTTGCGGAGTGGGGCATGGATATCGTGGGACCATTCCCACCATCTTCTCAAGAGCACAAGTTCATACTGGCTGTCACAGACTACTTCTCCAGATGGACAGAAGTCGTTCCCCTACGAGAAGTTACAGGGGAGATAGTTGCCCGATTTGTGAGGCACTACATTATATACAGATTCGGCACCCCCAGCCGGATAATATCTGATAATGGCACGCCGTTCAGGAACAAGACTGTTTATGCGCTGGCATCTAAGTTCCATATTGACTGGAGGACGTCATCGGTCTACAATCCCCAAGCCAACGGTTTAGCCGAGGCCTTCAACAAAACCCTCTGCAAGCTGCTGTCCAAGATAGTAGGTGGCCGCAAACGGGATTGGGGTGAAAAGGTCCATGAAGCCCTATGGGCCTATCGGACCATCTACAAAACCCCTACGGGATGCTCCCCATTCTCTTTGGTCTACGGCAGGGTTGGCAGTATCGGCCGAAACCGATACGTTTCGGCCGAAACGTAACGGTTTCGGCCGGTACCGATCCGAAACCGGACCAAAACACTGAAGCAGGTCCGAAACCATTAAAAAAATACTTTTTTAATGGTTTCGGACGAAACCATTAAGGATTTCGGAATGGTTTCGTCCGAAACTAACCTGTTTCGGTCCGAAATCGGACGGTTTTGGCCGAAACCAGACAGGTTCATTATTTTTTTTAATTTTTAAAATGGTTTCAACCGGTTTCGGCCGAAACCGAAACCGGTACGTATCGGTTTCGGAACCGGCCGAAACTGGTACCGAAACCAATACTGCCTTCCTTGGTCTACGGAGCTGAGGCGGTGGTCCCTGTGGAGATCGAGCTGGCATCTTACCGCGTTACTGTGCACGCCGGATTGCCAGGCCAAGGCCAGTCCGAGATAGAAAGAAGGCTCGAGAAGCTGTCCAACCTTGAAGGTGAAAGACTCAACCTTGAAGGTGAAAGACTCAGAGCCTACAAGCACTTACAAGTGTACCAGGCCCGCATGACACGTGCTTATGATAAGTTGGTCAAGCAAAGGGCATTCAAGAAGGGTGACCTCGTCATGGTCAAAGAAAATGAGGTTCTCGCGAGAAGATCCAGCGGCAAACTCCAGCCTAATTAGCGTGGGCCTTACATCATACAGAAGGTCTATGAAGGAGGGGCCTATACGGTCGTCGACCACAAAGGAGACAATCATTTCCCTCCTCTCAATAGGAAGCATATGAAGCTCTACCATGTGCCACCGCAAGAGTTTCTACAGCAGTCCTCACAGAACATTACCTCTCCCCAGTGAAGGTTCAAAAAAAAATGGGGTTAAAAATACTGATACCCCGACGGACTTAGTCACCCTTCAACTGTTGGCTAAGGGCAAAAAGGCCATAGACCCGGTCGAGGTGAAAACTCGAAAGGACGTCTCGGACAAAAATGGGCAACCCCTCAATGTGAAAACCCGCAACGGCGCACCGGAAAAAGCTAAAGGGGGCCAGCCTCGGCGAAAACCCGAAAGGGCGGTGAGGTTGGTAATGTGAAAAAAAAAAACAACAACAACAACAATCCTTTTTTACCATGCTTTACGTGGTTCTAAGTCAACGACTTCACCCTATAATGGCAAGAGGATTATACTAATGCCTCAGCCATATCTCCCACGTCGCCCTGCGACACCTAGGCCCACCAGGGCGTCCCGACGTTGTCATACTTTGTCCCATCGGGATTAACTATGTTTTGGATTTCACGGGTTCGGATCCCGTGTCTCGCCGGGCTATCCAATCTGTCCTTCTAGCCCCGTCAGGCTCGGCCTCCGCATGCCCCTTTCGGGCTGCCGACCCATTTCGCGTATCGACTTTCGGGTTTAGCTCATATGTCTCTTGTTCGAGCAATTAAACCCACTTACCCTTCTGTAACGACCCGAGAATCCGATTACCGGGAAGGCCCGATAACCCGAGACTCGAACCGCCACCCACGAGCCCGAAGACTCGGAAGGGTTAGAAGGATGGTGTGGAGACTACACAAGTATCACAAATAATTGCAGAAGTTAAACAGTTTATATGATTAAGCAGGAAATAAATTAACATTTTACATGATACATGGTCCACAAGATATAACAAAATAACAATAGTAGTCCACAACTAGTACAGAGACAAGAAAGAAAAGTACAGCTATACGGGACATACCCCGGCTCTGACCTCTAGCACTAACGCTGGACACCTGAACCACGCTGAGCCTCAGACGCGCTCCCCTGAAGCCGCGCCTCGCCTGAAACACGGTGAAAACACGCAGGGAATGAGTCTCAGAACAAGACTCAGTAGGGATCACTCGAACCCTACCTCGCTAAACGGAAAACCGCTACGCTAGCAGCAAGCGAGTACCTCGGAAGTGAAAAAGCCCTGCAACTACAAACACCGATCTCACGGTCCGAAAATCGACACACCCGCTACGGCGAGACAACCGGAACTCAACGGTCAACCCGACAAAAACCCCGAAGGTCGAAGTCACAAAGACTGACTGGCAGTCTGTCACTCCCGACTCGACAGGAGTATCTCCCACTAGAAGCAAGACCGGATGCGTCCACTGACGTCTTAGTCCGCGCCTCAGGTGTCTCCCTCCGGCCCAGCGGGAACTGAGACACCGTACAAGTAACCACAAAACAAGTGACTAGCTGGGGTCACGCCCGTCAGCGTGGATCCAACCGCCCCCAACCACGTGTGCACACACAGACTGTGCGTCCCTGGTCTGGCCCTCTGACCGGTTTTCCCCTCAGCCGGACTCTGGCTGCTAGACACGGGGACCGACGGAAACCAGTCTAAAACCGTCCTCAGGGTAGCCTCTCCACCACTCCCTGGTGGGACCACTAAACGTGTAAGCAGGCTACGACTAGTGGAGGGTCACTGAAGGAGTAGACTCTCAAGCCAACGGAAAACAACGTCCGAACCCGACGAAGTACGGGGACCGTCCCACGTACCAGCACCGTCGCACGGTGACCACGGTCGGAGAAGAAACGGGACTACGAACCACCTGGTGCAGTCCAGAGCCTGGCGGTCCACCCTTGGTGCGCCACAGGCTCTGACGGTCTATCACTGGGCCGTCACAGCAGTCTGACGGTCCAACACAGGCGCGCAGGCTCCCGGTGCAAAACCGGCTGTGACGCGCCAGTCAGGTGCGTCACAGTCTCTGACGCGCCTAGCCTGGTGCGTCAGAAGACGAGCAGAAACCAACCGCGACGCACACCGCCCGGGGCGTCACGGTCTCTGACGGACCAACGATGGTGCGACAGAAGACGGGATAAAACTGGCTGTGACGCACACCCCTCGGGGTGTCACATCCTCTAACGCTCCAACCCAGGTGCGTCAGAAGGTGGGGACGCGTCCTCTCTGACGCTCCCACACAGGGGCGTCACAAGGCTCTGACGCCCCACCCTGGGTGCGTCAGAGGCCTTGACCCCCAACGGTCAAAACCCAACGGTCGGATGCCAACGGTCGGATCGCCACCTGACGGTCCAACCTAGGCGCGTCACACGCCCTGGCGGTCTATCGTAGGACCGTCAGGCCCACGGACCACCCTATTGGCAAAACATGTCTTGTGGCGCACCCTTCATGGGGCGTCACAGACTGTGACGGTTCCTGGAAGGACCGTCACACCGTCCCGACGGCAAAACGGCGAGAAACGCCCAAAAACACCAACCACACCCCCATACTTCCATAGGAGAGGGGGAAAACAAGGGGGAAGCCCCCTAGGGACCCCTAGCATGCATCCAAACCATTAAAACGCCGAATCGCGACCTAAAAACATAGATCGGGCGAACTCTCCCCAAATCATGGAAAACCCCAACCCGGCATGGAAACCCATCTCTCGGCCTTCCCTCGGGCTAGAAACCACGGGAATGGAACGCGGGGAGCTAGGGAACGTCACCCTACCTCAATCTCGCTTCGAGGCACGCCGGATCCTCCACAAACCGCGAAGAACGCTTTTAGAACCCTCGCTCCTTCACGATTCCCCACAAGCTTTACGCCGCCTCAATCGTCTCGTCGTCGCCCACGCCGTCGCCCCGCACCGTCTGCAGCCGGGGGGGGACGCCGCCGCGGTCGTCGTCGGTCGAAGAGAGAGGGACAGAGGCGCTCACGGTGGAGAGGAAGAAGGAAAGAGGAAGAAGAAGAAGAAAAGGTGGGGGAGAGAGAAAAAAGGTGGGGGGTATTTATAGAAAATCCGAAATTCCAAAAAATACCGAAAAATAGAAAATCACATTTCCGCGATCCTCGGAACGCACCGATCACAACGGTACCACTCTTGCCTAGGTGAACGATCCGGTTCACCCGCAACGAGGTTCCGAAGGAATTGTCGAAACCCGTACGCGGAAATCGGAAAACACGCGCGGAAAAGCCGCGGACACACTCCGGGCCTCCGAAACAACTCCGGATCGCGCCGATCCGAACACAAAAGATGTCCGAAACGAAATTTCGGACACAACGGAGTCGGACACTCAGATAAAGCAGATCCGGGACCCAAAAGAAAGGATCCGAAAGGTCCGGGATATTACACTTCTGTCCCACCCGGTTTGGCCTCAGTATGCCCTCTCGGGCTGCCAACCCATGGTGCCTTTCGGCTCATTTTACCTTCCTGGGTTTGGCCTCAGTATGCCTTCTCGGGCTGCCAACCCAACGTGCCTTTCCGCTCATTTTACCTTCCTGGGTTTGGCCTCAGTATGCCCTCTCGGGCTGCCAACCCATCATACCTTTCGACTCATTTTACCTTCCTGGGTTTGACCTCAGTATGCCTTCTCGGGCTGCCAACTCATCTCGCCTTTCGGCTCATTTTACCTTCCTGGGTTTGGCCTCAGTATGCCCTCTCGGGCTGCCAACCCATCATGCCTTACGGCTCATTTTACCTTTCGGGTTTGACTCTCACGTCCCACCAGGGCTGTCAAACCTACCTTTGTCCCAACGGGATTGGCCTCAGTATGCTCTCTCGTGCTGCCAACCCATCTCGCCTATCGGCTTTCGGGTTTGACTCCCACGTTCCACTAGGGCTGTCAAATCCATCATTTCCTTCTTCTGGGTCTGGCCTATGCATGCCCCTTTCGGGCTGTCAACCCATTTCGCCTCTTGGTCTTTAGACTTGACTCATATATCCCACCGGGATCGCCAAGTCTATTCCTTTGTCCCCATGGGCTTGGCCTCTGCATGCCCTTGTCGAGCTGCCAACCCTCTTTGCCTATCGGCTCACGGATTTGATTCATACGTCCCACTCGGGCTGTCAAATCCATCCTTTCATCTTGTCGGGTCTGGCCTATGCATGTCCCTTTCAGGCTGCCAACCCATCTCGCTTATCGGCTTCCAGATTTGACCCACATGTCCCATTCGGACCCTTGAACCCACTCCTTTGCTGTCCTGACCGGGTTTAGTGCATGCACACCCCTTTCGGGTCGCCAACCCGTTCAACCTTCGGCTCTTGGATTTGGCTGATTGCGCCCCACTAGGGCAGTCGAATCCACCCATTTGTCCCACCTATGCGGCACACACGTCCCTACAAGAGTGCCATTTTCTCCTTGCCTTTTGGCATTACAGGTTCAAAAAAAAACGGGGTTAAAAATATTGATGCCCCAGCGAACTTGGTTGTTTCTGTTAGGGGAGCAATCAAGGGTAAAAAGGCTTTAACCCGACTAAGTGAAAATCCGAAAGGACGCCTTAGGCAAAAATTGGTACCCCTCAGTGTGAAAACCCGCAAGGGCGCACTGAAAAAAGCTAAAGGGGGGCAGTCCTGGCGAAAACCCGAAAGGGCGGTAGGGCTGGTAAAGTGATCAAAAAAAAAGAAAAACAAGAAGTATACATGCAAGAGGATAGAAGCAAAAGCTGCTAAATTATGTCCTTTATTTATCAATGTCATCAATGGAGCCCGAGACAAGCCCTCGGGAGTAACTAAAAAAAATGGGGCACGAAGACCTTATCTACAAGGAGATGTCAAAGCCCCTCAGGCACTAGTAGGCGAGTCTTACTCAGAAGAGTCTCCTCCTGGAGCTCCCCAAGCCGACGACATGATGCCTCTACCGCAGCCTGTGCGCTCTGGCACTCCACCGTGGCAACTCGAAGATCCCGCTGCAGCTCCTCAACTCGAAGGCAGGCCCTCCGACTGCGCTCCTCGTCACTCTCAACCCGGAGGCCAGCCTCAGCCTGGGCCGCCTGGAGCTCGCCGAGTCGCTCTTCCTCCTGCTGGATCATCAGTTGAGTCTTCCGCTTCTGCTCTTGCGTAGTCTAAAGGCGGACGAACTCACCCCATAAGGCTCCCAGCCTCGCGGCCCACGTGCCTCCGGGGAGACCCATCATGTGATAGCCCCGAGTGAAGGTCTCCAGGCTGCTCCTCAAAGCCTCTCCTGTCGGCAAAGGGTCGACCCGGATCAGCTGCTCAAGACCCTCAAGAAGCCTGCTAGCCGTCTCAACATCTGCTAGCACTACCCCAAGCTGAGTCAGGCCACTCAACCTAAAGCGTAGGGAAGTCCGCGGGCACCGTTGCTTCCCCTTTTGCTGATCCCGAATTAGGGAGAAGAAAAGGAAACAAAAGTTTGTGAGTGTACCACCACAATGAAATCACCGCGGTAGAGGTCCAAAGGTGTAAGTCACAATGGCCTTACCTGAAGCAGCCATGCCCGCCGGGTCAGGCCTGACAGAAGACACCTCTTCCAAGACCAGAGGGGAGCTATCAACAGGTGCCAATCCCTATTCTGTGGGCGGTGCTGGAGTAGCTGATCTCTCTGCAAACGAGGCAAGGCATGGAAAGTCTCAGCGCTTCATCGGCACCAATAATCAAAATCAGCACTTCATAGTGATGAAAACGTACCAGTCTCTACAAGGGTTTCCTCCTCAATCATAGTGATGTCAACCTCTACCGTTGGCTCCACAAGAGGAGAGATGGCTGAAACAATAGGGCGTCACCAACATAAAGAGTGATGATTAATATCACAAGAAAGGAAACCTCGTTCAATAAATAGTATGAGCTTCTGATCCAAAAAGAATATACCTGGAACTGAGGGTTCAGCAGAGACAACCCCCTGGTCAGCAGTGTCCCGCTCCTCCAAAGGAGCCTGCGGCGATCTCATAGCCATGTCAGCCCCCTCAGGCTGAGAGACAGGCCTCTCCTCAAGATGATAGAACTGTCCAGATCTGGAGGATCATACAATATTAGTATGCAGGGACGTGTGGCAAAAAGAATGTACAAAATATTTATGTGCATACCTGAAGCCTACATCCGGCCGGCCTCTGCAACGCTGGCACCCCCTGCTAATGGCCCCACGGCCGAGGGTAATGTTACCCCATCTGGTACCCCGGCCCCAGTGGCTGAAGCCCTCACCTCTCCATCATAATCCGGCAAATCGATGGAAGGCCCTGACTCGATGAGCCTAGAGAGCTCGTCCAGGGAGGAGGTCGACCAGGCAGCTGCACCATGTGCAATAGAGTCAGTCAAAAGGCTCATAACTCAAACAGGAAGAGGCATTCAGTCCTAAGATTACCTGGGCTCAGCCTTATCTCTCCCTCTTCAGAGGAGCTTGAGGAGGAAGAAGAAGAGCCTCCGCTGCTCAACGAGATGCTGGAGCTTCCCCTGTTTGGAGAATTGGAGGATAAAGAAGTCCCCTTGCTGTCAGAGGACTTACTCCCTTTTTCCTCAACAGGGACAGTGGGCTGGACCCCGGGAACCTCTGCAATAGGCAATGCCATGTCAGCCAAGGTATATATTCTCTCAAGCATAAGAAGAAGAGGAAAGGCAGGGGCTGAGAAAGAAATGTTATACCCAAGCCCGGAGTAGCGGAGGCCCCTCCTATGTCAAGCACAGGAGAGGCGCCAGTCACCGGCGTGTAATCGTCGGCGAGAGGGTCCAATCCCTCAATGTCCAAACTGATATCAGGAATGGACTCGTCAATCTCCAGCCCTGCTTCCGCGGAGGCATCTCCGGGACGAGGAGAAAAGCTCGCAGCAGCCCGAGCCTCAGGAGGAGCTAGGCCCAAGAAGAAAAGAAAGGAGTCAGATTACAACATTGTGATGACATGTTATAATGCTGGCTTAAAATAAAATTTCCTATACTTACTGGAAACGTCCGCCGGAGTGGGAGATTCCTCCGCGAAACGCGGGCGGGCAACAGGCCGCGTGTCATCCTCTTGGCTTTCAGCCCGAGGCCTCTTGCCAGAAGCATCCTCCCGCGGAAGAGTGCCGCCTCCATAGCCACTGTCGTGATCTGCAAACGAAGGATTGCATGGATAAGCATCTCAAATTATAGCACAAAAAAAGGGGAGCTAAACAATTCAGCTTATACCTGGCGCCCCTATGATTCCCTCGGGCTTCAGGATGATCTGCTCGGGGTCAGAAAACTCCAGCCACCTTCTTGACAACGGTCAAGAGGGCATTGCGGGTGGCAGCCACCTCCAAATCTGAAAGGTACTCCACTGGACTAGCACAGCCCACTGCATTGATGATATGGGACCTCCACTCTGTGAAAGTGCTACCGGCAAAGGCTCCCTCGGGAATTGGCTCTGATAACTGAGACTTGGTCCTAAAACCACAAGAGGTCTTCAAACCCTCCCACCAGGAGTAAGGTGCCGAAGACCCATGGTCTGCTCTTTGACGGGAAGACCCAGAAGGAGAAGCGGCCGTAGGTGCACTCCTCGAGGGCTTCAAAGCCCCAGTATACTGGCTCCTATCCACAGGGATAGGGAACCCCTCCTCCCTCCAATGGGCCTCAATCTCACGAATGATTCGGGCAGCACCAGAAAAGTGAGATCTGACAAACTCAGGGTCAAAGAACAATGGAGGCAGGTCCTCCTTCCTCAGACGTTGTTCCTCTGCAACTCGGATGGTGTCGGCTCGCTGTCGGAAGATATTGCTGATCTTAAACCACCAGCGCGCATAGTGTATGTCAAAGTGCCCCTTGCGCGTCTAATCTGGGATGGGATAATCCTCCTTCACATCACGAAAGAGGAAAGCCTGCCAAGCAGCTGCCATCAGATGAACATCCCTCTGCCTGTACTGACGAAGAGCCAAAGGAAAATCCGCATTCGGGAGAATCGCCTGATCGTACCGGAAGTTCCTGGCAAATCGGTGCGGATAATATGGCTTAAGAACTGCTGTGCTGGATCGACGGTAGACTAAAATCCCAGGTCGGATACAAACGACCCACTCTGCCAGTGCATGCGAAGAAGGTAAAGCCCGCGAAGACAACCTGCAGGCGACTGTGTCACCCAGCCGCTCCAAGTAAGGACGGTACAAGTGAGAGCTGTGGTCGAAGTCAAGACTCTCACCCGTCCTAGTATGGAGGAAAGACAAAGCACGGCGGGCACTAGCGAGCTGTGAAACTGCATCCTAGTCCGGGAGACCAGCAAAGCTGAAGACAAGCGGAGCAGCTGGGTTGTCGACTGGTGTCCTCTGTGAGAGCTCCGACAGCAGCAGACCAGCCCACGCACTCAAATAATGAGTGGGCATCAGAATATGCTTGTCTCGGGGTGATGAATGTGTAGTCAGAGCTCCGAAAGAATGGTAAATATTCGCCAATGCTACTGGGGCAATGGCAACCCTTTGTCCGCACGCCATCAGGCAAGCCGGGTATATCACCTCGGCCAGTAGAATCCCCTCTTCCCCGTGGGGGATCACGAAGCTGGCCAGCCAGTAGGCCAAGTACGTCAATGGCAACAGCTCCCTCGAATTCCACCCATGTGCTGGGGCGGGCAAATGACGCCACGGATGGCAGTTTCGGGCGAAACCGATACGTTTCGGCCGAAACGTATCGGTTTCGGCCATACCCGATACGAAAAACATACTAATCACTGTAGCTAGCCGAAACGGGTTAAGTGTATCGGTTTCGGGCGAAACTGATACTGGTTTCGCCCGAACCCGTCCGGTTTCGGGCGAAACACCCGTGAACTTGAGTTCCTCCCCCCCACCTCGATCGTTCTCAGCCGAAACCAAACACCCGTGAACTTGAGTTCCTCCCCCCCACCCCGATCGTTCTCAGTCGAAACTGGACACCTTCAGCCGAAACCGGACGCAGCTGTGCCTGCGCTGCTGCCTGGCTGCCGCTGCCGCTGCTGCTGCCTGCTGCGAGCTGCCCTGCCTCTGCTGCTGGACTGCTGCTGCTGCGCGCGCGCGGGAGCACCTGCTGCGAGCCTGCTGCTGCTGCTGCTGCTGTTGCTGCGGCAGGAGGTGGCTGCTGCGAGCTGCTGCGACTGCTGCTGGAGGTGGACAGGAGAAGCCAGCTGCTGCACCTGCTGACCTAATCCGGTCCAGGGAGAGGGAGCTGTGTTGGCCAGCTTGAAGGATCATTCAACATTCATCAAGGAGGGTAAAATTTTGGAATACCTTAATGTAGAGTTTGATTGTTTTGTTTTAGGTTATTGACTGTCATAATTTAGGGTTTCATTGTTTTCTTGTGTTATTGACGAATGGGTCAAAATTTTGGGATGAGCAAGGAGGGTAATAGCTAATGAAGCCTAATTACTTCATAAAAATTGGGACTTTTGTCTAATTCGAGTTTCTTAGCAACAATTGAAGGTTAATGAAGTTTCATTGACGAATTTAGAGTGGGATCATGCTGGGATTAGATTTTTATGAACGGTAATTAGGGCTTAATTAGTAATTAAGGCTTAATTAGTTAATAAAAATTGGGACTTTTGTCTAATTCGCGTTTCTTAGCCACAATTGATGGTTGATTAAGTTTCATTGACGAATTTGGGGTGGGATCATGTTGGGATTTTTTTTTTGAAGGGTAATTAGGGCTTAATTAGTAATTAAGGCATAATTAGTTCAAAAAAAATGGGGCTTTTGTCTAATTCAAGTTTCCTAGCTACAATTGAAGGTTAATTAAGTTTGATTGATGAATTTGGGATGAGATCATGCTGATTTTTTTTTATGAAGGGTGATTAAGGGTTACTTGGTAATTAAGTCCTAATTAGTCCATCAAAAATTGGGGCTTTCGTCTAATTCGACTTTATTACCCACAATTGAAGCTCAATTAAGATTCATTGACTAAATTTAACCTCTTTCATGACAAATTATCTTTTTTTCATTATACTTACAAGACATTGTCTTTTACTGTCTTAATGCAGCATCATGTCTAGACGTCAACAAACACAGGAGCAACAATGGCAGGAGGATCCGGGGTGGGCCCACCTGTCCTTAGTTGATGCTAAGAGAAGGAAGGTTAAATATAATTATTGTGGTAGGGAGATGTATGGCGGAATTACCAAAGGAAAGCAACATTTGGCAGGGGTACGAGGAGAGGTGAGACAATGCGACCACTGTCCACGAGAGGTGCGAGAGGAGATGCGCCAGTGCCTTCTAGGCAAAAAGGAGAGGATGCAACAAAGGGTTGAGGATGAGGAGGAAATTACTGAGGAGATTTCTGGCAGAAGGGTTAGGAGGGATGATGATGAGGAAGGCACTGAAGATTCTGATCCGGAGCTGACTGAAGCAAGGGAGCGTGAAGAAGCCGCTCGAAGGAAAGGAAAGGCACCCATGGGTTCAGGAGGGACCTACTCCAGTACAGCTGCACAACGTCCTGACGTTGCTGCCCCGCCCCCGCAGACGCAGAGAACAGGCCCCATGGACAGTTATCTCCACAGAAGGCCCCAGGCTACACAACCTAAGATCAAAAGTGCATTGAGAGGGGTTAAAAAATCTGCAGAAGTTGCAGGGCATGCATTTAAAAGCATCTGTAAATGGTTTTTTCATGCAGGTGTCCCTGCACATGCTGCTGAAAGTGAATATATTTCAACCTATGTTGGATGCCATAGCAGATGCTGGCCCTGGTTTGAAGGCGCCGTCACGTCGGGACATATACGGGCGTGGGCTTGAGGCAGAGGTTCAGGAGCTCCATGACTGGGTTCAAAGCTTCAAGCATATATGGATGGAGAGAGGATGCACTATTATGTGTGATGGTTGGACTGGTACCACAAAAAAGTCCATGATTAACTTTTTGATCTATTGCATCGAAGGTACAGTATTTGTAAAATCTGTAGATGCATCAAATTTTGAAAAAACTGACAATTGTTTGTTTCATTTGATAATTGATGGACAACATGGTAGACAAAATTGGTGAAGAAAATGTTGTACAAGTTGTTACTGATAATGAAGCCAATTATAAGGCTGCAGGGAGGAAATTGATGCATAAGCGCAGACATTTATATTGACTCCCATGCGCAGCACATTGTCTAGATCTCATACTTGAAGACATAGGGAAGGACAAACATGTGAAGAAGACGGTTGAAAGGGCACAAAAGATTACCCAGTATATTTATGGCCATCCTAGGATATTGAACGTGTTCAGGGAGCATGCAAGTGGGGGGCGAGATATTATCCGTGCAGGGCCAACGAGATTTGCTTCAAATTTCATTTCTTTGGAGTCTCAGCATAGGTATACTGTTGAACTCAATTATTACTTCTTTATCCTTATAGTTATGATCCGTATTTGATTCAAATTTTATTTCTTTGCACAGGTATAAGAATGAGTTGAAAGCTTTCATGTACCACAATACCCTGCGGGAATACATCGACAAGGGCAATGTTGATGCTCAGATGGATTATTTGGATGTCTGTCAAATCGTGGACGACAACAAATTCTGGGGCAGAGTAACACAATACATGAAAGTAGTCACCCCCCTCGTGAAGGTCCTAAGATTGGTGGATGGCGATGACAAGAATGATATGGGATATCTGTATCAGGCCATGGACCGTGCGAAATTGGAGTTGTAGGAGTCCCTTCCCAAAGAACATGCAAAGTGGTGGAAGATTATTGACCATAGATGGGACACCACATTACACCACGACTTACATCCAGCTGGTGAGTGATTATTTGTATTCATACATTATTCTTTAGGTTATTTTATATATAACATTTAGTTAACTATATACAAATGCAGGTTATTTTCTGAACCCTCGATTCATATACGATGCCAATGCACATGTTGATGCCGAGGTGCTTCAAGACACTTTAAAAGTCATTGGTCGTTTATCGAGGACACCAGATAAAAGGCTTCAGGCAGAAGTAGAGGTTGGCCTGTATGATTTCATGAATAAGAGGTATAGAATTTACTTAAGTAGTTATGTTAATATATTATGTAATTTTTGTAGATGAACAACTATAGAATGAGAACTGGGACGTATTCTGACTCCCAATTGTTATACGCAGTGGGAAGAGTGAGTCCAGGTATACTTCATCTTTGTGCTTTCTTTGCAATTACATCTTGCTTAATTAATTTTTATTTACAACTTATATTTATTTGTTTATGGTTGGTTGGTGTAACAGCTGACTAGTGGATCATGGTGAATAATAGAGAATTGGGCAGTTCTGCATTGGCTTTTATTGCAATCAGGGTGTTGAGTCAAACCACATCAGCAAGTCAATGTGAAAGAAATTGGAGCACGTTCAGCCTTTTACACGAGCGGTCTTGGGTGGAGACACGAGCGCAGGTTGATGAGCCCGTTTTTGATGTTGATGATAGAAGATGGGCAGAGGGCATACTTGATGAAGATGAGCCAAGAGATTCCGAATTCAGAAGAAAATCAAAGAGGGCCAGAGATACTCATGCGCACCAGTCTAGGGTTGTTGATGACACTGAGGAGCAGTTCGAGTTTGAGCCAGCTAGACACTCAGATACAGATAGCAGGCCAGTCACTCCTAGAATGGTCAAGCCACCGGTCTCCTTAAAAAGAAGTACATCAGTGCATGGGCAAACTGAGAAGACAAATGCTGCTGCTCGAGAGGACCCGACAATTGAGCAGTTGAAGCAGATTTATGTGAGGCACACGCCAAGGGATAAAGGACTCATGTCAAAGATCACTGAAAAATTGGCACCACAAGAGAAAAAAGCATCCCCAAAGGCTAAAAAGCGACTAATTTCTTGTGGTGATGATGATGATGGTGATCATCCCGGAGGTGCTGCAAGTGGTACTAGTGCTGCAGGTGGTACAGGTGATGCAAGTGCTGCAGGTGGTACTACTAGATACAGTCAAGGTCAGCGAGGATATGATTCACTAGGTTACGAAGGTGGCCAACATGAAGCAGCTATTTATGGGTCGTGGAATTATGAACCATCATTCCAGTTCCATCCATATCCGACCAGTTCCTCTTCTCTTCCTCAAGATTCTTATGCTGATACTGGATTCGGCTCAAGCCAACCAAACACTCCAAGAGGGATCCAAAGAGGGATGCAGGACTTGGCTACCTCATTGTTTGGTTATAGTGAATATAGACCATACATGCAACCTGGTTATGAGTATCAACATCAAGGGAAGGACGATGAGGGAGAAGGTTCTTCTAGTAATTATTATCCATATTAGGTAAGAATCAATGAATTTTTGTAACATTTATTTTGTCTAATTTGGTTTATTGTACTGCTTGTATTAATGTACAATGGAATATTAGTTTAACTTTCACATGTTCAATGTTTGAAGTTCAATGCGTAGTTGTCTACTTCAAAGTTATTGCACTAACTTATACAGTCAAATGCATGTGTAATAGTTTTTGTGATTTTAAGTGTTTATTTATATTTTTATGATTTTTGGAGTGATTTTTTAGAATTAATTTGATTTTTTTGAACCTTTTAAATGGGTTTCGGCCGGTTTCGGACGATACCGATACCGAGTCGTATCGGTATCGGACTCGGCCGAAACCGAGTCCGAAACCGAGTTTGCCATCCATGAATGACGCGGGTGTGAAGCAAATCGGAGCTCCACCTCTCTGCACTGCTCCCATGTCATGCCGAAGGAAGCAAACTCCTCGTAAAAACAGTATGGGCCGCTGTAAAAGTGTGTAACCCAAGCATTCAGGGTTACCCTCGGCGTCCGCGCAGCTTTCTCTTTGCCCACAAGGGCCAAGTCCCTCCAAGTCTTCATCAGATACCGGAAGCAATAGGGAAGGAGATATCGGCCCGCTCCATCCGAAGCACTAAGATGCAAATCGTCTAGGGACAACTCCTCCTACGGTTGTCCACAAACGGGAAGGCCAAAAATCCTGTGGAAGGCCCACAGGTCCAGTGAAGTTTCTCCCTCAACAGTCATAAATGTGTTCCAACGCCGATTGAACCTTTCTGCTAAAGTTTGGATCAACCCTGTATGGCAAGGGTAAGAATATAAAGCTGCAGTAACGAATACCTGCCCTGTAAACTGTCAGCACACCCCACAACCATTATGTGGCGCCGCGACGGTAGCAATGGGAAGGAACGACGGCCCATCTCTCATACCAGCTGGGAGCCTTCTGTGCCAAAATCCTCTCCAGCAAGTAGTCGTGATCATAGTCATCATGTGCAAAAGCTGAGCCAGAGGGAGTCAGAAACATCCCATCAATGGTGGCATCCGCGGCCTTGATGCCCGGATAGATGCCAAATAGCCGGTGAGGACAGCCCGGCCCGGACTGTGAAGCTGTCGAAATCCCTGAAGAAGCTTAAACTCTTCTGATCAGGGAACTGCTGCTGCTGCTCCCTCCGGGAAACTCGGATAAGAGAAGGTTAAAATACCCAGCATGATGTCCCTCCCGAGCAATATGGCCCGCTCGAGACGACATCTCTCTCCTGCCAGCTGGGTATCATCAGCCTCCACACCAGGAGGCGCAAAGTTCTGAATGAAAGGCAACAGATGTCGGTCCAGTGGGAAGTACGATGGATTGCCGCCCGAGCGATCATAAACATAGCCTCCATGCCTCCTCGTAATCCGGGAGACATTAACGGTACCCTCAATGGTAGCAGTCTCCCCTGTCGGGCCCTCAGCGACTCAAGTAACTCCGCAGTCTATCGCGTCAAAACCCTCAGAGGTAATGCTGCGGGGGGGGGGGGAATTGGTGGCATAAGTATCCCCGTCCTCCGCACATAATGGTCATCAGAACCTCCAACTCTGGGCCTCCGGGATGTCTCTCTGCTCCGACTGGGACGAACCATGTCTGCAAGAGCTGCAAAGCCAAGACCAGAAAGACAAGGATGAGTAACAAAACTCAGTCACAAATTAAGTCAGCATATGGACAGCAATAAGATTATTAAGCAGTCCTACAAGACCCCTTGTTCTGTCAGGAAACTCGGGGATTAGCAAAACTAATGGAAGACAAGGGTCATTCGGCCCCTGCCTCCGGCGTTGACGGGTGTCCCGTGGGGGGCATTTGTTACACCCGTGACTTATCTCACAAATTCTGGAATATTATCCTCGCATTGACCGAGGCCTTTAGTCGGCGTATCATCGTCCTATGGGGTATTTCCACGTGGGGTCCAACATTAGGTGTATCACCTCCCCATGGAGTATTCCCCCATAATAGGGCTTCATAGCCCACGTATTTCTGCAAATTATCGACCTCTCGCAGCAGTCGAGACGGTCGGGAGCCGGATTCAATCTACTACGATTGTCAGGATCGTGTAGTTCTGGAAAAATACCTAAGGGACGAAGTCTCTCTCCTTTAAACGTATAATTACGGGCAAGGGAAGCTCCTACAAAAGGAAAAGGAGACGCAAAAGGAGGTCTACGCACCAAGAACAAGGTCCCTCGCACGTGTATCACGCAGCACGGACAACAACAAGTCTTCTCTTCACGGCCCACGGCACGAGAAGACGACAACGAACAAGGAGGAGCACATTCTCCTCTCCCTCCACGCGGCGCAGCAGCAAGCAAGCCCTCAAAGCCCGGGGAGCCCTCCTTTTATTGAAGCAAGGCAACGGGGGAACCCGATTGAGGCCGCGGGAACCCGATCGAGGCCGGGGGGGACCCGTATGGGGTCACTCAGCCCCGGGGGGGTCCGCACGCGGGCGGGTAGACCCGCCCGGGGTCGATCGACCGCGGGTGGACCTACCGGGGTCGGATGACCCCGAGTGGGCCCGGGGACCTCCACGCCGGGTCGCCCCTCTCTCCCGCGCACGTAAATAAAAAGAAAAAGAAAAAAGGGGGAAAATAGACCTCCCCGGGGTCATTTTTACCCCATTTAACCCGTACGGGTCCAAACACCCTTCCGCTTAACCCGTACGAGTTCAAACGACTCCGGGGAGCCTCCCACTTCTACAAATAGACCCTCAAGGGTCCAGAAGGAGGCATTCACAAGGGGTACGGGGTTACAACCTACGCACTTGAAGCATCCATTACGTAGCGCAAGGAATTTGTTCGTTGTTTTGGCCCACGAGGGGTAAGTCCCCGGGTGTTGTGCATATACCCCAAAGGGATATTTTTATAATTATGCCCCTCAGTGGGCCATGTTTGTAAGTTTCTACGTCCCGAGGCGACTAAAATATGTAGTTCCACCCATATAACAGGGGAATTACAAAAACGTCCTTTCCGGGGCCCGAGAAACAAAAATGTCTTGTTGTTTGCAGTTATACCCTGTAACTTTTTGTAATTGGGGCTACGCCCCTACTTCCCGTGTTAGTGCGGATCCTTGTACAGTCGACAACTCGCCGACAACTCTTATACCCATTTGGGCCATAAATACAATCCATAGCTTCAGATGTCGTCTTTGTACGCCGGTCGCGGGGGGGGGGGATTATAAGAAAACCCCGGACCTTCAAAAACTACGTATATACCCCTCCTTCGGCCAAGTTGACAGTTATGTGTCTTCTGTGAAGCCCCTTGTCATCCCTTTGGTCCGGAAATGTCGTCAGCTAAAAGTCCGACACTCAGTTGTCACCTCAACCCAAGGTCTATGTAGGGTGTGGTAAAATTACCAAAATACCCTTATGACCTAGAAATGGCCTAGTCGCCCCTAAAACCCTCCAAAAACGGCTTCAATGTCTTGGGAAGTCAGGAATCCGGTCTTACCTCTGTTCCAGCTCAGAAATTTCAGAAATCCCCCTGGATTGGGAAAATTACCAAAATACCCCTGGGTTGGTAAAATTACCAAAATACCCTCGGGGTCCAAAAAATTCCCCCCACTTCAAAAAAATGCCTACGACTTTTGCATTTCTGCGTTCATACTCCTAAATCTTAGGGCTTTGCCTGAACTTAAGGCCTTTGATGAAGCCCTAACTCTATCGAATGTTGGTGGTAAATGAGTGGTTATGGAGAGTCTCTAGAGTAAGTCTGCCCTCCACATCAGAACCTAAGGAGTGGACTTTGAGATTTCTTTGATAGTCAAACAAAGGTGTTCAGACGTTAAGCCAATATAAATCAACACTGACTGCGGTCAGTGGAGAAAGGTCCAACACTCGAACCCAAATCGTCTGATACTATGCGCACCCACGGAATAACCCTCTATATACAGAAAAATGTCTCTTTTCAGAAAGAACATTTATTTATTGTTTATTTTTCCCACATGAAAAATTCTGTGTTCCACACCAGGGTGGATCAGTCACTGCTACAAGCAAAAGACAGCTGCAATAAGTACTAGACAAGAGCAAGAAATGGCCAACAAGGCTGAGAAAAAGTCATTTACCTGGGGGATCCATCATCCATGACCCCAGACTCCACTAAGCTGATAGTACAGGCTGAAAGCCCGGATGTAAAAGCTAGGAGGCCACTTGCCAAGCCAACCCCCATGGGTGCATCCTCAACGATATTTCCAAGAAATGGCGTAACCCTGGGCCCGGTCCTAGGATTGACGTGATAGGGAACTCAACATCTGGGCCAGTTGTAACAAGCTCATTTAGCATGTCCATGAAAGCAGCCAAAGTCACAGCTGCAAGAAGCCACAAGTACACAAAATCAAAAAAAATGATGTTGGTGAAGAAATCACCCATATATGGACGTGAATGGTCACTTGAGGAGTCCCTCATTTCACCGCTCTCAAGTAATCAGCAAAGTTTGATTGGCCTCCCGCATTAGAGGAAGGGTCAGGAATGCCCTCTACATGCTCACCTGAGAAATAAAAGCAAAAGCATAGTCAAATCTCCACACAAAAATAGGGGAAGAGAAAAGGGAAAAAAGAAGAAACACAAGGACATTATACCTAACAGCTAGGTGATGAAACTTGCTCTTGTTCCGATCAATGGAGAGGCACCCGTGATCGATGTAGAGTGGTCTGTCAAATGAAGTAATTCTTCAAGGTTTATCTCGCCTTCTCCCGTACTCAACCATGGAGAAACTCCACCCAGGATGGGGGAAAATATCATCTCCACCCTAGCTCCCGAAGAGGCTGAAATGAAAAGAAGACAAGTCATGGGATGAACTCGAATGCTGATGCTGAAATCAACAAAGGCAATAACTTACTGGACGCCTCATCCTCGTCCAGGGTCACCTTCCTGGTTCGTGAACGGGAGAGTGGCCAGTCACCCTTGCTGCTGCCCTCGCTCGGTGGCCTTTTTGAAGGGAAGGATCGCCGGTGGCGGCGTCTTCAGGCATCTCTGCGGAAGGAGTCGCCTCTGGAGAGACATACACTGCAAAGAATGCAACAACAAGCAAGAGGGTACATATGAGGCAAAGTAATGCAAAAAAGAAATAAGGCATCTCAAAAAAAGGAAAGTCTCACCGGTGGGTCCCAAAGGAGTTAGCGGCATCAAGATTATATGCTCCAGCTTCAGCCCAATGGTGTGGGCAGCTTTCTTCACTATCTCTAGAATGTCCCCCCGGTGTCTGGGCCTGCTCCAGATGCGAGATGTACTCCATCAGGCCAGCTGAACCCACCGTGTTTATGATATGCACTCTCCATCTCGGAGTAGAATTACTAGTTAATGTACGCTCGGGTAACAAAGTCGAGAGGGACTTCTTATTGTTCTTGAAACCGCAGTCTGCGAGAAAATGTTCTCACCATCAATATGCCTTGGAGCTAGTGAAGGCACTCTGCCGAGAAAAGGAAACTGACGAAGCCACAACCAATGGGCATTTTAAGGGCTTGATAGCCCCCACATATGAGAAACTCTCGTTCCTTGAAGATCAGTCCGCTCGCTGTCAAAGCTGAGCAACCCTCTCTATCTCCCTACAGGCCTTCGGGAAATGAGTCTGGATGAAGTCAGGGTCCAGAGGTAGAGGCGACAGATCCTCTCTCCGTAATCACTCCTCTTCGTCTTTCTTAATAGCACGAGCATTCTGCCTGAAGATGTTGTTATGGTCAAACCACCATATAGCAAAGTAAACATCAAATTGGCCTTTGCGGTACTATGGAGGGATGGGGTAAGCCCCGCTGTCGCTCCAGTACATAATGTCCCACCACGAGGCCGATACCAGGTGGGCATGCTTGTGCTTATATTGTCTCTCGGTCAATGGGAAGTTAGAATTTTGAGGAATATGCTGGTCGCAATCAATGTTTCGGGCAAACCGATGAAGATAATATGGCTTCAAAACAGTGACGTTGGCCCAGTGCAAGACAAGAACACTAGGACGGGTACGTTGAACTCACTCTGCAAGAGTGTAGGGGGACTGCTCCTGTTGATGTGGTAGCCTATGAACCACTTCATTACCCTCCTGTACAGCATAAGGCCGAAACTACAATGAATAATGATCAAAGGTCAAGCCCTCCTCATCGCCCGTGGGGAGAAAAGACAATGTTTGGTGGGCACTCGTCAACTATATTGCTCCAGTTGGTTGATGAAAAAGAAGATCAGTGGAGTCAAAAGATTGTCCACCTCGGCTTGTGTCGAAAACCTGGGAAAGAGAAGACCAGCCCAAACGCTCAAGTAATGAGCGGGCATCAAAACACTCTTGTCCCGCGGCGAGGGATGGGTATTCAAAGCCCCAAAAGAATGGTAAATGTTGACCAGTGTTGCAGAAGCAAGAGCCAATCTTTGTCCATAGGCCAGCAAGCATGTTGGATAAAGAAGCTCGGCTCGAAGGACGCCCTCCTCCCCGCGGGAGATCACAAAGGTGGCCAGCCAGTAAGCTAAGTAGGCTGCAAGATGGGTGAGGTCAGGAAGCTCCCGCAGATTCCACCCCTACCTCGAGACATAAAGATAACGGGGATGGCGCCCAAAATTTATCTCCAACTGCTTGTAATGGTCCAAGGGAACACCTTCCCTGGCAAAATCCTCATAAAAAAAGAATAGAATGGGCCATCGTAGAAATGGTGAACCCAAGTCTTCAATGTGACTCTCTCTATGTGCGCCAGCTTCTCCTTGCCCGCACGGGCTAAATTCCTCTAGTTTTTCATCAAAAACCTATAATAATGCGCCATCCGGTACATCCCTTCACCGTTAGTGTGACTACGGTGCAAATCATCAAGGGCCACCACTTCATAAGCACGGCCCACAATAGGTAAAGCAGAAATATGATGAAAGGCCCACAGATCCAAGGCCATTTCACCCTCAGCTGTGACAAATGTATTCCAGCAGCTATTGAACTTCTTCGCCAAAGCCTGCAACAACTCAGTATGGCAAGGGTAATTATACAAAGCGACAGTTATAGCATGCGAAATCCCAACTTTCTCCAACAGCACTCTATAAAAGTTAAGGATGCCCATCAACTACTCAGTGGCTCTCTGGTGGTAGGTATGTGAAGAAATCACGGACCACTTGCCATACTAGCTCAGCATCGTTTGTCATAAGATGTCGTCAATAAAGCACAGATAATCATAGCCATCCCTAGTGAACTCCCGACCGAACGGGGCCAAAACCATCCCCTTAATTGAATCATGTGCAGTCCAGTGATGCTTGTGTATATCCCAAGTAGCTGGCAAGAAGGATGAAGCCCGCACTTGGAAGCTCTCATGTTTGCTAAAAAAACCCAGGCAGTCCTTGCTTGGAAATTGTGTCCACCGCCTGAAATCCTTGGAATAACTGGGGTACGAAAAAGCACAAGTACCCGACATGCTGTCCCGACCTTACAAAATAGCCCACTCTAGACAGCAACGTTCATCCTTCAAAAGTGGGTCATCAGCCTCCATACCGGTGGGAACATAACTCTGGATGAAGGTGAAAAGATGTCGATCTAGGAGAAATTGTCGAGAATATCCACCCGAGCGATCATAGAAATAAACTCCATGCACCCGCGAAATACAAGTCATATCGACGGTGCCGTCACCTTTTGCGGCCTCAGCAACAGGTCCCTCGACAACCCAATTGAGGCCACAATCCACAGAATCATAATTCTCGTGAGTGATGGCGGGAGGGTCAAACAATGGCACGAGCTTGTCAGTCCGTCTGATAGGAAGACCCATCTTGGAGTCTTGTTCCATCAAGTCCCCAGCACCACGATCTCCGCCAAAGTGAGTCATGACAACAAGTCCGCCGCAAAAAGCAAAATCATAATGAGAAATGTCAATGCACAAGTCAAAGGTTCCCACCATGTCAACACGACTCGGGAGAAAGCAAGAAATTACGAAGTGCAAGGGCCGCCCGCCGTCAACCCAGACTCCGACAGACCTCCCGTGAGGGGCATTTGTTAGACCGACATTTTCTCGAATTAGTCGAGACATTAAAAAAAAATTCAGTCCTACACGAGCTAAGGATGGCACAAAGCTGAAGCCACCTAGAGAACTATTTGAATCCGAGTCCCAGGAAACCCCCGCCATATTTACGGCATAAAAGACAGAGTTCGTAGCAAGTAGACATTCAAAGCGGTATCCCGCCGCACTTACGGAGTGGTCGAGCTATGAGCAGAATCAATCTCCGAAGCACGGAGCCTTCCCCGACAAGAAGCGGCACAGAAGAAGTCAAAAGGACGAAGCACAAAGCACCCAGGAGGTGTCGTTCTCTCCTCCATGGGGCCAAGGCACAAGACCAAGGATGGCAGTATCGATTTCGGTACCAGTTTCGGCTGATACCGAAACCGATACGTACCGGTTTCGGTATCGGTTTCGGTTTCGGCCGAAACCGGTTGAAACCATTCAAAAAACTAAAAAAATTAGGGATCCTCTCTGGTTTCGGCCGAAACCGTCCGGTTTCGGACCGAAACAAGTCAGTTTCGGCCGAAACCCTTAATGGTTTCGTCCGAAACCATTAAAAATTTATTTTTTTAGGTATCGGACCTAATACAGTGTTGGGGTCCGGTTTCGGATCGGTACCGGCTGAAACATATCGGTTTCGGCCGATACTGCCAACCATGCACAAGACAACCACCAAACAATATAAAAAAATAGGGGCCCTTTTATAAGGTCGCCCCCTCCCCCAGCCGCACCCGGCCACCATGGACTGGGTGGAGCCCAAAAAGGACCCACCCGGACCGGGTGAGGCCCAATTGGTCCGAGTGGGGCTCCCATGGCACCCACGCAGTCCAGGTGAGGGTACCGCCACCCACCCAATCCGGGTGGGGCGCCTGAGACACCCACCCGGTCTAGGTGGGTGTCCTGCACACTCCAACCGATCCAGATGGGCCTCCAAATACTTCCACCCGATCCGAGTGGGCCTCCAAAGGCTTCCACCCGGTCCAAGGTAGCCCCCTCCCCATCCTAGCTCTATAAATACCCCCAAGGGGATCCTAAACCATATAGAGAGGCGGAGATACAAGCACGGCAAGCACGGAAGCAACACTTGGAGCGCTTGAAGATTTTTTTTCTTAGCCTTCTCGTGCCTTAAGCGAGGGTATGTTACAAAAACGCCCGTGTAATGGCACTTAGACAATCGGGCCTCCATCTATGTAATTTCTATGTAATTTTATGGGAAAAATCTATATGATCTTTTGAGTTAAGCAGAAATTATGAAAATACCCCTAAGTTGGCAAGAAAGTCCTTGTAAAGTTATGTAATTGTGGAAACGTCACAACAACTTTTGTAAATTGTAGATGTGTCCCACACTTTAGCGGAAATGTCCTATGAAGGTCCACAATTTGTCGAAAAGTCATGTAAAGTCTTGTACGAACAAAAATACTTTTCAAAAATACCCTCAGTTTTCTTCTGTAATTGTATAAATCCCCTCATCCCCTTACAGTTGTCCGCTACTGCAATTGTAAATATGCTTTCTATATCATGACTGATATGGCGGAGGTTGATGACTTCTTTGGCAGTTAATCAAGAGTATTCAGACTTTACGCCGATGTAAATAAACACCGACCGTGGCCAATGGGGAAATGGCCAGTATCCAAACCCTAATCGTCTAATAAACCCAAAACTTGTAGAATCAATAATACGCATGCTAAAATATGTGCAAATTTATCCAACGAATGGATAACAGCACGAATTTTTCCGCATAAGACAATTACTTACATTTTACTTCCTGAAGAAAATGTGGTTGTACCATCAACTTGTATTACCTCCGGTTGCATAAAGTTGGTGATATCTTTCACCTTTATTTTTGTGGGAGAGAAGGGAGGGAGCAGAAAAGGCACATGGCAAATCCAAGAGAAACTGGTTTTTGCAAGTGTGAAAATTTTGATATAAGTCAATACACATATAGGAGTAAAAATATTAACTTTGGGAGTCAAAATGGATATTTTCTCCTTTGTCATGGTTATTTGAATGCAAACCTTCTATCTTTGGTGGGACATTTCCAAGAAAAAATTTGCTGAACTTCAGAGAAGATATTCCAGGTGGTCGGTACTCTTCCAACAGGGGTTCAACAGACTCTTTTACAACAGCTGTTGCTGCCTGAAAGCAAAATATAAACAAGAAATTTGTAGAAATCAAGATCTTCATTAGGAAAAGGAAGCATAGCAAGAATGCTGATCCTATTAATTACAACTAAAACGATGGTTGGTGAAAAAAAATGCTGGCATCTAGCATTTCGTCAAGAATAGTATCACAGGCCTAGCTGCAAGGCCCAGATTGATGACCTGTCCGTCAAAAAGGTTGCAAGCAAGAAAAGAAAATACAAAAAAGTGGCCCATTAAACTGCTCAGAGAATCAACAAACATTTTCACTGAGAATTATATTGGATTTCAATTTTCTACCCAGAATTAGCTAAACCAATGAAGTGTCATCCCCAAATTCATATAGGGAACTGATGAAAATGCATGGGAATTGGTGTTCTCTATTCTCAGGATGAGATCAGGATATTCTTAGGCTAGATAAATAACTGGTCAATCTCAGGCCATAGCAAGAGAACAAAGCTTCTAATATGGTGAGTAAAACTAACAGATAAACATATGTTGCTACAAAATAAATGGTCAAAAGACCATGAGGTGGAGGTCCTACTATGCACAAGACCATAGTTATACCACGTTTAACAACCAAATAGAACCTTTTAAACACTAGGAACACCCCCAAACAGTAATCCCTCATTCTATCCTGTCTACCACAGCACAAGATCGCACCTTCGGATATTAAATGAGGTAACCAAAGCACATCACTCTAAACAAGTATGGTATACAAAGTATTGAGGAACATGGCTTACTTCAGCAATGTAAGGCCACAATTTGCTAAGTTGCTTGTTAAGCCATTTAACCTGCAGATTCCCAATGTACCAGCATGAGTATCCACAGAAATAGCAAAAACACCATTGGAATAATAATCTACATTGTTTGGGAAATGTCTTGCGAGATCCAGACTAGTGCACACAGCCATTCTTTCAAAAGAGGATAAGAAAACAAGTAAACAAATATACAAAGAAGTCAGCAATGAAACATCTCAGAATATAATGGAACTATATATAGAACAAAAGGTCATCGCTTCCTGATGCTTAACACCATTAGACAACTAGATACTTCATTTGCAGGTGTGAGATGATGAATAATTGTGTCATTTTCTTGTCTCTTTGTAAGATATTCAAGCCACTCTCATTTAAATATGTCCCTTCTAGACAGTTGTTTAGTTTTCATTTTCATAATCTCAGTATGCCGACTTTAAAAAGTCACTTTCATCATTTTCTTGCTTAGACATTCCAAAGGCCCTTTCCTGAGGCTAGGGATCAGGAGTCTGCCTTTAGGTGGAAGAAATTGTTTCAAATGTTACCCACGAAAGCATATATAGTAAACCAAAAACTCATCCTCTGAATAATCATCAATATATCAATTCAAACCTGATCATAATAACAACAGGTTTCATTTATAGCATGTAGGAAAAAGGAGGCCCACTCATTGCATTTAATAGGAAAGGACAAGGAAAAATCAAGAAGGTAGAATGTGAAATACTGAGGGTAGTTGTTGAACCCTGCAAATTTACAACATTTTTCTGATATTTTCAGAGAATTTTTCAGATATTATTAAGTTTATTATGTGACGGCATGAGACGGTATAAAATCGTCGCCATTACAAAAATACCCTCGGGATTCCGTCGGGCGGGGTTATTCACATAAACAATATGTGCTTTCATGAACAAACAAGTCAATCCGGCCTTCGTAGACCATCCTCGGTGTCCCGGAGAGTGGTTCCTCCGCTGCGACAAGGATGGACAGCAAGGCGCCTTTGGAAGAAAGCAAACAAAAAAAAAAACTCCACGTGCTGCAACCCTGGGCTCCCAGCAATAAAAATTGCTTGAAAGGGACAGGTCAGGACTTTTATAGCTCTTTGGAGGCCGACAAACCCAGAGGGACCCCCCTCCTCCGCCTCTCTCTCTCTCCCGGTCTTGTGCAGGACCGGAAGGACTTCCCTTCGATTGCCTAAAGCACCAGAGGGAGGCCCCTCCGGTTGCGCAATACCGGATGGAAGCCCCTCTAGCTGCGCAGCCACCGGAGGGTGCCCCTCCGGTTGCGCATGGTACTAGAGAAAGTCCCTCCGGCTGTGCAAGCACCAGAGGGAGCTTCCTCCGGTCACGCACAGGCGAAGGGACCACCCCCCTCTGGTCTTCTCTCTCTCACAATAAAAACAGAGAAGAAAAAAAAAGGAGGAAGGAAAACCACCGAAGGGAGGTCCCTCCTCCTTACCTTTCTCCTCCACACAAGCACCGGAGGTACGCCCTCTTGCAATTAATGTGGTACGACTCCACCGGAGAGAGGTCCCACCTCTTCACACCCCAACTCTTATAAAAGGGAGGGTGCGGCCAACACTTGCAAGAAGAAGACAAGAGGAAGAACTTGGAGAAGGACTTCACTTGGAAAACCAAAGCTTGAAGACTTGCCTTAAGCACTTGAAGACTTGCACAAGCACGGCTGGGATCGCCCTGTCCTGTTCAAGACTTAAAAGAATTTTTTGAAGGCCAAATTGTATAAAAATCATCAAGTTAGGGTATGTTGACAAAATATCCCTGGCATGAGGAAAATTTCTTGTATTTCATGGGAATTGTTCTTGAATGATGGAAGAATTATGTGAAACCCCAAGTTCTAGGATTTTGATGTTAAATTATGGGAAAACCCTCATAAATCAAAAATTTACAGTTTTACCCCGAAGTTATGTCGATTTACAGTTTTACCCCGAAGTTATGTCGAATTGCACAAATACCAATGTAATTCAGAAAAAATCCTGAAATTTTCAAAAGTGAAGAAAAAATGTTCAAGTTTGCAGAAATGTCCTCCAAATTTGGGAAAAGTCCCTGTTTTTACAGAAATCCAAAATTACAGTTTTACCGTAGAGCTTTGAAACTTTGCATAAATGCCCAAGAAAATTACAGAAAAGTTTTAGAAGCACAGAAATTGTGCAAGAATGTTCTGATTATTTCCTAATCTAGAGAAAATTACAAGCAAACCCTAGTTTAAAGAAAAATTGCAAATAAACCCATATTCAAAGAAAAAAATTGCAAATATATCCCTACTAATAGGAAAATTACACATAAACAAGTCCGATGATCCGATTGAGGTAATGCGGCAACCTAACGGTCGAATTTGAATGAAGCCCTCAATATCACAATAGATATTGCGGAGACTTGTACCGATGTAAATTAACACCGACTACGGTCAGCTATGTAGTCTGAGGCGTGAGGCGAGCGAGGCGACCTGGGGGGCGCCTCACGCCTAGGCGATGGCCGAGGTGTTTGAGGCGTTTGAGGCGAGAAATTAATAAAAAATTAAAATTAAAATTATATGTCACAATATCACAAAAATATATATTTTTAAACAGTAAATATCATAAAACTGCATAAACACTAAACATGAAAAACAACTAACAAGTGCAATATTATTGTGAGAGATCGGAGAGAGTAGAGAGAGTGAGAGAGTGGAGAGAGAGTGAGAGATCGGAGAGAGTGAGAGTATGAGAGACAGAGAGTGAGAGATCGGAGAGAGAGAGTGAGAGAACGGAGAGACAGTGAGAGAATGGAGAGACAGAGAGTGCGGTGGCCGGAGGAAGCCAGAGGAAGAGGAAGACAGTGGGAGAGTGCGGTGGTGAGGGTGGCGGGGTTTACAGGGTTTGAGGGACAGTGAAGAGGAAGAGGAAGACAGTGGGAGATGCAGAGAGAGAGAGAGAGTGGACATACAGAGAGTGAGAGTGACCGGAGGAAGCCGGAGGAAGAGATTGGCAGCCGTTGCCGCACGCCGGAGGAAGCCGGAGGAAGCTGCTGCCGCACGCCGGAGGAAGCTGGAGGAAGCTACAACCACGCCGGAGGAAGCCGCTGCCGCTCGCCGGACGCCGGAGGACAGAGTTCGGGATCGCCGCTGCCACTCAACTGCCGCGCTTGGAGGTGGAAGCAGCGAAGGAAAAATACAGGCAGTGAAACCCTCGGGGGGGTTAACATATCCGGACGCGGCAGGTTAACGGGTAGTTGAAACCCGATACGCGGATCCGTCTTCGGGCGAGCGACCGAGGCGCGCCGAGGCGGCCGACTCGGGCGGAGGCGGCCGACGCGTGTGAGGCACGCGCGAGGCGCTCGCCTCGACGAGCCGCGACGACGCGAGGCGGGTGATCGACGCCTCGCCCCGCCTCACCGCCTAGGCGCTCGCCTAGGCGGGATTTCAACTACACAGGCGGTCAGTGAGGAAAGGTCCAGTACATGAACTCTAAATTGTCTAATAAATTAAACTCACGGGATTAGTAATATGAATGATAATCAATTAGCTAAAATATGTGCAAATTTATCCAATGAATTCTTCGCACGTAAATAGTCAATTCCATTCAATGAACATAATATGCATGTGTACATAGTCCACTTGAGACATTGATGCAGGAGAAAGATCATCTAAGCCATGGATGGTTGCAATGAAGATCACCTGCATTATTGCTATTCAAGGAACCAGATCATATAAGCAACATGAGAATTGGCAGGAAAGTCATTTCGTCACTTTATTTCATTGGTATCAACGTATTCTGGCATTTTCTCATTTTTTTATTTATGGTTTATGTATCTTTTTGTCATTGCTTATGGATATTCCAGTCCTTTGTATTAATTGGCATTTTAAGGACTCATTTAAAATGATGACGGCCTTAATCGATGAGGAAGATAATGACTGCTTAGAGAAATTATGTTTATTTCAACTTTGTGGATATGGCATGAAGCCCCTTGTTTCCCCCTCACGACTAGTGATGTAAGGCTGACCAAGGCTGACCAACCCCTTCATAGAGTGGCACAATGCCATTGTTTTCCTCCTTTCCTAGGTTCTATCATGTTCCATAGTCAATCTTTATTTATTGTCATCATCCTTCCTTTCTTTCATTTCATCCACCTCTTTCTTCATCCCCTCTTTTGCACATGATCACAATTCTTTCTTGTCATCTAACCCTCTCCCCCATAACCACCGAAAAGAAAAGATAGCAAAAGAAGAAGATGAACAAGAAGACAAAAAGGAAGAGATGAAGATGAAGATGACAAAAAAGAAAAGGAAGATGATGACGATGACAAAGAAAAAGGCAAAGAAGATGAAGACAACAATGAAGAAGAAGAAGATGATGATGATGAGAGAAAAGTCAAGATCCCCTGATGATGAGAAAAGTCAAGATCCCCAAGAGCCCTAACAAAATTGCTCAAAGCTTGTTATCCTTCATGTCAGCAAATTTGTTCCATGTCAAGCATGTTACAATCACCGATGTGGCCGACTCGTATCGTATCTAGAGGGTTCCGAGTCGTGAGTCAACCATATCGCATCGAGTCACTATGAATTATTTAAATAATAATATAATATCTAAAAATTAGTCTTATTTTTTAAAAAATGAAAATTATAGTAACCATATAACAATATACTAGCAGTCAAGGATTTAAATAATAATGTAATCTCTAAAAATTAGTCTATTTTTTAAAAAAATGAAAAATTATAGTAATCCTGTGATGACATAACAGGAGCCATAGATCTTGCATTTCATGGATGAAGAGTATTCAACTCTATTGTTGAGCTTATTGATTTATTGATTATCTAATAATGATATAATGTTCAAAAAGTAGTTAAAAATGAAAAAAATAGACTAAATAATTCATGCATACTTTAGATTGATGAAATACTAAGTCTACAGAATAAAATATGGGGTAAGCAATCCAAACACTGCATGAAGTTTTAATTTTGCAAAAAAAAATTAACAAAATACCTCACACATGTGACTCGGCCGAGTTGGCACGAGTCAGGCCGACTCGTACCGGATCAGGCTAGTTCCAAGTCAATACACATATACGAGTCGGCAAGCATTGGTTACAATTTTGTAGACAGTGTAGTATACACAAATTGGCCTTTTCACCAAATATTTTACAAAGAGTATCTTTAGAAATAGGTTGGACAGTTTTCTACAATTTGCACAAAAATGTTCTAAGGAAAAAAAATGCAAGTCATCAGAAAATCTGCATTATTGTGATGTAGGGATGAGAACACCCATATTTGTCAAGGTGTTAAGGCAACCTAAGGTGCATTTGGGGTCCTCGAGCACCTAAGTGCTTAGGCGTCAAGTTCATAATATATATATATATATATATATATACAATTTTTCTATACAAAAAATTATCATGATCATTATAAATATAGAAATAAAAAGTAATGACATTGTAATGAAATATCAAAATTAAATTTGAGATAAAAATAACAATAAGAATGGAACTTTTAGAATGAAGAAAATACTAACATGATGTTTGTCAACTTCTTCCAAAAATCTACAGATGATGCTTGGAACAACAAATTCAGAACATACTTAAGTCAAATTAAAGCTTCAAATGCTAAATTAATAAATTAGTTAGACACCCCCTTGGGCTTGGGTTTGGGGGAGGCGTGAGAGTCTCTGTCTCACAATAAGACAGAGAGAGTGAGGGGGGGAGAGAGGCAGAGATGGGGGGGTGGAGACAAAGACAGAGAGAGCGAGAGGTGTGAAAGTGAGAGAGGGACAAAGACGGGGGAGGGGCAGAGATAGACAGAGAGTAAGAGGTGTGAGAGTCTCTCTGCCTCACTGTGAGTGAGAGAGAGAGAGGGGGCGGGAGACAGGGAGAAAGAGAGAGAGGAAGGCCGTGTGTGATGCGTGTCTGTGAGAGGGGGGGCCAATGCCCCATGTGCGTGTGCGTGTGCGTGTGCGTGCGTGCGTGTGTGTGTGTGTGGGGGGGGGGGGAGAGAGAGAGAGAGGGGGCAAAGCCCCTTTAGGGCATCTATGTTCACAGTGAGAGAGGGGGGCCAAAGCCCCATTGTATCTGTGTACACTATATAGTGAGAGAGGGGACCGAAGCCCCTTGTGTAGTTGGGGGGGTGTTGAGAGAGTGTCCTCGATGGCAACCCACAGTGGGAGATGGCGGAGCTGCAGAGCGGTTGTGGATAGTGGCAACGGCAGTGGAGGTCGGCGGTAATTGTCTTGGTCCCGACCCACACTTGAAACCCTAGCGCAAGTGGTGGTGGGACTTTCAGGAGGGGAGGAATGGGGATCGAAGGGTTGAGGGGGGTTTATAAAGGGATCTAGAAATAACTAGATCCGGTTTGGGTTCCGCGCGGGTCCGCAAACCCAAGGCATTGGCGGACACCTTGGGGCACCTTTTTAAGGCCCAGTAAGGCATATGGCTGGCCTTGGGCTTGGGAAAACGCCTTCCCGCCTAGGGGGTGCCTTGACAACCATTACACCAATGCACAAACTACATATTCAAAGCTCAAGATTCCACCACAGCAATGGCCAGTTAAAAGAGAAAAGATGTTTAATATGTGCTATGTTATACAGAAACTGATGTAAATCTTCAATTCGTCATTATTCATTATTGTTCCTTCAGGGCGACTTTGTTGTTCGAACACGGTTACCGTGTTCGACCCCAAAGGGTCGAACGCGGTACCCGACCCCGGATAGGTACATTTGTGAGAGGGGAGAGTGCGGGGCCCACTCAAACTTCTCTCTCATGGAATCCGACAAGATCCCGACAGTTCGTTTATCAAACAGGCCATCAATGTTCAAGGTTTCAAAGGGCCTCAAAGGCCATTACCATAAATGGTTCGACCCATTAAAAAAAAGATATTTCATATGATGTTTGAATGTTTTTGATCCACTGATTTCACAAATGACAACATTGGACTTCAGGCAATAAAATTTGAAGATCTATAAGAACTATTAGATAAAGGCTTAAGCATTAGACGAAAACAAAAACAAAACACAATAAGAAGAATGAAATCTTAACAGTCATAATTCATGGTGAACATCATGGAACAAGGAAAATTATATTTCGGGGAAACAATAATACCATCTGTAATACAGTCACTATTGCATGCAAGTTACCATAATTAGATACATACATTAAAGCTTCAAACTTTGGATCTTCAAGAGCATGACATACGTGTCAAGCTTTGAGACACAGAGGTAGGTGTTGGATGCTGAAAATAATTAAAAATAAGGGAGGACACATGCTTAGACAAGGGGATCCTTTATCCCCTCTGTTCTTTGTGATTGTTGGCCAGGTACTTAGTGCCATGTGGAACAAAGTAAGGTTAGGTGGGAAGAGGACAGGATGAAATTACACACCACAGAATGCAGATGATCCTATCCTATTTACATCATTTGAGATGGATAAGTTAGTTAATTTGAGAATCCTTCTCAGATTGTTGGAAGCAGTGACAGGCCTGAAAAAAATTCTTGAAGAGTGAATTAGTTGGTATTGATATTCATGATGACAAGAAGGACCAGATAGAGAGCTAAGTGGGGATCTTAACCTATTAAGTATCTGGGGCTGGCTCTTACTATTGTAAGTTTAAAAGCTGATAACGGGAATGAAAATGTCAAAAGATTTGGGGAACACATCGCTACTTGGAAAGTAAATTACTAGCAGCTGGTCAGCTCTCCGTACCACTCTGTTAGATTCCCCGTTACCAAAAAAAAAATTTACTAGCAGCTGGTGGGAGGTGGATTCTATCCAAAAGGATATGTCAAGCTTAGCAATCTACCACCTATCCATTTTCAAGGTTCCAAAGTGTGTTTGCCAGAGGCTTGACTTGTTAAGAGGAGCTTTCTTTTGGAAGGGGAAAGGCCAGAAAAGAGAGGTGCTCATCCCATTGCTTGGAAATATGTTTGTAGGCCGAAGGAGGAAGGTGGTGTTGGACTCAATCCTATTGATATCATAAATAGAGCTCTGCTACTGAAATGACTTTGGAGGGCAGAGATGGAGGATGTGACATAATGAAAATTCAATTGTGAGGCAGAAATATTTGAGGTTTGATGAAGGATGGTTATCAGAAAGAAGATGGTGGAATAACTTGTCTAGCATTCAAAAAAACATTATGCAAAGTAAAGATTCTTTTAAATGTTCAATGGAGATACATGTGGGTAATAGCATTGGCAGGAAGACTAAGTTCTGGGAAGATCCTTGGTTAAACAACAGACCACTAAAAGAGTTTTCCCAATCTGTTTGATATTGCTTGGATGACAGGTAGGAGTATAAGCACCACATGGACACCTTCAAGAAAGACCTGGGTGGAATCTCAATGAGGTGGAACTGCAAAAACCTTTTCAATTCTTCCAGCTACTAGATAATGAAGGTTTCTCAGAGGGAAGAGGTGATTTTAGAAGATGAAGGTGGGAAAAAATCAGGAAAATTCTCTGTCAAATCTGCCACATAGGTACTAATAGAAGGTGGAAGGAAGGTTTATTGGTGCAAACAGGTGTGGAATTTACAATCGCCAATCAAAATTAGAATTTTTATGTGGAGAATTGCTAGGAAGAGAGTTTTTACAACTGATGGAGTGATAAAGTTCAAGACAGGCACCAGGCAAAAGTGCATATTCTGTTGGTATGAGAAGAAAACTATGGATCATCTCATATATCTACACACAATTATGCATATGCCCAATTAAATGAATTACACATGACCAGATTGATGAAAGACAGATGGCTGTTCATTTCCAATAGCATTTTGGATCATGTGTTATTCGAACATGTTCGCATGCATGTTACTGAAGTTCCCATATCAGGTCTACATGTTCAAAACCCTGAAAGCAAATGCTGTCATGTTTGATGCAGGTAGTCCATATGAACATGGTTGTCATAGATGATTTGATGTTTCAGAGGCACCCCTAGAATCAGAAGGTTAAAACTGTAGATGGCAATGAAATTAGTTCTAAATATTTTATATAACTCTGATTCTGAATATGCCTATGACACTTAGCAAAATTGCAAGTCCTGAAATTCTTACAGCACTTGGGAGTCTAGTCTAAAGCATCATAAGTGAATGAAAAAAAAAGTTGAATACTAATTGAACAGCTTAGCAAATACTTATAGAAAGAGGAATAAAATAAGCCTTGAAAGAGCTTAACCTGTTCAAAAACAGGGAAAGATATCCATTCAGGAAAATTGTCACCACATATTTTCTTCAGATCATCTCTTGTGAGGGTCCCAAGGAGCTTTATATCAGCAGCCTGATAAAGAAAGATACAGAGGGGGTTATTCAGATTAGCTATAAGTGAGAAGAACAGTAAGGAGCAGTAGAATTTTTAGAGAAGAATATAGAAAAACTGTAGAACAATTAAGAGCTGTATCCACTTCATTCAGGAATGGCACTTTGAGAGATCAGACGGTAGAATTAGGGATTCTACCCATTTGAGAACAATGTATTCCTGGAGGAGACTAATTTTGTAATGTTTTGAAAGAGGGGGTCAGTTGACTGGTAGATTGGGGGGGTAGTTGGGCTCTATCATCTTGATAGAGTCTTCTTCTCACTTTTTTGGTCTGTACTCTCTTGTGATTTTTGCTTAATGAGATTGCCGCCTTTGGTCACCTTCCCAAAAAAAAAAAAGAACTTTTGTTTATAGAAGCAACAGCAACAATATCTCTCAAACTTTTTTATTACACAATTCTTTAATAAACATTTGTCCCTCATAGAAGCTGTTAGAAAAATAGATAACCAGGCAAATTTACAAACATATCTACTGCAGGCAATAATTTGCTCTAAAAGTAGCCAAAAAATGGCACATCTTATGATGTGAAGGTGTTGATACTCCACTTCTCGGTGACTAATGAATTTCTGGAGTAATGTGATCATACATTATACATACAAATGGAACATTTGTGTGGCCATGTACGGTCTTTTAAAATGCAAAAGATACACATATTGTTTAAAATATCAATCCCAAAGTCCTTTGAATGATGCACAAGAGCAAACTGAAAACTCCTCCCAAAGCCCATCCTAAATGCACACTCACAAACTCAAAGGCACACATGCTTTAACACGGACTCCCTCTCCTTGAATTCTCAAAATCTACCCACAAGACCCACACATGACAACAAGAAGAGGAGATGGATGTGGACAGATTAAATAGAAGGCATTTTGCACTTTTTCCCATTCTCTTTATAACATCACCAGTTTCTTGATCATGGAACCCCCAACTATCACTTCCAAACATCACCTTAAAAAAACTAACACATCCAAACATGGTTTGCTATCTCTGGAGATCTCTTCAAGGCCTCCATCTCTCCAGAAATCCAAGATGAAACCAAGACCAATAAGAAGAGGTAGAAAAACGACAAGGAGGAGAGAAAGGAGAAAGAAGTAGAACAAGAAAAGAACGAGGAGAAGGATAGTAGGAGAAGAAGGGGAGGGGAAAGAGAAATAGGAGGCAGAGGCTGATGTTGATGATGAAAATGATACAAAAATAAAGCAGGATGAGGAAGACAATGACAACAAGGAAGAAGAAGCAGCAGCAAAAGACATGAAGACAAAGAAATTACATCTTGATCTCTCAAAGATATCCTCCACAGCTTGCCAAAATGACACAAGTCACAAGATTTGTTTACTTTAAAAATAACATATATGCATGTATGTTTCTGTATGCATATTTAACCTTGGTAAAAGGTGATATGTTTACCTGTGTTTTATCAAAACCAATTGTGATGGCGCAAATTAAGAAAAGAGGCTTATAAACTGTTGCACAAGATTATTCATATATATTATTGATGAAATTACATTATTATATTACTTGAATTAAATAAAGGCTAGTATTCTTTTTTTTTTTTGAAAGGAAGTGTAGTTGGTACCACCAACTTTAGGAGCATTACAACTGAGTGGGTAGAGGTGAAATTTATCTCCCATTAATGACCAAAATCTATTTATACAGCCAAAAAAATTTACAACTTCCCAACCACTTTCATCTGCTATAAAATTATTAGGACATGATTGTAATGCCCTAGGAATTCCATATTGGATAGGGCACCCAGATCAGGTATGCTTGATCCCGATCCAGATCGGATTGGCCAACCCAATTAAAAAAATACTTTCCATAAATAAAAATGGTTTTCATAAATGGAGATGTATATAAACAAAAGTTATTTACACAAATATAAAATTATGTAATGGCTTTTTTATAAAACTACTTATCTATTTTAATAAACCCTAATCAGCAAGATCTGTCGCTTCATAAAAGAATCAGCCGATCAACATCGGATTTGGCAGATTGCACCCAATTCAGGCCAATCAAGTTCATTTTAGTTATTTTTATTTTTATTTTATATTTCAGGGTGGGATCAGTCTTACAGGCTGAAATCATTGCTGATCCTGGACCAGATTGTACGTTCCTGCATTCCATGATGACAAGTTTTTTACAGCTTACTTGTTTGAAAGAGAAGATAATGGGGCTCCATAGTTTAGAGACAACAAATAATGATTACCTCAAATCCTAGAAGACTTGAATTCATTATTAATCAAATGATCCATATAATTCTATTTCCAATGGAAGATGAAGCAATATCATCCTCAAAACTGAGTCACCAACTCCACTGGGATAACTACAAGGAACACTTGGTCATTTTTTTTTGAAAATTTGACCAGGCTTTTGAGTCAAGACATCAAGAAGTCCCATTCCCTGATCAAAATCTGGAAAGACACACTAGTCCAACCAAGTGACAGCCCCCTCTCCAGCACCTATTTTATCCAACATTACAGAGGAGGAAGAGAATACAAAGCCTAGAATCCAAATATAGATAAGATTGAGCTTGAGAGATCATGATATGTCCTTAAGCCAAAATGCCAACATTGGCAAATGAGTACATAGATACACACATATATAGCCAAGACCAGTCAAGATTAACCAATACCAATCAATTTTGTCTAATTCTAATCAGCAATAGTCAGTACCCACCCAAACCAAGCAGGCTCTGATTGATCCTGATTTACGATCCATGCCTTAAAGCTTGTTCATTCTCCTGACCTAAGGGCCCAAAAGCAGAAAAGAAAGATCCCACTATAGATCTAGCTAAACTTTATTTTAAAGGAAACAGACACCCCCTGTCTATAGTTAAAATATTCTCCTATTGCACTTCCCATTCCTGTTGATGCATCAACGAAGTTCACTATAAACTAATTAAAATACTCGCATCCACTTGCACCCTCAAGTTATTCCTGCTTTTAGAGAAACTCTGTTTAGAGCTTCCCTTGGACAAACTGAAGTTCCCTTTCTTGTCTCTTACCCATAGAACTACGAATCCTCTCCTAGACCAGCATGTGCTTAAGTTGTAACGGATGACAACAATCCATGAAAAAGACTTCCTCATCTAATTCACTTAGACAAGTAAAACAAATACAACAAATGAGAGAACCAGCATTGGAATATGCTGCTTCATACAAAGAAGACACCACTATGAGGCAAATGGAAATCTCCCTCTATCGCCCTAGTACATCCTCAGGAAAAGTCTTCCCTACTGCACTAGTTAATGCCTATGATAGAAGCATAGAAATTGTAGAGAAGGTTGAGGGTAGTTTTGTCATTCTTATATTGCCTATGTTTCAGTTGTTATTTCTGGTTTATTCGGTGTGCGCCCCTTGTAGCTTTTAGCTAGGGGTATTTTAGTCACATCTTGTGTGAAGCCCGTTGCTCTGGTCCTATTAATAAGATAGATGGGTGGCGGCTGTGATTAGGATAGAAACAGATAGCCGCCACCTGTGTTTTTGGCCCTCTCGGTGTGTTTTTATCTTCTTCCTCCTCTTGTTCTCCTGTTCCTGGCTGCAACATGGTATCAGAGCCGAAGGAGATCTGAAACAGGGGTAGGAGCAGCACCGGTGGTCTCCTTTGTGTTCCTCCCTAGGTTTTATCCCTAGCACAAGAAGGCGGACTATCTTCTGGAAGATCCTCCACCCTCCACCGGAAAAAAAAAACCTTTCTGGCCTAGGGAAAGTTTGCGGCCCTCTCTCCTTCCTGCCAGGTAGGGTCTGCACCCTGCATCTCCATCCTTCTCCTTTCCTCTCTGTCAAGCGACAAAGCCCTGCTTTTGGGGGGACAGGCCGTTGCCTGTCCCCTAGTTTTTCTAGGTTCGCTGCTTGTTACATCTGAGAGAAGAGGAGGTTTCCATGGCCAACCAGCAATCCCCATCCAACTCCAGTCTACATCCACAAGTGCTGAAGGGGCTACTGTAGGAAAAAGGGTATCGGTGCCTGGGCCTGTGTTAGGCCATGAACACCATGCTCTACAGATTACCCCTGTCAAGCGGAACAAAAACAATTATGTTGAATAGTCAGCAGCAGCCAAAATGTACCTTGGAGCGAAGAGGAAGTCTAGCTACATCAACGGTAAAATTGAGAAACTAGCTGAGGATGGTGCTGAGCTTGAAGATTGGGTTGAACAGAACAGTATTGTGATGACCTGGTTAGTCAATTCTGTTGAAGATGCTCAGAGAAAACTGATTATGCGAAAGGAGATAGCTAGAGACATGTGGGTGTTCCTAGAAAAGATGTATGGAGAGAAGAAAAATGTTGTTAGGGTATATCAATTGGAGAATGTCCTGTATGGAGCAAGACAAGGTACACTCTCTGTTACTGACTACTTTACTACCCTTCAAACACTGTGGGATGAACTCGATTACTATGATGCTGAGGACTGGGATACCCCAGCTGATCACAGAAGGCACTTGAAGTTTATTCAGAAGGGGAGAGTTCTGAAGTTCCTTGGTGGTTTAAATCCGGAGTGGGAATCCCTCCGGGGACAAATTCTCAATGACACTAGTGCCCTATCTTTAAATGAGATATATCAAAGGGTGCTGGTTAAAGAGAATAGGAGGGAAGCAATGCCGATGGACACTCAAACAGCAAGTGGGAATATTCTACATGATCATTCTGCTCAGGCCAGCAATGCTTCCAAGTTTAAGAGGGGTAGTGGTAATAATCAAGAGGATGATGGGAGAGCAATCAGGAAGTGTAGTCATTGTGGCATGTCTAATCACCTTGTGGATGACTGTTGGGAGCTCTATCCTGATAAGAAGCCCCTCAAGTTTCGTGGAAAGAAGGGCAGCAAACAGGCCAGGGGAAATGCAGCAACTTCCTTGGCCTCTCCCCAAGAGAATGGATCTTCAGGTGTTCAAGTACCTAACACCAAGAGTCTATCTCCAACTGATATTACTACCCTCCAAAGGATTCTCTCTCAGCTGGACACATCTGCTTTTGCTTCCACCTCCCTGGGTAAGTCCAATGTTGAGGGGGATGCACTTAGTGCTACACTTCAACCAACAAATACATCATGGATCATTGACTCTGGAGCTACTGATCACATGACTGGTAACCCTAGTCTCTTTTCTACCTATTCTCTTTCTTCCGGCCAAGAAAAGGTGATGGTAGCTGATGGGACACAAGCCACAATAGCAGGCAAAGGAACCATTAGACTGGATGATCATCTTTCCTTGTCATCTACTTTACATGTTCCTGCTCTGCCAATAAACTTACTGTCTGTTAGTAACCTCACCAAATCCCTTAATTGTTCCATAACCTTCTTCCCAACTCATTGTGTGTTTCAGGACTTGAAGACCAAGCAAACGATTGGGAGTGGTCTTGAGGACAGGGGTCTTTACAGGCTGAACATCAATGGGAGGATAGCGTTTCAGTCCAAGAAGACTAGTGACAATCTCAGTCAAATTCAACAGCTCAAGTTATGGCATTGTCGCCTGGGACATCTTTCCTTCAAGTCTTTGAAACTTTTGTTTCCTACATTGTTTAAGTCTATTAAACCAGAGTTATTTCAGTGTCATGTCTGCCAATTGGCAAAACAGTGTAGATCTCAATTTTCAGCTTCAATACAAAAGAGCAGTGCTCCCTTTGATTTGGTCCACTCTGATGTTTGGGTCACCTGTGCAGTCTGTGAATGGTTATCGTTATTTCGTCACTTTCATTGATGATTTTTCCTTGTGTACTTGGGTGTATCTGTTAAGGTCAAGAGAAGAAGTGCCTCGAGCAGTCCAGATTTTTTTCAATATGGTGCTGACTCAATTTGATAAAAAAAATCAAGACCTTTAGGTCTGATAATGCAAAAGAATATTTTACAAAAAGTCTGAATATGTTCATGCAAGATGAAGGAATGGTTCGTGAATCCTCTTGCCCATATACTCCACAACAAAATGGAGTGGCAGAGAGGAAAAATAGGCACCTAATGGAGACTGCTCGGGCCTTCATGTTTCAGCACAAGACCCCCAAACAGTACTGGGCAGATGTTGTCCTCACAACAGCATATGTCATTAATCGGATGCCATCCAGAACCTTAGGGTTTCGTATTCCTGTGACTATCTTACACCCATATCACACAATCTTCCCCTTGACTCCTCGAGTATTCGGGTGCCTGTGCTTCATCCATGTCTTGGGTCCTGCCCACTCTAAACTTGATCCCAAAGCTGTGAGGGGAGTTTTTCTTGGTTATTCTCCTATCCAAAAAGGGCATAAGTGTGCTAACCCTGTGACAGGGAAGGTTTATTATCAAAGAGATGTTACCTTTTTTGAGTCACAGTCATACTTCTCCTCAGATCTGCCTGAGGGGGAGATTACAGTGGACCCCTACTTGATTCCTTGTCATAGTTCTGTTGACACTCTGGGTTCCTCATTCTCTCCTGTTCGAGATGTCCAAGATGCCAATGCCGAGGATGGCTTCAAGACTGTTGAAGGAACCAATTCTAAGGAAAAGACAAGGTTTGGAAAAGTCTACTCCAGAAGGCCAAGAGGGGAGGCTGAACTGCCTGAGGAAAAGACTCCTATTGATGACCACTCTCATGAGAATGCTGGGCCCTCATCTCCTGTTGTCCCTGATGTCACTTCTGAAACCGAAAATCAAGTGACTCTCACTGACCTTGATCAGCCAATTGTCTGCAGGAAAGGTGTGAGAGAGTGTACCAAGCACCCAATTTCCAACTACTTGTGCTACACAAAAATTTCTCCATCGTACCAGACCTACCTTTCATCCATTTCTAACACTACTGTTCCTTCCTCTTTTTCGGAAGCTATGAAGGATCCAAGGTGGGTTAAGGCAATGGTAGAAGAGATGGAGGCCTTAAGGAAGAATGATACTTGGGATTTGGTTGATCTGCCTTCAGGAAAGAAGCCTGTGGGATCAAAATGGGTATATACAATCAAATTTAAGTCTGATGGATCCGTGGAAAGGTACAAGACAAAGTTAGTTGCCAAAGGGTTTACGCAGACCTATGGCATTGATTACCAAGAAATGTTTGCTCCAGTGGCTAAGTTATCTTCTGTCCGGGTCCTAGTGTCTCTTGTTGTCCACCATGACTGGGAATTGCACCAGCTAGATGTTAAGAATGCGTTCCTTAATGGGGAATTGGCCGAAGAAGTGTACATGCAACCGCCTCCTGGCTCAACTACAGATGGGAAAGTTTGCAAGCTCAAAAGGGCATTATATGGCCTGAAACAATCTCCTAGAGCTTGGTTTGAAAAGCTGAGAAACTCTATGTTGTAGATGGGGTTCAAACAAGGAAATGGTGACCATACTCTATTTGTGAAAAGGAAGGGTGGACAGGTTGCTATCCTCCTTGTATATGTGGATGATATGGTGGTCACTGGTGATGATCTTGTTGGCATCCAGCAGCTGAAAGACAGTCTCGCAAAGGAATTTGATATCAAAGATCTTGGTCCCTTGAAATATTTCCTTGGGATTAAAGTTGCTAGATCACATGGCAGCATTTTTATTTCTCAAAGAAAGTATGTTCTTGATTTACTGAGAGAGACCGGGAAAATGGGAAGTAGGCCTGCTGATACCCCACTTGAAATGAACCACAAGCTAAGTATTCTCGATGGAGAAATCCTCTCAGAGGCTCAAAAAGGCAGGTATCAGAAAATAGTTGGAAAACTCCTCTACTTGTCCTTGACCAGACCAGATATTACATATGCAACCAATGTGGTCAGCCAATTCATGCATGCCCCCAGAAGCAAGCATATGCAGGCAGTTGACCGGATCTTGAGGTACATCAAAACATCTCCGGGAAGAGGACTGTTCTTTAGAAAGAAAGGTCATCTGTGTTTAGAGGGGTTTTCTGATGCTGACTAGGTTGGATCACAAGATGATCGAAGGTCAACATCTGGGTATTGTATTTACTTGGGTGGAAACCTTGTTACCTGGAGGAGCAAAAAGCAATCTGTCTGTGCAAGATCAAGTGCCGAAGCTGAATACAAAGCCATGGCACAAGCTGTAGCAGAACTATTGTGGGTAAACATTCTGTTAACCGACATTGGGGTTAGGGCAGTGCTTCCCATGAAGCTCTACTGTGACAACAAGGCAGCAATCAGTATTGCTAACAACCCTGTTCAACATGATCGTACAAAACACATCGAGTTGGATAAACACTTCATCCGGGAGAAGCTGGACTCCGGAGAGCTGTGTCTGCCCTATATCCGGTCTGTTGATCAAGCTGCTGATGTACTCACTAAAAGTTTGTCAAAGGATGATTTCAAAAGAATGCTAGGCAAGCTAAGCATGTTAGACATCTATGCTCAGCTTGAGGGGGAGTGTAGAGAAGGCTAAGGGTAGTTTTGTCATTCTTATATTGCCTCTGTTTTAGTTGTTATTTCTGGTTTATTGGGTGTGCGCCCCTTGTAACTTTTAGCTAGGGGTATTTTAGTCACATCTTGTGTGAGGGCTGTTGCTCTGGTCCTATTAATAAGATAGATGGGTGGCAGCTGTGATTAGGATAGAAACAGATAGCCGCCACCTGTGTTTTTGGCCCTCTCGGTGTGTTTTTATCTTCTTCCTCCTCATGTTCTCCTGTTCATGGCTGCAACAGAAACAAATAATATCAAATTACGAATGAAGATTTTTCTTCCAATTCATTTCCTCAAGTAAAGCAGACACACCAAATGACGAAACCAACATTGTTCTATGCTCTGAACATTAGGGGAACCAATATGAGGCTGACGAAAATTTGCTTCTGCTCCCCGCCACTTCTCACACCTAATGGTCTTGTATTCCCCCATACCATATTCCCGTTCCGTACGATGCCTTACAGGGAATGCAGGCTTAGCCGATACAGATCAGGATCAGTCAGCACCCGCCAATGGCCGAACCAATTTCTGACCTTCAGGCCAATCTCACTCAGGAAAATAGAATAAAAAACGACCAAAATCAATCCGACTATGGCTGAAGCAGCCCAAATATGACTGAAATCGGCCAAATTCTTTTATGAATCAGCAGATCTTGGCCGATTATGCCTTATTAAAAAAGATATATGAGATTTTGTAAAAATGCCAGTACATAATTTTTAGCTGTACAAGTACCTTTTATTTATGAATATAATTTTTTAACTTGTAAAAAAATTTTATTTGTAGCTGTGTAAAGACTTTTATTTATGGAGAAACTTTTCAGCTAAGTTGATGATAGAAACCTGTAATTTTAGTACACAAGTCATCGCTGAGGTAAATAGCATGGCAAATAGCGGTACTTATCCCTCCCTGGGTCTTCTAAAATATGGTCACTAGATGAACAGCATCCAGTCCCCAGCCAGGAAACAGTGATATAATTATCCATTACAACGTCGATAGCGAATTACACATGGTGCTTGGGAGCGCTACAGCAGGCAGTTGCTACAGAATTGAGAGTATCCCATAGCACACAATTGAGGTTGACAATTCTCGAGCATTCATAGTGACAAACCTGTCTACTCTTTTGTCTCTTCCCATTGTTAAATTAGAAAACTCGGTCAAAGCTACCCGCCTAATAAATGACCATGAATTGAAAGAAGGCCTGCACGAAGGAGACTGATAGGCAGAACCTCAAGCAACGCATGCCCAGCCTTTTCAACCGAAACGGACACGGAAAGAATACGACAACAGAAGAATTAATTTCCGTCATTGAAGATGACAAGTTTTGTTCACTTGACATCACGGGCGATTAGAAGCATGTATTGAAGACGACTGAATTAGGCATCGAGACATGAGATCTTCTCGTCCTCGGCAAGAACACCGACAAACCAACCACCCGGGAAACCCCCAAATTGACCGGAACGAAGGCAGGCAAAAAGAGGGCCCAAAAGGCCTTGTAATTGGAAACAACAATGAGAGCAAAAGACGACTACGACGACGACGACGATCATGAGGAAGAGGAAGAGGAATAAGAAGAAGAGGGAGAAGAGAACGCGAGCATGGGATGGAATTGAGTAAGGGGAAGAAATGTACGAGGGAGAAGAAGCTATGTGCCTACCTTGGCGATGCGCTTGGTGCTCCGGTACCTCATCATGTGACGCCAACCGGCCACCAGCGCGATCCCCACCACCGTGCCCATCACCATGCCCGAGATCAGCCCCATCTCCCTCGCCCCCAAGCAGCTGCTGCCAGAGGCGGCGCTCCCTCGCTCCTCCTCCTCCTCCTCCTCCTCCTCCTCCTCCTGTCTTTGCCTGATCCAAAATTGCAGCACTGCCACTGCTCACACCGACAATTTTATCACCATAATAATAATGATCCTACATATATATATTTATACCTTTTTATACCAACTATTCCATTCCTTCCTGTCTCGGCTCCCCCCCTTCCTCCTTCCTTTCTCCCAACGCTCGTTTAACGCCCGCCTCCCGACGGGAAAAGTGAGGGAACACGTAACGCTCCCTTCTCTTTCCTCCTCCGGTATAAATGAAGACAAGTGAGACGGTGCGTTAAACAATGGGAATTTTACAATTTGGTCCCTAAATCTTTGTTTCTCTTCTAGATATATCTCTTCAAACCAAATATTTTTAAATGATTTCCTGCCATTGGACTCTTTTAACGGGATAACCTAACTCTCGTGAACATAACATAATATGAAAGGTTTGAATCTTTTGCACTTGAGCCCCTTTGATAAGGAGTTATCTCCTATTTATCTCGGGATAATTTTTTATTATTATTTTAATAGAGGAATATAGATAATCAGATTAGAATGAAGGATATCCCTTGTCTAACCTGCATAATTTGACCCACCTAAATAGGTGGAATAATATAACCCACTTAGTCATATTACTATTTTATCATTTCTCTCTCTACATTCTCTCTCTCTCTTTATTTCTCTCTATGTGCTCTATCCTTCTTTACATTTTCTCTCTCTCATTTATTTATTAAAATAAATAAAATAATAGTCATTTTATTAAAAATATTTAATATTATTCTAATTTGATATCCATTTCTCTTTCTCTCTCTACCTTCTCTCTCTCACTCACATTTAATTATTAAAATAATAATAATGATATTAAAATAATTAAAATAATAATTATTCGTTATTATTATTAAATATCTATTTCTCTTTCATTACGTTCTCTCTCTCTTTCACCACAAGAAAAAGTGACATTTTTGACATACAGTTTTAGTCAGAAGTTCTGTCATAAATAGTTTTTCCGACGGAATACTGACCGCCCGTCAGGTATTCATTGTCCTGACTTTCCGACAAAATCGTTATCCATCGGAATTCCATCTGCGGAAACCTTCCTTCGGGTATTCATTGTCGTGACTTTCTGACAAGAATCGTTATCCATCAAAATTCCGTCGACATTTTTTGACGAAAAATTAGTAGACAAAAATTTCGTGTCAGAAAAAGCGGCAGTTCCGACGGACAGTTTTTGTCAAAAATTCCATCGGAAACAGTTTTTTCCGACATAATTACGACGGAATATCGATAGAAACCGTCAGTCGGGTATTCATTGTCGTGACATTCTGACAGAATCGTTATCCATCGGAATTCTGTCGGTATTTTCTGAGGGAAAATTAGTAGACGGAAATTGCGTCTGATAAAAAGTGGCATTTCGGACGGACAGTTTTCGTCAGAAATTCCGTCGGAAATAGTTTTTCCGATGGAATATCGACGGAAACCGTCTGTCATGTATTCATTATCGTGACTTTCTGACAGAATCACTATCCATCGGAATTCCGTCGGCATTTTCCGACAGAAAATTAGTAGACGGAAATTCAATCTGAGAAAAAGCAGCATTTCCGATGGACAATTTTCGTCGAAAATTCCGTCGGAAACAGATTTTTCGACGGAATTACGACGGAATACCGACAAAAACCGTCCGTCGAGTATTCATTTGTCGTGACTTTTCGACATAATCGTTATCCATCGGAATTCCGTCAGCATTTTCCGACGAAAAATTAGTAGACGGAAATTCCGTCTGTACGATTTTTGCGACGGACGCCGCTTCCGTCGGAAATTCTATCGGAACATATTCCGACGAAAAATTTGTTCATCGACAATTCCGTCGCTAAATTTATTTTAAAAAAATTTACGTTCATATATTTTCTGACGGACACTATAATACGTCGATGATTCCGTCAGAAAAATATTTTCGTCATAATATTTCTCTCATTTATTTATTAACACAAATAATTATTATTATTATTTATTAAAATAAGATTATAATATGGTTGGCATTAGAGGGGCATTTAAGACAATCTCTAGAGTTAACCCACTTTTTTATCTTTCAATACAACCAAATCAAGTGGAATTAAAGATGAGTTAATCGCCTTTTAACACATTACCTACCAAAGTAAATGAGACTAAGTGAGGGGACAGACTAATCCTGAAGGGATATCCCTCCATTTGTCTATTTCTCTATCAAAGAGGGGCGAGAGAACAGAACTAGAAGAAGAGATAGAAACAACGGAGGGTGTTTTCCATAATTCGTCGAGCACCGCATACAAGTAAGTCTACAACTCCAGATGAGGGAATTTCACTAGCAAAGTAATTTTCCAAGAGAATCCGTTCGTCATTCCATTTCCATACTCTTACGTTAACCCAAAACTATCTCGTAGTGACTTCTTGATCTTGAAACTTGGCATCGGCCTCTCTCCATGCCCGATAAGTGGTAATCTTTTTTAATTAACTCTGCATGTCTTTCCCTCTTACTCATTGGCCCTGGAGATCGCCTCTCAAAAGGAAGTAGATGCAGGCAGCGTAGAAAGCCGTGTCAACCTCTATAATTAGTGGCGCCATCTCCACGTCCATGTAACTTATGGAAAGTTAGTTTGTTTTTTTGTTTTTTTCCCTTTAGGTCAAAGCTAGTGGTATTCTTTCCTTGGATTTTTTCCAGTCACCCAACTAGCACCACTATATCATGCTATTACAGTAGGATATATTATATAATATATTACATATAATAAGGTACCTTTATGTATGCAGACTCTTTCAAGTTTATATTAATTGATTTTATTAGGATATATAATGTGTATATATCTATTGAGTCTATTCACATCAAAAGAGATATCAGGTCTACCATAATTTGACAAATATATTAAACTATCAATTAACTATGAATACACATGTTGTTTAACATAGTCACCATGATATTTCTTAAGTATGACACTAGGATCAAAATAAGTACTCATATGTTTATAATCATACAGATTAAACCTTCTCAATATTTTCTCAACATAATGAGATTGAGATATAAAATAACCCTTCAGTGATTTTAGAAGCCTAAGCTCCACTACTACCTCTATCTCTCTTAGATCTTTTTATGTCAAACTTACTATTTAGAAACTATTTGATTTCATTTATCAACGTTAAGTCATTACCTAATATTAAGATATCGTCAACATAAAGATATAAAATAATGCAAGTATAAGCAAACAATTTAACATACAAGCATTTATCAGATTCACACATAGGAAAACTATTAGAAAATATGACTTTATTAATTTTTGATGGCATTGCATAGGGGCTTACTTAAGTCCATATAAGGACTTCACCAACTTGCATATTTTATGCTCTTGACCTAGAACTACAAATCTCTCTTACTGATCTATATAGATCTCTTCGTCAAGTTCACCATTTAAAAATGCAGTTTCACATCCATCTGGTGAACCTTTAAATTATATATAGAGGTCATTGCAACAAGCACACAGATTGTAGTCATTCTAGCCATGAGAGAACGAGTATCAAAGAAATTTATCCCCTCTTTATGTCTCAACCCCTTAGCAACCAATCTAGCCTTATACTTCTCCATTGAGCCATCTAGTCTCAATTTATTTTTGAAGATCTATTTATAACTAATTGTCTTGGTACTAGGTGGAAGATCCACTAGTTCCCAATTATGATTGCTTATAATAGATTCTATTTTTCTATTGATTGCTTATTTCTATAATGTGGAATCATTCAATGACTTGACATCTTTAAAGGTTAAAGGACCATCCTTTAATAGGTATGATATGAAGTCATCTCCAAATAAATTTTCTATTCTAGTTCTTTTACTATTTTTGAGATCTATGTCTGCATCTAAGTGATCATGCTGAACAGGAATAGAAGTGTTAAATGAAGGAATAAAGGATGAATTTACATCTACAGTACCCTTAGTCTTAAAAGAAAAGATATCCTCTAAATAAATTACATAACCAAATTCACAAATAGTATTAATAAAAATATCAAAAATATCAGATTTAACGATAATAAATGTATAAGTAGAATTATTTTCAATAAAATTAATAAAAATACCATCCATACTCCATAGTCTTAAAACTATTTTTTTCTTTTTATTCTTTGAAATTTTTATTTTGACTAAAAAGTCCTAAACTCTCCACAATCTATAATGAAATGTTTACATCTATACCCCCTATAAAACATCATATTTGCATTTATCTCCCTACTTTTATTGTATTATCACGTATATCCCTGATATACTTTGTATTGTTGTAGTTATGCCCCTAGAGTTCTCAAGTCGCGATCGATGAATATTTCGAGAATATATCATGAAAATCATCAACTCATGTGAAATCTCGAAAATGCACCCACCCCACTACTCCTCTCTCTCCCATATCTCTCTCTCCTTTTGTCTAGGTGTCGTCGATAGGTTTGGATCATTGACTCTGACTTGGTGGCCAAGTCTTGATCAGCCTGGGAAGCAGCCCCAGGCACTGGTGCCACCGCTTTTCAACTCCTCCTCCGCGCCACCAAAGAAGCCCAGATCGAAGCCGATGGTGGTAGTGGCGCGGTCATTAAGACCCCCCCTCACCACTTCCTCATCCCGCTCCTCCTCGTCGTCAGAGCCGGGGGGAGGGTCCAGTTAGGTAGACGTGGCAGATGGAATATTTTCTTCCTTCTTTTTATTAATAAATTATTTTTTGTTTAGATGTTAGATATTTGTTTCTTATTTCATCTTTGCATGCTTGCCAGGCACAAAGTGACAAAATATTCCGAGTCCAAAAACTGAAGGGCTTGAAGTCACATAAGTGTCCGTCGTCTGACCAATCAGACAAAAAAGGGGATATCGAGTCAAGACCCAAAACTCACTGTACCATAAAGACTATGGTGTTAATTACATCGCCTTGAAAGGAGAAAACCTTTAATTAATTGACAGACGAAAGGGCCCTATGGCTTGCAGTTTGTATTAATGCATGCATAAAAATGCAGGAAAATTTCTCATTGTTTGTAGCGAGAGACATAAATTATATGTAATGGGACCTTTTTGATTAGCGAGGAAGAAACCTTGTGTCGCTCGTAATTATTTCATCAATATAGTTATTATTATTAGTTTTACTATTTGTTACTTTGATCGTATTATATAATTTTTGTTATTTTTATATTAGAGGTGTGCATTAATATATGACCGTTGCCTTAAAAGGTTTGGTTGATACGGCACCACTTATTGAAATACACGAGTCTTTCGGAAATCTCTCTAATTCCATAATTCTGACAAAATTTTGACAACATCTCCCCCAAGCCCGAGGCATATTGGGGGTGATAAAGCGGGTGCTCATCCATGGAAATCCGAGATGGTCCATTAATCATTTAAGTATGCATGAAATAGCAACACTCATGATCGCCCGCGGTGCCATATCCCCGAGGGCTAGCCTACTAAGGGATTAGAATCGCCACGACATTCTAGACGAGTTAAAATTATGTTGATGTATCTTTTCAAGTACACCCCTTCTGCTTGACCTATTGGCTTCATTACCAGTTGAGGATTTGGAACCCAGGGACGGGCCGACTGGCCATGAATAGGTGGAGTCAATGGACTAAGAATATAAAACTGGGTAATAAAGGAGATCGACGATGGTCAGTAACGGGTTGCCAGATCACTTAGCAGGATAGAGAAATGGGAGGGGAAACAGACATGATTCAGCCAGGTGTTGGGCTCACGTAGAGTTTGGCCCTCGGTCCTAGCACGGGTAGAGCCAAAGACTGCAACCATACCCATGATTAGCCTACTTTTTCTAGGCGCAAGATGGTCATGTTCCCAGACCAAAGCGGGCACACCATGGATTACTGTTCCCGAACGAACTTGGCGGGACTGTGACTTGAATTCGACTGATAATGGGGCTATTTAGAGTCTTGCTCTCAGCCATGATATGGGCTCATCAGAATGTGATTATTTCCTCATAAGCACACCGCACCAAACATCCCACAATCGACCCCAACGGGGTGGCTAGAATAGGGGCTTCGGAGCTCAACACACAACTCGCGTTAAGAACCAGCCAACATGAGGTCTGCATGCTCATAAGCCCAATTTCTTGATGAAGGAGAACCCCACCAGTGTCAAACCTCCGTGGGACTTTGATTCTTTGAGGGATTATTCAAGAGAAAAGGAAGAATAGAAGAGGACATGACAGACGGCGATGACAACATAACTGGATCGAAATCGGATGAGAAGATTTCATATGGCCTTCATCTTGGGATTAAGTCCACGATCCAGGACAGATTCCAAGCATGCATTTTTACAGGGGAATTTCCCTTTTCTCTAGTACATTCACATTCTTCTCAGAAGAATTATATCATCTTATGCGGTTAAGCGGTATGCGATTGCAATCTAGAGATATTGATGAGGATAGGGAAAATAGAAAATAGCAATGATTTAAAAAGACGGTTGTTCAGTAAATTTGGACCATGCATAAATTTACAGAATGTCAAATCGAATACATAGTAGAGCCTCTTTGCGGCGGCTGAAAATGCCTTTTCCCCCACTTACAGAAAACATTCTTTCTCCTCTTTCCTTCCCATCTAAGACTGCTACGAGAGAGCCCTCACACCTTGGACTACTACAAAGAGGATTCTATGGGCTACAACCGAAGAAAACCCCCTTTCACTGTTGCTGGAAAGAAACCTCAAGAGAAGAAGAAGCCCCCTTTTTTGTCTGTCCTCCCTCTGGTCTCGAAGTAGACTGACCCATTTATAGGCGTCCAGTTACATGGATCGGCGCCATTTCCATGGACCGGTGTTGTATTCACATAGGAAGCATGAGGGGTTTATTCCGACATCAAGACTAGCACCGTGCCATTGTTCCAGCATCAGGATTTGTCCTGATATGGCATCGTGCTATTTCAACAATCAACTGAATCAATAGTGTAAGATGGTGCCAGTTCAGGCTGATTGTAGCTCTTCTTAGTGTATGTGCTTCCACTGTTGGGTTTGTAACATATCGACTCTTCCCCTTAGGTGCCTCATCAGGTGTGCTGCGGCTTGCTACAATTTTTGCCTATTTCTACCCTTTTGGGTGTAAGTTTGAGCTGATATAGTGTCCCCTTCTGTCACGTCCCAAACTGATAGTAGCGAAAACTATTCGGAACATGACAACGAATAGTCTTGAATAATTCAGAGCAAACCACAAAAGACACCATGAGGCTAGAAAATAGATAAAAACTATAATTTTACTAATATCAAAAAGACATTACACTTTATTGACTCAAAGTTACATTAATATTAAAAGAAGGGAAGGACTCAAAATTACACCGAACATGAGAAAGAAGGAAAAGACTCAAGAAAAGAAAAGACACAGACGAGATCTTCTAGAGCACTCATCACTCTTGCCCTTCTCTGTCTGATTGGTTATCTTCTTCATTATTACCTGAAAAATGTTAAGAGAAACTGGGTGAGCAAAAACGCTCAGTAGGAATTACATTTCTATCACTAGGCAAAATATAAGTAATTAATCAATTAATCAATATTCGATGACATGCTATGCCATGAGCGATGGAACCATAATCAATATGAAATACACTCTATCAATCAGAGGAGACGATCAATAACAAATTCCAATGTCAAGGATAGACATGAAACTCAAAAGAAAAGGGAATAATCCCAATACCCAATCAAGGACAAGATAGTAGTATAAAATAAAGAACTTATGATCCAGATGAACATAACTTATAGAATTTGGCCTGTACATTTTAGAATTTCAATAACATTTAAGCAGAAGAACAGAGTAACTGATTAACAGAATATCAAAATATCAATTAACAGAATAACAAAATATCAGAGTACCAGAATTTCCAGAATAACAGAGGTTGGTGCACAGCTACACCCAAAGTTTTCCCATGGTTTACAGAATGGACTTCCTTCCTACCTAGCATTGGTTGTGCTGACCCACAGCCCTTAATAAATTCATAATTTACAGATATGGCTAACATGGAGTCAAGGGGTTATGTTCCAGCAATATCATGAAAGAAATTTCAAAAAAAAGTAAATATTATGACATAAGCAGTATGGATGACATTTAAGAAGGATATAAGGTCAACAACACCTTAGACAAACAAATCTCAGACTTATAAACCATAGTCAACCCGAAGAAAACAAGTTCGGGACACTGGGTCAAACGCGGTCGTGAACAGTGCTACGATCCAAAGAATGTGGTTGGTCTCAAGGCTGCGATCAGAGTAGAGGGATCCAGACATGTGGGACTTTCACAGAACACAGTCAGAATGACTATCGCGATACGGAGATGAACGCGGTTCCTAAACAAGCTGCGCTCAGAACAGAGTTGACAGAACCCAAACAGAACTCTGTTCTATGGGTCCAAAGGCCGGTCGAACCCTATCCTACACAGTAGGACTAGGATTCCAGTGGGTTACAGGATTTTCATGGTACAACTAGCTCGGGGTCCTTGTGAGAATCCAGGGCTCGCGGAGACTTACGGAGACCTTGATGAAGAAGTTCCAGTCCAACGGAAGGAGTATCCGGCGGAGGGTCCTAACTTCACCAAGAATAGTGTTCCTATCAGACTACATAAACCAATAGCAAACGGTAGGTTAATATCACCGGGGTGATATAACCTTCAATCAATAAAATCTCGTGTGATAAAATCATGTTATAACTATCATGCACTAAAGTTAAAACATGCTTTAATGAACCAATTTCAAGTTATCATGAAGAAATCTACTCTTTTGATCATGCTTTAGAACAATAGAGATGAGATAGGAACATGGAATCAAAGGAAAAGGTTGACATGGATCATGAACTTCAGGAAATTAGCGTCAAATTATATTTCCTAATTACAGTACTTGGTTTAGATGACATGCAGACATGAAATCATGCATCTAGACTCACTAATATTCACTTATCATGCTGGACAGGGCACTAGGGTTCTTGGGAACTTGAGCCAAAACACAGTCTTCAAGGGCGCCGCAACTATCATTAACGCGGTCAGTCAGGGAACAACGATCTTAACAGGAATATTTATAAAAAATAAATTGTTAAATATTAGGTCGTAGCCTATCGGCCCACCGTGTTCATAGATGCGGTTCTTGGAGGGGCCGCGACTACGAATAGAGAACTGTTCAGGCAGAAAAACCCTAAAACGACGATAACCAATCCATGATTCATGAAATTCATGCAATATAGCCCATATAATCGGCAAAGTGATGCAGAAAGAAAGAGGACATATAGATGAACATGTTTGAATGTTTAATTTAGGGTTTAGCCCGAGAGATCACCTACCTTTGAGCCGGATTAGGAAGAAAAGGAAGAAGAACAAAAAACCCATGAATGACTCGAAGAAACCCTCGATTCCTCCTCATAGATCGATCCTCCCACGCCTAGCAGCCTTCTCCCACAAACTAGGGTCGACTAGGGAGGCTATGTGGTCCTATTTATAGGATTTCAAGCATATAAGAGTCCTAATTAGGTCAAGGAAACCTAGATAGGGAAGAACTCCGAAAATATTGATTTCTATCTATATCTAGGGCCGCCCCCACCATATCTAATTCGAATTAGGGTTAGGGTTTAAGTTAGATTCGACCTCCTCTTAGTGGATTAGGGTTTAGTTGAAGTTGTTAGCCCATTAGGGTTAGATTAAAACTAATTTAGCTCTAGTAAAACAAAGGTTTTAGGAATTCCAAATTTTAGGGATTAATTAAGCCTTTTAGCCTATTAAACCTAAATTATTGGCCCATTAAATTAAAATTTATTATATTTTCTTTGATTTCTAATTTAGCCCTTTTAATTATCTTTTACAAATATTTAAATTAACCTTTATAAGAAACATGGTTGCTACACCCTCCCCCACTTAAAAGAATTTGATCCTCCAAATTCACACGACATTCATTTCCGAAATAATAGTGGGGTGCCTAGTCCTATTTTCCAATCATCAAATGAGATCACATAAGCATGCTAGCAAATAATCTACAATCTAAGGGAAGGAAAACTAGGTTAAGGTGAAGGGATATCTCTAGCTACTTCATCACCAGTAGGCTCGACCCTTTTCAACCCTTGCAACCGTCCTTGATGCTGTACTTCCTTATGATCCTTCGCCTGCAGAGTTGGTCTTTAGGAAGAGGACAATTGGCTACCTTATGTAACGATGCAAGATCTAGATACCGGGGCGTACCCGATACCATTCGAATCTTGATCCGCCACCCACGAGCCGGAGGGCTCGGAAGGGTTATTTGGAGTGTTGTTTTTATGCATTGAAATTCTAAACAATAGTAGGAAAGTAAATCTACAGAATTAATCTACAATTCTGATAGAAATAAAATTACAGTTTATAACGATTATAACAACTACAGAGTCCAGTCCACAAGTACAGTCAAAGAAAGGAAACGTACACTGCCTTGGGGCATACCCCGGCAACCTGGTGAACTGGCAACTAACGAACCTCCGACTGGAACGCTCCACTCCGAGGAGAATGCCGCACAAGAGAAATATGGGGTGAGCTTCATCTCATTGGCTCAGTAGGGGTCCCGCGGGTCCCCACTACAACGAAAGCAGTAAACAGGAACGGCGTAGAAGCAACAAGTAAAGAACAACAATGGTAGCAACAAAATAATAATACCGGTACAACACAACGACGGTGACCGGAACCAGAAGACGGTAAACGGAGGGAACACACACAAGCCCTCCACGCTACCCCGACTCCCACAGTCGGACAGTCTGTCCTCGCCGATGGAACCACTAACAAGGCCACACGGCCACACGCTGAACCAACACCCTCGGGAGAACCTCCGAACAATAGAACCCCTCGATCCCGAGCTAGAACCAGCGAAAGAACCACGCCCAACACACAGGGCGACACCAGCCCGTCTGTCAGAAGGGCCACGACAACACTGTCGGTACCTCCACCTTCACGACATAGGGTTTACCACTGAAGTATATACAACATGGCCAGATACGTCCACTGACGTCTTATACTGCGCCAAGGCCTCATATGCGCGCACACTACTCACACCCGGTCTCGGGAGGAGCAGAGGAGACACTCACACACACCACACCCTCGGACTGGCTAGGATCCGCACCTCTGCACCCAACAGTACGGCCGTGTCCAGCTACCTGACACGGGGTACGCTCCACTATAACCGTCAGCAACGTACTCTTGTCCTAACCAAGGTACACACACGCTCAGGCGGTCTCGCCTCTACAGGAGCATCGTACACACAAGTGGTCTCGCCTAGTCCAGTCACGACAAGCCCTCCAAGCAGAGAAACGGCAGGGCTCAAACCTCCACGCTCTCGTAGGAAACCACCCTCCACGATCTCACGGGAAACCCGAGGACACGCGTACACACGCGCCTGAACCACAGGGAACCTCGGAACGACACAACCAGTCCACGGGAAGACTATCCAAAGTGGAGGATGGGAACACAAGAACCTTAGCCTAGAACTCCAACAAGGATAACTAGCCACGATTACAGTCCTCACGCGGGAACACCCTCCGCAATCATAGAACTCTCGTGGGGACAGTCAACATGAGTATCCAGACACAAGAAAGACTGTCCACACTCCACCAGCAGATAGGGATGGCCCACAATAAAACCTAGAACCAGCAGAACACTCAGAACCACGCGGACACGCATTCCGTAGGACCACCCCTCGAACGGACACCCTAGAAGACCATACCACGGAGTGCCGCACCCCCGGGCTAAAGGGGACTGGGCGGCCAAGGTACTGGCCGCCTAGAGAGCTAGGCGGACAGACCTTGTTGTGCCCCTTGTGCTTTGATGATAGGGTGTTGTTGTTTTGATGATAGCAACTCAATGAGTCACCACATAAGAATGATGATGATCTATGCTAACTGCTATGGGGAGTGTTATGGGGAGTGTGTTAGGTCCAGCCCCTTGTGCATTGATGATGAAATGATGTTTTGAGTGCATTGTTCTGATTAAATGCCCATGCACAGGTTAAGTATGTACAAAGTTTTGCCTAGACTGCATGTCTTCTTAGTGCATACTTAGTCACCAAGTTCGTGCAACTCCTGTTGCAGCATGAACTCAAGTCTGTACAACTTTTGTTGCTGCACGCGACTAACTCAGTGCATCTTTTTGCATCATTTTGTCTCACGCATACACATAGTCAGTGCATCGATTTGGCTCACGCATACACATAGTTAGTGCATCGCTTTGCCTCACGCATACACAAATACACAAAGTCCGTGTAACTCTTGGTGCTGCAAGAACACAAGTCTGTACAACCCTTGTTGATACGAGCAGTTAAGTTCATGCATAGTTTCACTGGGTCTGTGCATTATGCATTCATGTTTAAACTCTAGGCACAGCTAGTTGGTGCATTGTCTTGTTTCATGCACACAAAAGTCTGTACACTTCTCGGTGGCATGCCTGAGCATTCCTCTTCAATATGCATACTTTCCTATATGCATATGTGCATCTTTCACTTCAAAGTCTGTACATTCTTCGATGGCATGTCTGTGCATCTTTTGTACCATGCACTCAAAGTCTGTACATTCTTCAGTTGCAAGTCGATACATCTCTTGCTCCATGAAAATAAAGTATGTACATTCTTCAGTAGCAAGTCGATGCATCTTTTGCTTCATGCACACAAGGTCTGTATATTCTCTGATGGCATGTCCGTGCATTCATCTTTATTGTACATACTTTCTTATATGCATACTGCATTATATGCATCAAGTCTGTACATGTCTCGATGGCATGTCTGTGCATCTCTTGTACAGTGCACACAAAGTCTGTACATTCTTTTGTGGCATGTCTGTGCATCTCTTGTTTCATACATACATAAAGTTCGTGCATGAATATCAAGTCTACACATGGTTGCCTTGATGACTTAGCAAGTCTATACATTCTCGAACCAACTATGTGCATCTTTCTACTATCCTCATATTACTTCTAACAAATATTAAGTCTGACATTGGCAAGATATCTGCTCGAGGAGTTTAAGAAAGGCACGTGATCCAATAACAATCCTCATTCCAAGATGCTGCCACGTGGACTCGTACTCATCCAGATTCTGACAAGTGGCGAGTGTCTCATGAAGCTTCTAAGTTGGAGCGCTCCCTCTACACGCCTAGGGCAAGACTACGTAAACTCCATCTGATAGAGGATAAATACTTTGTTTCCTGTAATCAAGAAGAGATCTCTCTGGCAGAAGAAGAAGAAAATTAGAGAGAGCAGAAGAAGAGTAGAGGAGGAGAGTGTTCGAAAAAGAAAGAGTGAGCAGTAAAGAAGAAGAAGAAGAAGAAGAAAGAGAGATCGAGAGTTTAGAAGAAGAAGAAGAGAGTCATCTGAAACTTTGTCTCTACTGGACCGTGGATCAAATCCAGGCCAATCAGCTCTTTGAGAGCCACTTTGTGTTTTATCGTCTACAACTTTCTGTTGCTGTGTCCTTTCCATATTTTTTTTTTCATTTTACCTCTGTTTCAAGCTGTTTGTCAGCAGAGCAAGCTGTGTTGCTCAACGGGCAGAGGAGGATTCCTCTGGACGGGTTAAGCTATAGTCCCCAGCGGTTGTAGAGGTGTGGTATCCTCTGGACGGGTTAAGCTGTAAGCCCCAGCGGATGGCGAAGCTGTAATGCCCAGCGGTCAAGCTGTTAGTCAGCGGTTTGTAGGCAAGCTGTGTCGCCCGGCGGTTTTCAAGCTGTTTAGCAGCGGAATTCACACTCTGGTTTGAGTGTGGGGTGGACGTAGGTCTGGAGGACCGAACCACCTTAAAAATCTTCTGTGCAGTGGTTTGATTGCCTATTGTGTTTTGCTAGATGCATGCTTAGGCCGATCTGTTTCTTCGGTCTAGTGGAAATTTGGTTTGCACACTAAACACTTGATTCCGGTTCCATGAGAACCAATTTGTTTAGATAAACTGAGTAGTCTATGTAGCTTGCATAGCTTGCATAGGGTAGATCTAGAGGTTAATTCATCCGATCTATTTCTCGTTGTTTGAAGTGAGGACCCAAGTCTATCGAGGCTCCATTTTGCTTTAATTCCGCATCTCTGATTGTTATAGATTTTAATTGGGTGAAATTTTTTAAAGGGGAGATTCATTCACCCCCCTCTGAATCCATCGCACCAATCCCAACAATTGGTATCAGAGCGGGTCATTGATTCATCAGATCCAACAATCTGCAGTGGATCCTGCTATTTCTGGTGCCTTGATTGATTGTGTAGATTGTCTAGCATCTCGTTTAATTGTCATGGATTCTGTGCCTGAAGTTCCAATGTTCGATGGATTGTGTTTCTCTGACTGGCATAGAGAGTTTAGAGATTACATGAATTTTGTAGATTCAAATCTGCTGATTTTGATTGAACATGGACCTTATGATATACCAGTGAATAAGTCAGACTGGAATATTGGTCACGAGTTGATGAATACTGAAAATAGAAAAGCCCTGAAAATGTTGAAAGGGGCTATAAGGGCTAATGTACTTTCATGTGTGACTAAGTGCAGGAATGCAAAGGAGTTGATGGATGAGCTGATCCTCAGATATGGTGAAGAGAACCATAAGTGCCTTATGACAAAGGATCAAAGCAGTGATTAGTCTGATGACTCTTCATCAAAGTGCGCTTCTGGAAAGGAAATATTGGATAGAATAACTGCTACAAATGGGGAGCAAGAGGGTCAATGCTTGATGGCCAACCGGGGTGATCACAACTCTGATCAGCAGGAGGAAACATCATCCAAGGTAAGCTTTGGATCCGAAGAGATTTCGTTTGATGATTTATGAAATATAAATGAAGAACTTACTGACAGATGTAGGAAATTAAAATCTGAAAATAAAAAGTTGAAAAAAAAATGTGATCAGATTAATTCGAATGCTCCTTGTGAAAACTGTCAAAAACTGAGAAAATCTCATGATATATGCTTAGCTGATGTTAATATGAGTAAGGAACAAATTTCTTTATTTGGAAATAAAAATCAGAAACTCACAGATAAGATCTCTGAATTGGAAGAAAAATTGAGCTTAATTAATGGTGATCAAATCTTACTAAATGAGCGAGTTCAGAATGAAGAACTAATAAAAGAAAATGAAAGAATAATGGAAGAAATGAAAATTTTGAAGGATCAAAACAAAAAGCTCATGGTCTTAAATATTGTTATGGGAGAAAAATGGTTAACCATTGAAAAGGGAAAGTGTGTTGAGAATGACTCTAAACAAAGATTGAAACAGGAAATTAATACACTCAAAAGTCTGAATGATGTCTTACATCAACAGGTTATGAGCTGTGAATCTGACATTGCTTGTTATGAGGTTGACATTATTTCTCTAAAGTCTGAAATCCATGATCTAAAAAATTCCATGTCTGAATCTGTGAAGGATAAAGGTAAAATGAAAATGCCTCTGAAAGATAATGTAAGTGGTCAAAGAAAAGGGACAAGCAACATTTCTGAAATTAAACAAGCCAAGAGAAATCAGCTGTATACCACTTTTATTCGAAGCTCTGAAGTAGAAGGAACTTCAAGATAATCTCCAAAACAATCTACTGCGACTGAGAATCAAAAACCACTGAAAAATAAATATAACAATCAACATAGTGAGAAAGTTCAGGTTAACAATAAATCTCATGCTAAGTATGTTAATTGCTTCTACTGTGGGAAATTTGGTCATGAGATGGCTGATTGTTTTGTGATGAAGAAGGATGATCTGAAACTTAACAGAATTCATGCTTGGAATTCTCAGGTTAAGAAATCTTCTTTAGCTCAGAATAAAAGGATTTAGTGTTTTTACTGTCACAGAATTGGTCATCTTATGCATAATTGTAGACTAAAGAAACATGATGATCTCAATGCTAGAAAATTGCATGATAGGAATGTTCATGCTAAAAATCATGTAAATCATAAGAAGAGCATTCAATGTTTTCATTGCGGCAAACTGGGCCACATTGCTGCTTAATGTTGGCACATTCAGGGGAAGAAATTTCATTCTGAATTTGTTAATTTCCATGATAACAAAAATGTTTTTGAAAGAAATAATTTTGGTTCTAAGAGAAAGCATATTGGGTGTTTCGAATGTGGAAAGTATGGTCATACAGTCAAGAACTGCTGGCATGCTCAGGGAAATAGATTGAATTCTAAATCTGTAAAATTCCCTGCTTTCTATGATTCTGCCAGAAATAACTTAATTGATAAAAAGAAAAACTCTTCATGCTCTGAATGTGGGAAGTCAGGCCATAGAGCTGCTGATTATTGGCTGGCTGATTTTAGTAAACAGAATTTTCACGTTGCTAATAAATTTCATGACAATAGTAATTTGCATGAAAAGAATTTGAAATCTGCTGTGTCAAAACATTACTGTAGTCAGATAGGTCATTCAATAAATGATTGCTACTTGATGAGATTTGATGACCTTCATGCACAAAAACTGTTTAGAACACCTGCTAAAGGTGTCACTGTTAACTCAGGACCCAAGACATCTTGGGCACCTGTGTGTGCAAAATAAATTGATGTTTTGCAGGTGTGCCTTAGGTTGAAGAATAAATTGGGGTAATAAACCAAGGCATTCAAGCATGAAAACCCCATGCATGCATCTTCCAGGTTGGTTATGTTAACTCTACTCAATGTCTATCATTGAAGCCTTTCTGTCTTTGATGATTGCATAGCATGTTAAATTTGATTCAGCATTTTATGCATTGCATATCTCTTGCATAACATGTTAATTCATCTGTGCGTCTTCTAACTGATCTTCTTTGAAAATTTGAATTGATCATCAAGATGATCGTAGCCTGTCTCAGTTGGAATTGCATATTTGTTTCATGAGCATATTTCATGATTTTCCTCACACACTATTTTGTGTGTTTGTAGCACTTAAATGATAGTTTCATAATGCACTTAGTCAGGGGGAGTTCAACTAGTCTTGATTAACTATACTGCTGCTCATGCCTTGCTATTTACATGATGAATCTAGACAGAGGAAACTTTTTTGATCATCTTATTCACTTTCACCTGAAATCCTCCTGTCTAGTTTATTGGATCTTATAATGCTCTCAATTTGTTTCAATTGAATTCTTTGTTGCCTTCACTGAAATAGTTGATATGTCTATATTCTAGACTTAGCTACTACTTATTGATATACTATCTTCTGATGATCTTCTTTCCTGTTGTTGTTTCTTCCACCAGCTTACACTCATCATTCACATACTTCTTAGCTGGTGTGACTGATTTATTTCTATTGTTGATTAGTTGGTCAGCTATATTTTTGATCTGATATGAGGAACACAAGCTGCAGACCATGCAATTCAGTCTGAGAATGATGTAGAAATTCCTATCATATAGGTTTAAGAATGACCACTAAATCAGACTGATATAAGGTTTATGTATTCTCAGATTTGCATTTAAATGACTTGAAAATATCTAAATGATAAGCTTTAATAAATTTTAACCACATGTGTCATGAAAACCTTAGACTCACTCATCTGAAATCTGAAAATTTGAAATCAAGGCTACTTTGGTTGAGATACATAGAGTAAGTATTGTTCTTAAGCATTAACTTTGAAGAGTCTGACTAATAGAAAAATCGGTTAACAATGTAATGACTTTGTTCACTGAGAAACTGGGTCCTCTATTAAAGTAATGGAGTAAACCCAAGTCATGAAGTGTCATAGTCACTTAAAGCAAAAATCATTGAGAACCTGACAGAGCAATGACATGTTTGTGTTGAGTAACTGGGGAGTCTAGCCTCTAATCAAGGTGTCTCCTCACGTAAAAAGACATTTCTATTGCTAACTCTGGTCTCAATGTTGAGAGGCAATGCCAGTTATCACACTGAGTAACTGGGTCACTTCACCTGAGACGTGTTGTGCCTCACGTAAAAAGGTGTTGATCAACTTAAATTACTCAGGAAAAATATAATGTGCTTCAAATGAAAATATCTTGCAAACTCTGTCAACTCATGCTCTTGTAAAAGTGTTTAGTCTCAATACTAATCTGTGTAACTCTCAAAGGAGTCATTGAGATCATGCGTGTAAGATAAAGATGATTGGTCCTGAGTGTTATCTGATTATTTGGTTCACCTTTATTAAAACTTGAATTCAGATATAAGTATTGAATTTAATTGACAAATTTGGTATACATCATAATTAAATCAGGTTGGTCAAGTTGCCAATTCATAACCCTCTATGATAGGAGAGTCTATTCATGTTAAGACTTATTGTAGTGGTGCATGCCTTACAATCTCTCATGATCTGATTCACCCCTGACAACTTGATCAACAGGAACTTTGTTGACAATTCTCTCTTATCGGTTGATTGATTGTTCCTTGAGATGTACTGTGCTTTGACTGTTTCTCACCCCTACTCTTGTCCACACTGTTGGAATCTTCCATCTTGTTTCTGTAACCAGTTCTGATTCTGTGGACTTTCCACATGCTTTATTCTGTCCATGCATATGTGAGGTGCCACAACCATTATTGTTTTGGATTCCTTGTGATGGCAGATTTCAGATTGCTTCATTGGTTAACCAGAGTTCATTCCTGCACTTCAGGGGGAGTTCTGGGTCATCTGCATTTAAGGGGAGTGTAGTCAAACATTCATGTTGATAGGGGGAGTTCTTATATTTTATTCTTCAGTGCTCATTTTACATGTTTCTATGGGGGGAAATTGGTATCAGATTTCATACATGTCTTTCATTCCACTCGCAAACCATTTCCTTTTTGATTATGTCAAAGGGCGAGAATTGTTTGCTGAGTCTGTGTGACTCATTGTGTTGACATCATCAAAAAGGGGGAGATTATTGTGCCCCTTGTGCTTTGATGATAGGGTGTTGTTGTTTTGATGATAGCAACTCAATGAGTCACCACATAAGAATGATGATGATCTATGCTAACTGCTATGGGGAGTGCTATGGGGAGTGTGTTAGGTCCAGCCCCTTGTGCATTGATGATGAAATGATGTTTTGAGTGCATTGTTCTGATTAAATGCCCATGCACAGGTTAAGTCTGTACAGAGTTTTGCGTAGACTGCATGTCTTCTTAGTGCATACTTAGTCACCAAGTTCGTGCAACTCCTGTTGCAGCATGAACTCAAGTCTGTACAACTTTTGTTACTGCACGCGACTAACTTTTTTATTATTATTATGAACCAAGTCATCTAATAGGATGCAGGGAGAGTGCACCCCCAATCCAGAGGATAGGGGATGTTCCCACTCCACCAACTCGCCATTAGATGCTTTATTTTATTGCTTTATATGAATCATGTACAGAATCAGAGGAGGCACTGCCTCTAAAGATTAGAAAAGAAAGTCAAAAGTATACAAATCTCTATACAAATCTTCTGCGGATATTTGGAATGCCAATAGCATCAGCTATGGCATACCCTTTAGCAAGCGACTAACTCAGTGCATCTTTTTGCATCATTTTGTCTCACACATACACATAGTCAGTGCATCGATTTGGCTCACGCATACACATAGTTAGTGCATCGCTTTGCCTCACGCATACACAAATACACAAAGTCCGTGTAACTCTTGGTTCTGTAAGAACACAAGTCTGTACAACCCTTGTTGATACGAGCAGTTAAGTTCGTGCATAGTTTCATTGGGTCTGTGCATTATGCATTCATGTTTAAACTCTAGGCACATCTAGTTGGTGCATTGTCTTGTTTCATGCACACAAAAGTCTGTACACTTCTCGGTGGCATGCCTGAGCATTCCTCTTCAATGTGCATAGTTTCCTATATGCATATGTGCATCTTTCACTTCAAAGTCTGTACATTCTTCGACGGCATGTCTGTGCATCTTTTGTACCATGCACTCAAAGTATGTACATTCTTCAGTAGCAAGTCGATACATCTCTTGCTCCATGAAAACAAAGTATGTACATTCTTCAGTAGCAAGTCGATGCATCTTTTGCTTCATGCACACAAGGTCTATATATTCTCTGGTGGCATATCCGTGCATTCATCTTCATTGTACATACTTTCTTATATGCATACTGCATTATATGCATCAAGTCTGTACATGTCTCGATGGCATGTCTGTGCATCTCTTGTATAGTGCACACAAAGTCTGTACATTCTTTTGTGGCATGTATGTGCATCTCTTGTTTCATACATACATAAAGTTCGTGCATGAATATCAAGTCTACACACGGTTGCCTTGACGACTTAGCAAGTCTATACATTCTCGAACCAACTATGTGCATCTTTCTACTATCCTCATATTGCTTCTAACAAATATTAAGTCTGACATTGGCAGGATATCTGCTCGAGGAGTTTAAGAAAGGCACGTGATCTAATAACAATCCTCATTCCAAGATGCTGCCACGTGGACTCGTACTCATCCAGATTCTGACAAGTGGCGAGTGTCTCCTGAAGCTTCTAAGTTGGAGCGCTCCCTCCACACGCCTAGGGCAAGACTACATAAACTCCATCTGATAGAGGATAAATACTCTGTTTCCTGTAATCAAGAAGAGATCTCTCCGGCAGAAGAAGAAGAAAATTAGAGAGAGCAGAAGAAGAGTAGAGGAGGAGAGTGTTCGAAAAAGAAAGAGTGAGCAGTAAAGAAGAAGAAGAAGAAGAAAGAGAGATCGAGAGTTTAGAAGAAGAAGAAGAGAGTCATCTGAAGCTTTGTCTCTACTGGACCGTGGATCAAATCCAGGCCAGTCAGCTCTTTGAGAGCCACTTTGTGTTTTATCGTCTACAGCTTTCTGTTGTTGTGTCCTTTCCATATTTTGTTTTTCTTTTTACCTCTGTTTCAAGCTGTTTGTCAGCAGAGCAAGCTGTGTTGCTCAGCGGGCAGAGGAGGATTCTTCTGGACGGGTTAAGCTGTAGTCCCCAGCGGTTGCAGAGGTGTGGTATCCTCTGGACGGGTTAAGCTGTAAGCCCCAACGGATGGCGAAGCTGTAATGCCCAGCGGTCAAGCTGTTAGTCAGCGGTTTGTAGGCAAGCTGTGTCGCCCAGCGATTTTCAAGCTGTTTGGCAGCGGAATCCACACTCTGGTTTGAGTGTGGGGTGGACGTAGGTCTGGAGGACCGAACCACCTTAAAAATCTTCTGTGCAGTGGTTTGATTGCCTATTGTGTTTCGCTAGATGCATGTTTAGGCCGATCTGTTTCTTCAGTCTAGTGGAAATTTGGTTTGCACACTAAACACTTGATTCTGGTTCCATGAGAACCAATTTGTTTAGATAAACTGAGTAGTCTATGTAGCTTGTATAGCTTGCATAGGGTAGATCTAGAGGTTAATTCATCTGATCTATTTCTCGTTGTTTGAAGTGAGGACCCAAGTCTATCGAGGCTCCATTTTGCTTTAATTCCGCATCTCTGGTTGTTATAGATTTTAATTGGGAGAAATTTTTTAAAGGGGAAATTCATTCACCACCCTCTGAATCCATCACACCGATCCCAACAGACCTCTGGCCACCCAACAGGGCTGGGTGGCCAATCCCATGCCCGCCCACCCAAGGGCAGGACAGGGGATGGGCGGCCATCTCATTGGCCGCCCAGAGCCTAGAAGACAGGGGGACTGGGCGGCCACTTTGTTGGACGCCCACCCTGTGCAGATCAGGGCCTGGGCGGCCACCCCTTTGGCCGCCCACCCTGTGCAGATCAGGGCCTGGGCGGCCACCCCTTTGGCCGCCCAGACCACGAGCTACAGAAACCACAGATGAAGGCAGAACGGCCGGAGCACTGGTCGTCTGCACCCCTGGGCGGCCCAACCCCTGGCCGCCCAACAGACCTGGGTGGCCAGACCCATGGCTGCGTAGTCCTGGAGGCAACAACCACCCTTGTGGCCGTTTCCTACTGGTTTCGTGAAAAAACACCTGAGTCCACACATGGAGCTCGATCGGAATCCCCATTCATCGCGAGACGAAGGGGAAAACATGGGGAATCCATCTTCAGACCTTCCTACGATCGGAAAACCACAACCAAGCCAACAAACAAGGCCTTGATCGGCCAAAACCGTCGCTCAACCCCCCGACATGCATTTAAACCCTGAAACAAGAAGCGCTCCCTCTCTCGGCCTCACCGGGCATGGAATCGCAGGGAAAACACGCGGGGAGAGTAGGGATCCATCCCCCTACCTGAATCGGCCCGCTTTAACCTCATCGGAACCTCGATCCGGAGATCACCCCAAGTGGCCGGCTCCCTCGGACGCGATTGCCTCCGCCTCACGTTCCGCATGCCCTCGACCACGCCTTTGTCGCACGCTGCCGCCGCTGCTCCATCCCGATCCTCCCCACCGCCGTCGGCCACCGATGGTGGAAACGGGTAAGGGGAAAGGGAGACGAGAGAGGGTGAGGGAGAGTGAGTCGGGAGAGACGAGAGAACAGAGCGGGGAGGGGATATAGGGATTTTATTTTTATTTTTATTATATTCTTTCTTTTGAAAACTCAGGGGAACTCTGAAAAAACCCCAGAAAATAGAATCTGACCCAAAAAATTCCAGGAAAAAGCGGGACCACTCCACGCGCTACCACAGACCCATAATAACCCAAAAACACCGACAAAGGGTGCGAAAAACTAATTATAAAAAGTTTGAAACTCACTCGAACACGATCCGCGACCCGCGGAACCACGATCCAAAAATCCAGGGCATTACACCTTATGCTCCTGGCTCCCACAGCGAAAACACGCTTCGATCCTCCAAGGACACTTCTCGGATTGATGACCGTCATACCCGCAATGCTTGCACTTCTCCACATTATGCTTCTTGCCATTCGGAACGCCATTACCATCATTGGGCCTCTTATTGCCATTACTCAACTTCTTCTTCTCCATTCCTGCCTTGATCTTATCGGACAACTCCATGGCATCCTCTAATAACCGAGCTCTTCTCACCATCTCGGCATAAGATTGAATATCCATCGGTGTCAATTGGGGTATAAATTGTAACCTTAACTCATTTAAAAATCTCTCGGCCTTCATCTTATCCGTTACTATCAAGTAAGGCGCATAACGAGATAATCTAGAAAACTGGGCTTCATACTTTACTACCGGCATACTTCTTTGCTTGAGGGAGGTAAATTCCCTAGCCTTTCTCTCTCGAACTCTCTCTGAAAAATACTTATCATTAAAGTACTCTAAAAATTCTGCCCGTACTACTTGATCATTTGGGAAAATGGCTTCTACGGACTCCCACCAAGCTCTCGCATCATTCTCTAATTAAAATGTTGCTAAAAGGACCTTATCTTGGTCTGAACATTGCATTACCCTAAATACTCTCTCCATCTCCTTAATCCAATCTTCCTCCTCATCAGGATCAGGGGTTCCACTAAATCTAGGGAGATTGAGACTCCGAAATTCTGATGCAACTCTCTAACACCATGATTCACTCCTCCCCGAGGTACCTGCTGAAGAGCCTGAGTCAAACCCGGAGCAGTCCTTTGCATCTCCCGCCATTGCGCACGCTTAGCCGCCATCACACTAGCTATCTAGCCCTTACAAAACAAAATATATAAGAATAACAAATTACTCTAATAAAAGTTGTTAAGCCAAATTTTCTAAGCCGATTTTAATAGTTAGCCCACGGTTCTAACCAATCTCACCAGTTAACATTAGGAATGAACCTAGCTTTTAAGGCAACCTATAGACAAGACCTAGGGTTTCAACAAAACCTAGGCTCTGATACCACTTCTGTCACGTCCCGAATTGATAGCAGCGGAAACTACTCGGAACGTGATAGCAAACAGTCTTGAATAATTTAGAGCAAACCACAAAAGACATCATGAGGCCAGAAAATAGACAAAAACTATAATTTAATTAATATCAAAAAGACATTACACTTTATTGACTCAAAGTTACATTAATATAAAAATAAAGGAAGGACTTAAAATTACATCGAACATGAGAAAGAAGGAAACGACTCAAGAAAAGAAAAGACATAGATGCCATCTTCTAGAGCACTCATCACACTTGCCTTTCCCCGTCTGATTGGTTATCTTCATCATTATTACCTGAAAAATGTTAAGAGAAATTGGGTGAGCAAAAACGCTCAGTAGGAATTACATCTCTTTCGTCAGGCAAAATATAAGTAATTAATCAATTTTCAATGACATGCTATGCCATGAGCGATAGAACCATAATCAATATGAAATACACTCTATCAATCAGAGGAGATGATCAATAACAAATTCCAATGTCAAGGATAGACATGAAACTGAAAAGAAAAGAGAATAATTCCAATACCAAATCAAGGACAAGATAGTAGTATAAAACAAAGAACTTATGATCCAGATGAACATAACTTATAGAATTTGGCCAGTACATTTCAGAATTTCAATAACATTTAAGCAGAAGAACGGAGTAACCGATTAACAGAATATCAGAATATCAATTAACAGAATAACAAAATATCAGAGTATCAGAATTTCCAGAATAACAGAGGTTGGTGCAATGCTACTGTAATGCCCCGAATTTTTTCAGATATTTTTCGGATCATTTTCGTGGGTCTCGGAGTGTATTTTGTGCTTTACACGTGTTTTCCCTGATGTGCCTTCGAAACTCTATGCAGGGCGAACCGTGACGTTCTCCGACTCCGGGATAGTTCCGACACGTTGCGCTCCTCCCGAGGATCGCGGAGGTAATTTTTAGTATTTTTTGGAATTTCTGGAATTTTTGGGTTTTTCTATATATACTAACCTCCTTTTCTCTCTCTCCCCATCTCTCATTTCTCACTCTCTCCCTCTCTCTTCTCACGCTCTCTCCTCTCTCCCTCTCTTCTCCGGCGGCCGACGGAGGTGGACAGGGGCGAGGCAGCCAGGATCGTGGGGCGTGGAGCAGCGAAGATGAAGCGAGGATCGCGATGGTGGAGGCGGTTCGTGGGATCGCGAGCCTGCGAAGCTTTAACGGCGTTTTCTTCATGGATCGGCGTCCACAGCGTGTCAAATCTTTGGTGGAGGTAGGGAGATGGACCCTCGGCTCATGTATTTCATTTCCCGTGAGTTTTGTAGGCAGTGGCAAGCCGAGCAGATTTATTTGGGCGTTTTGGGAAAAAATCATGATTTTGGGGTGAGCGATGGATCTCCCGTTTTACGGCGTTTTTGGCCGATCTAGGGCTTTAGATGCATGCTAGGAGGCTTGGGGATGGATTCCCCTTTGTTTCCCCATCATCAGGTGATGATCGGGGCGCGGATGGGCATTTTTGGGATTTTCCGTCATTTTCACGCTCGGGACGATTTAGCGGTCATTCCAGTGACCGCTAGGGGCGCTAGCAGTCGTGTGGAGACCGCTAGGGTCCCCTTATGTCGGTTTGGGCCTCGCGGTCGCACGATAGACCGCCAGGGCCCTTAGCGGTCTGGTGAAGACCGCTAGGATTTGGTTAGCGATCAGGGCATGACCGTTTATACACATTTTGGTCAGTCGAGGTCGGCGGGGTAGCGCTCTCACGACTGACCGCTAGTATACGCCTAGCGGTCGGGTGGACGACCGCCACCTTCCTTGGCATTCCTGGAGCGACCGCTAGGGGTTCGTGTGTTCTAAGGGCTTAGTGGTCCAAGGGTAGACCGCTAGGCTGGCATTAGCGGTCTAGGGGTAGACCGCTAGGTGATTCTTCATGCTCGTCATGCCGTTTACCGTCGTGTTGGTCTCCGGTCGACCCGGTTGTGACCCAGTGGTTGACTTTCGGCCTCGCGAGTGTCCCAGACACCCCGTGAGTTTCGTGTCCGTATTTCTGGGGTATCTAGAGGTACCGTATTACCTCGATTAGCGTACCCATTGGTGTGGTGGGTCCGGGTGACCCCATGTGTTCCGGACTTTTGTGTTACGCTCGATAGAGTCACCGTGTATCGGTGTGAGTGTGGTGGGGTTCCCCCGCATGTCGTGGGTTTCTCGGGAAGATGGTTCCCGACTGGGCCCAGTGTATGGCCTTGGACTGCGAGTCCAGTCATTCAGCCTGGGGCTTGAGGTTTCCCGCTTTTCCCTGGGATGGGGAATCGGCGTGGCGGCGTGTGAGCTGCCTTGGAAATCATGCTTCTGTGCTTTTCGCGTGGGCCATGTGTGTGGCCTTGGACTGTGAGTCCAGTCACCCAGCCTGGGGCTGGAGGGTTCTCAGTTCCCTTTCCGAGGGAATGGTCTCAGCGGCTCGAGAGCTATCTCGGTATTCGTGCTACCGTGGTTTTAGACATAGGGATTAGACTAGATTAATGGCGTTGTGTCGTTGCGTACGATGGTCTTGACCCCGAGTCTTGTGACTCAAGGACCGTTAGATTTAGTGAGTCTAGAAGACTGTCCAGAGTCCTGTGGCTCGGTGCCACTTGGTTCTTCTCGACTTTCCCACAGGGTGCATGTGTGGTTCTCGGAGTTTCTCTTCGGAGAGTGGTCACATCAGTGACTCCCCACTAGTCGTAGCCTTCCGACACGTGAGTGGTCCCACCAGAGAGTGGTGGCGAGGCTACCCCAGAGAGACGGTTTTTAGACTGGTTACCGTCGGGCCCCACGTCTTGCAGCCAGAGTCCGGCTGAGGGGAAAACTAGTTAGAGGCCAAACCTAGGATGCATGGTCTGTGTGTGCACACGTGGTTGGGGGCAGTTGGACCCGCGCTGACGAGCGCGACCCCAGCTAGTCACTTGTTCTGTGGTTACTTGTACGGTGTCTCAGTTCCCACTGGGCCGGAGGGAGACACCTGAGGCACGGTCTAAGACATCAGTGGACGCATCCGGCCTTGCTTCTGGTGGGCAGGTACTCCTGTCACGTGAGACGTGACTCTCCTGTTCTGGTTTCATTTCCCGTCTGCGAGACGTGGTTTTCTGGACCGTCCGGTGTTTTTGATGTAGTGGCCAGGGTGCCAGTGGCTTAACCGAGGTTGCGTTTTGTTAGAGTCGTGTTCACGACAGCGTGGTCGTGACCCTACCTTGGACAGCGAGGTCCAGGTTGGCCTTTTCTCGGAGGACAGGCCTTCATGGCGGAGCTGCCGTGAGTGTGTCCTTGGTAGGCATGGTGTTAGATTAGTTCGGTTCCCGATTGTGAGATCGGGATTTTTCTTTCTATTTGACCGGTACAGTAGGAGTAGCTGTAGTGCCGAGTTTTGACTGGCCACCGCTTCGCTGTTCCTGCTGTAGTTGTAGCTGCTTTCCTTTCCGCTACCGCCGTTGTTCTCGGTTGGGGTTTCGCGGGATCCCTACTGAGCCAGTGACAGGAGGCTCACCCCTGCTTTTCAGGTGCGGCGGTTCTTCCTCAAGGTTCGAGGGTGCTGTTCGGAGGTTCTTAGTTGCCAGCTCGCTGTTTACTTGGCATGTGGTACGTTTTACTGCTTTAGACTGTACTTTCTGTTTGACTGGACTATGTTATAGTAGTTGTTTATTTATTTCTGTTAATTGTTGAATTATCCTGCCTTATTTCCTACTTGTTTGTACCTCCACACTCCTTTTAGCCCTTCCGAGCCCTCGCGGCTCATGGGCGACGGGCCAGGATTCGAATGGTATCGGGTTCTTCCCGGTATCCAGATCTTTGGTCGTTATAGATGGTATCAGAGCATTGGTTGTAGACGTACATAGGAATTCGAGATATTATAGTGATCAGAGTCTATAAGGTCCAGTACAGTCGACACCTGGCATAGGGTTTCGTGCATGTTTTTTGCTTTCTTTCTCGCTGAGCGCTTAAGGGCGCTGTGCGGCGTTGGCGCTGTAAGGTGGTTGTTGTTCGCGGCTTTTGTGTCGGCATGGGGCCCAAGGGAGGTAATAGAGAGATTTCTTACCGACGGGTTGTGACCCCGGTTGTGTAGTGTTGGGCAGAGGTTGCCGGCAGGCGTGAGTTCACGGTGCTATGTTCGAAGAACCTGCGGCGAGGTCAGGTGACTGGCGAGGATTGTTCGTGGTTAAGTTACCGTGAGCTTGCTTTGAGGGAGCTGTTGTTAAGTTTGGCCACTCCAGCTTGAGGTTTATCCAGCCCCTGATGTATTAAGGTTGTAGTTGAGGTGGCAGAGCGGGTGCTTTGATCGAGAAGTATGCTCAGGTGAGCGGAGGATCTTCTCAGTGAGTTGCTGTTTCGTCGAGCCTGATGTTCTTGTCGTGCTCTGTGGCCTCAGGAATGACGTGTCGGTCCCGATTATTTTTATGGATTTCGAGGCAGGATTGGGCTGTGGTGTCCCAGTAAGTTCTTGCTCCTGCGCTCTTGCGTGCGAATGGGTTATGTTCGCCTGGATTTGGCTTGAGTTGTGAAGGTTCCACGGTGAGTTCGGGACTCGAGGATGAGCGTTGACGGTTGTCGATTATGGCTCGTATTGCGACTCTTGGCGTGGTGTGTTGCAGTTCGATGAATTACAGTGGTGGTGCATCAAGAGATGCTATGATCGTGGTCCGACGTGACACTCACCGAGTGTGTCGGAGGTGATGACCTGATGAGGTAATGGTTTTCTCGGTGTTGGAAGGTGCTGTTTCCAGCGTACGCGAGGTTCGAGGTCAGGTTGAGCGTGGATATTCTTCCGTTGGTCGGAGGTATGTCGGTTTTCCTTTGGTCGGAGAGATTGTGTTTAGCTAAGGTTCATCGTCTTGCATTGCATGTCCGGATTGGTTGGCCTTCGTGTGCCATGAAGTCCGTGCGAGACGTGATCCGTGTTTTGGAAAGGTGGTTGCCTGCGAGTGTTGTGCCCATTTTCCCTGGTGTGTAAGGGTGCTGGCGCTGTTCCGGAAAGACGAGTGTTGGTTGGGAGGTGTTAGCATTCTTGGCTGGTGCTGGAATTTTTTGATGCGTGGCAGTTCGGAGTCTGCAGATTTGCATAGGATTGCCAGTTTTGGGAATGAATATGTGCTTGGGGTTCGAGGTAATGGAGCTTTCCTCACCCTATTTTCTGAAGTTGGCCAACCTAGTTGTGGATTGTCGGGATGGCGAGTCCCGAGTTGCTGTGTTGGCTGTGCGTGTGGATCAGAGTGCCCAGCGGAAGCTTGGTGGGCCCATAACCCACTGGTTCAGGATCATAGCGTTGGGTGCAACGGGCGGATCCCTAAGGTTGCGTTGAGCATGGGAGGATTGGTTCCTCTGTGTGAGACGTGTTGTTGCTATGCCGTTGCTCGAGGTATTGTGGTTCTTGGCACTGGCAGGATGGAGTGTTGGAGAAAAATTGGTGCGGACACCAGCGCAATTGAGAAGCATGATACGCCGAGCCACCGGTACCGTACGCGGAGCACCACTCGAGCCACTTCGGCGTCCATCTGTCTCGGAGACAGCCTGGAGACTCCCCCTTGAGTCCTGACATTTATCATATTTATTTGGACTTTATTTGCGTGTCATGTGTGCTTATGTAATTTTATTCGGTTTGTAATTTGGCTTGTAAGAGGGGCTTATTTGCAATTTGGATCCCTTGGGTCCCACGGGCCCCCCAGACCCCCTCCCATTGATCCACCTCCTCCCCAGGGCCCATGTGGGGACAGTCAACATGTCAAATGTGGGCTTCTAGAATGGTGGGCCAAGTGGGAGACAATTGGCCTTAAAGGTCAAGGTTGGCCACCAACCTTGCCTACAAAGTCAAGGGGGCGCCCCCCTCTCCTTGTCACCCATTTTAATTTTTGTAAAATGTGCATTAGAACTAATTAGTTCTACTCCTTTTTTTATTCCCCCAAACCCTAGATGTAGGGGTAGTTTGAGTCTTTTGGCATTTCATATATATGTCTTGTATTTCCATTTGATTGGAATTAATGAACACAAAAATTTGAGAATTCATTTGAAGCAGCAAGGGCCGCCCCTTTCCTCTCTCGTCCCTCTCCTCTTTGTAGCTGGGAAGGCTGTGTTCTTGAGGTGTGAAGCCTCCTCTATCAGTTCCGGTGATCGCCGCCGCCGCCACGTGCCGCCATCGCACTGCCACCATCGTCGCCGGTGTTCTATCCACCCATGATAGAGGTGCCTTCCACGAATTTCTGCTCTCAACCCTAAGATATGCTTGAGCTGAAATTTTTAGAGGGTGTTCCAGAGGTTCCCTCCATGCTCTAAAAAAATTGGTTTGGCCTCTAGATCCCGATTTCTATTTTTACATTTTCGTCCAACTTTTCTTTTTAGATCTACCAGGTTTCTGTCTACAGTGACAGCAACCCTGATTTTCCAATCTTCGGACCTTCTTTTGATTTTTTTTATGGCGCTCTCAAATTTACTGGGAGTTCTGTCTACCTTCCCCTCCATGCCCGAATTTTCTTGGAATTTCTAAAAGCATATCATATTTTCTAAAATTCACTTTCAGATCCATCTACAGTTCTGTCTGCCTCAGTCCAGAGCCGACCACCCGCCGGTATAAAATAGTTTTTCCCATCCAAATATACATAAAACTTTTCACAAAAAAATATTTCCATTTTCCTCTCTTTCCCCTCTAAAACTTTAATGAAGAGCTCAAGATCTGAATCGGACGTCTACACCACGGTCAAAGGCAGTTCTCAGAAAACTGCCCTGCTGTTCTGAGATTTCGGGCATGGTCCAACAGAGAATTCAAAAATAGTTTAAGGCCAGATCCGTGCAGATCCAGTTGATCCCTCTAGCTCTAGATTTAAGGACTGCAAGAGAGCTTTACAACGATAGCTCCTGTGTCCCGATCCGACATCGGGATTGATCGCAGCGGCCGATCTCGCCGGAGCGCGCGCTGTAGGACAGAAGCAAAAATCCGTGGGCAGCAACTCCAAAGCTTAGAGTTTGGAGCCGATCGGCCACCGACCGGGGTTTCCGACCGACCGCCGTCCAGGGAGGTGCGCCACCAGGGGTCTCCATCACAGTGGGACCCACCCCTTCAAACTCGGAGGACAGAGCGGTCCGTGGGCCCCACGGACCTGTAGATCGCGCCGTCCGGACAGCACGAAAATGCGGAGTTCGGCACCGACGGACGACATCAAGATGCTGCCCGTCAACCCGATTGTCGTGACTCCCGGGCCCAACATGTGACCTATTACCTCCCTACTTGGAGTGGGTCAAATTATTGCATTGCCGTAAAAAGTGTTTAACCGGGAGTCCGTAATTGGCCGGGGTTGTCTTCCCCATGTCGGGTGCGTGGAGGTACGATCGTAACTTCTTGGCGTTCATTTGCTTAGCTAGTATATGGTCGTATGCCGCTGTGAGAGCGTAGGATACTAGCCCATGAGTCCATGTCACCGCTGTGAGTGTGAGAGTGACCCGTCCCGTGACTCGATCCGAGTCCGAAAGTGAGTCGGACTACCCTTGAACTCTGCTGGTTCTTCAATCGCCCACGATCGCGTTTCCCTCATTTGGGACGGTGAGTGAGCTTGCGTTTCTGCTAGCGACGTACAGCCCATAGGAACTCATAGTGTCGGGCCGAAGTCTCTCCAATTTGTGTGTTGCTGGTCGCATCTCCATCTAGAGTCTGAGGTCCGCATCATATAGAGTCGGTCTCCCGTGTCCGCCCCGCATTAGTTTGGTATCAGAGCCGGTTGAGTATAGGGTAGTCATGGCATAAGTCTTGCATAGTCTAAATCGAGTCTAGGATCATCATTATTTTCAAAATAAAAAAAAGAGTGTTTTAAAATTGTATTTTCATCCCAATAACCCGGTATATCAAAAAGTGTTGTCCGAACGTTAGGCTACGCATATCGGGAAGGCCGCACACTTGCGCGAGTGATCCTCAGATCAATTATCTCCGCCACGTACCGAGTCTTGGTTTAAGTCTAGGGTCCTTAGTGTGCATTAGTTAGTGCATCTCAACTTTGCATCGCAATTTGAGTCGTGTCTAGTGTCGTGTCCAAGAGTCGGCATGGCCATTCATTAGCTCCCCGTGACCCATGGACGACCAAGGTGCCGCATCTTCTCCATGGTGGCGATACTATCTAAAATGGAAGGATCACCCGGACCACCCCAAAAGGCCCGTAGCCCGGGACTTCTATGGCTCCGAAAACTCGAGGGACTACTTAGAGTGGGAAGCCATTATGGACGACTACTTTGAGTGTTACCTTATGTCCGGTCCCGCGCAAGTGGACTTTGCCAAAAGGTGACTTTTCTATGAAGCCGCCGAAACATGGAGGGATATCAAATACTTCAGGGAAGATAGGAGGCTAAGGCCCCTCGAGTCATGGTGGGAGATGAAGAGAGCGCTTAGGAGGGTCTACCTTTCCCGCCCACCTACCTCCAACCACGGAGGTCATACCACTAGCGAACCCCACCAACTCACCTACAATCAAGTGGGCCACACTTCCAACCAACCCCGTCCCTTCACCTCTATCCAAGTCTACCAAAGCAACCCCACTCAAGTGGTCTGCCCAGTCACCTCCAACCAACATCACCTCGGTACCCCCATCCAATCCTACCTAAGCACCTCCAACCAAGTGGAAGCCCCACTTATGGCCAAGCCTAGGTCCACACCCGAGCCGAGAGATGAGGAGCGAGTCCACCCCGAGTCCCCTACTCCAACCCACACCTTTTCCGAACTCTTACAAATGTTTATGGATCAGTTGGATAGGATGGATAGGCAAGGACTCCTACCCGAGCCCAAGGAGGCCATAGTCGGTAGTCTTAACCCGACCCCATCTCCGGCATCCCCAAGTCCTCTTCCCATCATGGAGGCCCCGCCTTCACCACCCATGAGAGATCCAATGCCACCACCCTCTCTTTCCGAACTTGATTTGGAACCATCATATTTGGAGCCTCTAAAGCCCGAGCCACCCGTATTTCTAACGGGTACGCTTTTCATCGTCGAGCCACTTCTTAGTTGGCTCAAGGATGGCTTGGTCCCACCTCCCTACCCATCCATGGACCCCACCCTACCACTGGTACCCGTCAACTCATTCCACACTACATTCCGGTCTAGTCATCATGTTGATACCTTGGATGACCTTGTTATGGGATTAGACTCACAATTGAAGTTGACGTGCTTATTGGCCCGAGGCTTCGACCAACCCACTAGTTGTAGCTTCACCCATCCGGCCTTAGGGTCTATTACCTCCGTGTGCACCGTGGGTTGTGTCACCACGGAGATTCTACTATTCCTCCCTATGTTGTCCGAGCCCAACTTCATTCCTTTTATCCCGAGGGAGGAGCCATATCTTCTATACACTATCCCATCTACCACGATGGATGGAGGTGACCATCACCTTCATGAATTTCAAACATGGGACTATGTAATGGAGGAACCGAGGGGTCACACATTCTTTGACCCATTCGACCCCTTTGCTAGTGGGCCTCGTGATCCACCACTTCCCTTCTACCTTGTCAAGGAAGTCCCCTACCACTCTCTTCCCACTCAGGCCAATCAACCTCCACATAGCAATCGGTCCGATGATTGGGGAACATGGCATGCCTTACCTACATCTAGGGGTGTTGACAAAGGTAGTTTTAGATCTCCCAATCCTCCCACATCCAAGCCCGATACACCTAGATCCGGCCCTCCTAGCCCTCCCAAATCCAATGGGCAGCCGCATGCTAGGGACATCTTAGGATGTCTAGGAGTCCTCCAGTCCGTCAACCATCGAGTACATCTAGTGTATGCATGGCACACATTCGGGTGTCCTGGTCCACCCTTGCATGTGTCTGGGTCGGACTAACCGTAGGGTTGTTTAGGGTCGTGTGTGCATCCGTGTGTCTTTCTTTTTGCTAAGCATGTTAGGAGTCTGCATGACAACATCCGTCGTCACATTGAGGCCAGTAATGCACGGTATAAGGAGTTAGCCGATGCCCACCGACACCACCGAGAGTTCCAAGAGGGTGAATATGTCATGATCAGGGTAAGACCTGAACGGTTTCCCTCTGGAACCGTCAAGAAACTGCAAGCTCGCGGAGCCGGTCCATTTAGAGTGTTGAAACGCATTGGATCCAATGCGTATGTTGTGGACCTGCCCGAGGAATATGGTATAAGCTCTACTTTTAATGTATCAGATCTAGTTGCATATAGGGACCCAGCGGTGATCCCTAGTGAGCCTTTCAAGCCATCCCCTCCCATTGATAGTGATCCCATATCTGAGTTTCCACCTCCAGCCCCTTTTCCACGGCAGCGAGAGCATATAGATCATATACTGGATGAGTAGGTGACAGTTACCAGGAGTGGATCCTACCCGCGCTACCTAGTGCGATGGAGAGGACGGCCCGCCACCGAGGATACGTGGATCACTCATGGAGAGTTGCAGCGGATTGATCCGGACCTATTGGAGCGGTACCACAGTGATGCAGACCCTTACTCGACAGGGTCGAGTTTCTCCCACCCGGGGAGAATTGGTGCAGACACCCGCGCAATTGAGAAGCATGATACGCCGAGCCACCGGTACTATACGCGGAGCGCCACTCGAGCCACTTCGGCGTCCATCTGGCTCGGAGACAGCCTGGAGACTCCCCCTTGAGTCTTGACATTTATCATATTTATTTGGACTTTATTTGCGTGTCATGTGTGTTTATGTAATTTTATTCAGTTTGTAATTTGGCTTGTAAGAGGGGCTTATTTGCAATTTGGATCCCTTGGGTCCCACGGGCCCCCCAGACCCCCTCCCATTGATCCACCTCCTCCCCAAGGCCCATGTGGGGACAGTCAACATGTCAAATGTGGGCTTCTAGAAGGGTGGGCCAAGTGGGAGACAATTGGCCTTAAAGGTCAAGGTTGGCCACCAACCTTGCCTACAAAGTCAAGGGGGCGCCCCCCTCTCCTTGTCACCCATTTTAATTTTTGTAAAATGTGCATTAGAACTAATTAGTTCTACTCCTTTTTTTATTCCCCCAAACCCTAGATCTAGGGGTAGTTTGAGTCTTTTGGCATTTCATATATATGTCTTGTATTTCCATTTGATTGGAATTAATGAACACAAAAATTTGAGAATTCATTTGGAGCAGCAAGGGCCACCCCTTTCCTCTCTCCTCCCTCTCCTCTTTGCAGCTGGGAAGGCTGTGTTCTTGAGGTGTGAAGCCTCCTCTATCAGTTCCGGTGATCGCCGCCGCCACGTGCAGCCATCGCACAGCCACCATCATCACCGGTGTTCTGTCCACCCTAGATAGAGATGCCTTCCATGAATTTATGCTCTCAACCCCGAGATCTGCTTGAGCTGAAATTTTCAGAGGATGTTCCAGAGGTTCCCTCCATGCTCTAAAAAAATTGGTTTGGCCTCTAGATCCCGATTTCTATTTTTACATTTTCGTTCAACTTTTCTTTCCAGATCTGCTAGGTTTCTATCTACAGTGACAACAACCCTGAGTTTCTAATCTTCGGACCTTCTTTTGATTTTTTTCTAGCACTCCCAAATTTACTGGGAGTTCTTTCCATCTTCCCATCGATGCCCAAATTTTCGTGGAATTTCTAAAAGCCATCTCATATTTTCCAAAATTCACTTTCAGATCCATCTACAGTTCTATCTGCCTCAGTCTAGATCCGACCACCCGCTGGTGTAAAATAGTTTTCCCCATTCAAATCTCCATAAAACCTTTCGCAAAAAATATTTTCATTTTCCTCTCTTTCCCCTCTAAAACTTTGATGAAGAGCTCAAGATCTGAATCGGACGTCTACCCCATGGTCAAAGGCAGTTCTCAGAAAATTGCCCTGCTATTCTGAGATTTCGAGCATGGTCCAACAGAGAATTCAAAAATAGTTTAAGGCCAGATCCGTGCAGATCCAGTTGATCCCTCTGGCTCTAGATTTAAGGACTGCAAGAGAGCTTTACAACGATAGCTCCTGTGTCCCGATCCGACATCGGGATTGATCGCAACGGCCGATCTTGCCGGAGCGCGCGCTGCAGGACAGAAGCAAAAATCCGTGGGCAGCAACTCCAAAGCTTAGAGTTTGGAGACGATCGGCCACCGACCGGGGTTTTCGACCGACCGCCGTCCAGAGAGGTGCGCCACCAGGGGTCTCCATCACAGTGGGACCCACCCCTTCATACTCGGAGGATAGAGCGGTCCGTGGGCCCCACAGACCTGTAGATCGCGCCGTCCGGACAGCACGAAAACGCGGAGTTCGGCACCGAAGGATGACATCAAGATGCTGCCAGTCAACCCGATTGTCGTGACTCCCGGGCCCCACATGTGACCTATTACCTCTCTGCGTGGAGTGGGTCAAATTATTGCATTGTCGTAAAAAGTGTTTAACCGGGAGTCCGTAATTAGCCGGGGTTGTCTTCCCCACGCCGGGTGCGTGGAGGTACGATCGTAACTTCTTGGCGTTCATTTACTTAGCTAGTATATGGTCGTATGCCGCTGCGAGAGCGTAGGATGCTAGCCTGTGAGTCCATGTCACCGCTGTGAGTGTGAGAGTGACCCGTCCCGTGACTCGATCCGAGTCCGGAAGTGAGTCGGACTACCCTAGAACTCTACCGGTTCTTCAACCGCGCACGATCCGCGTTTCCCTCGTTTGGGACGGCGAGTGAGCTTACGTTTCTGTTAGCGACGTACAGCCCATAGGAACTCATAGTGTCGGGCCGAAGTCTCTCCAATTTGTGTGTTGCTGGTCGCATCTCCATCTAGAGCCTGAGGTCTGCAACATATAGAGTCGGTCTCCCGTGTCCGTCCCACATCAAAAATGTTGGCAAGTGTGCCGCATGAGTACCCTGTTCCTGTGATGGAAGCCGTGTCAGGCGTCGGTGTGACCCGGATGGGGTTGTTGAGGATGTCGCCTGACGAAGGTCGAGGACGTGTTGGTCAGAGTCGGTGGCTTGGTGTTCGACTTGTATTCCAAGTCATGTTCTCGGATGAGATCGTGTTCTATAGGAAGTGATCTCTGAGAGATTTTGGGTTCCCGTGGGTAGCTGCGAGTGACTGGTAAGGTTAGTCTCTAGTCGACCACGGTAAGAGCTGTACTGTTTGGGGACCCGTGTGCATTGGTTGTGGTGTTGGCGACCAGGTTGCCGTAAGATTGGATGGCACTTTCCTCCCCTAGAGATGTGGGCCATGAATTGTCCTGGTGGTGTCTTGTGGCTCTGTGATAAGGGCGGAATCAGGATTGGCAGGTGTCCACTTGGGTTAATTGAGATAGGTAGGAAGAGTAACACCTGTGGTTGGGGGTCCTTGGAAGGACGTTGGCGTCGGAATGGTGGTCCTTGATCTGTGACCAGCATGGGATGGTTCCCATGTAAGTCTGAGTCGAGTGAGGTGAAGACCGAAGACACCAGAGTTGTAATGTCCCGAGTTTTTCAGACATTTTTCAGATTTGGATCCGTGGGTTTCGGATCGCTTTTGGGGGTCCCGGAGCTTGTTTTGTGGTTTACATGTGTTTTTCCATGACGGACGTGCGGAACGCGTTTGTGAGCGAACCGTTGCGTTCTCCTACTCCGGGACGGTACCATCGTGTTGTGCGTGTTCTGAGGATCGCTGAAACGTACTTTTCTATTTTTTGGTATTTTTGACATTTTCCAGATTTTCTATAAATATCCCCCTATTTTCCCTTTTCTTTTCATCTATTTCTTTTTCTCTTCTTCTTCCTCCTTTCTTCTCCCAACCATTGGAGAGCGCCATCCCCAGCCATTCTTCCTCCCCAGACGACCGAGACGTGACCCCCTCCACTCCGACAGCGGCAGCGACGAGGCGAACGCGGGAGCGTGCTTTTCACGGCGAGGGGCGGGGCGTGCGTGGGTTTAAAAGCTTCTTCTTGCGATTGGCGACGATCCGGTGGAGCTCGTGCTCCATTGAGGTAGGGAGACGAACCCCCATGCTCTATTTGTCATTCCCCACGATGTGTAGGCCGAGGAGAGGCCGAGAGGGGTGTTTTTGAGCCGGGTGGGAGAAAACTCCATGTTTAGGGTTGAGCGTCGATCTGCCGTTTCATGAGGTTTCGAACCGATTCGGGGCTTTAGATGCATGCTAGGGGGGTTGGGGGAGTTTCCCCCTTGTTTTCCCCATCATCGGAGGATGATCGGGGCATGGACCGGAATTTTGGGATTGTTCCCACCGGTTTCATTCTCGGGTGGGTGTGGCGGCCCTTCCAGAGACCGCCACACCTCTGGCAGCCTAAGGTAGGTGCGTCACAGGGTGCTGTTTTATCGGCAGAGGCTTTCGTCGGCTGGCGGCCGCACGATAGACCGCCAACTGGGGTGGCGGCCGAGGCTTCGACCGCTAACTCCGTTTTTGACCATTGCTCCTCGGGGCGTGTGTTTTTGACCGTTGGGGTCATGTGCCCTCTAGCGGCCATAGTTACGGGCGCCAGAGCGAGTCTAGTGGACCAAGGTTGGGCCGCTAGAGCATCGTGGTGGCCTGAGATGGGATCGCTGTTGACACCCATTTTTTGCCAATAAGTTGAGTTATTCCTCTTCCTAATATTGTTGATGCCTCGAGTTGTCCATCACTCGCTGGGCCATTTTCTGGCAACATCTTTGGGCTTATTTTATGGGTAGCCTCCCTCCCTGGCTAGGTTTGTTTCAGTTCTGGGCTTAATGGGCCTTGATTTTGGATAATTGAGTATTTTTATGAGATTCAAGCGCCCATGTACATGTACGGTTCATCCCTGGCCGCTCAATCAATGTGCGGTTGCCAGTAGGCCGTCCATACATTTTTGGAATATTTTGGTTAATTTTCTGAATTTCCACCGACAAGTATTTATGCGGTCTTCTCCTAGCCGTTCAACATGATGGACGGACTAATAGTAGCCGCTCTTATCCCAGAGTCCTACGCTTGGTGGTTTTCTCAGATAATTACCCAATTTATTTATTTATCACCGACAAGGCTAGAACGGCCAGCCTTTGGTCGCTCTTACTCTTGAACGGACTAATCCTAGCCGTTCATTTGTGAGAGTCCAACAGTGAGATTCTCGGTTGGTTTAATGGATAAATAGTGGATAATTCCTCTAGATTTGATTTTTCACCGACGGGGTTGGACGGCCGAGGATGGGCCGCCCATATGGATGTGTGGTCTATCGTAAGACCGTTCATCTGCTCGTTTGCTGAAGATTCAACAAATTTTCTCTATCTCCTCATGAATTTATCCCAAACTTCCTCCGATGATTTCTCCGCGGATCCTTAACCATTTTGAGTGCCGCTTCTTTCAGATGAAAGATAATTGAATTATCTTCATCTTTTGTTTGAGAATCTTGACCTAAAAATGCATAGAAACCCTAATTTCGGGGTTAGCATTTGGGGGTTCTATAAATAGACCCTAAAGGCTACCTTTGAAGAGGGGAGATTTTCGGTCGACGGTGAAGCCCTGCTGAAATCTTGAGCGACCTAGCACCAAGGAGGGAGGCCTTCTACATCCATACAGGCCTCCGGTTCAGGGAGTAGTCCTAGTTTTGAGTCTTTTACATTTGATAGTCCCATTTTTCCTCATTGCATGCTTATTTTTACACGTCCATTCTCCCACGTTTTCTTTGTTTGCACTGCCATGCACACACCCTCCTACGTTTTCTGACGCCCCCAGGGGTTTAAAAAACCCCCCAGGTATCCCCCCACTTCATTTAGTTATGTTTATTTCTTTCCGTTTGAGCATTTGCTACGCTTCATAGTTCTGATATTGGGTTTTTCTTCGTGTTCTACACTCTGTTCCGCAGGTCAGGAACCCACTAGCACGAGGCCCATCCTTTCTGGCCGACCGGAAAGGGTGGAGGTTGGACTCTTACAACTTCTGGCGTGGTGGTCTTGCGCGGTTCCCTTACGTCCGTTCAAGAGGAGGTGCGGTGTACCTTTGACCATTCTTCTTCCAACTACGGTTACCTTGGAGCCGTTCATCTGCCAGTAGTTCTACGACTCGCGTCCTCTGCAGCATTGACGAGCAGTCTGTCGTGAGGCCGTTCAACGTGAAAGGCGGTTCTTCACAGGCCGCGCATCCCTGCAGTGCAGCTCATAAGGCGAGTGTCTCCCTCTCTTTCCAAGGTACGGTGTGTCAGTCACATTAGGCACCTTGGTGGCGATCATCCTTGTTTACTTGCTTCTACATCCCTTCTATTTCCATTTATTTCTCACATCGATTTAGTAGAAGGGATAGGAAGACATCTTTTAAGCCGGTAAGGAAATGAAATGTAAGTAAAAACATATCAACAGCTCCCTTTTTGGCGATCACGGTGGGACACCTAGTGCCCATCATGTTAGTGATTTGTTGACCCTTTCTGTTGCTGTGTTAGTCCTTTTTTGAAGTGGTTGCAGGTTGGGTCGCATTCTCTGTCCTCTGGAACTTGAACGGCTCTCACAGGGCCGTCCAACGTTTGTGCGGCTGTGTGGACGCACTTTTCGACACGCTCATTCGTTTGTTCTTTGAGTCGGTTTATTCAGTGAGTTTATTCGTTTATTAAGTGCGTGGGCGTGCCAGTCACAAAGTGACGATTTGTTCAGACTTCATGGAAGCCCATGGTGCGGTCGATCTGAGTAATCAGACGATTGTGTGGTTCGGGTCGGGACTGAGACCCGTTGTGCCATAAAGGTCACAACGTCATTTACATCCCCTCGGAGAGGGGAATACCCTTGATTAATTACCGGAAATAAGAGCTCCACGACCGAAAGAAATACTAATTAATGCAGGAAGGAAATGGTAGTCGGGCTATGCAACATGCCCGTGGTGAGGGCATGAACACTCAGATTATGTCGGTCACCGATGGACCATTCCATGTTCAGGCAAAAGTCCATACGGAAAACAAGACGGTAACGGGGGATGACTCTGTGCAAATGTCTGCCAAGGGACGACAATTTTGATACAGGGGGAAAGTCAGATCCCGGTGAGGGAGGGGACCCTGATGAGATATTAGCCCAAGGCAAGGCCGGGCGATCACCATGACGAGAGAGATGACTCCCAAGGATGACGCTCGGCTTACAAGGGCATCATTAATATTCTCGGGTTCGGAATCCGAGAAGGAGAGACGAGGGCCAGCATTATGTTTGTGATTTGTCAATGCTTCTTATCGTCATTTATTTATTGGCATTACCCTCTCTTTGTTGATTGCCTTTTATCACCCACAGACCATGAGCTCTTCTCCTATTCATTATTCCCCTTTTTATTATCATCACCCTTTGGTTATTATTTTTTTATTATCTTAATTGGAACCACCCCCCTTTTGTTATTATCATGACAGGAATTCTTCCCTTTCCATCATTTTTGTTGTTATGTTTTCCCCTCTTCTGACTGGAGGTGTGGAGAAGCAGAGATCGAGTGTGCCACTGGAGAGGCTGAGGGGTGCACCGCTGAAGGCTGGAAGGTGCACTGCTGGAGGATAGCAAGTGTGTCGCTAGAGGTTAAAGGGGAGCGTGCCGCTGAAGGGTAAAGGAGGTGTACTGCTCAGAAGGCAAAGGAGAGTGTATCGCTGGGGGATCTAGGAGTGTGCCGCTGAAGGTAAAAGGGTAAGAACTGAGGCGTACCGCTGGAGGCAGGTGGGAGTGTACCGCTGGGAAGAGTGGAGAATGAAACTAAGCAAAGAGTGCCATTCAAGGAGTGGGCCAGGGTTCAAGAGAGGGTCCCTTGTCCAATTCATGTCTGGTTGAGAGTCCCAAATGGTTAAGCTTTCAGTTTCCTTGCCATGTGATCGAATTCCAGGCCATGCTCAGCAGTGCAGTTCTTGGAGTCTTATTCAGCCAATTCCTGGAGCCTTGAAGAGTTCGCTTAGTTGATTAGAATGTTTCATTGTTGTTGGTTTCATTTGTTTGTTGCTTCCTTTTATCTTTTAACATATTATTATTTCTGACAAAAATTCGGCAGCATCTCCCCTTGACCCGGACGGTAAGGGAATACAAGGGACATGCCCACAGGGAGTGACATGAACCAACAACTAAGGTGTGTGCCTAAGCAGCCACCTCTGGGGAAACTTCAAAAAACTCGAAGAAAATGCTGAACGAGAAACCAGTAGACTGATGCAAGCCATGAGTACACCGGAGAAATGATAGCCAAGGTGTGCCGGGCTGGCAGTCCAAGGGTGTGCCACTGGCCAGGCCAGTAGGGGGGGTGTGCCACTGAGGCAGCCAAGGGAGGAGCCTGCCGCTGGGCAGACCAATAGAAGAGGTGTGCCGCTGAGCAAACCCAGGGAAGGGCGTGCTGCTGGGTAGACTCAAGGAGGTGTACCGCTGGAGGTGGGGTTAGGTGTGCCGTTGAAGGGCTTGAATGGTGTGACGACTGAGGGGGTTTGGGAGAGTGTGTGTGCATCGTGGATTCTGAAGGAGAAGCCGAGGAGCCTCCTAACCAGTAGATGAGTTCCAGCAGCTAGGCAGGGATGATGAGTGCTAACTAACCCAGATAGAGAGAGTGGTGTAACGCTCACTCCGTGGAAGGCCATCAAAAGGGAAAGGAGCCAACCCTACATTGGCGAGCCAGGAACACCACACATGGGGCCAAGCCTACGGATGTAGTCAGAACAAAACTGGAAGACCGGGGTGAAAATGTAGACCACAGATTAATGACGAGGAGAAGACAGCAGATGGAACAAATGATAGAGCCCAAGGGCGCTTTTATTCATGATAAGAACTGCAACAATGACGAAGGCCAAGCTTCAGAGGCCAGCTACACCACATCACAGACTAGAAGAGCATGGAAAGAGAAAAGACAGTCAAGAAATGAAAAGATGAACAAAATAAACCAGCGATGGGGAGAGTTGGAACGAGGGAGGATGCTTCCCTTCACCCCGTCCCTTCTCCCCCCTGTACAGGTAGCTTAGTTCCTCTCCATCCCTCCACTCTTCTCTACCTTCTTCTTTTCTTCTTCTTCTTCTCTGGTGCTCTCTTCAAACGGGTGTCTTCGCACGTGTCCTCTTTCTTCTCTTTCTGAGAGGCTTTTATAGGTGGGCCGTTGACGGGGGACCTCATGATGGCACTGCCATCCGAGGTTGACCCGGATCTTGTCTCCGTCAGGTTGGGATCTCTCTCATCCAACCAGAAGGTGACACCAAGGCGGGTGCTAGCTGGCATCGAGGTGCCTGCGCTGTGCGCCAAGGGGCCTCTCTAGTGACCGTTATGTCTTCTACCGGTTCGTGCCGTTCAGTGGAATTCACTGCTGTGCCGCTGGGGGGCCAGGCCGCTGTGCCGCTGGAAGGGGCATGAAGGCCGTGCCGTCGAAGGGCATGGAGGCCGTGCCGTTGAAGGGCATAATGCCTGTGCCGCTGGAGGGCTCGCCTGAAGCGTGTCGCTGGAAGGGCGATGGTTGGGCGTGCCGCTGGGGCGCGTGATGACTGTGCCGTTGGAAGGGCACAACTACCGTGCCGTTGGAAGAAGCATTGAAGTGTGCCGTGGGGGGGGGGGCACTTTGGGTGTGTGCCGCTGAAGGCATTTGAGGCTGTGCCACTGAAGACACCTGGGGGTGTGTTGCCGAAGGCTCTTGAGGGTGTGCCGTTTGGGAGGGGCTTCTGCCTTTGCTTCAGGGACTTACAGTTGTGTACTCTTTGGGATATTTCTTCATCGTTAAGGACTCGAAGGTGGGTCCGTAGCAGTGCATAAATTCAGGAGGGATGTCTTGTGTTTTCTCTATCATTTAGTGTGCCCGTGCAAATGCGGGGATCTACCGGACGGTAGTATTCTCCGGGGTCCTGGATGGCCAGTCTCCTCGGGTCTTCTCTCTTTGACTCTGACATCAATGCGGGGGCTTGGCGGGACATATGGACGTACGATTTTATACGTCCACAAATTCCCCCCACCCACGGGCAGCGCAGGCGAAGGATGAGCCGGACGGTGCTCGCGAGTGTAGCTATGGAATTAACATATATTACTGGGCGTATGTACGTAAAATATGTGACGTAGACATTGTTATGTCTAATGTATATTTATTATATCATTATCATTTATCATATATATATATATATATATACGCATATATGTAATTTTCTTTCCTTTTCCCTTCTCTCTCATTTTCTTTCTCTTTTTCTTTTCTTTCTTTTTTCTTTCTCTCGTTTTCTTCTCTATTTTCTCTTTTTATTCTTCTCTTTATTCTTTTTTCTATTCCTTTTTTTTCTTATTATATTTTTTCCCTTCTTTATTCTCCTTTTTATTTTTTGTTTCCTTCCCTTTTCTTTTCATTTTCTCTCTTTTCATTTGAAGCGGTTATAAAAGGGGTGGGGGAGTTCGAAATTCCCCCCCTCTCTCTCTCTGTCTCTTCAACTCCCATTCTCTCTTCCTCTCTTTTCTCTCTTCCTCTGTCGCCGGACGCCACCGCCGCTCACCGCCGTATGGGCTGAGGCCACCGCGCCCCCCCTTCTTCCTTCTCCCTTCTCCTTCCTCCTCTCTTCTTTCTTCCTTCTTTCCTCCTTATTTTCTTCTTCGTTCTCCTCTTTCTTCTCTTTTCTTCTTTTGCTCGGGGGATGGCGGAGCCCTAGGCTCCCCGTCTTCCTCTTCCTCTTCTCTCTTCTTCTCCTTCTTCTCTTCCTCTCCTTCTCTCCTTCTTCTTCTTCGTCTCTTTTCTTCTTCTCTTCGGCGTGGGGTGGAGGTGGGCACGACGTCAGTGTGTGCCGCTGACGAGGGCACGGGGCGTGCCGCTGGGGGTTGGCACGGGTGTGCCGCTAGGGAAGGGCACGGGGTGTGCCGCTGGAGGGGGCACGGTGTGTGCCACTGGAGTGAGGGCACGGGTGTGCCGCTGAGAGGGGGGCACGAGTGTGCCGCTGGAGGGGCTCGGTCTGGGTGTGCCGCTGAGAGGGGGGCACGAGTGTGCCGCTGAGGGGCTCGGCCTGGGTGTGCCGTTGAGAGGCTCGGCCTGGGTGTGCCATTGAGAGGGGGGCACGAGTGTGCTGCTGAGGGGCTCGGCCTGGGTGTGCCGCTGAGAGGCTCGGCCTAGGTGTGCCGCTGAGAGGGGGGCACGAGTGTGCCGCTGAGGGGCTCGGCCTGGGTGTGCCGCTGAGAGGGGGGCGCGAGTGTACCGCTGAGGGGCTCGGCCTGGGTGTGCCGCTGAAGAGAGGCACGGGGTGTGCCGCTGAAGGGGAGAAGAAGACTTCTTCAACCGGAGGACCTCCGGTGTCGCCCTTGGGCACATCGTGACTTTTTTGGGGCCGTCACTCCTTGTGGACGTGCACCCGTGTTTTCCCCTTACGCCTCCGGCCTAGGGGAAACTCTGCCGAAATTTCGTCAAAAATTATTGGCATTCTGTTTAGATCAATTACAGTGTAGCCCCTTTATAATTTCCTTTCTTTTTCTTTATTTGTATCTTGTTCTGACTTGAGGTACCTTGCACCTTGCAGAGAGATGGCTGCCTCGAGAGATTCTGCTGCTTCTGCTGCTTCTGGTGCCGAGCACGTTCCCCCACCCTCGGCGCCGGCGGTTACATGGTTTAACGTGGAGGACTTGGACAGGGAGCATGCTGAGATAGCGGCACTGGCCGGATCGTCGGGCTCCGACACCGAGACGATGGATTTCCACAGGCTCACTCGGGTTGAAGGTAGCATGACTTTTGATAGGGCCATGGCGGAGTACCGGAAGGACTACCCGAAGGACAAACACCTCATCCGCTTCTTGAGGCATCTCAGTCACTAGGAGAGGCGAAACTTTCGAGTTGTCAAGGAGGCCGAGCAAGCGATTTTGCGGTCCCGGGACAACCTGCTCTACAGTGTTCCGAGGAGTATCCCGATGTATCTTGTGGGAGAGGCTCGAGAATGGAAACCCATCTTGGGACTTGAAGCCGTGTTGCCGGAGAAGACAAATTAGTGCGGGCACCTCAATTTACCCCTGTTCGGTGGGACACAGCTGCTGGGCGGGTCCAGGGTGAACACCCACGGTTCGGTATGTTCCTGGCTCCAATAAAGTGGGGGTACAGAGAAGAACCCTTCTTGCTGGATTGCTTGGCCATCCGATTGAAGCACGAACTGGCGCTGGGCAGGTTCGGGGAGCTCAAGCTTAAGGATGCGCATAGCTTTTTGGAAGGGGGCGTGGAATTCATAGAGTATGTGCTGTTCAATTATGCCCCTATCCTCATCCGGGCTGGCGTTTATCATAGTGTCTACGCCTCCCGGTATAGCTACCCCATTTCCAGGGGCCTCTGCTGCGGGATGATTGAAGTGTTCAATGCAGAGACCAACACCTTTTATATGGCAGAGGGCGAGATTTCATTGGACTTGTGGAGTCTCAGTCAACTCAGTGGCTTGCCCATTGACGGGGAGCCTTATGAAGAAGTCTGCCTCCCAGATCTGATCAAGGACGAGACCAACGGGGACGGCTACTACTCCCTCGGCTATTCGTATTAGTATCTTATGAAGGCGTACCGAGACCTGTATCAGTTAGCGCATGGCGGGAAGCAACCCCCTCGTGGAGAACGGAAGAGAGTCCGCATGACCTTGTGGTTGCAGTACTTCTACGACGGCCTGAAACAATACAAAGACTTCCCGCACATAGGCACTGCTGCCGCCAGCAAGAAGCGTGCTAAGCTGAAGGATGATGTGAATATTTCTTCCTGAGGGCGCCGCAGCGGGCCCAATCCGGCAGGGGTCGACCCGCTGACGCATTATGCGACGTTCCTGACTTATTGACTGTGCTCGTTCGCCATGCCGTATGGAGACGAGACTATCATTCGGCCGGATGTGATCTACCCGGCCTACCAGATGGCCTGGGGTATCAAGCTGTCTCTATGTCCAGCTACTCTGTGTCTGATCTACAAGGCGCTCGGGAATGTCAGCGCTCACCAGTTCCCGCGACAGGCACGGTATGTGTGCCTACTGCATTTTTTCAATGCGTGGGTTTATTCCTATTCCCAGAGTTCGCCCCACGCACCATTCAAGGCTGGGGGTTAGTTCCACGGATGCTGGAGTTTGCGAGCGTGGAGTCAGCCTCGACGTCTATGCAACTATACGACATCCGGGGCAGGCTGATGACGGTGCCCCTTGATGCTGTCGGCACTATTCACTTATGGACCTTGGCTGCTCATTCAAGCCCATCGGTAAACAGTAACCGAGAATGCAGGGATGACCAGGTGGAAAAGTATGTGCATCCGATCTGTCAGGAGAACGTGGTTCGCCCGCTGTTGGAGCCGGAGCTCAGAGCTTGGGCGCTGTCCATTCGTCCAAGTGTGCTGGCTTTCCGAAAGGGGGACAGTCTGCTGTTGGAGCCGTACTATCCCTTTCGCTTCGACAGGAATTTTGGGTATGATCAACATATGCCTACATACAGTGCTCGCTTCGATCTGTCGGTGCGAAGTCTCCTGGGGAGCCCCACTGCTGAGACTGCCCGAACCTAGTGGGATTTCTTTCATCGGGCAGACACTGCTTCCTTTAGGGTGCCAGCCCCGGGTCGGATTCCACGTGTGACCCCAGAGTACGTAAAGTGGTGGAATGCCCGGATGGCCTTCTATCGATTATCCCGGACCGACTGCTGGGATGGGGCAGAGAGGAGGTTTCTGAGCCGGCAGATAGTGCCAGTACTTGATATCGACCCGGAGCATCTCCTCCGGTTGAGGCAGGGCAAGGAACAAGAAGTGGCTGCGTACATGATCGCACGCAAGAGGGCTCGAGAGGCCAAGCCAGCACCGCAGGCTAAGCTGTCTCCGGTGGCGAAGGATGATTTCAAGAAGACCTTGCGGGACCTTTGCCATGTTGGGAGTGACCACTTGGAGCTGACCAATTATCCGTTTCCCATGGAGGAAGGAGGCACCCCCGCGAGGAGCTGGCATCCGGAGAGGGACCCAATCTGTCCATACCACACGTTCGTGAGGAGGGAGGAACGGAACCCAGAAAATTACAAGGATACCACGTGGCTCTACGTCCTTCTCCGGGTGCATGGGTTGAAGATTGAAGATCCGGGGGCGGCCATCTTGGGCAAGCGCCTCCATATCACCTATTATTATGCCGAGGGATGGGGGATGGACCACTTCAACCTCTTCTGCCACTTGGCCGCCAAGAAGCACGCGGACCTGGCTGCCCTCACCGACCGCTGCCAGAAAATCGAGGATGTATGCTGGCTGGTCCGGGAGGCGGCTCGCCGGGACAAGGAACCGTCCCTCAGCTACTGGCCGATAGCGCTGCGGCTGTAGACTGGCCCACATGGTATTTAGTGTTTTCTTCTTTTACTTGTGCTTTTCAATGTTACCCTTCCTTGGGTGCCGGAAGCTGATCGGGTCCCTCGTTCTTCTTCCTCTTTTCTTAAACAGACCACCCTGACAGCGTCCAGACGGTGACGTATCGCAATCTCCTTCGGTAAGTAGGAAAGCCTGCTTACTTCGAGGAGGCGCCAGTGGCTCCGACTACGACCCCCCTACCTCCGCCTGCGAAGAGGCCCCGGGCGAAATTGCCCGTGAAGAAGGCGGTAGACGCTGCCAAGGCGGCCGGGCGGCGGGAGGCAAAGCGACAAAAGACGGAGGCCGCCAAAGCTGCGTCGACTATTCCCCCAGCGCCTTTGATCTCTTCATTCGAGGAGTTCGAAGATGCTCGAATCGATCCGAGTCGGCCTGCAGGTTGGGTTTCTTCTTCTTCGAGGCTCTTCGAGATTTATTTAGACGTTAAGAAGGGCGCTTCTTGTAACACATACATTTTTGTTCCAGCTGTCGTCGAGAGACCCACGCCCGTATCTATCCCAGGCGTGGGTGAAGCTGTGACCCACAGGGCCGCGGAATTTGTCGAAGAGACCTTCTTCGCCCCAACTCCCGCTGCCGAAGCTGAAGGAGGTATATCACTTTCTTTGCTAGTTGCTTCGATTTAATTTTTTTGAAGCTTTACGGGCATGACTGAACCAGGATCCTACTTTGCCTGGCAGGAGCTGACGTGGCAGCCCCTCAACCGGAGGTGGACCCCGAGACATCTCGGTTCGGGCATACATATAGGACGAAGGGGTGGCGGTCAGGGAAGTCGCGGTTGCCTGTCCGGCGCGGCGACGAGCCGACCCTGGATGCTGAGGCGGGGGCTGCCTTGACAGCGAAAGAGGTGCCCATTAGGACCAAGTCTTCGTCGGGCGAGAAGGTAGATTATGGCTATTCTTCTTACGAAGTGCTTTCAACTGAGGGTATCCCCGGGGAGCCCAGCTTTTAAGTTCCTACCTGGAAAGCCCCGGTACTACCTATTTCTCTTAGCCTGGTGAAGCGGGCACCCGTAAGTGCGAACCTGTTAATTCAGGTTTCTTTCTTGAGGCCGTCAACTAACCTCCTTGATATCATTGTTTTTGGCTTCCGATAGGAACATGCCCCGTCAAAAGGTGCAGCAATCCACATCCCGGGTTTAGAAGCTGCCAGACAAGTGACAACCACCGCCGCTTTGGATAAACTGGCATCCCTGGTCGAGGTTCTACGGCAGGAAGAAGGCGGGGTAAGCTTGGATACTGCCATCCCGACAGCTGAGGTCTCACCTCGAGAAGAAGTGGTGGTGGCTGTGAGTGTATGCCTTCCTCTTTCTTCTTCCTCTCTCGTCCTTAAGTCTTCCCTCAGGGTTGCTGATTTATTTGAGGCAATACAGGCTCGCGCCTCCAAAGGAGCCGTGGAGGTTACTATCCCAGCCACCGAAGCCCTGGAGGAGGGGGAGATAGCGCCCGAGATCAAGGTGCGAGAGCCGATAGTGCCCGAAGCCGAGATTCGGGAAGAAGGGGAGGTGTCGCCGGTGACCGAGACCTGCGGGGAGACGGTGCCTGAAACTATCTCCCGGGGAGAGACGACACCACAGAGCAGCATAGTACCGGCGGGCGAGGTAAGCACGGGGGTGCATTTGGCTTCTTTGAGGATTCAGTGATTTACTCCACTTGGCAAGCGGCTCACCTTTCTTTACGTGGTCAGGTAATAACAATGCCCTGCGGAGCGCTCGCACCTCGGGCTCGTAAGGCTGTCCCCAGGTGGAGCTCGTCCTTCCGCTTGCATGCGGCCAAGAGGCTGAAGACACTCCTGGGGCCGGGCACGGGATTCTTGGCCGATCTTCTACAGATGGGGGCTGTCCCGCGGCTGATGATCCCACTGCCACCCATCCCGACGCCAGTCGTACCCGAGGAAGCCCGACTCATGGGGAGGATATTGACGATCCTCAATGAGCATTCGGGGGAATTCCAGGCGGGAAGAGATGAAGACTTCCCAGGAACGACGTCGGACCCGCCCACCATCGATACCTTGTCTGCTGAGGTCGGTGTTCCCAAGCTTCCAATCTACGGGGCGGCCACAGATTTAGACCCTGCTGAGGAAGCGGAGACCGAAGCAACTTTGTCTGCTGCAGCACCAGATGCGGCCTCTGCGACCGTTCATTCTCCTGACAAGGTCATGGTTCTAGTTTTGACGGAGGGGGCGGCATCGTCGGACTCGGAACCTACCCAGTCGATGGAGCTAGAGCAGCCGCTCATCATGACGGTGCCAGACGTCTCCGTTATGGTATCTCCCTCACCTATGATGGTGGCTGGCCAGGGGTCATCCTCAGAACCCGCGAGGCCCCTCCTTTCGGCCCTGACTCTTCCAGGTAGCTCGGCCGTGGTTGACACAGAGCTATGGGCGGTCGTGGACATCAAAGTTAACATCGACCCACTAGTCGTCCCTTCTATCGGCCACGTGAGCTCGGATCTGCCAGTCCGCCAGACCCTATTGGTATTGCGCTCTATGGTCGTTGCCGACCCAACGCTCACATATCAAGGCGTAAGGGCTATCGTGGAGCAGCTGACCAAAGCACTACAAATGATGGGCTACCCGCTGGAAGAGTGGTCACGACGTGTTCTGTTACTATTGAAATACGTAAACCGTCGTGCATTCCTCGAGACGCTGGCCCCAACTGAGCTTACAACTATCGGCGCTCAGAGGGACGAATATCTGGAGGCTCTGGCGGTGCGGGGGGGACAGCAGGGAGCTACACCAGGAGGCCTTGGACGGGTGCAATGCCAACATCCACGCCTTGGAGAACCAGATAGATAAACTCCAGGGCTGGCTTGCCCATGCTTAGTCCGACCTGCTCGAGGCCGAGATGAACAAGACCCGGGAAACTGAAGAGCTGGCCGTCGCCGAAGCAACGGTGGCCTCTGTGACGACCAAGTTGGAACGCCTTGACGCGCAGGAAGATCGTCTGCGTGAGATGATGAGCTTCCCTTGTGTCGGGATCCTTCCTTTTGAGGACATCTTATGGGGGCTAGACTAGCTGCCAGTCCCCCTTCCATCCCTTTTTTGCATGTAACACCGGGGTACGCCCCGAGGCCAGTGTAATTCTTTTTTCTCAACATGAATACAATGCAATTATCCCATGTGCCTCATGTATGTGTGTGGTGTTGGGAAATCTCTTCTTTCTCTTTTTTTTCCTTCCTCTTTTTTGCTATGTGATGAAACACAAGTTCACACTAACAGCTTATTCGGGGAGAACCCGGTGAGGTTCGCATAGGAGCATGGGAGAGTGCTCGCCCTTCCAGAGGAGGGACGAGGGGACCACTCCACCATGTCCGTCAAGCGACTCAGCCAAATGATGCCACTGGTATGTTTGACCCGACTAGGTTGATCTGACCTTGGAGGGGCAGAGAGAAGAGTTTGTTCGTTCAACGACCTAGACATGAGGTCTTGGTTAATTAAAAGGGGTCTTTCATCGCCCGAAGGGACGGAGAGAAGAGTTTGTTCATTCAATGACCCTGACGGGAGGTCTTGGTCAAAAGAGGGTTGTTTGTCTATGCCGACCGAGTGCCGGGGAGAGGTGTGGTTTATTTGTCTCTTGATGTGTTCATTGGTACGGGTTGGTGCCAACGCAAGGAGAAGGGTTGATTCCCCGATCCCGGGTGAAAGGTCCGGCTGGGGTATTCTTCGTAAGCGCCGACAGAATGTCAAGGGCTGAGAGGGTTGATTCGCTTATTGAAATGTTCGTTGGTACGGGTTGGTGCCAATGCAAGGAGAAGGGTTGATTCCCTGATCCCGGGCAAAAGGTCAGGTTGGGGTATTCTTCGTCAGTGCCGACAGAATGTCAAGGGTTGACAGGGTTGATTCGTTTATTGAAATGTCCGTTGGTACGGGTTGGTGCCAACGCAAGGAGAAGGGTTGATTCCACGATCCCGGACGGAAGGTCCGGCTGGGGTATTCTTCGTCAGTGCCGACAGAATGTCATGGGCTGACATGGTTGATTCGATTATTGAAATGTTCGTTGGTACGGGTTGCTGCCAACGCGAGGAGAAGGGTTGATGTTGGGTTCGGTGCAGTATTCAGAGGGGGGGGGGGTGAATGAATATAACCCTTTAAAAAACTTTCGCCCAGTTAAAATATGATGCTCACTAGAATTACTAGTTCGCAAACTAGATAAGCTTAAAAGCTAATAATCAGTTGCAGAACCAAACAAGCATACAGTGAGATCACTAGGATGCTAACTAGGCTGAATTTGACAAGGAGTCGCTCAACTAGAATTTCGCTCTCTTGACAAATTAAAACATTCTAAGAAGACTAATTAACTCTTCTTCTCAACCCGAAGCCAAACGCATGGAGCGCCCCTATGCATTCATCTAGCGGAAGCAAATCATAAGCAATCAAACCACAATGCAAGAGGGGTTTTTAGGTGGTTCGGTCCTCCAGACCTACATCCACCCCACACTCAAACCGAGTGTGGCTTCCACTAGCTCACGCTAGAAACAGCAGACTCAGTCTGCAACAGGTGCTGTCACACAGCTTGACCAGGGGAACAACCTCCCCTCTTCCTCCCAACCGGAGGGAACCACTAGTGACACCAGTCACTATCAAACCAGAGACGCAAGTCTCTCTTCCTCCAGACCGGAGGGAACACCTAGTCTTGTAACCCATAAGACTAGAACCGGAGGACCAATCCTCCCTTCCTCCAAAATCGGAGGGAACCAACCGGTGACTTCTAGTCACCAGCAAACCAGAGGTCAAGACCTCTCTTCCTCTAGACCAGGAGGGACCCCTGGACTTGAATCCACAAGCCCAGAACCGGAGATCAGATCTCCCTTCCTCCAAACCGGAGGGAACCCCTGGACTTGAATCCACAAGCCTAGAACCGGAGATCGCAATCTCCCTTCTCCTGAACTAACAGGAGGAACCCCGACCTCACTACTGAGGATCGGAAGAACACAGATAACCAAATGAAACAGGAAAAATAAGAAAAGAAAAATACACAGTGATCAGAAAGCTGTAAAGACAAATAACACAAATGTGGCTCGCATGGAGCTGCCTGGCCTGGATTTGATCCACGGTCCAGTAGTCAGATCTTCAGGTAAGCTTCTTTCTTCTTCTCCACGAGCTCTCTCGTTCACTCACTATCTCTCTTTCTCTTTCTTCTGCTTTCCTAATCTCTCACTCTCTGCTGCACTTCTTCTTCTTCACTCTTTCTTCTTTCTTCACACGAGCACTATCTCTCTCTCTTCTTCTCCTTCTGCTCTTCTTCTTTCTCTTTTCTTTTTCTCTGGATCGTGGCTCTCTATATGGACTTTTCTTCTCGCCAACTCGATCGCCCTTCTTCTGTGGAAGAAGGCTCACATATATAGCAGCAGCAGCAGCTAGGGCGCGTGTGGCTTCCACAGCTCCCGCCCTAAAAATTCGGATCACGTGGCAGTCTCTCAGCAGACTTCATTCCAACCTCGGATCACGTGCTGCCAGTCACTGGGGAATATTTCTTCCTCGGACCTGCAAGGAGATGAAAACCATTAAAACTGAGGGACACAATAACTAAATCTGCACGAAGTATGTAGTAGCAATTCTAGATGCACTGAGTACGACACGAGATACACACTGTAACAGAGATAACACTACAAAGAGAACGACACGAAGAAGATGAAAACAACACGAGGTAATAAGAAGAACGACACGAGATACATACGATGACTTCAGCACGAAGTAAAGAAAACAACACGACGTAATAAACAGCAAAGAGAACGGCACGAGAACAACATGGACTGGCAACAGAAACCGACACGAAGTGGTTGCAAACAAGCAAGACACGAGGTCTACGTAAAGCAACACGAAGTGTGGTCAAGGCGAGAAAGGCACGAAGTCTAAAGCGAAAAACCAACACGAAGTCAAAAGAGTGACACGGCTATCACGACACGTGATGAAGCAGTGACACTAAAACAAAAAGACTCGAGGAACAACAGTAAGTGACACGAAGTTAAACAAGCAGACATAAAAGATGACACGAGATGCAACTAGAAAACAGAGAGAAGCGACACGAGGTTCACACAGAACCGACACGAGGTGGCACAGAAAGCAACACGAGATGCTGCAATGTTCTGCACGCAGTGGAACAAAAATGACACGAAGACACAGAAACAACATTAACCGACACGAAGTAAGTACGACATGGAGACAGATGACAGAGACCGTCACGAGTTGAAAACAACACGAAGATGAAATTGACACGAAGTGAAAACGACACGAAGACGAAGTTGACACGAAGTGAAAACAACACGAAGTGAAAACAACACTAAGACGATGAGAACAGCACGAGGTGAAGCGACACGGGGTTCACTGGGAAACGACTCGAAGTTCATCAGAACAAATCGAGCTGCTACAGTAAACAACACGAAGACAATCAAACAAAAACAACACGAAGACAATGGATGCTACAGTGCAATGTCTAGACTTGAAGTTCAGTTGAGTGTACAGACTTCACCAATGAATCACTCACTGTACAGACTTACTATAGCAGTCTGATGTACAGACTTTGATGAACAGTCCAATGTATGGACTTGTACTGCAAACAACAATGTATAGACTTCATGTAAAAGCCCAATGTATTGGACATTGAAATCGAAGACCAATGTGCAGACTTGACAGTGAAGACTAGTGTGCAGACTTCAAGTTTAACTGTGGATGTACAGACTTGAAGAATAAGCCAGTGTATAGACTTGAAGATTGAAGGCGATGTACAGACTTTGATGACCAACACCAATGTATAGACTTAGGAGCATAAGACACGGCTGTACAGACTTCGCCTAAGACGCTGCACACATTTAGCCTAAGACAATGCATAGGCTTGAACGAGAGTCAAATGTATAGACTTGCATGATGCACAATTACACAGTCCAGTGTATAGACTTTGCTACCCAGACATGATATATGCAGAGACATGATATCTGACAGAATGCAATGCACATATATAAAGAGCAAATGCCATCAATGCTAGACATCATCATTCATGTTACTATCAATATGCAGAATGCTCAAGAATAATAATGCATAGAAATGCACTTTGTTTATTGCAATCATCAAAACATAATAACATTGCTATCATCAAAATATAATATCAAATGCACTCAAATGCACTCACTGTCTTGCTATCATCAAAACCAAATAGCATTGCTATCATCAAGGTGACATAGCACATGCTTGTGCCTAAGAGGCACAACATTCTCCCCCTTTTTGATGATGGCAACACAATGTGACAGTGAGTCACACAGTGAGTCACACACAAGATTTTCTCCCCCTTTGACATGATCAAAAAGAGAAAAACAGTAAAAATATGAGTGCAAAGTGCAATATGCATGCAAATTCCTCTAGAACATTTTCCCCTTGAATGTAAGACTCTCCTGAATTATTTCTCCCCCTAAATAAAAGCTCCCCCTTTGAGAAGGAATATGAACAGATAACCAAGGTAGAAAAGGTAGGAGGGTCACTAGATAACAGCTGAATCATAGGTTCAGAAAGGAAGCATGATTATAAACAACTGTTAAAGTATAAGAATCAGCAACGTACAATTTTGACAAAAATTCAGGTTTAACAGTGATAAACCTAGAGTAAAAGATCTGACCTCTGAAAAAGAGTTTTAGATTCCATTTATAGCAATGAACCTAAGGCACATGGTATTAATAGATAAGTCTGAAATAATACCCTTTTGTGTCTAAACATGGAAGTTCAAGAAAGGCAACTTGAATATGTATTGAGAAAAATAATTTTCACTCAATGACTTTTGATTTCAAGGGGTTACAGCAGTTTGATTTTCACTTTTGAATTTTTTTTTTTGGAACCTGAACTAAGTAAGTAGATCAGTGGCATTTATGCTGTTGACATTAGGTGTACACCTTGATCAGAGGCAAGTACCCCTAGTTACTAGGCATAAACTACTAGATCTATTTCAGATCAAAATCCACAAAGAATAGTCTTCACTTTTGACATTAAGGGTACACTTTGATTAGAGGCCAGTACCCTCAGTTACTTGGTGAGGACTCCCCCTATAGATTTGACCCTATGAACAGAGATAGTCTAAAGCACTTCATGACATGTTAATTTTCCTACTTCTTTGGAGGAGTTCACAGTTTCTCAGTGCAATCAGCCATTGCTCTGTCACTATGTTCAGTTCTTAACATTAATGAACTTATTTACTGCTGCCCTTAACTCTTTTAGAATGATTGTCTAAAAATCAGTACACACTCTTATTAGCATGTTCTAGACATATCCAGTTCAACACATTTAGGCATTACAAAAAACTTTTTCTATTTTAGCTATGAGACAAAGATTAAGAGCTATAAAAGTTTTCTTTTATCTCAAATTCTGAAGTGCAGACACTTAACTCTCCAATTTATAAAGGTTAAACCTTTAGTTCTTTTCAATTTATAAATGTGATTCTTATAAGTGAACAGTTGCAATAATCACCATTCAATGTACTAAATCAGATGCAAAGCTGTTGTTTAGTGAAGAAATGGGGAAAGGATAGCAATAAGCATTATGATCCATAGCATCTGATGACAGTGAATATGAATGAGTTGAAAGGGGACAATAAGAAATTCCAAGGATTCAATGAATTGAATAGAACTCTCAGCTCCCCCTGACATCATGATGCAAAAATATGCTATGCATTAGACTGTTCTACATGCAAACTATGCAACATTAGTCAAACTCCCCCTGACAAAGTGCATGAAATAGAATTAATGAACTGCTCATAATTTTAGAATATGCTCAAGAAGAATTCATGCTTTGTTCAATCAGAGAGAGAATTTATCAAATGCATCATCTTCCTTTTAATTTTTCAGATTTTTTCAACATATGATGCAGTACACTGTTCTTCATGAAAACTAGACCCATGGTACTAGGCGGAGGACCTGGTCTCAAAGACCATCTCACAGATGGTAGGAACCTCCGAGCAGATTTCTTTACCTTTTAGTAACATACCATTTGATATACCAGGGTTAACAAGGACAATGCAACATAAGGCAGTCCTTCATGCATTGAACAACATCATTGACACATGCAATGACAGTCAGTCTATACACAATCAGTCCAAGTATGCATTCAATAACAAGCATGCAATGCATTAACACAAAACACATGCATGGACACAGAGTCTATATAGTGCATCAACTGTATACAATAGAGAAGCATTCAAATTCAGTTCAACATATAGCAAGAGAAGAGCATCAGATATGCAGAATTGAATTCAATAGCTGAGTCTGGAATGTAGACTGATTAGCTAGACATGAAGAGTTCATTAAAAAATCAACCAAGCAAATCAACATGAAACTCACAATTTTCATGCTCACAATTTCAGATAATGGAATTTAAAACAGATTTCAGAACTGACCTGAATTGAATCATGGGGTTTTCTTTTTGAGTGCCTTGGTTGACCCCTTTTATTTCTCCTTCCAAGGCACACCTGCAGCAAGTCAATCGAGTTGATCCTGCAGAGACCCAAGCAGTCTTGGGTCCTGCACTACCCCTATCAGGTGTTCTAAACAGTTTCTTAGCAACATGGTCATCAAATTTCATCAGAAAACAATTGTCCATAGAGTGACCAAGTTTACCACAATATCTACATGAAACATCAGATTTTCTGGTCCTATGATGCATATCAACAGCAGCATGAGACCTATGATAATGAGCATGAATTGTTCTGTTGTAAGCATGAATTTTTGATTTACCATTACCTGCCCACCAGCATTCAGAAGCTCGGTGGCCAGGTTTTCCACATTCATAACAACCAAGAGTCTTTTCTTTAAGACCAGCTTTATTTCTGCCCAAGAAATTTTTGTTTGGAGGGAATCTTACAAATTTGGAATTAAAATGATTTCCCCGAACAAACCAGCAGTCCTTGACTGCATGCCCATACGTGCCACATTCAATGCACCTAGGGTGCTTACCTCTTGAGCCAGTAAATCCCCATGAAGGCCTAAACCAACACTCAACAGCTTTATGACCACGTCTGTTGCAATTGTAACAAATGATATGTTGGTTTGAGGAAGACATGTTTCTTTTGGGGTGGTGATGATTATTTGGAAATGTTTTATCATGCATCATATCATCACTTATCATCACTCTGCAGTCATCCATATAATGACCATGCCTACCACAGTAGTAACAAGAGGCATCAGATTTCCTAGGAACATGGTTTCTATCATATGAGTTCCTAGATGTATGTGAGTGAGTATAGGAAGCATGAACAGTGTGTACACCATCAGGCTCAACCGAGCTAGCAGCTTTCTGTTCGTGAGCAGGAATAGTCTTTACCTTCTTTATTTGACTCTTTCTTTTCAATTTCTGATTATCCTTAACAGGTTCTGTTTGTTTTTCTATTTTCTGGGCTCTGAACTGGAAAACAGGTTTTGAAGGTGACTTATGATTTTCATTTTTTTTGGGGATTGCCTTGAGGTACCAGCTACATTAGAACTATGCACAAAGGTAGTATATAACTGGTTTCTGGTAGTTTCCTTAACATCAGGACTACAGCTTGTCCCCTTTCTTGGATTGCCATCCTTCATTTTCACAACATTTTTTACTTTTATTTCATTCTTAGCAGAATTGGATGCTGATTTTTCTAGATCCTGAATCTTATTCTCCAAAGATGTTATGTGAAGTTCATAACTGGCTATTTCCTGTTCACTGCAATTAACACATTCGCTTAGAACTTGGTTTGCAGTTTTATACTTCTCAATTTCTTGTTCTAGACTGTTCAAACTTTTTGAATTTTCATCATAAACAACTTTTCCTTTTTCTGTGGTGAGAAGTCTTTCAGACAAGCCAGTGTTTAACCACTTCAGTTTTTCAACTTCAGCTTTTAATTCAGTGTTTTCTTCCTCAAGATCTCTAGTCTGAAATTCATTACCCTCACATCTCTCTCTTCCAGACATTAGCTCCAGTTTTTCAATTAATTCCTCTTCTCTTTCCTCCACTTTAATTTTCTCAGCGAGCAGATTTTTGTGATCATCTTTAAGTGAGGCTATTTGTTTATTTAGCCGTTCATTCTCACTAAAGAGATCTTCATTTCGTTCTCTTAAAGCAGAGCATATTTTGCAATCTGATTTAGCAGAAGAGGACTGTGAAACCTCATTGATTTCATTCATTCTGATAATAAGAGTTTTATTCTTCTTTTGAAGATCCTCATTCTCCAATTTCATTTTGTCCAATTCAGAATTAACTTCATTTAGTTCTTGCATGCCTTTTAGATGCTCATTTTTCTTATCATTCAGTTGATTCTGAAGTTCAGACATTTTATCTAAGCATGTTTGTTTTTCAATTTTTAGAGAATCATTTTGTTTCTTAAGATTCTGAACATCTAGCATGCATGCATCATAAGACTTTTTCATATTTGGACAGTTTTCACAGGAATCTTTCAGATTTATTCTATCACATTTCTTTTTCAACTTTTTGTTCTCAGATTTCAATTTCTTGGATACTTCTAACAAATTTTCATACATCTCTATTAATTCATCGAAAGAGTATCCTTCTGATTCAGAACTTACCTGAGATGAGATCTCATCTTCATCATCCCGGTTGGCCATCAAGCAGCTATCACCTTGCTGATTATGCGCAGAAACGACTCTGTCATATATTTCCTTTCCAGATGTGCACCTGAGAACAAAAGGATACATATAAGTATTAACTACAGCTCTCAAGATATTAAGAACTATGGTATTATCGCAATTCTTAGAGCTGTCCTCACTAGACCAATTGGTCTGATCTTTAGGTAAGCGGTGTGGGCCTTTAGATATAAGACTCCACAAATTTGGACCAATTGAGTCTATGTACATAGCTAGGCCTCCTAGCCAACTTTCAAAGTTAGAACCATCATAAATCGGAGGTCGAGCCATTAGAACAGATGGCAGACAAGTTCAGCGAAGTAAAACAAATGACACGAACTCCACTGAAACCAGATAATCAAAATAAGACACAAGTCAATGAAGCAAGACATGATTTCAAGAGACCCACTCTGAAATGCACCAAACAAATCGGCAGGATCCTCTGCAGATTGTTAGATCTGATAGATCAGAGACCCGCTCTGATACCAATTGTTGGGTTCGGTGTAGTATTCAGAGGGGGGGGGGTGAATGAATATAACCCTTTAGAAAACTTTCGCCCAGTTAAAATATGATGCTCACTAGAATTACTAGTTCGCAAACTAGATAGGCTTAAAAGCTAATAATCAGTTGCAGAACCAAACAAGCATACAGTGAGATCACTAGGATGCTAACTAGGCTGAATTTGACAAGGAGTCGCTCAACTAGAATTTCGCTCTCTTGACAAATTAAAACATTCTAAGAAGACTAATTAACTCTTCTTCTCAACCCGAAGCCAAACGCATGGAGCGCCCCTATGCATTCATCTAGCGGAAGTAAATCATAAGCAATCAAACCACAATGCAAGAGGGGTTTTTAGGTGGTTCGGTCCTCCAGACCTACATCCACCCCACACTCAAACCGAGTGTGGCTTCCACTAGCTCACGCTAGAAACAGTAGACTCAGTCTGCAACAGGTGCTGCCACACAGCTTGACCAGGGGAACAACCTCCCCTCTTCCTCCCAACCGGAGGAAACCACTAGTGACACCAGTCACTATCAAACCAGAGACGCAAGTCTCTCTTCCTCCAGACCGGAGGGAACACCTAGTCTTGCAACCCACAAGACTGGAACCGGAGGACCAATCCTCCCTTCCTCCAAAATCGGAGGGAACCAACCGGTGACTTCTAGTCACCAGCAAACCAGAGGTCAAGACCTCTCTTCCTCCAGACCAGGAGGGACCCCTGGACTTGAATCCACAAGCCCAGAACCGGAGATCAGATCTCCCTTCCTCTAAACCGGAGGGAACCCCTAGACTTGAATCCACAAGCCTAGAACCGGAGATCGCAATCTCCCTTCTCCTGAACTAACAGGAGGAACCCCGACCTCACTACTGAGGATCGGAAGAACACAGATAACCAAATGAAACAGGAAAAATAAGAAAAGAAAAATACACAGTGATCAGAAAGCTGTAAAGACAAATAACACAAATGTGGCTCGCATGGAGCTGCCTGGCCTGGATTTGATCCACGGTCCAGTAGTCAGATCTTCAGGTAAGCTACTTTCTTCTTCTCCACGAGCTCTCTCGTTCACTCTCTATCTCTCTTTCTCTTTCTTCTGCTTTCCTAATCTCTCACTCTCTGCTGCACTTCTTCTTCTTCACTCTTTCTTCTTTCTTCACACGAGCACTATCTCTCTCTCTTCTTCTCCTTCTGCTCTTCTTCTTTCTCTTTTCTTTTTCTCTGGATCGTGGCTCTCTATATGGACTTTTCTTCTCGCCAACTCGATCGCCCTTCTTCTGTGGAAGAAGGCTCACATATATAGCAGCAGCAGCAGCTAGGGCGCGTGTGGCTTCCACAGCTCCCGCCCTAAAAATTCGGATCACGTGGCAGTCTCTCAGCAGACTTCATTCCAGCCTCGGATCACGTGCTGCCAGTCACTGGGGAATATTTCTTCCTCGGACCTGCAAGGAGATAAAAACCATTAAAACTGAGGGACACAATAACTAAATCTGCACGAAGTATGTAGTAGCAATTCTAGATGCACTGAGTACGACACGAGATACACACTGTAACAGAGATAACACTACAAAGAGAACGACACGAAGAAGATGAAAACAACACGAGGTAATAAGAAGAACGACACGAGATACATACGATGACTTCAGCACGAAGTAAAGAAAACAACACGACGTAATAAACAGCAAAGAGAACGGCACGAGAACAACATGGACTGGCAACAGAAACCGACACGAAGTGGTTGCAAACAAGCAAGACACGAGGTCTACGTAAAGCAACACGAAGTGTGGTCAAGGCGAGAAAGGCACGAAGTCTAAAGCGAAAAACCAACACGAAGTCAGAAGAGTGACACGGCTATCACGACACGTGATGAAGCAGTGACACTAAAACAAAAAGACTCGAGGAACAATAGTAAGTGACACGAAGTTAAACAAGCAGACATAAAAGATGACACGAGATGCAACTAGAAAACAGAGAGAAGCGACACGAGGTTCACACAGAACCGACACGAGGTGGCACAGAAAGTAACACTTGGTGCTGCAATGTTCTGCACGCAGTGGAACAAAAATGACACGAAGACACAGAAACAACATTAACCGACACGAAGTAAGTACGACATGGAGACAGATGACAGAGACCGTCACGAGTTGAAAACAACACGAAGATGAAATTGACACGAAGTGAAAACGACACGAAGACGAAGTTGACACGAAGTGAAAACAACACGAAGTGAAAACAACACTAAGATGATGAGAACAGCACGAGGTGAAGCGACACGGGGTTCACTGGGAAACGACTCGAAGTTCATCAGAACAAATCGAGCTGCTACAGTAAACAACACGAAGACAATCAAACAAAAACAACACGAAGACAATGGATGCTACAGTGCAATGTCTAGACTTGAAGTTCAGTTGAGTGTACAGACTTCACCAATGAATCACTCACTGTACAGACTTACTATAGCAGTCTGATGTACAGACTTTGATGAACAGTCCAATGTATGGACTTGTACTGCAAACAACAATGTATAGACTTCATGTAAAAGCCCAATGTATTGGACATTGAAATCGAAGACCAATGTGCAGACTTGACAGTGAAGACTAGTGTGCAGACTTCAAGTTTAACTGTGGATGTACAGACTTGAAGAATAAGCCAGTGTATAGACTTGAAGATTGAAGGCGATGTACAGACTTTGATGACCAACACCAATGTATAGACTTAGGAGCATAAGACACGGCTGTACAGACTTCGCCTAAGACGCTGTACACATTTAGCCTAAGACAATGCATAGGCTTGAACGAGAGTCCAATGTATAGACTTGCATGATGCACAATTACACAGTCCAGTGTATAGACTTTGCTACCCAGACATGATATATGCAGAGACATGATATCTGACAGAATGCAATGCACATATATAAAGAGCAAATGCCATCAATGCTAGACATCATCATTCATGTTACTATCAATATGCAGAATGCTCAAGAATAATAATGCATAGAAATGCACTTTGTTTATTGCAATCATCAAAACATAATAACATTGCTATCATCAAAATACAATATCAAATGCACTCAAATGCACTCACTGTCTTGCTATCATCAAAACCAAATAGCATTGCTATCATCAAGGCGACATAGCACATGCTTGTGCCTAAGAGGCACAACAGTTGATTCCCTGATCCCGGGTGAAAGGTCCGGTTGTTGTATTCTTCGTCAGTGCCGACAGAATGTCAAGGACTGACATGATTGATTCATTTATTGAAGTGTTCGTTGGTACGGGTGAGGGTTAGTAAAGGAGTGCTGGCTCCTCCTCCTTTCCTCCCCCTCTTTTTCTTTTCTTCTTTTTTCTTCTTTTTTTTCTTTTATTTTCTTCTTTTTCTCTCTTTTCTTCTTTCTCTCCCCCTTTATTATTATTTTTTTCATTTTTTTAAATGCACAGTGAATAATGACAAACCATCCGAGCAGTTGAAACACAAGTTTGCCTGCTGCGGGGTGAGAAAATGTATTATTCATTGAAGGGGGGAATCGGAGCGTGGTACAACCTTAGATGCCTACCATTAAGGGTTGGAAATTGGACCTCCCCCCGATGATCAACTATCACATACGCTCTGCCTTCATAAACCTTTTAGATTACATAGGGTCCAAGCCAATTCTCATTCAGCTTGCCCTTGGGGTTGGAAGCCATAACTTCCCTCCTTTTGACCATAACGAGGTCACCCTTCTTGAATTCACGCTCCTTGACGAGCTTGTCGAAGGCGCGTGCTATGCGGGTCTAATAGACTTGGTTGTTCTGCTGGGCTTGGAGCCGCTTCCCCTCCAAGTTGGAGAGCTCTTCGAGCCTTTGCTCGACATTTGTTTGGTCTTCTCGGACCAACCCGTGTTGGATTCTAACCCGAAGGGAGGGTATCTCCAGCTCGATGGGGACGATCGCCTCTGAGCCATATACTAGGGAAAAGGGTGAACAACCCGTCGGAGTTTTGTAAACAGTTCGATATGCCCAGAGAGCCTCATACATTCTTTCTTCCTAGTCCTTTTGTTAGAATTAACAATTTTAGAGAGGAGAGTACAAAGAGTTTTGTTGAAATATTCGGCCAACCTATTGGCTTGCAGGTTATAAGGAGTCGACGTCCTCCAGTCGATCTTGTACTTTTCTGCTAGCTGGTAGACCTTCTGGTTGCGGAAGTGGCTTCCATTATCTGAGATAATTCGGTTCGGAGTGCCGAACCGGAATATGATGTTGCGATGGATAAATCTGGCGATGATCTCCCCAGTCACTTCTTTCAAAGCAACGACTTCCGCCCAACGGGAGAAGTAGTCAGTTGCTGCCAAAATATATTTGCACCCGGCGGATGACGCGGGTAGTGGGCCCACGACGTCTGTTCCCCACTGGGCGAAAGGCCAGCTGGGTAGTGTCGGATGCAGCGGCATGGGTGGCCTCCTGGGCACCGTGGCATGCTCCTGGCATTTTTGACAAGACTTGGCATACCTACAGTAGTCATCAAACATTGTCGGCCAGTAGTAGCCAAGCTTCTTTATTTCAATTTTCATCTTCGGTCCCGCCTGGTGTGCGCCTGCTGTCCTAGCGTGGACCTCTTTCATGACTCTCCAAGCTTCTTCAGTGGATAGGCATCGTAGGAGCACTTTCCGTTTGGCATCTGCCATAATTCGGAATAGGATCCCGTTCTGAACCTCATAAGAGTCCTTTGTTCTGATCAGCTTGATCTTCTCTTCTCTCGGCTTGGGCAGTTGCTGGTGTTTAAACCATCGCATAAGAGGGTCGCTCCAATCAGGTATGCCGACGGCTTCTACTGCAGCGACCTCCAGTTCTTCTTCTTCTGGTTCTTCTATCATGCTAGGCACCTGGCACTGATTCACCACCCGGATGCTAAGAGATCCATCAGGCGGGACCGCTAGTGAGCTTGCCAATTTTGCCAGTGCATCGGCTTGTGCATTTTCTCCCCTGGCAACATGGCCTATCTCAATGAGGTAGAATTTCTCCATGAGCCATTTTGCTTTAGCATGGTAAGGGAGCAGCTCAGGTTTTCGGACATCAAATTGCCCCTAGACTTGCTTGACGACTAGTAATGAATCGCCGAATACTTGCAGCATTTTAATCTCCATTTACAAAGCGACTTGGAGACCGATGATCAGAGCCTCATACTCTGCCTCATTATTTGTGTAGGGTTTATTGATAGAACATGATGTATGCAATACTTCTCCCTCCGGGGATTTAAGGATGATGCCGGCCCCTGCCCGTACTTTGGTGTGTCCGGACGGGGTTATCTCCGTTCTCGAAGCTCCATCAAAGTGCAGCTGCCAGGCGATCTGTTGGACTTGGTCCACCTCTAGTGTTTCATCTTCAGGCAACTTCGTAGCCAATGGGGAATCTTCAGGCACAGGATGTGCCGCAAAGAACTCGGCCACGGCTTGACCCTTAACGACCTTCTGCGGCACGTAGGTGATGTCAAATTCCATCAGCAATACGGCCCACTTGCCGAGGCGTCACTTCAGGACTGGCTGGGAGAGAATGTGTTTAACTGGGTCAGCCTTGGAGATCAGGCTCACTTCATGGGAGAGCATGTAATGCCTCAGCTTCTTGACTGCGAAGACCAAGGCGAGACAGACCTTCTCAATTGGGGTGTATTTTGCTTCTTCCCCCACTAGCCTTCGGCTAAGATAGCAGAGAGCCTGCTCCTTCCCCTCATCATTGTTCTGGGCGAGCATTGCCCCCAGTGAGCATTCGGTGGCGGCTATGTATAGAATAAGCGGCTTTCCCTTGATAGGTGCCCCCAGCACGGGCGGGGTCTTCAAGTAGTCCTTCAGCTGATCAAAGGCCTTCTGGCATTCCTAGTTCAAGTCAAAAGGTGCATTTTTCATCATTAATATGTGGAATGGCTGACAGCGCCCTGACAGATTGGAGATAAATCTTCGGATGTAAGCCAGCCGGCCTTGCAGGGATCTCAACTCTCCCAGATCCTTCGGAGGAGGTAACTCCTGAATGGCTCTTATTTTAAAATGGTCGACCTCGATCCCTCTATATCGGATAATGAAGCCGAGGAACTTCCCACTGGAGACGCCGAAGGCACACTTCATCGGGTTCATTTTCAGCTCATACTGTCGGAGTCCTTCAAAGATGACTCTGAGGTCTTTCAGGTGATCTTCTCTTTTCTTCGACTTGACGACCAAATCATCAATGTAGCATTCGACTTTGTTGTATAGCAGCTCGTCGAATATTTTGGTCATCGCCCACTGGTAAGTAGCGCCGGCGTTCTTGAGGCCGAAGGGCATTCTTTTGTAGTGGAATATCCCTTTGGGTGACCGGAAGGCCGTATAAATTCGGTCATGCTCGGCTATCCATATTTGGTTATAGCCAGACGATCCGTCCATGAAGGACAAGGCCTCGTGGCCAGTAGTTGCATCAATCATGACTTCAGTGAGGGGCACCGGGAAATCATCTTTCGGGCAGGCTTTATTCAGGTCGCGGAAGTCCACACAAATTCTGATATGCCCATTCTTCTTCTTCACCGGCACAAAGTTGGCCAGCCAAGTGGTATACTGGTTTTCAGCTACAAAATCGACATCTATGAGCTTGTCGACTTCTTTACAAATTTGGTTTATCAACTCCGGCCTCATGCACTGGGGAGACTGCTTCACCGATTCCACCTTGGGATCGATGGCCAGAATATGTTGGGTCACAACGGGACTTAGGCCGGGCATCTCCTTGTAGTTCCAGGAAAAACAGTCCCGGAATTCTTGTAGCAACTTAATATATTGTTCCCTCTCTTGTGGAGGAAGAAGGGCACTTAAAAAGGTCAGCTTGGGGTCACCCTTCGTGCCCAAGTTAATTTCAATAAGTTCATCTACCGTGGCCTGACTGCCATCTTCAATTTCCGGCGGTGCTGGCAACAGGTCGACGAAGTCCTGATCTTCGCCATCTTCTGCTTCAAGAACACCATAGGTGTCACCCTGCTCAGCTTCCTCGGGCAATGAGGCTTCGCTGGTATCCCCGGCGCCCGGGCTCATGGGCCGAGGCTTCGAGTGGTCCTCTTGTGCGGGGAAATAAAGGATTTCTCCGGGATCTTCTTGGTAACTATCATAGACGGCTCCTGCAGGAGCTGAGGTGATTGATTTCCACACTGGGGACTGTTCCACTACCGGCGGCCGGGGTAGTTCGTTCTCAACTATATCTTCAAAAATCTGGTGCCGAACTGACACCATGTAAACACTTCTTTCATGGCTGCCTGCCACATGGGGGCGTGGCGGAGCCACCAAATAATCTCCCATTCTGAGCTCATCTCTCTCAATCAGGTCTTGAGCAATATCCTTGAAGACGTAGCAGTCTTCGATAGAGTGGCCTAGTATTTGGTGATAAGGGCAGAACAAGGGGTCACTACTTTTGCGAGCATCTTGCGGCCTCTTGGATCTGGGGAGGGAGACCTTGCCATAGTAGCAAGCCCACTCTAAAATTCCTCGGGTTTTATTCCTCGGGAAAGAGTAGGGTCTCTGCATCCTCTCCCGCATTGTAGGGTTTCGCTCGGCCGATCGTCTGGCTGGAAAAGTAGCCACATCCTCAGCCTCCCTCTTCAGGTGCACAGGGGCATTCGGGACGGTGCTCAGGGACTGGTGCGTGCTGATGCTCTGTTGGCGGAGGATGCCCCTGAAGAGGTCGGACATGAGTGCAGTCACTTCGGCCAAGTGAGCCTTCAACATTTCAATTTCTCGCTGCTGTTGATAGCATATGACAAATAGGGCAGAGTCGCACCGAGGGAGGCCCGGGGTCCGGCTTGCTTCCCCATCCTTCGCATCGGTGTCAGACGAGGGCAGCGGCGCGCCGCTGCTGCAGTCATTCGGGGTTGGTCCTTCAGAGGAGGACGGGGCCTTCCCCTTGTTTCTACAGGGGGGTAGATTCCATAGGAATACCTCTTCATCCTATTCTTCATTAGCCGAAGGCTTGAGACGTGGTCGACCTTCAACTTCTTGTGGAGCTGCGGCGCCTGTGAGGCTATCGCCATCCGAAGCCGAGACTGATATGACGTCGACTTCGTAGGAGTCTTTTAATGAAAAATCTAATCCTGGGTGCCGGGTGATTTGCAGCAATCTCCGGTCCAGGTTTGGTGGGTTCCACATCTTTTTGAACATGTCCTTCCGACTGGAGAGCTGGCAGAAGGGGATCCCTTGTTTTCTGGTCATTCTGGCTACACGGCCGGTTATGTCAAGCAGTCCCGTGATCGGGACGAGTGGGTCATGCAGTTCGTCGGGGAGTTTACAATCATCGTCCCCTCTGACCGGGTGCTCATCTGCCACATAGAAAATAGTAGACCGTCCTCCGGGGTTAGACACCTCAAAGGTCTTCAATGGTTCAACCACTTGGCAGTCAGCTTCTGCGAGAGGCTTGATGATCCCAAACGGGACCCTGATGTCCTCCAGCAAGTCTTCGAGGTGTGGCAACCCCGGTGCAAGGTAGATGGAAAGGGGAGTGGCTTTGAATACTCCTTCTATCCCAGAAACAAATGACACTTGACGGGGAGCCACATAGCCTGGCGGCGGTGGAGGGAACCAACTGTCGGGCTCCGCCATCTTCTTTTTCTTGTCCAGGGTGACTTGGGGAGCTTGCTTCGGCTTCTCCAGATACAAATTGGCGTCTGAGAGATGGCATTCGAACACCTCAAAAGGGTGGAGGTAAGTAAAGATTCTCTTTTCCTTCCCGTTGCCGGGGTACTTGATGCATTGATGCAGAGTAGACGGCACTACCCTGTTTTGGTGTAGCCAAGGTCGGCCGAGCAATGCTTTGTAGGAGGTACTGAAGTTAATCACATGAAACTGGACCTTAGTTGTGAAATCACCGAGAGAGAGGTTAAACTCTGCAATCCCCATGGGGACCTCGCACTTCTGGTTGAAGCCAGCAATCTTAACATTCTTGACCTCGATCAAGTGTACATCAAAGTAATGTTTTTGGTATATCTGGTAGGGGAGTATGTTCACTGCCGCCCCAAGGTCAATCAATACTCTGTTGATGGGATGCCCATTCAGCTGCCCCCTCATATAGAGTGGCCTGTTGTGACTGCAGGTGGGTAGGAGCATATCTTCTTCTGTAAAAGCCATAGCTACCTCGGGTGACATTTCTGCAAGGCAGGCTTCCACATATGCTAGTGTCTGGAGCGCTGCGATGACGGCCCGCCGTGTCTCTTCATCCAGGGATAGGATCTCCCAGACGGTGAACCTGGCTGGGATCTTCTTCAGGTGCTTGACTATTCTGTGATTCAATTCCCCTGCGCCGGTGAAGCTTGAACCATGTTTACATAATTACACTCACTACACCTCTCGCAGGAGGGTGGACTTGGGGTGGGGATGATTGATTTACACACAAACACTACCTCCACGCAGGGAGGGGCGGTAAGCCGGAGAGGCGGGGAGGGGAGATTTGCTGAAAACACGAGAGGGGAAGCCGATGCCGGATCTTTCTGCTCTCTGCGATGGATGACTGACAGTCGGTGTTGAGGCCGTAGGTCCAAATATGGAATTTTTATGATGACGAGACCAGCGGGGAACTCTTCGTATCTAGAACTAGAATGCCTCTGAATTTTGTGGAATTCTCTGATGCCGATGCTGGTCCGGGTGGAGGTCCGAGCAGAGTGACAGAATCTGGGTGAGGCAGCTTCAGGTTTCTGACAGCAGGTTGCAGAGATGGTCTCGCTGGCTCCCGGACTCCGAATCATGAACCGCTGGAGTTTTTGGAACCGTGGATGAGTCCCCTTCACAGAAAAATGGACGGGGAAGCCGTGTGATGTCGGAGAGGACTGGGGGACTCTGAATAGTGGAGGCAGGTCGATGCAGATTGTGGGAAGCAGACCCGCGTAGTCAAGGGAGAAAAATGGTAACTTTGACCCACAGATGCCGAACGAAGTTCTGCTTCTTGATTCTGAAAGTAGACTGGACGAGGGAGAACTTTGTAGAAGATCTCGTGGCCGGATTCCTCCGTGGTTCGTCGTGGTGCAGCTTCTATTCTGGTTCAGATACTCTGTAGGGGCAGCTCTGCGCAGTCGGGGGAGATCGGCCCTCCCGGACAACCCCGGGCCGCGAATGGGACGGGATCACCTCGCCCGCAAAGCTGATGGGGCGACCTTTCCAGCAATGTATGGTACGCCTTCAGATATTGCCGTATGACTCCGTGGTTGCTTCTTCAAGACGACCCTTTCTTCTGTCACCTGCAGGCTGATCAATGTGAAGAGAATGGTGGTGGAACTAGGTTGATGTAAGTGGAGGGTTAGCAATGGTGGTGGTGGAGGTGTTGATGGTTGATGGGGGAGGAATGTTTCAGAGATGGTGAGTGGGGTGGAGCAGGGGATTAGGAGGTCTAAGAGGGAGGTGGGGTGAAAGGGGTGCAGCTAGGAGGGTGTTGGTGGTGGGGGTCGGCCAAGGTAATGGGGAGGGGATGGGCTTGATGGGGTCGCAGCTAGTGGGGGGGGGGAATGGGATTCAATTCCCCTTAGGGATGTAAATGGGTGTGTGGGGGAGTGGAAAGGATGTTTGGGGGAGAGGGAAGGGTGCTTTGGAGGTTGAAAGGGTGTATGGGGAATGGGAAGGGCTGCTTGGGAATGTGGAGGTGTTAATGGGAGTTATGGTTCTTGGGGAGGTGAAAGGGTGGGGGAGTGAGGTGGCTGATGAGGTGGCAAGGGGGGGGAAGGTGAAGGGGCAGGTTCGCCCAAGGGAGAGAGAGAGAGAGAAGAGGAGAGAGAGGGGTTCGCCCCCCTGTAGAGAGAGAGAGAGAGAGAGAGAGAAAGAGCTAGAGAGAGAGAGAGAGGGAAGACAATGCTAGTGGCTCAAATTTTACTCAATGCTTCATTACCTTGAAATGGAGGGTTTGGGGCCCTATTTATAGGGAATCCCCAATTTACAAAAAGTCCCTGCAAAATAGACTAATGACACATGACTAGGGAAGAAGGGGGGGAGGGGCAAGTGGGCCAAGCCCAAGTGTTTGGGCCCGAACCTACATGATGACCACAAGACATAGGGAAATAAACACATAACCTAGATACTGGACTTAAATAAAAGGCAAATTACATCAAAATGACTCAAGATAAAGACAATAAGTGCACAAAAGGTGATCCACCAGAGTACTACAGTGTACTGGATGCTATGGAGCTCAAGTCTGGACCTCGTCGAGGGGGAGGGAGGTCCCGAGCCAGAGGGAATCGTGGGTGATGCCCTCATCATTTCCCCCGGGCCGCGAAGAGCTCGAGTCTGTCGAGTAGAGACCCTCCCTGCTGTGATACTACTCCAAGAGGTCGGGGTCCAGCCGCTGGAGGTCCTCCCGACTCACCCAGGCATCATCCGAAGGTGGCCGTCCCTTCCACCTAACCAGATATCGCTCATACACCTTGCTCCGTGTGTTGGTGATCTGTTCATCTAATATCCGCTCCACTTGATCACGCTGGTTTCTCTGGCCAGATGGAGTTCTCGTTGGTGTGGGGGCTCTCTCAAGGGGTGGGATAGGCTGGATCTCCTCACTGGGTGTCACCGTTGGACCCTTGTAGGGCACCAGGTCAGCCACATTGAAAGTGGGGCTTACTCCGTACTCTTCGGGGAGGTCCAACACATAAGCATTTGTGCCAAGGCGCCTCAACACCTGAAAGGGGCCGGCTCCACGTGACTTCAACTTTGAGACATTCCCAGGGAATAGCCTCTCAGTTCTCACCATCACAAAATCACCAACTTGGAATTCCTGGTGGCGGCGGTGGGAATCGGCTGACTTCTTATAAATCTCGTTGCTCTTGTTGATGTGTTTGCGAATGTCTTCATGCAACTCTCTAAGGTGTTGTGCAAAAGACTCAGCAGTGATAGACACCCTAGCATATGGGGGTAGGGGAATGAGGTCTGAAGGTTTTCTGGATTTGTATCCATGCACAGCTTCGAAGGGACTCATGCCTATAGACCTATTTGTTGAATTGTTGTATGCAAATTCAGCGTGAGGCAGAATGAGATCCCAATTCCCTGGGCGATCCGCCACAAGGCACCGAAGGAGATTCCTGAGGCTCCGATTGACGAACTCGGTTTGCCCATCCGTTTGGGGGTGATAGGCCGTGGAAAATTTGAGAAGGGTCCCCATTAGGTGCCAGAGGGTTTTCCAGAAGTAGCTGGTGAACTTAACATCCCTGTCAGAAATGATGGTCTTGGGCAGACCATGGAGGCGAACCACTTCATCGAAGAATAGGCGGGCCACGTGGGAGGCATCCGAAGTTTTTGAACAAGGGATAAAATGAGCCATTTTGGAAAACCTGTCCACTACAACGAAGATTGAATCATGTTTTCTTTGGGTTCTAGGTAGGCCTAAGACAAAGTCCATGCTCAAATCCTGCCATGGACGATCAGGGACAGGGAGTGGGTGTATAGACCCATGTTTTGTTTCACTTGTTTTGCTGTTGTGCATATGCGACACTGACCCACAATTTTAGCCACATCTCTCTTGAGGCTCGGCCAGTAGAACTGACCCTTAACCAAGGCAATGGTTTTATGTACCCCAAAATGACCGGCCAGGCCTCCAGCATGCAACTCCCGGATTAAGAAATCCCGCAGTGAGGTTCAAGGTACACACAGCTTATGACCCTTGAAGAGGAACCCGTCCTCTAGGATGAATCCTTGGTATTCCCCAGGTGATTGGGTGGTCAGGGTGGTATGAATCTGCCCAAAGTCTGGACAATCATGGTACTCATCCTTGACTCTCTCAAATCCTATGACTTCTACCCGTATGGTAGCCAACAACGAGGCCCTCCTGCTGAGTGCATCTGCGGCACGATTCTCACTCCCAGCCTTATGCTTAATCACGAATGTGTAGGATTGGATATATTCGACCCAGCGAGAATGACGGGAGTTCAGTTTCTGTTGGGAGTTGAGATATTTTAGGGCCTCGTGGTCAGAGGAGATGACAAATTCTTTGGGCAGGAGATAATGTCTCCAATGCCGGAGGGATTGAACCACCGCATAAAATTCTTTGTCATAGGTGGAGTACTTCATCCTAGCATCACATAATTTCTCACTAAAGTAGGCCACTGGGTGTCCCTCTTGGCTGAGGATCCCGCCAATCCCTACCCCGGAGGCATCACAAGTCACCTCAAAGACTTTGGAAAAGTCAGGGAGGCATAATACCGGGGCTTGGGTCATCCTTTCCTTGAGCTCTTGGAAGGCCCTAGAAGCAGACTTGGTCCACACAAACATCCCCTTTTTTAGGCAATTTGTGATGGGGGCTGTGACCATGCTGAACCCACGGATAAATCTCCGATAGAAAGTGGCCAACCCATGGAAACTCCGGACCTCATGGAGAGTGCGGGGCTCTGGCCAGTCAAGGATAGCTTGGACCTTTTCGGGGTCCATGGATACTCCCTTGGTGGAGACCACATACCCAAGGAAAGTGATGGATTCGGTCATGAAATGACATTTTCCCAAGTTGGCAAAGAGACTCTCTTTCCTAAGGGTAGTGCAGATTTGCCTAAGATGGTTGAGGTGGGCTTCCTTGGACTGGCTGTAGATAAGGATATCGTCAAAATAGACCACTAGGAAGACTCCAATGTAGGGTCTAAGGACCTCTGTCATAAGGCGCATAAAGGTGCTTGGGGCATTTGATAGCCCAAAAGGCATCACAAGCCATTCATAGAGTCCATCTTTGGTTTTAAAGGCCGTTTTCCATTCATCTCCTGGCCTTATCCTAACCTGATGGTAGCCACTCTTAAGATCTATTTTGGAAAAAATGGTGGCTCCGGCTAGCATGTCGAGCATATCGTCCAGCCTAGGTATGGGGAACCTGTATTTGACGGTAATCTTGTTGATGGCCCTGCTATCGACACACATTCGCCATGTCCCATCCTTCTTGGGTGTGAGAAGGGCCGGGATGGCACACGGACTTTTGCTAAGACGGAGAAAGCCTTTCCTAATGAGTTCCTCCACCTGCCTCCTTAATTCGGCATGCTCCGTGGGGTTGAGGCGATAGTGGGGAAGGTTTGGGAGGGTGACTCTTGGGACGAGATCAATAGCATGTTGAACATCCCTCATAGGTGGAAGTTGGTCAGGGAGCTCATCGGGGAAGACATCCTTAAATTCTTCTAGGAGAGGGTGTATTTCACAGGATGTGGGTTGGAGGTAGTGGTCTCTCCTAAGCAGATGATTACCGCACACAAGGGTGTTCCTTGAGCTACCTCTTCCTCAAGTTCTTTTCTTGTGATGAGATGCATGCCCTTGACTAGCCCTGTTGGTGTTTCTGGGGTGGACTCTTGGTTAGTTGATTGGGTTGGTGGGGATGAGACCCCGGGGCTTTGAGATGGTTTAGGGAGAATCCCCTTGGAGGGTGGTTCCTTCCGGGGTGGAGATGGGTTGAGGCGGATGGTTTTTCCCTCATGTTCGAAGGTGCAAGTGTTTGGTTTTCCTAGGATGGTTGCATTGACGTCATAGATCCATGGCCTCCCTAGTAGGATGCTTCCTACTTCCATTGGTATAATGTCACACCATACTTGGCCTTGATATGATGAGAAGGTGATGGGTACAAGGCAACAAGTGTTGACCGGGAGGGAGTGGTTGTTTATCCAAGAGACTCGGTATGGTTTGGGGTGGGGTGTGATAGTAAGCCCAAGAAGCTTGACAGTGTCAGGCGACACGGCGTTGACACAGCTTCCATTGTCTAGGATGACTTTCCTGACATAGCCCCCCATCTTGATGTAGGTGGAAAAAATGGATGTCCTACGCCAATCTTCCTCTTGTGGCTGTGTGAGGGTGCACCTAATGACACCTAGGTGGGAGTTGGTAGGAGGAGGGTCGTGGTCCAATCCTGCTTCATAGAGTTGTTCATACTCCTCTTCCCAACCTAAGGCAGCCTCATACTCCTCAACCGGACTCTCATGCTCCCCTTGGAGCGGGGTAGGCCCTCCCTCAATGATAAGGCTGGACAATCCTTTGGAAGGACATTGGGAGGCGATGTGGCCATAACCATGACACTGAAAGCATTTCACCGTGCTACTCCCTGGGGTTGTCCTTTTGGGGGGTTCCTCCCTTCGGGGAGGAGGGTTGGGTGGAGTGGTCCTTGTAGGAGTGGAATTGGTTGGTTGTTGGTAAGGCCGAGTAGGGGCTCCTCCACTGGGGATAGGGGTCTTCAATAGGGGTGGAAGGATGGGTCGTGGACCCATATTTTTGGGTTCAGTTGGGCGGGGAGAGGAAAACTTAGGATTCCTAGAAAATCTCTTCGTATCACGGGCTATTTGATAAGCCATCTCAAGGGAATCCACATCCCTCATAATTAGCTATCTCTTGATGTATGGGTGGAGACCATTCCTAAATCGTGATAGGGTGACGGCCAACTCTTCATGTACTCCACACTTTAAAAGGTAGGAATCAAACAGTTCAATGTATTCTACCACGGTTTTTCTGATGAGGGCATCTCCCGACACCCCTCTAGCTTTGATCGCCTACACACTCTTGATATGGATTGATCATGATCTACACTTGTTATCTTCATTTCCCAAGTTTCAGTTTATGTATTTTCTTTTTATTGAGTCCTATCTTATGTATTTTCCTTTATTGAGTCATATGGTTTTAGTCCATTTCCCTTGTTATGTTTAATTGGGCCTTATTACTTTAGTTATGGGCCCATAGGATTGAGTCTAGGATATGCTCGGTCTTTTATCTTATTGTCAAGGGTATTTTGGTCATGTAAAGAATGGTTGCCTAAATATAGGCCCCATCTCTCCTCTTGTATTCAACTTTTGATGAATATTGAAGAAAACCCTTTCAAACTCTCTCAATATCTCTCTCTCTCTCATTATCTCTCCATTCTCTCTCCTCCTCTCTCTAAATTTCGAAATTCACTCTCTCTCCTCCCCCTCTCAACCACTTCCAACCCCCACCTACCTCCATTAACTCCCCACAACTTCCCACAACCCCTCTTTAATCCTCACCTAGTCCCAAGGAAGTTCCACCACTCAAAACCCCACCCTCCAACCACCACCTACCCCTTTCACTTCCCTAAGCATATCTCCACCTTCCCAAGGCTGAATTAACTCATTCCAAAGTCCAAATTCGAATCTCCCCTTCCCTCCTTGCTCCCTAGGTCGCACCCCTCCTCTCCCCTCAAGCCAAGTTCACCCCCTCCTCTCTTCTCCACTCCAGCTTTGTGTGCAGGCCGACCTGCAGTTTAGCACTCTGTTGCAGTGACATCCACGACTGCATCCTGGTTCTGCTGGTGGGGTGGCCTAACTTTCTGGAAAGGCCTCCCTGTGCTCTTCGCAGGCGAGGTGGAATCACTCCATTCCGAGTTCGTGGCCGTCCGTGAAGGCTGTTCTTCCCCGACTGCGCAGAACCTCTCAGACCAGGAGCCAGAGCGGCAGAGAAGACTCTCCCACGACAAACCTTGAAGGAACCAGTCTTCGAGGTCTTCTACAAAGTTCTTCCTCCCCCTGTCAGCATCCAGGAACAGAAGGCGGAACCCCGTTCGGCATCCGACAACCAGAGATACCAATTTTCTACCACACCCACGCCGGTCTGCCTCCTCACAGTCTGCACCGACCACCGTCCACTTCTCTGGACACCCAGCTCATCTCCAACATCAGAAGACTTCGCCGTTTGTTTTTCTGCAAAGTAGACTCGTCCATGATTCCAACGAGTCTAGCGGTGCCAAATTTGGAGCTCAGGAGCGATCGTGGCAGCTTCTGCAACCTGCTGTTTCAGACTCAGCTCGGCCAGAGACCAGAGCTGCATCCATCTTCCAGTCGCTGGAGCAGTCAGCCCCCAGATCAGAACATCGTCCAAAAAATTCAAGCCACACCCCTCTCCGGATAGCAAGCTTTTGGCGCAAGTTTCATGAGATTCCAAGTTCGGTGGAATTATTGGCAGCATCGACATCGGCCCTCTGTCCAGAATTACAGAAGCTAGGCAGAATCGACAAAGCTCGGAAAGTCGACTCTATCTCGCTCGTTCCCCTCCCCGCTTGGCCGGCTGAAGGCCCCTCCCTGCGTGGAGGTAATTTTTGGTTGTAATACATTAACCCCCACTCCAAGATCCCCCCCTTGCAAGGGGCGTAGTGCTGTACCTCTTCACATTTTCAGGTCAAGCTCCATCGCCGCGGCGATCGGGTGTATACCCTCGCCTCCCGGCGCGCCCTCGTCTCCGAACAGGATCGGTGTCTTCACACCGATCAGGTGAGCTTCTGATAACACCCTTGTAGCTTCATTTCTGCAAATGTAGTATTGCCTTGAATGCCCGTCGGACGGTAAGAGAGTGCTCGGAATTCATTTTAAGCAATATCGTGCCCACCGCGGCCCGTGAGTGAGTGCCACCCCACACCCCGCCTTGCGGGCCAGCCACCCACAAAGTTGGGACTCCCTGGCCCATTGGAGGTCAGCCTTAGCATTGTAAGTCCATTAGGACAATTGGGTCCCGCCTCGGACCCTCACCATCATCTCCCGGACCCACCGGGTGAACGTGTGAACCGAGTGAGCAAAAATCGTCGTTGTGAGAATCATTGAGCTCTTGTATGCTTGCGGGTCTAAGTCCTAGGGTCACCTTATCATATTTAGTGATCTTTGGGCTGTGCCACATCATTTTCCCTCTTGGGTGAGGCATTGCCATTCATCTAAGAGAGTTTGGGTGTAGGAGTTGGGGAGGTATTTGAACCTAAGTTGGGCTTTCATGTCTTCCCAGGTATGAATGGGTTCTTCCCGCCTAATCCTTTTCCTACTTTCCACACTCAACCAGTAGGTCTTGGCAAGTTTGGTAAGGTGCATTTTTGCAAGCCTAACTCTCCTATCTTCCGTCATAGGGTACCAATCAAAGTATTGGTCCATGGCACTTTCCCATTCTAGGTAGACATGTGGGTTATGGGACCCATCAAAGTTAGGAGCCTCAACCTTAATCATCCTCAAGAGATAATCATCCGGGTCCTCCCGTGGTCGCCTCTCAAAATGTCTAGGTGGACGGGGCCTCTCATTCTCATGGTAAAAGTCATTCTCTAAGTCCTCCCTATCAAGTTCAACTCGTGGAGGGGGAGCTCTTTGGGCATGGTTCCTAGGTGGGGCCCTAGCTTCCTCGAGTCTCTCCAGACGGACGGAAAAACCATTTAACTACTCTGTGAGGGTTTGGAGGGCAGCCTCAATTCGGTCCATCGGAGATTGGGGAGCCTCCCTAGGGATGTCTTGGACACCTTGGGAATTGGGATTCATAGGGGGAACCGAGGTAGAGGGGTCGGCCCGGTACAAGGCACCACTACGAGTGGACATGCACAAAGAGGAGGAGACCGACACACGGATGACGATAATGCAAAGACCCTAGGACCTAAGCTTGTAGAGACAAGTCTAAAACTTGCTCTGATACCAATTGATATGACACAATGATGCAGCAAGTGGCTAAGGTCCCTTGGACTTAATTCGCAAACACAATCACAAGATTCAAGCAAACTTGGAAGACGCCGTCTCACCGTGCGCACCCGTTACCCGTGGTGACTCGATGATGTCGAGTTGAGGTGGTGGAGAAAGACCCTTGCTGGTAGAGGGCCAGCACAACTAAGGTTCACCCTCCCGAAGGTATGATGCCCACAATCAAGGGCAGCCGGGTGCCTTGGGGGCACTAGGTCACTCACTCACGATTATCCATGATGACCACTCAAGATGGTGGCTCCGGGAACGGGCACTCTCTTACTAGTCAGCGGACTAGCTTGGCGGATATTAAATAGACAGATATTAGGGGAGCAAGGGCAGAAGCTCACCTGGTTGGTTTGAAGAAACCAACCCCGGTCGGAGACGATGGGCGAGCATGGAAGTGTGGGTTCCCCGCACACTGCGCCGGTGAAGCTTGAACCATGTTTACATAATTACACTCACTACACCTCTCGCAGGAGGGTGGACTTGGGGTGGGGATGATTGATTTACACACAAACACTACCTCCACGCAGGGAGGGGCGGTAAGCCGGCGAGGCGGGGAGGGGAGATTTGCTGAAAACACGAGAGGGGAAGCCGATGCCGGATCTGCCTTCTCTCTGCGATGGATGACTGACAGTCGGTGTTGAGGCCGTAGGTCCAAATCTAGAATTTTTATGATGACGAGACCAGCGGGGAACTCTTCGTATCTAGAACTAGAATGCCTCTGAATTTTTTGGAATTCTTCTGATGCCGATGCTGGTCCGGGTGGAGATTCGAGCAGAGTGACAGAATCTGGGTGAGTTAGCTTCAGGTTTCTGACAGCAGGTTGCAGAGATGGTCCCGCTGGCTCCCGGACTTCGAATCACAAACCGCTGGAGTTGTTGGAACCGTGGACGAGTCCCCTTCGCAGCAAAACTAGCGGGGAAGCCGTGTGATGTCGGAGAGGACTGGGGGACTCTGAATAGTGGAGGCAGGTCGATGCAGATTGTGGGAAGCAGACCCGCGTAGCCAAGGGATAAAAATGGTAACTTTGACCCACGGATGCCGAACGAAGTTCCGCTTCTTGATTCTGAAAGTAGACTGGACGAGGGAGAACTTTGTAGAAGAGCTCATGGCCGGATTCCTCTGTGGTTCGTCGTGGTGTAGCTTCTATTCTGGTTCAGATACTCTGCAAAGGCAGCTCTGCGCAGTCGGGGGAGATCGGCCCTCCCGGACAACCCCGGGCCGCGAATGGGACGGGATCACCTCACCCGCAAAGCTGATGGGGCGACCTTTCCATAAATGTATGGTACGCCTTCAGATATTGTCGTATGACTCCGTGGTTGCTTCTGCAAGATGACCCTTTCTTCTGTCACCTGCAGGCTGATCAATGTGAAGAGAATGGTAGTGGAACTAGGTTGATGTAAGTGGAGGGTTAGCAATGGTGGTGGTGGAGGTGTTGATGGTTGATGGGGGAGGAATGTTTCAGAGATGGTGAGTGGGGTGGCACAGGGGATTAGGAGGTCTAAGAGGGAGGTGGGGTGAAAGGGGCGCAGCTAGGAGGGTGTTGGTGGTGGGGGTCGGCCAAGGTAATGGGGAGGGGATGGGCTTGATGGGGTCGCAGCTAGTGGGGGGGAAATGGGATTCAATTCCCCTTAGGGATGTAAATGGGTGTGTGGGGGAGTGGAAAGGATGTTTGGGGGAGAGGGAAGGGTGCCTTGGAGGTTGAAAGGGTGTATGGGGAATGGGAATGGCTGCTTGGGAATGTGGAGGTGTTAATGGGAGTTATGGTTCTTGGGGAGGTGAAAGGGTGGGGGAGTGAGGTGGCTGATGAGGTGGCAAGGGGGGGGGGGGACGGTGAAGGGGCAGGTTCGCCCAAGGGAGAGAGAGAGAGAGAAGAGGAGAGAGAGGGGTTCGCCCCCCTGTAGAGAGAGAGAGAGAGAGAGAGAGCTAGAGAGAGAGAGGGAAGACAATGCTAGTGGCTCAAATTTTACTCAATGCTGCATTACCTTGAAATGGAGGGTTTGAGGCCCTATTTATAGGGAATCCCCAATTTACAAAAAGTCCCTACAAAATAGACTAATGACACATGACTAGGGAAGAAGGGGGGGGGGCAAGTGGGTCAAGCCCAAGTGTTTGGGCCCGAACCTACATGATGACCACAAGACATAGGGAAATAAACACATAACCTAGATACTGGACTTAAATAAAAGGTAAATTACATCAAAATGACTCAAGATAAAGACAATAAGTGCACAAAAGGTGATCCACCAGAGTACTGCAGTGTACTGGATGCTATGGAGCTCAAGTCTGGACCTCGTCGAGGGGGAGGGAGGTCCCGAGCCAGAGGGAATCGTGGGTGATGCCCTCATCAAAGAGGCTACTTGCTTCTTTGATCTGCTGAGACTCGCGGGGGCATGACTTCCTTTCCCCTTGAGTCATGAGGAACTCAATAAATGAAGGTATATTCTGGCCGACCGGCTCTCCGGGGTAGAGACCTGAGGGAGGGGGAATCTCCATGCCTTGGACCCTAGGTTCTGGGATATGATATGGATGTTCTCCCCTGAGCAGGATGTTATGGTTGGCCTGAGGAGGGCGTCCCCACTTCCTTCCCGACCTAGTGGCATGCTGGGAGGCGGATGCTTCGGCATGATTTACTTCCGACGGCTCAACGGGGGACTCTTGCTCTTCTTCCCCCAGGGAGAGGGCAGTGTCAAATAATGCTGAGAGGGTGTTGCAAGAAAGAACAACGCCACTCTTCTTCTTGTTCTTGGGCTTTCTCTGCTCATTTTTCTTCTTTTCTTCAGTGGCTGGCAACTGGCCTTGGGGAGGTTCACCCCATAAGAGAGGCTCTTCCTTCGCCTCAGATTCTGCCCCCGGAGCTAGTTCAAGTGACTCGAAGTCCTTCCAAGGGACATACTCCTTCAGCTCCACAGGCTGGATTTTGGGCTGTTCATAATCTTCGAGCCCATCAATAATGGCCTGGAGTCTTTCCACCACAGGACTGGTTTCTTTGAGCACCCGCATCGGGATGTACTTTTTCTTGTTGTGAGTGGGGCGCCTCATGACCAGCCGGGGGTCTGTGTCATGCCAAACAGGCGCCACTGGCGGCGGTGCTGGTCGGGGTGTGACACCTCTTATGTGAACCTCTGGCTCGGGCCGGGGAGCTTGTCTTCTTCTTCTATTCCTCGCTGGCGCAGCTTGCCAACCTCCTTGATCTTGAGCCGGCACCATGACGAAGGCTTCATAAGTGGCCTTTGTGCTTGCCTCCATCCATTCTTCAGGTAGCTGCTGGTATAGAGACACCATGTTGACACTAGTACCGAGGCTCAGCATCTCGTGTGGCTGTGGAGCATCTATCTTGTGCTCCCCCATGTCCAGTTCTCCCTTCTTGATTAATGACTCAATGACATCCTTGAAGATGTAGCACTCCTCGATAGTGTGCCCCAGCATCTGGTGGTATGGGCAGAAATGAGGGTCATCCTTTTTCTTTATATCACCAGGCCTCTTCAGCTCTGGCAATGTGATTTTATTGTATCTGGTGGCCCATTCAAATAGGATCCGGGACTTATCTCGAGGAAAAGAGTACAACTTATTCCTCATCTTCTCCTGTAGGGAAGGACCTTCCCGCCGTTCAGTAGCCCTAGGTGGAGGAGGGTTGGCTGCCTCTTTAGCTTTCTCTGCCTGTTTCTCGAAAGATTCGAAGTCCAACGTGTGGACTTCTGGCGGTATCGGTCTCTTTTCGGCCTGCCTGGCCCTCTGGGTTGAGGTAGCTGGAGTGGAGGAGTATCGAGCAAGGAATGCCTCGATCTCTGCTACTATGTTGTTTAGAGGGTCAAATGATCGCACCTCAGCGCCGATCATCCTTTCAAGGATTTCCCTTTTCAGGTTCTGTTTACAAATTTGCACTGCATCCTCCTGATGCGGGGGACGTCTACATCTCATGCTGAGATTTCTCCACCTCTTTATGTAGTCGAGAGCCGACTCATCATTTTTTTGTCTCGTGGCGTAGAGTTCTGCCATGGTCACCTCCCGCTCAGCTATATAGAACATTTCTTTGAATTTCTTCTGCATGTCAGGCCAGTCTGCAATGGACCCGGCGGGCAAGCTCGAATACCACTCAAAAGCAAGCCCGGTAAGTGTCGAGCTGAAGAATTTGAGGAGGTAGGCCTCATCTGCAGCTAGATCCCCCATAACATTCACATAGTAGGCAATGTGCTCCCTGGGAGACCCTTGCCCATTAAACTTCTCAAATTTCGGTGGCTTGGTGATGCCGGCCGGGAGCCTCTTGGCAGCATAGTGTGCCGGATAGGGTACCCGATACACATCAAAGGGTGTGTGATCACTATCGCTCCTTTCTGCCAGCTTCATGTCTATCATATGCTCCAGCATTAGTCTGTTCACCGTTGCCGGGTCCACCGGGTCCGGGTAGAAATGGGCTGGTTGTGCCAGTGGCGTTGTTAACACTGTCGCCTGAGGTGCAATGGTGGATCCTTGGAACGGCAGGCTCTGTGGCGGGGCCGGAGTTGTATGCTGTGGCTGGTGCAGGGGTATGCCCCCGGTGTAGCTGGGGATCGGTGGAGACACCGTCGCCTGTGGAGAAGCTTCTGAGGCCTGACCGTTGCCTCCAGGGGTCTCTGGTAATGCTTCGATTTGCCCGGATGTTGAGGGCTGAGCAACTCTGTCAGTCAACTGCTTCCTTAGCAACTCGATGTCCCTTTGATATTGCTGCATCATAAGTAATATAGCTGGGTCACTCATGGAGAGGCTAGGGGTGCCCCCTCTTTCTTTGACTGGCGTCTCCTCGGACGACGTTTTTGGTCCTCCCGTGATGCCTTCAGTAATGACATTGGCAGCCAGGGACTTTGACGACTCCCCATAGTCAGTTCCTTCAGTGTGAGCTTGTGTCTTATCGGTTGCTGCTTTCCCTCTTCTGGTGAGAGGTCCTAGCCTTGCCGCAAGCCTGGCCATTTCTTCGGGTTCGATCGGTAAGGCCCCATACCGGCCAAATACTCCTGCCATGTTGCAGGTATAGACCCTTAGGTCCCTGCCTCTTCCTGTCACTCTTCTCGATGGCCTGCCTGGGAAGACCAATCTGTCAAAGACTGACCCCCGCGGCCTCACCTCTTCCCTCAGTGGGGACTGATAGCGCTCCTCAGAGCAGTTCCTCGACTCGGCACTAGGCACGGGTCGGATTTCTTCTTCTTCAAATGCGGAGGCCACTGCCCCCAACAGTCTTTGGCGACCCAGGGGAGTGCTCCCCGGGCCCCGCAAGTAGTTTCTCATGGCCTGCTCCACCCCTTCCCAGTCTTGATCAGGGTGAGCCGGTGATGTTACCCTGTTGACAGCAACGGGCATGTGGATTGCAGGCTCCGCACGGGCAGTCTGATAGTGACATCGGTGGTGTCGACGGCGGGTGTTCTCCGGTGGGGCCAGTGTGGCCGATGTCGGCTGATAGACGGGGGCCGATGTCTTGACTCGGTCTGCTTGTTGAGCCCTTGCTGGGCGAAAGGTGCTGGGCCCTGCTTGGGTTGGTGAAGCAACCCGGGCTGCCTTGGGAACCCATGCCTGCTTGCCCTTGGTCGGCCTAGGGGCCGGTTGGTGCTGTGGGACTGCGGCTGGAGCTGCGGGCGTCATCCTGCCCTTCATCTTCTCCAGTGGCTGGAAGGAGTTGTGCACTGGTACAACTGGGACAACGCGCTCCGGGATCATCTCGGAGCGTGGTTTAGTGAGGTGGACCCGGACGGTCTCGATGACAGTAGACTTGCCGGTGCTGGAGAACCGGCCTCGGGGTGATGTGGTGGCGTGGCTCCTCCGGAGCCTCTTCTGATGAGAGGCCGAACCCTTGCGAGATGGGTCAGCGGTCTGGTGCACGTGGTGCACGTTGCAGCTCAGCGTCCTCGCGGGGACGGTCTTGGGGGATTCGGCCATTGGTCGACCGGCAGCAGCTTTGGTGGCCCCCTGGATGGAGGCGTTGCTTTCGATCCCGTCAGACGCCTCGATGTCCAGCAGGTTCACGAAGGCCACTCCCAAAAAGTTGTGGAAGCCAACTGAAGGAGGGAAGCTCCCGAAGGTGAGAGGGACGACCAAGTAGCCGTTCCGCACATGGCTTTCGATGGGCTGTTGGCCGAAAGCGAGGGCCATCTTGACGTTCGGAATGCAACCTGCATTTGCAAACTGAGGAATTAGTATTACAAGAAGGAGGCCATGGAGCCCTTAATTCCGGCAAAGAGATGAAGGGTGATCCAGTCCCACCGGGCGTGCCAGACTTGTGGACGCACTTTTCGACACGCTCATTCGTTTGTTCTTTGAGTCAGTTTATTCGGTGAGTTTATTTGTTTATTAAGTGCGTGGGCGTGCCAGTCACAAAGTGACTATTTGTTCAGGCTTCATGGAAGCCCATGGTGCGCTCGATTTGAGTAATCAGACGATTGTGTGGTTCGGGTCGGAACTGAGACCCGTTGTGCCATAAAGACCACAACGTCATTTACATCCCCTCGGAGAGGGGAATACCCTTGATTAATTATCAGAAATAAGGGCTCCACGACCGAAAGAAATACTAATTAAAGCAGGAAGGAAATGGTAGTCGGGCTATGCAACAAGCCCGTGGTGAGGGCATGAACACTCAGATTATGTCGGTCACCGATGGACCATTCCATGTCCAGGAAAAAGTCCATACGGAAAACAAGACGGTAACGGGGGACGACTCCGTGCAAATGTCTACTAAGGGACGGCAATTTTGATACAGGGGAAAGTCAGATCCCAGTGAGGGAGGGGACCCTGATGAGATATTAGCCCGAGGCAAGGCCGGGCGGTCACCATGACGAGAGAGATGGCTCCCAAGGATGACGCTCGGCTTACAAGGGCATCATTAATATTCTCGGGTTTGGAATCCGAGAAGGAGAGACGAGGGCCACCATTATGTTTGTGATTTGTCAATGCTTGTTATCGTCATTTATTTATTGGCATTACCCTCTCATTGTTGATTGCCTTTTATCACCGACAGACCATGAGCTCTTCTCCTATTCATTATTCCCCTTTTTATTATCATCACCCTTTGGTTATTATTTTTTTATTATCTTAATTGGAACCACCCCCCTTTTGTTATTATCATGACAAGAATTCTTCCCTTTCCATCATTTTTGTTGTTATGTTTTCCCCTCTTCTGACTGGAGGTGTGGAGAAGCAGAGATCGAGTGTGCCGCTGGAGAGGCTGAGGGGTGCACCGCTGAAGGCTGGAAGGTGCACCGCTAAAGGATAGCAAGTGTGTCGCTGGAGGATGTGCCGCTAGAAGGGTGTGCCGCTGGAAGGGTTGGAGGAGTGTACCGCTGGAGGGTTGAAGGATGCGCTGCCGGAGGGCAAAGGGAAGTGCAGGGTGTGCCACTGGAGGTTAAAGGGGAGCGTGCCGCTGAAGGGTAAAGGAGGTGTACTGCTCAAAAGGCAAAGGAGAGTGTACCGCTGGGGGATCTAGGAGTGTGCCGCTGAAGGTAAAGGGGTAAGAACTGAGGCGTACCGCTGAAGGCAGGTGGGAGTGTACCGCTGGGAAGAGTGGAGAATGAAACTAAGCAAAGAGTGCCGTTCAAGGAGTGGGCCAGGGTTTAAGAGAGGGTCCCTTGTCCAATTCATGTCTGATAGAGAGTCCCAAATGGTTAAGCTTTCAGTTTCCCTGCCATGTGATCGAATTCCAGGCCATGCTCAGCAGTGCAATTCTTGGAGTCTTATTCAGCCAATTCCTGGAGCCTTGAAGAGTTCCCTTAGTTGATTAGAATGTTTCATTGTTGTCGGTTTCATTTGTTTGTTGCTTCCTTTTGTCTTTTAACATATTGTTATTTCTAAAAAAAATTCGGCAGCATCTCCCCTTGACCCGGACGGTAAGGGAATACAAGGGACATGTCCACAGGGAGTGACATGAACCAACAACTGAGGTGTGTGCCTAAGCCGCCACCTCTGGGGAAACTTCAGAAAACTCGGAGAAAACGCTGAATGAGAAACCAATAGACTGATGCAAGCCGTGAGTACACCGGAGAAATGATAGCCAAGGTGTGCCGGGCTGGCAGTCCAAGGGTGTGCCGCTGGGCATGCCAGTAGGGGGGTGTGTGCCACTGAGGTAGCCAAGGGAGGAGCGTGCCGCTGGGCAGACCAATAGAAGAGGTGTGCCGCTGAGCAAACCCAGGGAAGGGCGTGCCGCTGGGCAGACTCAAGGAGGTGTACCGCTGGAGGTGGGGTTAGGTGTGCCATTGAAGGGCTTGAACGGTGTGACGACTGAGGGGGTTTGGGAGAGTGTGTGTGCATCGTGGACTCTGAAGGAGAAGCCGAGGAGCCTCCTAACCAGTAGATGAGTTCCAGCAGCTAGACACGGATGATGAGTGCTAACTAACCTAGATGGAGAGAGTGGGGTAGCGCTCACTCCATGGAAGGCCATCAAAAGGGAAAGGAGCCAACCCTACATTGGTGAGCCAGGAACACCACACATGGGGCCAAGCCTACGGATGGCATGAGGGGTAGTCAGAACAAAACTGGAAGACCGGGGTGAAAATGTAGACCACAGATTAATGACGAGGAGAAGATAGCAGATGGAACAAAAGATAGAGCCCAAGGGCGCTTTTATTCATGATAAGAACTACAACAACGACGAAGGCCAAGCTTCAGAGGCCAGCTACACCACATCACAGACTAGAAGAGCATGGAAAGAGAAAAGACAGTCAAGAAACGAAAAGAGGAACAAAGTAAAACAGCGATGGGGAGAGTTGGAACGAGGGAGGATGCTTCCCTTCACCCCGTCCCTTCTCCCCCATGTACAGGTAGCTCAGTTCCTCTACATCCATCCACTCTTCTCTACCTTCTTCTTTTCTTCTTCTTCTTCTCTGGTGCTCTCTTCGAACGGGTGTCTTCGCACGTGTCCTCTTTCTTCTCTTTCTGAGAGGCTTTTATAGGTGGGCCGTTGACGGGGGACCTCATGATGGCACTGCCATCCGAGGTTGACCCGGATCTTGTCTCCGTCAGGTGGGGATCTCTCTCATCCAACCAGAAGGTGACACCAAGGCGGGTGCTAGCTGGCATCGAGGTGCCTGCGCTGCGTGCCAAGGGGCCTCTCTAGTGACCGTTATGTCTTCTGCCGGTTCATGCCATTCAGGGGAATTCACCGCTGTGCCGCTGGGGGGCCAGGCCGCTGTGCCGCTGGAAGGGGCATAAAGGCCGTGCCGTCGAAGGGCATGGAGGCCGTGCCGTTGAAGGGCATAATGCCTGTGCCGCTGGAGGGCTCGCCTGAAGCGTGCCGCTGGAAGGGTGACGGTTGGGCGTGCCGCTGGGGCGCGTGATGACTGTGCCGTTGGAAGGGCACAACTGCCGTGCCGTCGAAGGGCATGGAGGCCGTGCCATTGAAGGGCATAATGCCTGTGCCGCTGGAGGGCTCGCCTGAAGCGTGTCGCTGGAAGGGCGACGGTTGGGCGTGCCGCTGGGGCGCGTGATGACTGTGCCGTTGGAAGGGCACAACTGCCGTGCCGTTGGAAGAAGCATTGAAGTGTGCCGTGGGGGGGGCACTTTGGGTGTGTGCCTCTGAAGGCATTTGAGGCTGTGCCGCTGAAGACACCTGGGGGTGTGTCGCCGAAGGCTCTTGAGGGTGTGCCGTTTAGGAGGGGCTTCTGCCTTTGCTTCAGGGACTTACAGTTGTGTACTCTTTGGGATATTTCTTCACCGTTAAGGACTCGAAGGTGGGTCCGTAGCAATGCATAAATTTAGGAGGGATATCCTGTGTTTTCTCTGTCATTTAATGTGCCCGTGCAAATGCGGGGATCTGCTGGACGGTAGTATTCTCCGGGGTCCTGGATGGCCAGTCTCCTCGGGTCTTCTCTCTTTGACTCTGACATCAATGCGGGGGCTTGGCAGGACATATAGACGTATGATTTTATACGTCCATAGGCTGAAGGTTCACCGTCATTCTCTGCGAACAGTGCCACTTCTCCTCCAAGCTTACTGTCGCGAGCGGTCTCTGACCGCTCGTTCATCTTCCCTACGGCCTGCGTTTGGCCGTCCATCTTACTGGCACAGGTACGCCTCTGTCCCCATACTGCTGGTTTGGGTGCTATTACGCGGTTTCTGCAGGTCCATCCCGGCTCTTGCACGGTCTATATGGTGACTGTTCAACCTGGTACGTTTCTGATTACTGTCACCTTTCATTCCAGTGTTTTCTGATTTTTCTGATTAGTCTGTCGTTACTCCCTGGATCATACGGTTGTCTCCAGACCGTCTATCTCCTCGAGCGGTCTTACAGAGACCGTTCTTGTCATGCTACAGTGCACCTGTGATTCACTTTGATTACCGTGTTGTATGATTGTCATGGCATTTGGTGTTGACTATTGATCTCCCCCTACTCTTATATCATTGTTGCATGCTTGTTCCCATTGTTTACATATTCGATTGATCATTGATTGCTAGTTGCTAGGCTAGACTTTGCATGCACTCCGGTGCACATAGGGGCATACATTCTGTTCATAGTAGTTGCATTCCTACCGAGGTAGGGTTTCTTCTTGTCTCCATACTCCTTGGAGCCGACTAGGGGACCTTGCTGAGGACCTCCGTAAGCCCCCATGAGCTGTGGATTCCCACACGGACGTCGGACAGGTTGTACCGTATCAACCCCCAGTTTAGGGTTTGCATACGTGGGAGAGAGAGTTTCGTAGAGTCACCCAGTTCCTCATTTCCTACCCTGATTTGGTACCTTGTGGTTGAGCGAATTTATATATTAATTAATTCACTAAGGTCCTAGAAGAGGAATCTAAAAATTGTCGCGCATCATTTGACAACTTGGTTGTTTAATTGGCTGATTCTCCTCTCATCTCGCTCCTCCATTAAGTGCATTTCATTCGAGTTGTTTGTTTTAGCTCTTTACTTAGGGCTGTTTGCCTCCCCCTTCCCCATTATCATCAGTGCATGCGGAGTTGTTTCTTCCCCATAGGATCATCATCTAGGAGCAACTCACTTCATTTCTTACTTTAATCCTCTATTTGATTCGTCATCCCCCATGTCGTCATACGACTTCTCCCATTCCCACGAGGATTCTCTCCCTTGCGGACTTCTTGAGGACCCGCCCAGGGTCTCCCATGTGCAGGAAGGAGAAGGGGCTGCCCTCCTCTCCCGACCATTGCCATCGAGGGCTCTCAGCCGTCCCTTCCTGGTTCCTCCACATAAAATTCGGCCGGTCAAATTCTTAATTTGATGGCCCAGCTTGATCCCTCCCAGCTCCACCTTATCTGGCAAGCTCTGCAAGGGGCAGACGCCCCGTCCTCAATTCCAACCTATGGCGTGACTGCCACCACCACCACTACGTCTCCTGTTGTTGGGTCAGCGCCTGTAAGACCCCGATTTTCTGTACAAAATATTAAATTTCATGAATAGTAAATTTTGAATAGTGTTGTGGCAAATAGTAAATAGTAAAGATTTTGACTATCATATAAAAATTCCAAAACAATAGTAGTTAATTAGTAAACACCATGGTAAACGCTTTGGTCTTCTGTGCCTGACCCTAATAAAATCATTTACATGGCTTAATCAGTGATTTAAGCCTGACTTAAAAATGTGAAAAACACTATTCACACGAAAATACGACTACCTTAGAAAAATCTATAAAAATCATATTTGATAGAGCATATTGTTATTAGCAACTTTGTCATCTTGAGTATTCTTAGTAAAAATCCGTAACTCGATCTATCTACCACACCGATGAAATTACATTAATTAATATTTTCATCCTAAGATTAGTACGATTAAAAATTCAACCTCATGATAAAAAAAAATCCATAAAAATAATAAATGGGTTTCTGATTAGTTATGTAACATTTTTGTCTTCTTCGACTAACTCATTAAAAATCATTAGGTAAGACTAATTGGAGGTTCTAGTTTAAACCTGTTTAAGCTAAGCTAAATATTATTAAGCTAATTAAGCTTAATCTTTATCTAAACAAAAACACGTGGAAACGTGTTTAGTCGGCTTAAACGCGTCGTCAACATTTCTGGCCACCCGCAGCGCCGGGTCCACCTTGCTTGGAAGGAGCCTCACGTTTCTCCTTCTGTCATCTATAACCTTCTGTCATCTATAAATAGGGAGGCTTTGCCTCTTCCTATTTCCTATCTCTGTTAAGTTGCTGCTGGAAAGAAATCGCAGGAAGCTTAAGCTTAGGAGGAGTACTGTTCTTCTTCTTCCGTATCTTCCTTATTCTTCGATTTAAGGTAGGTAACCAAGGCCGAACTTCAAGTTTAAATACATAGAATGAGAGAGCACGTTGTTAAATTAGTTTGACACCAAATTATTGAAGATTATGATTCGATTTAGCATGTAATTAGCATAAATGATTCGATTTAGCATGTAATTAGCATCAGAATCAGATACAATCACGTGTTAAATTAGTGTAAGCAACGTTAATCAGTGTTAAGTGTTAATCAGTAAGAAGATTATAATTCAATTTAGCATGAAATTAGCATCAGAAGTAGATATAAGCAACGTTAATCAATGTTAATCAGTAAGATGATTAACCCATTTAACAAAAAAAAAATATATATATATATAGAGTAAATAGATGATTAAATTTCAGTTATATGCAATATTTACTTTTGTTAATTGTTAAATCATGATGATCAATCTTAGTAAATCGCATGTAATTTGGTTAAAAATTTACCGTGGTAAAATTTTGTAAAATCACCGTAGACCATTAACCTATGGCTGACTTATGGCAAGTCTTGGCCGATTAAATTATAATTTGAACCGGCCACTCTATCCGGTAAATTCCCATTTTTACCGTGGGATGAATTTTTACCGTGAGATAATTTTATCCATGGTTAAACAGTGGATTACATGATTTAATCGCTGGTTTCACTACTTGAGTATAAATGGGCAAATTTTTGGCTTATATGGTATATTGTATACCGTATGTCTTTTAAATGGCCCGATCGTTATCGTTTTAACTCGATAAATGACCGATTATCCTTGGTTAATCTTCGGTCATATTTGAGCCCGGAATCGACCATTGGACATTGAACCATAATCTGATTGGTTTAATTGTCATTGGTGACCCGGTAGCCATTTTGCACAATTTAGCTTATGATTAGAATTACTATCACTTATACTTAATACGGATTCTCTAGAACCGTATATCCGGAATACGGCCTCGTATGGTCCGTATATTCGTTCTTCAGAACTTACTTTTCTTCTCTCGAACGGCTTACTGTCAACCGTTCATTCTTAACTCCGTGACTCGTTACTCGCGTGAGTACGGCCCGGTGTTTTGCCGTACGACTACCCTCAGTTTTGGGTTTCTCGTCGTGTTTATACTCTTGAATCAAAGGAGACAAGTGTCGTCCTTTACATCTTGTACTTGACAGAAATTCTACTGATTATATTGGCCATAAATGACTATGTCTAGACGGGGGATCGTAGATCCAAACGAAATAAATGCCAACGCATCATAAGGGCCCGGTCTGGTCCTGGGGAGAGCGCCCGAAAAGATAGTGAGCCCAATGGGATGTTTATGACAGGGTGAGGCATTGCACCCGAATACTTGACTTGACATGTTACGTCTAGAACAAATTCTTGATACTTGAATCGTGCGTGGTTATTTGGTTACATGTGTAACATACTTGAATACTGGCCAATTCTCTATTATTACTTGCTCTACTTGTTCATTACTTGTGGTAATTGTCATATTTCTTGACCTTGTAAGATATTTCTTTACATTGTTTCATTTATCGTATCGTCATTCTTTATTTACTGCATTCATATAAACTGTAATAATTGGTTAATCACTTATATCTGCTTATGGTTATCTACTGAGCGCGTTAGCTCACTCCTACTGTTGTTTCCCCCATTCCAGATGATGATCATATCGGGGATGGACTGGAGTGACTCGAGTGTTAGTTTTAGTTGATTAAGTCAGTTTGTACCCTTAGTATTAGTGAGAGGTTGTTCTAGTATTTTGAATATTATTTGGATATAGTTGTTCTACCCAGTTGTACTCAACTTTATTATCAATAAAACTCTGATGATTATCTTTTCCAACCTTTTGTGCAATGGTTGCAATGGTTCGGAATTATTTATATTCTTGCTCGCTTGTCCCTAACTGTACGTCCCGAGTTTCCGCATCGGGGCGTGACAGTTTAGTTGGTATCAGAGCCAAGTCGCATAGACCTAGAGTCTAGTCTCTTCTCTTCTCTCTAAGGTATAGGTTCTATAAGTTCTAGGGCTAAGTTTAAGAAAACCTGACCTTGTGAGAATGGGTAGAAATCTGGGTTAAGTCATTAGCCGTAATCGTAATCTTTTCTCTAGTTCTTCTCTTCTCTTCAAGAAGTTCTGCTCTCATAAATTCTTCTCTCATAAATAATCCGAGTAATTATTTTATAGGTACTTAACTGATAATGGCAGCCAATCGTGCTGAGATGAGGAACTTGCAGCGTACAGTTCAAGGACTTACGCAAGCCTTGAATGCACTGGCTCAGGCAGGAGCTGGAGCGGCACCTCATGGCGCAGCTCATGGCACCGGTGATTTGTACCGGAATTTCCGAGGAATGAACCCGCCTAGATTCGCTGGTTCGACTGATCCCGATGAAGCCGAGAATTGGCTCGACGAGATGGCAAGGATTTTTGAGGTCATGCAATGCACCGACCAAGAGCGTGTTCTTTTGTCCATATTCCAACTGGAGCGTGATGCGCGTGCTTGGTGGGAGTCTGTTAAACCGACTCTCGGTGATCAACAAGTCTCGTGGGAGGAATTCGAGGAATATTTCAATGACAAATATTTTTCTGATCGCGTGCAAGAAAAGAAGGCCGCAGAATTCGCAGTCCTGAAGCAGCGAAGTCTATCAATATCAGAATATGAAGCTCAGTTTTCACGGCTTTCTCGATATGCGAGACATCTCATTTCGACTGAGAGAATGAAGGTGAAGCGTTTTCTCAATGGTCTTCGGCTTCACTATATTAATCAATTGGCACCACTGGAAATAACTACATATTCCGAGATGGTGAGGAAAGCACAAGTATTGGAAGATACCTTGGAAATGACCGAAAGAATTCGTGGTGGTAACAAGAAAGAGCAACCGAAGGCACTCAAGAATGTTAAGCCTGGCACTGACATTAGCAAGAAAAGATCCTTTACTGGTTCTGGTTCTAGTTCTGGATCTGGTTCGTGGAAAGGCAAGATGCCGAGACAAGAAGACAAGAAGCTTATTTCTTCGATACCTTTCAAGGGTATTTGCAAGTATTGTGATGGTCCTGGTCACAAGATGGAAGATTGTTGGCGCAAGCTAGGCGCATGTCTGCGATGTGGAAGTAAAGAGCACCGTATCCCAAACTGTCCTTTATTATCAGAGCAAGCTATCCCAGCAAAACCTCTGAATTTCAAGAAGCCTCAGGGCAGGCTCCAAGCTCTCCATGCTAAGGAAGCAGATATCGCCAAAGATGGTGGACTCGTCGAAGGTACTCTTGTTATATTCGACTTGCCAACTTTCGTTCTATTTGATACTGGTGCAACACATTCTTTTATTTCACGGAGATTTGCTAAGACTTTATCTGTGGAACCTGTTTTGTTGAGATCTCCGTTAGAAATATCAACCCCCATTGGTTCTAGTTCAGCTATTCAGCATTACTATCCTTCTAGTAAGGTTATGGTGAGTGATCAGAATTTCCCGGCTGATTTGATTTGCATGGACATGAATGATTATGATGTAATCCTAGGAGCTGATTGGTTGGCTCGGTATGAGGCCAATGTTCATTGTAGTTCTTGTTCCGTGTCTTTTTCTAGACACCCCGGATTATCTTTCAAGGGAGTTAAACACCCGAGTTCTATATCTCTTATCTCAACTCTTCGTGCTGATAAATTATTGAGGCGTGGATGTAAAGCTTTTCTGGCTTTTGTTCATACGTCCCCTGAGCAGCAGAGTGAGATTAAGGACATTTCTATTGTCCGAGATTTTCCGGATGTTTTTCCAGAGGAGTTACCAGGACTTCCGCCTCAGCGTGAAGTGACATTCTCTATTGATCTTATTCCTGGATCGTCTCCTGTTTCTAAGGCCCCTTATCGTATGTCTCCTGCGGAATTGCGGGAATTAAAGCAACAATTATTGGAATTGCTCGAGAAGGGTTTTATTCGTCCGAGTGTTTCCCCTTGGGGAGCTCCTGTATTGTTTGTTCGGAAGAAAGATGGTTCGATGAGATTGTGCATCGATTATAGGCAACTTAATCAGTTAACTGTCAAGAACAAATATCCACTGCCGAGGATTGATGAGTTATTTGACCAGATAGCGGGTGCTTCTTATTTTTCTAAGATCGATCTTCGATCTGGATATCATCAGTTGAGGATTAAGGAAGAGGATTTTTATAAATCTGCTTTCCGTAGCCGGTATGGTCATTTTGAATTCGTCGTTATGTCTTTTGGGTTAACGAATGCACCGGCAGCCTTCATGCAGTTAATGAACAGTGTGTTCCGACCCTATCTTGATCGGTGGGTTGTGGTATTCATCGATGATATTTTAATATACTCTAAGAGTGAAGAAGAACATGCCGAGCATCTGAGGATGGCTTTGCAAGTATTGAGAGATCACCAGTTATATGCTAAGTTTAGCAAGTGTGATTTCTGGCTACAAGAGGTGTCCTTTTTAGGACATATTATTACCAAAGATGGAATTTCTGTTGATCCCTCTAAAGTGGAAGCAATAAAGAATTGGGAACAACCAACCAGTGTTACTGAAGTGAGGAGTTTTCTTGGCCTAGCTAGTTATTATCGAAGGTTTATTCAAGATTTCTCTAAGATTGCGGTACCTCTGACAAAGTTAACCCGCAAAGAGATTAAGTTTGTGTGGTCAATTGATTGTCAACGGAGTTTTCAAACTCTAAAGGATCGTTTGACTACTGCACCTGTTTTAACCTTACCTTCTGGTGAGGGTGGTTTCGTGGTATACACGGATGCTTCTGGTATTGGTTTAGGCTGTGTGCTTATGCAGCATGGCAAGGTAATTGCCTATTCTTCTAGGCAGTTAAGGAAGCATGAAGTTAATTATCCAGTTCATGATTTGGAATTGGCAGCAGTGGTATTTGCATTAAAGATTTGGAGGCATTACTTGTATGGTGAATCTTTCACGGTATTTTCGGATCACAAGAGTCTAAAATATTTATTTTCTCAAAGGGAATTGAACATGAGGCAGAGAAGATGGTTGGAGTATATAAAGGATTTCGACTTCTCCATTGAGTATCACCCGGGCAAAGGCAATGTGGTGGCTGATGCTTTAAGTCGGAAGCCTGTGGCTAAGTTATCCAGTCTTATGTTACAAGAATGGAAGTTACTGGAGCAGATGGCTAGTCTGGATATCAATATCGATAATGATCAGATTTTGATTTCCCAGATGCAACTTAAGCCCGAACTTTTGGTGGAAATCAAGTTATTGCAAGATATTGATCCCGAGCTAGTCAAGATTAAGGAAAGCTTGAGTAGCAGACCTGATTTCTCAATAGCCGACGATGGAAGATTATTATTTCAAGGAAGAACTTGTGTACCGGATGAGGCAAACATAAAGAATCGGGTTCTTGAAGAAGCTCATAGATCCCGATATACTATCCATCCGGGAGGCACTAAGATGTTCAAAGATTTGAAAAGATCTTTTTGGTGGCCGAATATGAAAAGAGAAATTGCAGATTTCGTGAGTAGATGCCTAGTTTGTCAACAAGTAAAGGCCGAGCATTTCAGACCGGCAGGTAAATTGAAACCACTTGATATACCACAATGGAAGTGAGAGAGTATTGGCATGGATTTCATCATGGGTCTTCCTAAGACTCGAGGTGGTTTTGACGCAATATGGGTGATTGTTGATCGACTAACTAAGTCTGCTCATTTCCTATCTATTAAGTCCAAGTGGACAGTCGATGTTCTAGCAGCATTATATCTAAAGGAAGTGGTTAGACTTCATGGTATTCCCGTCAGCATTGTGTCTGACCGAGACCCGAGATTTACATCTCATTTCTGGAAAGGATTGCAAGAATCTCTTGGTACCCGTCTGAATTTTAGCACTGCATTTCATCCACAGACAGATGGACAGACCGAGAGAACTAATCAAATAGTGGAAGATATGTTGAGAGCTTGTATGATCGACTTCGGTGGTAGTTGGAGCGATCATTTAGCATTGATAGAATTCGCCTACAACAATAGTTACCAATCCAGCATACAGATGGCACCTTTCGAGGCTTTGTATGGAAGGAGCTGTCGTTCTCCTTTATGTTGGGATGAGGTTGGTGAGAAACAATGGCTTGGACCGGATCTTATCTCAGAATCATCACAGAATATTCGTATTATCCGAGACCGGTTACTTGTGGCTCAATCAAGGCAAAAGAACTATGTTGATAATAGAAGAAGAGATTTAGAATTCTAGATTGGTGAGCATGTATTTTTGAAGGTTTCTCCGTCGAGAGGTATTCGACGATTTGGTATTCATAGCAAGCTAAGCTCGAGGTATATTGGTCCATTCGAGATCCTTGATCGAGTGGGTGAAGTCGCTTATAGATTGGCTTTACCTCCTCAATTGTCTGGCGTACATAACGTATTCCATGTTTCTATGCTACGGAAGTACGTGTACGACCCTAGTCATATTATTCAACATGTGGATTTTGAATTAAAGAAGGATCTTACTTATGAAGAAATACCAGTGAAGATTCTGGATCGGAAGGAACAACAACTTCGGAATCGTTCCATACCAATGGTCAAGATTCAGTGGAGTCGGCGTGGCACCGAGGAAGCCACCTGGGAATCCGAGGACGCTATGCGGAAGCGGTATCCCGATTTGTTCTAAGGTGAGCTATTTATTCCCTTACTTTTTTTTTTTGGTTCAGTGAATTTGGAGGACCAAATTCTTTAAGTGGGGGAGGGTGTAAGACCCCGATTTTCTGTACAAAATATTAAATTTCGTGAATAGTAAATTTTGAATAGTGTTGTGGCAAATAGTAAATAGTAAAGATTTTGACTATCATATAAAAATTCCAAAAAAATAGTAGTTAATTAGTAAACACCATGGTAAACGCTTTGGTCTTCTGTGCCTGACCCTAATAAAATCATTTACATGGTTTAATCAGTGATTTAAGCCTGACTTAAAAATGCGAAAAACACTATTCACACGAAAATACGACTACCTTAGAAAAATCTATAAAAATCATATTTGATAGAGCATATTGTTATTAGCAACTTTGTCATCTTGAGTATTCTTAGTAAAAATCCGTAACTCGATCTATCTACCACACCGATGAAATTACATTAATTAATATTTTCATCCTAAGATTAGTACGATTAAAAATTCAACCTCATGATAAAAAAAATCCATAAAAATAATAAATGGGTTTCTGATTAGTTATGTAACATTTTTGTCTTCTTCGACTAACTCATTAAAATTCATTAGGTAAGACTAATTGGAGGTTCTAGTTTAAACCTGTTTAAGCTAAGCTAAATATTATTAAGCTAATTAAGCTTAATCTTTATCTAAACAAAAACACGTGGAAACGTGTTTAGTCGGCTTAAACGCGTCGTCAACATTTCTGGCCACCCGCAGCGCCGTGTCCACCTTGCTTGGAAGGAGCCTCACGTTTCTCCTTCTGTCATCTATAACCTTCTGTCATCTATAAATAGGGAGGCTTTGCCTCTTCCTATTTCCTATCTCTGTTAAGTTGCTGCTGGAAGGAAATCGCAGGAAGCTTAAGCTTAGGAGGAGTACTGTTCTTCTTCTTCCGTATCTTCCTTATTCTTCGATTTAAGGTAGGTAACCAAGGCCGAACTTCAAGTTTAAATACATAGAATGAGAGAGCACGTTGTTAAATTAGTTTGACACCAAATTATTGAAGATTATGATTCGATTTAGCATGTAATTAGCATAAGTGATTCGATTTAGCATGTAATTAGCATCAGAATCAGATACAATCACGTGTTAAATTAGTGTAAGCAACGTTAATCAGTGTTAAGTGTTAATCAGTAAGAAGATTATAATTCAATTTAGCATGAAATTAGCATCAGAAGTAGATATAAGCAACGTTAATCAGTGTTAATCAGTAAGATGATTAACCCATTTAACAAAATATATATATATATATATATATATATATATATATATAGTAAATAGATGATTAAATTTCAGTTATATGCAATATTTACTTTTGTTAATTGTTAAATCATGATGATTAATCTTAGTAAATCGCATGTAATTTGGTTAAAAATTTACCGTGGTAAAATTTTGTAAAATCACCGTAGACCATTAACCTATGGCTGACTTATGGCAAGTCTTGGCCGATTAAATTATAATTTGAACCGGACACTCTATCCGGTAAATTCCCATTTTTACCGTGGGATGAATTTTTACCGTGAGATAATTTTATCCATGGTTAAACAGTGGATTACATGATTTAATCGCTGGTTTCACTACTTGAGTATAAATGGGCAAATTTTTGGCTTATATGGTATATTGTATACCGTATGTCTTTTAAATGGTCCGATCGTTATCGTTTTAACTCGATAAATGACCGATTATCCTTGGTTAATCTTCGGTCATATTTGAGCCCGGAATCGACCATTGGACATTGAACCATAATCTGATTGGTTTAATTGTCATTGGTGACCCGGTAGCCATTTTGCACAATTTAGCTTATGATTAGAATTACTATCACTTATACTTAATACGGATTCTCTAGAACCGTATATCTGGAATACGGCCTCGTACGGTCCGTATATTCGTTCTTCGGAACCTACTTTTCTTCTCTCGAACGGCTTACTGTCAACCGTTCATTCTTGACTCCGTGACTCGTTACTCGCGTGAGTACGGCCCGGTGTTTTGCCGTACGACTACCCTTAGTTTTGGGTTTCTCGTCGTGTTTATACTCTTGAATCAAAGGAGACAAGTGTCATCCTTTACATCTTGTACTTGACAGAAATTCTACTGATTATATTGGCCATAAATGACTATGTCTAGACGGGGGATCGTAGATCCAAACGAAATAAATGCCAACGCATCATAAGGGCCCGGTCTGGTCCTGGGGAGAGCGCCCGAAAAGATAGTGAGCCCAATGGGATGTTTGTGACAGGGTGAGGCATTGCACCCGAATACTTGACTTGACATGTTACGTCTAGAACAAATTCTTGATACTTGAATCGTGCGTGGTTATTTGGTTACATGTGTAACATACTTGAATACTGGCCAATTCTCTATTATTACTTGCTCTACTTGTTCATTACTTGTGGTAATTGTCATATTTCTTGACCTTGTAAGATATTTCTTTACATTGTTTCATTTATCGTATCGTCATTCTTTATTTACTGCATTCATATAAACTGTAATAATTGGTTAATCACTTATATCTGCTTATGGTTATCTACTGAGCGCGTTAGCTCACTCCTACTGTTGTTTCCCCCTTTCCAGGTGATGATCATATCGGGGATGGACTGGAGTGACTCGAGTGTTAGTTTTAGTTGATTGAGTCAGTTTGTACCCTTAGTATTAGTGAGAGGTTGTTCTAGTATTTTGAATATTATTTGGATATAGTTGTTCTACCCAGTTGTACTCAACTTTATTATCAATAAAACTCTGATGATTATCTTTTCCAACCTTTTGTGCAATGGTTGCAATGGTTCGGAATTATTTATATTCTTGCTCGCTTGTCCCTAACTGTACGTCCCGAGTTTCTGCATCGGGGCGTGACAGCGCCCGTCCCTGCTATCCCCATTGATCTTACTCCCATCCATTCCCAGGTTCTCTGATACCCCAGCATGGAAGCGGGCCAGGCCTCCACCTCGGCCCATCGGTATCTTGATAAGGGAAAGGCCCAGGTCCCCTTTGGTTCTTATCTTGATCCATACACTACAATCTCTCCATCGCCGTAGGCCCCTCTGGCCCTGGCTGATTTCACTCGTTTACAACCCGGGGCCGCCCAATTGGCTCACGCGGATATGGGCCCTTCCTTGGCCAATTGTCCATCCTATGGGCTCCCCTCCCAGCCGGTTCACCCCTCCGTTCCTCATCAGGGCTCCATCTTTCCTGCTCAGTCCCCTCCCTCCCGGGAACGGGAACTCCTTGACAAATGGGCTGCTATGCAGCAACAAATTGACCTCCTCCAGAAGCGGGTTGGCCCGCAGTCTTTGGCTGATGTCCCTATTCCTAACTTCAGGGACATTCATTTTTCTCCTCAGTTCGAGCTCCCCGTATACCGAAAATATGACGGGAACGGCAACCCGTTCATTCATGTCAGGGAGTTTCTATATGAGTCGGCGCAGTTCCATCATGATGATCGCCTGATGGCTTACTTATTCCGCCGATCATTGGAGGGGGTCACCCTGGAGTGGTTCTATACCTTGCCTCTGGAGGAGGCAGAAAGTTTCAAGACAATCAAGGAGAAGTTTATTCAGAGGTTTCATGATCGGGTTGGTCCTGAATATTCTTTCACCGACCTGGTTGCAGAAAAGATGAAGCCGGATGAAGACTTTGCTGTGTATGTAGACAGATGGAGGCAGATGGCCTCGCGTGTGCCCGGGTAAATCTCAGAAGAAGAAAAAGTAAAATTGTTAATTTCTAATGCCACTCTGACGTTCTGGAATATTTTGGCAATGAATGACATCTCTAACATGCACCAGTTGTACAGTCGGGCCCGGTTTATCCAGACCCAATTTAAAGACTCCCCCATCCATTCATTGTTTGAGGCCCAGAAATCCAAGACTACCCGAAAATCCCAGGGCCCAGTTACTGAGGGAGTCCAAGTCAACGAGCAGGTCCAGGCTGTTCAATTCCCTAACCAGCTTGCTTCACCCCGTTTCCAGCAACCCCCACGCAACCCCCAGTTTGCCGCCCCACAAGCTCCCCGACCCACCATCCAAGCTCCTCAGCACCCCCAACAGCAACAACCACCACCTCAACAGCCGCAACAGCCACCCCAGTACCATAACGTCCCTCCTCCCGCTAGTTATGGGCCTGCTCAGCCGGGACCCAAGAGGGCTAATTATCCACCACTGACAGAAACCCTCCCCTACATATTTTCAGCTCTAATGTACACTGGTGACATCCAATTGCCTCAGGAACATCAGAATTGGAATCCGGCAGCCGACCAGTCCAGGTATTGTATATACCATCGGCAGCCTGGGCACACGATAGAGAGATGTTTTCAGTTTAGAGATCTGGTGTATGATCTGCATGAGGGCCAAAGGATTGATTGGGCCCAAATGCATAAGATTATTGAAGATATAAAGGAGAGACGAAGACAAGCAAGGCCGCAGCAAGCGGCGCCCCAGCAACAGTAGTTCCAACAACCCAACAACAACAACAACAACCCCTACAGCAGCAGCAGCAAGACCTTGGAATTCACCAGAATCCCATGCCAGTACATCCAACCGCTCCTCAGCAGCAACCACAACAACAGCCGCCGGCACCGGCTCAAGTTAATGCAGTCCACCGCCCAGCCCCCAACTGATGCGGGACGGAGACGGGGACCGACTCTACGTGGTATGGACCTCGGACTCTAGATGCGGACACGACCAGCAACACATGATGGGAGAGACATTAGGCCTGACACGGACAGCTCCTATGGGCTATACGTCGCTAACAGAACGCAAGCTCACTCGTCGTCCCAAGCGAGGGAAACGCGGATCGTGCACGGTTGAAGAACCGGCAGAGTTCAAGGTAGTCAGACTCACTTCCGGACTCGGATCGAGTCGCGGGATGGGTCACTCTCACACTCACAGCGGTGACATGAACACACGGGCTAGTACCTATCGCTCTCGACAGCGGCAAAGACCATATACTAGCTAAGCAAATGAACGCCAAGAAGTTCAGACCATTACCTCCACGCACCCGGCGTGGCGAAGATAACCCCGGCCGAATTACGGACTCCCGGTTAACAATGATTACAGCAATACACTAAGTCGGCCCACTCCACGCAGGGAGGTAAAAGGTCACATGTGGGGTCCGGGAATCGCGCAAATCGGGTTGACGGGCATCATCTTGATGTCGCCCGACGATGCCGAACTCCGCGTTTTCATGCTTCCCGAGTGGCGGGTTTTACGGACCCGTGGGGCCCGCGGACGGCGCTGTCCTCCGGATCTGTGGGGGTTGGACCCACTGTGATGGGGACCCCTGGTGGCGCGCCTCCACGAACGGCGGTCGGTCGGGAACACCGATCGGGGGTCAATCGGCCCCGATTCCCAATTCTAGAACTAACTTCCCACGGATTTTGGTTGCTGTCTTTCGGCGCGCGCTCCGGCGAAAACGGCCGCTGCGATCAATCCCGACGTCGGATCGGGACGCATGAGCTATCGTTGGAAAGCTCTCTTCAAGTGCTTCAATCTAGAGCCAGAAAGATCTGCTGGATCTAGTCGGATAAGAACTTTATTGAATTTAGAAGTCCCTGTTGTACAGTAATCGAAATCTCAGATCTACAGGTGAGTTGTCTGAAGACTGCCTTTGACCGTGAGGAAGATGGCCGATTCAGCTCCTAAGCTATTCATAAAACTTGTGAAATTTTGAACAAGGAGAACGGGGATATTTTTTGTGGACTGATTGGAGGTGGCTGTGATTTGTTATGATTTGTTTACTGGAGGGTGGTCGGATCTGAGAATAGGTGGACAGCACTATAGCTATCTCTGCTATTGATTTTTGAAAAATATGGGATGGCCTCACAAAAATTCAAGAAAATTTGGGGATGGTGGGGTTGATGGACAGAATTCTCAGTAAAATTGGGAGTTCCAAAAAAAATCAGAAAGAGTCCGAAACGTGAAAACACAGGGCGGTTGGAAATGGAAACAGACAGCAGACAGATCTGGAAATTAAGATTGGACGAAAATGAAAAAATATCAAATGGGATCGTTATGACCAACCAAAATTTTTGGGATGTGCTTGACACCTCTGAAAGATGCCCTAAAATTCCAAGGTCGATCTGAGCTCGTGGCTGACACAGAGAATTCGTGGAAGCTGCTATGGTCGGATGAAGGCAGAACTCCGGCGATCTCGGCGGTGATGCGATGGCGGCTCGTGGCGGCGGCGGTGACGACCGGAATGATAAGGGGAGGAGTCACACCTCCAGAGGGAAGCCTTCACAGCTTCAAGGGGGAGAGAGGGGCGGCCTAGGCCTTTGCTCAAGCAATTTTCCAAGTTCAAATGGCATTAATTCTCCTAAATGAGAAAATACAAGGTACTTATAGGTTACATATCAAATCCAATAGCCACCCTTTGATCTAGGGATGGGGGAATGGATGGCCTAGATTGAATGTGACACACACACACAAATTAAATAAAATATAAGGGGGGGGCAGCCTATTGACCAAGGGGGGGACATGGTAGAATGGTAGGTAGCCTACCTTGGACTTTGAAGTCCAATTGTCTACCCATGTGGCATTTACCATTCAACCTTCTAGATGTCTCCATTTGAAATGTTGACTGACCCCACATGGGGCCCTAGGCTGAGGTGGATCAATGGGAAGAGGTTTGGGGGGCCCGTGGGGCCCGGGGGTCCCATTTTATAAATAAACCCCTCTTACAATCAAAATTACAAACCGAATAAAATGAAATAAACACACATTACACACAAATAAAGTCTAAACAAATGTGATAAATGGGGAGGCTCAAGGCGGAGTCTCCAGGCTATCTCCGAGCCAGATGGACACTGAGGTGGCTCGAGTCGTGCTCCGTGTGCGGTACCGGTGGCTCGGCGTAACTGCTCGGGTGTCCGCACCAATTCTGCCCGGGTGGGAGAAGCTCGACCATGTCGAGTAAGGGTCTGCATCGCTCCGGTATCGCTCTAGAGGGTTCGGATCAATCCGCTGCAACTCTCCATGCGTAATCCACGTGTCCTCGGTAGCGGGCCGTCCTCTCCATCGCACTAGGTAGCGCGGGTAGGATCCACTCCTGGTAATTGTCACTTGCTCATCCAGTATATGATCTATATGCTCACGCTGCCATGACAAAGGGGCTGGAGGTGGACACTCAGGTGTGGGATCACTCTTAATTGGAGGAGATTGCTCGAAAGGCTCACTAGGGATCACCGCTGGGTCCCTATATGCAACTAGATTCGAAATATTAAAAGTAGAGCTTATACCGTATTCCTCGGACAGGTCCACAACATACGCATTGGATTCAACGCGTTTCAACACTCTAAATGGACCGGCTCCGTGAGCTTGCAACTTCTTAATGGTTCCCAAGGGAAACCGTTCAGGTCTTACCCTGATCATGACATATTCGCCCTCTTGGAACTCTCAGGGGTGTCGGTGAGCATCGGCTAGCTCTTTTTAACATGCATTGCTGGACTCAATGTGACGACGGATGTCGTCATGCAAACTCCTAACATGCCTAACAAAAAGAAAAACACACAGATGCACACACAACCCTACACAAACCTAATGTTAGTCAAACCCAATCATATGCAAGGTGCTCCAGGACATCCGAATGTGTGCCATGCATTTATTTGACATAACCGGAGGTTAATGTCATGGTGGACTTCTAGATATCCTACGATGCACCAATCATGGACGTTGGGTTTGGATGTGGGAAATCCGGGAGGTTTGGGTGGTTTAGGTGGACCGGGGGAACCAAAGTCTTCATTACTCCCAAATGATGGTTCGGACCTATTGCCATGTGAAGGTTGCCAGGCCAGAGTAGGAGGAGTGTGATAGTGGACTTCCTTAAAGAGGTGGAATGGAGGTTGTGGGCCAAGGGGCCCACGAAGAAAGGGATCGAAGGGATCAAAGAATGTGTTACCTCTCGATATGGATTCCCTCATCTCAAGATCCCATGTGTGGAAGTCTAGAAGGTGTTGTTGATCTCCTTCATTCATGAAGGGAGATGAGACGGTGGGGGTATGATGGTGGACCCTCTCAAAAAGGTGGAGTAAATATGGTGGGTCACGGGGTCCACAAGAGAATGGGTCGAAGGGATCAAAGAAGGTATGACCCCTCTGACTAGGCTTCCACAAATCACTGTCCCACATTTGGAAATCTTGGAGGTGTAAATGATCACCTTCATTCATTGTGAGAGGTGGGACGGCAGTCGTAGGTAGAAAGTAAGATTCCTCCCTTGGGCAAATGGGAATGAAGTCGGACTCGGCCGGCATAGGGAGGAGTAGAAGAACCTCCGTGGTAACATGACCCACGGTGTACACAGAGGTGGTGGACCCTAAAGCGGGATGAGTGAAACTACGACCTGTGGGTCGGTCGAAGCCTGGAGCCAACAAGTGCGTAAATGTCAATTGCCAGCCTAACCCTTTAAGAAGGTCATCCAATGTATCCACATAGTGACTAGACCTGAAAGTGGTGTGAAATGAATTGATGGGCACCAGAGGTAGGATAGGGTCCATAGATGGGAGGGGAGATGGGACCAGGCCATTCTTAAGCCAGCTAAGGAGTGGCTCGGCTATAAGTAGCTTTCCCGTTAGAAACACGGGTAGCTGTGGCTGAGGTGGCTCCGAATAAAGATCAGAGAGTGAGGCTTCTCCAACCGTTTTGTCCCCTAGGGCTAGAGATGTCTGAGTGGGACACTGTCCGGCAAAGTGGCCGAACCCCTGGCAGCGATAACACTGCTGTCGTGACCCACTACGCTCCTTGATAAGTGGACCCTTACCCTTATCCTCCTGACGGACAGGGGGTGTAGGCAATGGGGCTCTCGTGGGTGGGGAAAGAGAATCCACTATGATGGGGAGAGGACCTTGGGATGGAACCATAGATGGCAACGGGTTGGGGCTACCGATTGCTACCTCCTTAGGCTCGTGTAGGAGTACATCACTAGGAGTACGTGTCCTATCCACCCCATCCAACCGGTCCAAAATCATTTGCATAAGTTCGGCAACGGAGTGGGTTGCAATAGGGATATCATGGTGGACTCACCCGTAGTCAACCGTCCTAGGATTGGGTCTTGGCTCATCTACATGTGGGGCTCTTTACCTCCGACTAGGACCCACTTGGTTCGAAGTGATTGGGTGGGGCCGGTTGGAGGTGATCGGTTGGGGCCCGTAGACCTTCCTAAGCTCTCTCTTCATGTCCCACCATGATTCGATGGGCCATTGCCTCCTAACCTCTCTCAAGCGCTCAATGTGGTCCCACTTTTTGGCGGCCTCGTGTAGAAGCCTCTCCTTGGCAAAATAGAATTGCCCGGCTTCGGACATGGTATAATAATCAAAGTATGTGTCCATGGCGGCCTCCCACTTGAGGTAGTCGCCCGGGCCATTGGAGCCATAAAAATCCGAGGCTTCGGGCTTACGGAAGTGGAGTGGGTGGTTGCCAAGCCCATGGGTGGACCAACGGCCATATTGCCCGGGTGATGGGGATTCCATGTGAATTTGGCGGAACTACATGCTAGACATGCCGACACTTGGACAGGACCGACTGACTCTTATTGGACCACACACGAATTAGGAGACACAAACTGATGCAAACACCGGCTAATGCACCTAGACCTAAACCAATATCCGGTACGTGGCAGAGTTAATCGATCCGAAGATCACTCCCGCAAGTGTGCGACCTCCCGATAGGCGTAGCCTAACGTTCGGACAACACCTTTTAAGATACCGAATTATCAGGATGAAATACATTTTTAAAACGCCCCTTTTTTTTGTTTTAAAAACTAATGATGATCCTAGACTCGACTTAGACCATGATGCATGCAAGACTTATGCAAGACTACCCTAGACTCAACTCGCTCTGATACCAAACTAATGCGGGACGGACACGGGGACCGACTCTACGTGGTATGGACCTCGGACTCTAGATGCAGACACGACCAGCAACACATGATGGGAGAGACATTAGACCCGACACGGAGAGCTCCTATGGGCTATACGTCGCTAACAGAACGCAAGCTCACTTGTCGTCCCAAGCGAGGGAAACGCGGATCGTGCGCGGTTGAAGAACCGGCAGAGTTCAAGGTAGTCAGACTCACTTCCGGACTCGAATCGAGTCGCGGGACGGGTCACTCTCACACTCACAGCGGTGACATGAACACACGGGCTAGTACCTATCACTCTCGATAGTGGCAAAGACCATATACTAGCTAAGCAAATGAACGCCAAGAAGTTCAGACCATTACCTCCACGCACCCGGCGTGGCGAAGATAACCCCGACCGAATTACGGACTCCCGGTTAACAATGATTACAGCAATACACTAAGTCGGCCCACTCCACGCAGGGAAGTAAAAGGTCACATGTGGGGTCTGAGAATCACGCAAATCGGGTTGACGGGCAGCATCTTGATGTCGCCCGGCGATGCCGAACTCCGCGTTTTCGTGCTTCCCGAGTGGCGGGTTTTACGGACCCGTGGGGCCCGCGGATGGCGCTGTCCTCCGGATCTGTGGGGGTGGGACCCACTGTGATGGGGACCCCTGGTGGCGCGCCTCCACGGACGGCGGTCGGCCGGGAACACCGATCGGGGGTCGATCGGCCCCGATTCCCAATTCTGGAACTAACTTCCCACGGATTTTGGTTGCTGTCTTCCTGCGCACGCTCCGGCGAAAACGGCCGCTGCGATCAATCCCTACGTCGGATCGGGACGCATGAGCTATCGTTGGAAAGCTATCTTCAAATGCTTCAATATAGTGCCAAAAAGATCTGCTGGATCTAGTCGGATAAGAACTTTATTGAATTTACAAGTCCCTGTTGTACAGTAACCGAAATCTCAGATCTACAGGTGAGTTGTCTGAAGACTGCCTTTGACCGGGAGGAATATGGCCGATTTAGCTCCTGAGCTCTTCATCAAACTTGTGAGATTTTGAACAAGGAGAACGGGGATATTTTTTGTGGACTGATTGGAGGTGGTTGTGATTTTTTATGATTTGTTTACTGGAGGGTGGTCGGATCTGGGAATAGGTGGACAGCACTGTAGCTATCTCTGCGATCGATTTTTGAAAAATATGGGATGGCCTCACAAAAATTCAAGAAAATGTGGGGACGGTGGGGTTGATGGACAGAACTCCCAGTAAAATTGGGAGTTCCAACAAAAATCAGAAAGAGGTCCGAAATGTGGAAACACATGGCGGGTGGAAATGGAAACAGACATCAGACAGATTTGGAAATTAAGATTGGACGAAAATGAAAAAATATCAAATGGGATCTTTATGACCAACCAAAATTTTTGGGATGTGCTTGACACCTCTGGAAGATGCTCTAAAATTCCCAGGTCGATCTGAGCTCGTGGCTGACATAGAGAATTCGTGGAAGCTGCTATGGTCGGATGAAGGTAGAACTCCGGCGATCTCGGCGGTGATGCGATGGCGGCTCGTGGCGGCGGCGGTGACGACCGGAATGATAAGGGGAGGAGTCACACCTTCAGAGGGAAGCCTTCACAACTTCAAGGGGGAGAGAGGGGCGGCCTAGGCCTTTGCTCAAGCAATTTTCCAAGTTCAAATGGCATTAATTCTCCTAAATGAGAAAATACAAGGTACTTATAGGTTACATATCAAATCCAATAGCCACCCTTTGATCTAGGGATGGGGGAATGGATGGCCTAGATTGAATGTGACAGACACACACAGAAATTAAATAAAATATAAGGGGGGGGGGCAGCCTATTGACCAAGGGGGGGACATGGTAGAATGGTAGGTAGCCTACCTTGGACTTTGAAGTCCAATTGTCTACCCATGTGGCATTTACCATTCAACCTTCTAGATGTCTCCATTTGAAATGTTGACTGACCCCACATGGGGCCCTAGGCTGAGGTGGATCAATGGGAAGAGGTCTGGGGGGCCCGTGGGGCCCGGGTCCCATTTTACAAATAAACCCCTCTTACAATCAAAATTACAAACCGAATAAAATGAAATAAACACACATTACACACAAATAAAGTCTAAACAAATATGATAAATGAGGAGGCTCAAGGCGGAGTCTCCAGGCTGTCTCCGAGCCAGATGGACGCTGAGGTGGCTCGAGTCGTGCTCCGTGTGCGGTACCGGTGGCTCGGCGTAATTGCTCGGGGTGTCCGCACCACCAACGCTGGATGGTCCTTTGATGATGAGACCCCCGCCCATATCTTGGCCTTCCACTATACTAGCCCCGCGCCTTCTGTTCCCTCCATCCTCCGACCCACCACCTTCACTACCGCTCCACCCACTATCCCTTCCTGACCAGTCATCACGCCCACCACATTCCCCACCATGCCGCTAGTCATTCTGTCATCACCCGCCATACCCTCCGTCATCACCCCTCCATTTAACCCTCACTCATTACTCCTCCACTAGGACCCGTCAGGCCAACCTCCGTTACCCTCACTCTCATTTCTACGCCCTCCACATACCCCACTGGGCCAAGCGGGGGTCCATCTACAGTTGTGCCGCTACGACATTGCGCCCTTCGGAGCGGGCGTCCTTTCCACAGAGTTTATCGTTCCTCTGGTGCGTCTGCACCCAACCCCCAAGTTCCTTTCCCTACAGCTGAAACAGAAGAAGTAGACCACGTTCCAGGCACAAAGTATGATCTACTGCAGCACTTGGACCGGATGCCGGCCAAGATATCCGTTTTGGAATTGATCAAAAGATCCACGCTACATCAGGACGCCCTCCGGGCTTTTCTACAGAAGGTTATGGTGAACGAGGATGTGACAGTAGACAGCTTGCCGTCGGTGTTGGCAACAATTACAAGGGGGCCCTCTATTTCATTTTCTGAGACAGAACTAGCACCCCCGGAGGCACGACAGATGCCACTTTGTATCACAATTTCTTTGAATAAGGTGTCAGTGGAATCAGCCCTTGTGGACACGGGATCATCAATAAATGTGTGTCCGTTAAGTACCCTCCATGCCTGCAACATCTCAGAGGAAATGTTAAAGTCCACACCGACCACAATAGCAGCGTATGATAACTCCAGGCGTGCTTGTCATGGGGTCGTAACTGTTCAGGCCGAGCTAGGGCCTTTGGTCATGGACGTGGAATTTTATGTATTGGACATAGACCCAATGTTCAAAGCAATTTCGGGTCGTCCATGGATAAACAGTCTGAATGCCGTGCCATCGACTGCCCACCAATGTCCATGGATAAACAGTCTGAATGGCGTGCCCTCGACTGCCCACCAATGTCCATGGATAAACAGTCTGAATGGCGTGCCCTCGACTGCCCACCAATGTTTGAAGTTTTCATTCCAAGGGCGGGTGGTCAAGGTGAAGAGTATTTCCACTGTCCAGAATGTTGATGCGATCGCAACTAAGATTCTCCCTACTTTATGGCCGAGTAACATGCCAGATCTTTCCGTAATGGACTTAAACTATTTATGGGCATATGCGTCACGCAAGCCCGCCACTGCGCCAATCAATGTGAAAATTAAGTCCAAGATTAGAGATTCGAAAGGGTGGCACATGATCTTAAAGTTGGGTTATCAGCCGGGCTTGGGTCTCGGCGTACAACTACAGGGGCAAACTAAGCCCGTCCCCAAAGGCAAGAAGATGGGCCGCCGAGGCCTTGGCTACCGCGAAACAGCATTGTCCATTCTGGGAGACTCCGAGCCGCTGACGTGGGATTACCGTCAACACTTCGTGAAAGGCCCGCTGCAGCCCGGCACTTTGAAGAAGCCACCACCTTGTCCTGAGAGAAAAATTGATGCCGCTTGTGTTGTTGCTGACCCACCGCCGCCGCTGAAGGGGCTGGTGGGTGATATGGAAGATTTCTTTGTTTGTTTTGAAAAGATGTTCGGTGAAGAAGAAGACCGTCAGAGGAAGAAGGAGATGCAGCTGGTGAAGCATTCTCCAACACAGCTAGTCCGTCGGAGGCCACGGGAAGTGGGGAGCTCTATCACTACCGCTTCTTTGTCCCCGTCCCGTCTTGCCTCCTTATTTCAACAATTGGGGTTTATTCCCCGTGCTCCGCCAATCATGGTCGACCCGTATGTCACGGGAAGGCCACTTGAAGTTTTATTTGTTCCTTGTGCCTATGGGCTGCCCACCTATTGATCTTTCAACCCTGTTTACTCCTCCTCCCCCCAATGCCCAACTCCACGAGATGTGGTTTCGATCTTCTGATCCATTCTTTGACTGCATCTTCCCCGATCTATTCCCCATGCAACTCCCTCCTCCCCCGTCTTCTTCATCCTGTTGCGTGATCTCCTCCGACTCCCAAAAAAAACGTCAATTTTAAAACAGAGGTTTCTATGGAAGATTACGCTGTTTTCAGTCCATCCTCTCCCCAGGGGCACGAGACCCCTGCTTCTTTTTCAATAGACTTCTTATCTCGTAGGGTAGATGTACAGTGTGCAGAGTCTCCTAGGTTAGTCGAGTTAGTCGGGGTAGAGTCTAGTTCGAGTCTAGTCAGCCCATCCACGTCTGCGGCGCACCCTGTGATGCGTCATCCTAAATCCATCCCTGATAGGTTTCTGCAAGATTTGGCCAAGAGATGCCATGCCCTCCTTAAATGCCCGGAGTTTGTAGAGACCGCTATTGTGTTAGAAGATGATGAGGAATTAGAAGGGGTGTGGAGCAATGACGGATTGGGAGTATATGAAATTGTGGATGAGAAGGACCCAGCTAATGATGAGGAAAGCGATGTGGATGACACTGCCGATCTGTACGCGCAAGGTTTGAAGAGGTTTGACGAACCGTCCTCGGCAGTGGATGAACCCACTAAGGAAATTAATCTTGGAACAGAAGAGGACCCCAGGCCCATACTTATTTCTACTAATCTCCCTCCTCAGGTTGAAGAGGAGCTCATCAAGGTTTTAAGGGAGTATAGCGATTCGTTTGCCTGGACCTACGAGGACATGCCGAGTCTTGACCCCACGTTGGTTGAACATTGACTGATTCTTAAACCAGGGGCAACACCCATTAAGCAAAAAGCAAGAAGGTTCCACCCGCAAATGGCCTTAAGGATAAAGGAAGAAGTCGATAAATTGCATAAGGCCAGATTTATTAGAGTTATTTTATATCCGTAATGGGTGGCAAACATAGTCCCGGTAATGAAAAAGGATGGCAAAATTCGGATTTGTATCGATTTCAGGGACTTGAATAAGGCATGTCCGAAAGACGATTTTCCACTTCCTCACATTGATGTATTGGTAGACAACACGGCTGGATACGAAGCCCTCTCTTTCATGGACGGTTATTCTGGATATAACCAAATCCGTCTTGCTCTTGAGGATAAAGAGAAGACCTCTTTCACCACGTCCTGGGGCACGTACTGCTACGTCGTTATGCCGTTTGGATTGAAGAATGCAGGTGCCACCTATCAGAGGGTAATGATGGCTATCTTCCATGACATGATGCATGTGTATTTAGAAGCTTACGTGGATGATATCTTGGTAAAATCGAGGTCTCAAGAAGAACACCCCGCCATTCTAGCCAAAGTGTTGCAAAGGGCTAGGGAGTATAAATTGAAGATGAATCCAAAGAAATGCGTGTTTGGAGTTGCATCAGGAAAATTGCTCGGGTTTATAGTTAGTAAACATGGGATTCAGATTGATCCGAATAAAGCAAAGGCCGTTATGGAGATGCTGCCACCTAAGAACATCACCGAGCTCAGAGGTTTGATTGGGCGCTTGTAATTCATTAGGAGATTTATATCTCAACATTCGCAAAGATGCCGCCCATTCTATGAATTGTTAAAGGTGGGAGCAAAATTTGAATGGAATGAACAATACCAAAAGGCCTACGAGGATCTTACGGTCTATCTTTCTAATCCCCCGGTTCTACAACCACTCGTCCCTGGGAAACCCCTGATCCTATACATTTCTGTTATTGAGGATTCCCTAGGAGCTGTCTTGGCTCAGGTGGATGATGAAGGAAGGGAAAGGGCAGCATACTATCTTTCAAGGTTGTTTAATCCGGCTGAATCCAAGTATACTGCCATGGAGAAGACCTGTGCAGCACTAGTATGGGTAGCTCAGAAGCTCAAACACTATTTTCTTGCCCATGAGGTTAGGCTGATCTCTAGAATGGACCCTATTCGTTACCTATTAGAAAAACCTGTCCTTTCTAGCCGATTAGCTCGCTGGCAGAGCTTTCTTTCCCAATTCGATATCACCTTCATCATCCAGAAAGCGATCAAAGGATACGCCATTGTTGAGCATCTTGCTCATTCTCCTATCCCTCGCACTGATTCAATCCAGGATAAATTTCCTGATGAACACCTGGCAGTAATCACTCATCTTCCTTTTTGGTCTCTTCATTTCGATGGTGCTCTAAATTCTCAGGGCCGTGGAATCGGCGCCGTTCTCCTCACTCCAGAAGAAGTGACCATCCCTATTGCTTATCAACTCTCTTTTCCCACCACAAACAATATAGCCGAGTATGAGGCTCTCCTTGCCGGTCTAAAGCACGCCTACTTCATGGGCGCGTGATATCTTAACATAATAGGAGACTCTCAATTGGTGCTGTGTCAAGTTCTATCAACTTATCGCACCCGTGACCCCAAGCTTAAGCCTTATCAAGATCTGGTCACGCTCTTGGCTAGGCAATTCCGGAAGCTCATCTATATTCACACTCCTTGTTCTCAGAACATCCTAGCTGATGCTCTTGCATCGCTTGCTTCTTCTCTTTCATTCCCCCTAAGTCGCGCCACTGAGACCATTATGGTCCAGTGGATGGATGCTCCTTCTCTTCAGGATCTATGGTTTGACAACCTTAGGAAATATGTAGAAAGGAAGGCAGAAAGGGAAGATGTAAAAGAAGTTTTGTTAACTGAGCTTGAAGAGATCATAGAAGAAGAAGAAGAATTGCCGTGGTATTATGAGATTGAGCAGTATTACAGGGATGGTTCCTTTCCTGAGACGGCGAACGTCGAGCAGCGCAAGGCCATTGGAAGAGCCGCCTCCAGATACACGATTATTGTTGGAGAATTGTATAGGCCGGCTCTCAATGGAGTTCTAATGAGGTGTCTAGATGACGATGAGGCTTGGAAGATAGTAGAAGCCGCTCACTCCGGTGAGTGTGGAGGGCACGTAAATGGGCAGGCATTGGCGAAGAAGATTCTTAGGCAGGGCTATTACTGGCCAACCCTAGAAGAAGATTGTTCCACCTATGTCCATAGGTGTGTCCCATGCCAGCTTCATGCCGACAAGATCCATGCTCCTGCTTCTTCTCTCCATCCTCTCTCTGCTCCTTGGCCATTCTCCATGTGGGCCTTTGATATCGTCGGACCTCTTGGTGACCCGAATTCCGCAGTCAAGCAGAAATCCTTCATTCTAACGGCTACAGAATACTTCACCAAGTGGGTGGAAGCTGAAGCTTATGCAGAAATCAAAGCCACCACAGTATGCCGCTTCATCCTGAAGAATATCATCTCGCGGTTTGGAGTGCCAAGTGATATCGTCACCGACAACGGACCTCAATTTGTTTCTCAGGAACTCTGGGACCTCTGTAAGAGATTTAATATTTCATTGCATCATTCATCACCTTACTACCCCCAAGGTAATGGCCAGGCTGAGGCCATGAACAAAACCCTTCTAAAAATCATCAAGAAAACATGTGAGTCACACAAATTTGCTGATTGGGCCGATAAACTGGTAGAAGCTCTATGGGCTTATCGCACCTCCGTCCGTACTCCCACGGGGCAAACTCCTTTTACTCTCGCCTATGGGATGGAGGCGGTACTCCCGTATGAGATCATGATCCCTTCCCTAAGAGTGCACCTAGACAAGGAACTTAATCTCGACGAACGTCGAGAGGCGTTGCTAGTCCAACTGGAACTCTTAGACGAGAAGAGGCTTAACGCCGCCAATCACGTCTCGGTGTATCAAAAACGTGTCTCGCGGTATTTCCAAAAGAAGGTTATTGAAAGAAAATTCTAAGTGGGTAACATGGTTTTGAAGCGCAAATTTATCAGATCAACAGGTCCCAGGTCTAAGCTGCAACCCAACTGGGAAGGGCCGTTTGTAGTTAAGGAAGTCTATCCCGGTAATGCGTATCGTCTAATCAACATGGAGGGTGAGGAATTGCCGAATCTGTGGAATGGGCTATATTTAAAACACTTTTATCCATAGAGTCAAACCAACAACAACCCAGCGGCGGGGTGTGCCTTCACCTGATCGTAAAGGGGGATCTCCGGATCAACATTTCACACACTACACGATCCCCCGTGGTTCGGTTTCATCTTTTGCGCAACACCGTTTCTCCCTTGGTCATGCTTCGGGGAGGGTAAAAATCCTTATTTTTTGTTCTTCTCTCTCGGTTGAACATAGGGGCAAGTGGTGAATAAGGGGGCGAGATCTGATCGAGACTCCCCGATAAAAGAGGTCTCAAATAGGGGCAGTCCGTTATGACCTTATTCCGCAGGACAAAAGAGCAAGAAAAAGACTAAGAAAAGAACTGAAGAAAGAAAGGGGCAGAAATCAAAGCTAAAAGTCCGCACGCTCGAAGCTCTCAAAAGTTTGAAAGTCCCTAAAATGATAAAACTAGGCACTGCAAGAGTGGCAGTACAGTTTCCCCGCGGGACGTTATGAGCCCGGTCGTATGCGTGCCTAGAGCGGATGTAGGTTCGATGACGGACACAAAGTCCCGGCGTAACAGACCAAATTCTTTGAAAAGGGGGTGTCGTAAGAAGAACTCAAGCCCTAAAAACCTCTATACCTACCGCCAGCTTTTCTGCTAAATCTTATTTTATTTTCCAAGGAATGGATTCCACCCCGGGTATGACCTCGGTAGAGACACCGTTAAGCGAAATTGACCATGGCCACTGGCGGTCCCTTTTAGCACGTGTTGGACCTAGGAGACCCCTAGTGAGATGGGAGGTTCCCCGTTGTTAAGTTTAAGCTGGTTTCAAAACCCAAACAAAAAAATCAAATATTTCAAAATCCAAAAAAATCAAACATTTCAAACTCCAAAAAAAATCAGATATTTTAAAATCTAAAAAAATCAAATATTTCAAACTCCAAAAAAAATCAGATATTTTAAAATCCGAAAAATCAAATATTTCAAAATCTAAAAAATCAAATATTTTAAAACCCGAAAAAAAATCAAATATTTTAAATCCAAAAATCTAAAAAAATAAATATTTCAAAATCTAAAAAAATCAAATATTTCAAAAAACTCAAACAAAAAAATCAAATCAAAAAAATTTAAAATTTCAAAATTACAAAAAAGGGTTTTATGATTTGCATTCATAGCTGATAGGATCGGTGCGAAGGATTCAGAGGGGAGGGGTGAATGAATCCCTCCCTTAAAAAACTTTTCGCTCAAACAATATTGCAGAATTAAAACACAGATGGCTTAGAGAATAGAGCAAATATATAAGGCGCGCCTAAACTATCAGCTAGCGGAAGCAGCACAGATAGAAACGAGAATGCTAAGGTAACCTGTGAAGGAGGTAGAAGACAAGGAGCAAAAACACAACCACACTGCACAGAAGATTTTTTAGGTAGTTCGGTCACCAAGACCTACATCCACCCCTCACTCCAAATCGGAGTGAGGCTTCACTAGCTAATGCTAGAACCAACAGACTCAGTCTGCGAACACTTGCTGCCAAACAGCTTGACCAGGGGAACAACCTCCCCTCTTCCTCCCAACCGAAGGGAATCACTAGTGACTCCCAGCCACTAGCAAACCAGAGACCGAGGTCTCTCTTCCTCCACACCAGGAGGGAACCCACTAGTGACTCCCCGTCACCGGCAAACCAGAGATCACAGACCTCTCTTCCTCCAGACCAGGAGGGACCCGACCTCTATCCAGAGAATCAGAAGAACAAAGATAACCAGAGTAACGAAAGGAAAGAAAAACAAGAAATGAAAATAATCACAGCAAACAGAAAGTTGTAAAGTGAAATCACAATTTGGCTCTCGCAGGAGCTGACTGGCCTGGATATGATCCACGGTCCAGTATGAACTGATCTGCTGATGAAGCTTCTTATCTCTCGATCTCTCTTCTTCTTACTCTTCTTTTACTTCTCTGCTTCTTTCTCTCACTGTCTTCTCTTCTTCTCTCAATCCTCACGAGCTCTCTCTCTTTCTCTTTTTCTTATGCTGCACTCTTCTTTCTTCACTCACAGTCTCGATCAACCCTCTTCCTTCTTGATCGTCTTCTACAGATGAAGAAACTTCATATATATAGCAGCAGCAACTAGGGCGTGTGTCTTCCACATCTCCCGCCCAATTGACTCTGCCACGTGTCAGCATCTCAGCTCCTTGGATCACGTGCCAGGTGCCAACCTCGGATCACGTGCCCAGACACCTGCAAGATTAATTAAACGTTCAGTCGATGAATAATATCAGCTAAAGACAGTGTACAGACTTTATTCAGCAGGCAAGACAATGGATGTATAGAGTTAGTCGTGTGAAGGAGGACGAGTGTATAGACTTGATAACATATGCTGTAGAATGCATATGATGCAGTGTATAGGCTTGATGAAAACAATGCATGCACAATGATGAAATGTTCAGACTTTGCTAAAGACTGCCAGTCGATGTATAGACTTGCTGCGACAGGCTGCCTGACCATGTATGGACTTTGCCAAAGGTAATGCATGTGGCAATGTTCAGACTTTGCATATGCACACCAGCGAGTGTATAGACTTGGCTACGGCATCAAAGCAACATATCGATGTACATACTTTGGCTTGAACAATGCACAATGCACATATGGATGTACAGACTTAAAGTGGCATGCAGTGCAGGCTGTCAACAATGTATAGACTTCGATGCATGCTGTGGGACACAATGTATAGACTTTGCGGCAGGCAGCTGGACGTTGCATAGACATGCTGTGCAGGCTGTGGGACGCAATGTATAGACATTAGGTAATGCATGCGATGCAACACAATGTATAGGCTTAGTTGCTGTAGAGACTAGCAAATGCATGAAGTAGCAAGCCAATGTATAGACACTACTGTATGGACTTTAAGCGAACGCTGTACAGACTTGACAATTGATGTATGAACATTACAGAGGGGAATGTACAGACTTTTGAAAGCTTGAACACTGCTATGTATAGACTTTGTACATTGAACGACAAAGCATGCTGTACAGACTTTGAGCGTTGTATAGACTTTACGAAGCACATGCCAAGGCTGTACAGACTTCAGACTTTGAACGTGTGTGCTGTGAACGATGTATACACTTGGCCCTTGAAGGATGTACAGACTTGAAGAACCGAAGCCCACGATGTATAGACTTGGCGTTATGAGGCATGCAGGCTGTATAGACTTGCGATGCCATGAAGACAATGTGTAGACTTGTGAAGCTTGAGGCCAATGTACAGACTTGGTAAGCCTGAACCAATGTACAGACTTGGAAACCCTGAGCCAATGTATAGACTTGAAACGAAGACCAATGTATAGACTTCAATGAAAATGCCAAGACCATGTACAGACTTGAAAGCTTCGAAGCACACGATGTTTAGACTTTATGATGCATACGCCAAGACTGTACATACTTGAAGAGACGATGCACTGTAGGCTGCCAGACTCTGTACAGACTTGCATCTTCAGACGCTGACAGAGACGGTCCACTGTATAGACTTCAAGTCCAAGTGAGACAGTGGATGTACAGACTTGGGCTGTACAGACTTTGACTCAAATATGCATATGAGACGCTGAATAAGACGCAGCTATGTATAGACTTTACAGTGAATGCATATGCCAATGTACAGACTTAGAAGTGAAAACCAATGTATAGACTTGAACATCTTCAAGGCACAATGTGCAGACTTTGCCTATATGCAGTGTGTAGACTTGATGTGTAGCTAAAGCAGCGAACGTAGGAAAAGGTTGGAATGTATAGACTTACGTTTGATCAGCAATGTATAGACTTCAACTAAGCAAGCTACAGTGCAATGTCTAGACTTAATGATGCATGCGATGTATAGACTTTGGAATGCTTGAAGCGATGTACAGACTTGGTGAGCGCCAAGCAATGTACAGACTTGGAAACCGATGACTCATGCAAGCTACAGGACAACGTGTAGACTTGACGAATGGCTTGAAACACAGACACACTGCCAATGTATAGACTTGGATGCCCGAAGGCAATGTGTAGACTTGGATGCCCAAAGGCAATGTATAGACTTGCACAGTGCTGCCAATGTGCAGACTTTGCCTACATGTGAATGTATGGACTTTGTGACACAATGCAACAAGGCTCTGGACGATGTATAGACTTCACGTTCAATATGCAACAGGTGTATAGACTTGAACAAAGCGTGAAGCACAATATGCAAGAATGTATAGACTTGGAAGTGAATTTGTGTGCGAGACAATGTTAACTCTGTACAGACTTAAGCAATGTGCAGATAGGACATCAAATGCAGTGAGCATGCAACAGTGTATATACTTGGGTGTGTGTGTGCATGCTAGAAGCAATGTATGGACTTAAATGATCGTGTGAGCATGCAGCAGCCAATGTATAGACATGCGAATCTTGGGGGGTCGACCCATCTAAGAGGGGGGTCGACCCACTTCTGTCCAGATGTCAGATAGAACAGCTGAATGCCATTCACAAGCACACATTCACAAATACATGAACACATATGAATGATTCACAAATACATGAACACATATGAATGCACTTAAATGAATCAACAAGGTCTTTCATGCACACATGCATATGGTGACTTATAGTGTTTGCTATCATCAAAACCAATCATCAAGACCACAGGGGCACAACAATAGCATCCATTGCATTCATCATCATTTCATTTGCCTATTTAATAAGGCTTACCCCCCTTGACCAAAAACCAAGAAATGGTTATTTCCTAACTTGCTACAGGCAAGGGGTTAAGCCTAAAACAGATTTAATCTGTCTTTTCTGTTTGCGTTTGTGTGTGTGCAGGGACAGGTTGAAGTTCAAGGCTCAACACTTCAGCCTTCACGCAGTTAGTTGTCCATCGTGTTATTTCAACGGTCTTGGTCGGACCGTCCACCCATTTACACAGTTTTAAATCAACACCGCTCAACTCCCTTCTATCAAACCTACTGTAAATCTGATGCACAACTTCGAGAGAGCTGTCCTAATCTCTGAGCGGTCTATGTGTGACCGCATAAATGCTGAAATCATATCCCAACTCACTCATTCAGACCAGCAAAGCCCAAACTCAACTCAAATCAAATCATTAGCTTTATTCATTCCTATCAAACTCTCTAAGCACAAATCTCTACATCAATACCATCAAGAAGAAGAAAGAAAATCACTCAGTCCTCCACTGGGCATCCCCACGAGGATGAATCTCTCTCAGCTCTTGTGACGCACTTTTCGACACGCACATTTGTTTGTTTTCTTTAAGTCAGTTTATTCGGTGGGTTTATTCATTTATTAAGTGTGTGGGCGTGCCAGTCACCTAGGTGATGATTTATTGTGCGCTCGATCTGACTAATCAGACGATGGTGTGGTTCGTGTCGGGACCAAAACCCGCCGCGCCATAAAGGTCACATCGTCATTTACATCCCCTCGGAGAGGGGAACACCCTTGATTAATCGCCAGGAATCAGGGCCTCATGGCCAGAAAACTATATCGAGAGAAACAAGCCGATAGCGGTCTCGAATCAGTCGGAAAGCCCTATGTCTAGGGAAGCAAGCATTCGAAATATGTCGGTCACTCAAGGGACCATTTTGATATTCGGACGAGCGTCCGGCTTCAGAGAATCGTGATCGTCACGGGGAAAACTGGAGCATATGTATGCCGGGGGTACGTCAAGTTTATTGTTAAAAGGGATAGGAGACATTCGGATGAATCCCAGTTAGAGTGGTCGAAAATCAGTGAGTTTATTGGCCCGGTGCGAGATCGAGTCAGGACCATTCCGGGGGCACCTCCTGCGGTCCAAACGAGGCTTGCGTGGGCATCGTTAATATTTCTGGTGCCGAAGGGCAGCGGGAAAGTGTCCTGGGACTAGATTCCAAAATAAAGACGTGTACAGAGATAGCTGACTATAGGCCTAGGATGTGGGTCAGGCAATGACCATGGTTGGGGCGAACCCAAGGTCCAAACGTGACTCACGAAGGTCTTATTGATATTCCCATACGTAGGGTTCGGGGAGGACGAGAGCCGCCTCATTCCATCCAGATTTTTGTCAGTCATTCATGGACCCCTTTATGTTCGGACAAAGGTCCATATTGAAGGCACGGTGTAGACGGAAACAAACCCGTACAAATGTATGCCAAGAGTACGGCAAGTTTAATGCAAGTGCGGGATTAGATCCCGGTATATATGTCAGTCACTAACGGACTATACATTGTTCGGACGAGAGTCCGCATTTGAAGCATCGAAGACGACGACAAAACCGTATGAATGTCTACCGCGAGTACGGCAAGTTTAATGGGATTGCAGGATTGGATCCCGATAGAAGTGGGTCAAGCTGACAGATTATTGGCTCGAGACGGTTTTAGACTATGGCCATGTCGGGGATTCCGAGGTCCACATCTGATACCACAGGGCATCGTTGCTTTTCTCTTCATACACAGTCCGAGGGAGCGAACTATTCGGTGTGGAGCCCGAACTCGCCATCGTGCGCCCTCGCACGCGGTTCGACCTGCCTGGTCAGGTCGCGGGGGTCAAGGGGGCAGCGCCCCTTGCGGGGGTTTCCGGGGGTGGAGCCCCCGGTACAAAATTTTGATTATAAGAGTAATTCATTATGTTGTTTATTCTCATGAGGATGATTCATGTTCTTTCACTCTTATTTATTAGTTTAGTTCCCTTCTTTTGTTTTAGTCATTAGTTTCAAACATTTTCTTCTATTTAGCTAATTTATGTTTTCTTTTACGGGGCACGCCGGTTTAATGAGATAGAAGAGGCGCGCCGGTTAAAAGTGCTAGGGGGGGCACACCGATTTAATGGGTGCAAGAGAGGGGCGCGCCGGATAAGGCCAAGAAGAGGGGGCGCGCCGGATAAGTCCAAGAAGAGGGGCGCGCCGGATTAGGGGCACTATTCATTCCAATACTTTGAAAGTGGTTTTGAGTGTAGAGTTAAACCGGCGCGGGGGGGGGGGACCGCGCTGGATAAGCCCACGTCGGATTAAGAGCACGCCGGGATAGCTTCTATGAGGTTTTCTTTCATTCTTGTTGGCTCTGTTTCTTCTTTCTTTCAACCGTGAGCTACTTTGATGACTGATTTATTCATCTTATTGATGGATTAAGCTTGTGGAAAGAAAGTTTAAGTATTTTATTTATTTGTTAGGATTAATTAGCATGAGGATTCAAGTGTTTCGTTAAGAGGGGTTTGTGCAGGAACTGGGAGGTTCAGTTGTGATCAGGGGCTTCAAGCATGTGTAGCTCTGGCCCTCAGAGAGTAGTTTATTTATTCGTTCTGGTATGCGTTTGGTTCTTATCGTTCTTGGCCCTGGCAAAAATTGGGCAGCATCTCCTCCGTACTGAGGCTTGCCAGAGACAAATAGAGGAACACCAAACGGATTGCTCCGGGGTGAACCTCAAAATGCAGACCTCACGGCGGTCCGATAACCCAAATGTGAGTGTGGAAAAGCTCGAGGACTAGCCTTCAAGAGCTCCCACGACTCACGAGTGATGATTCCTCAAAGTGGGACAAATGTGTGTCACGAAAGGCTATGAATGTTCATCCATCATGTGGATTCCTTTGAAGGCCATGCCACGGAAAGGCAGGCTTCAAAGACCCCGGATGAATAGAAGGTGAAATAGGGAAAGAAGAAGCTAGACAAAGAATCGCGTTTACCAAAAGGGCCTTCTGTTTATTCATCCACCAAAGGGGGAAAACGACTCAAACCCAAGAGATTTCATCTCAAAAGAAGAGAAATACATTGCAGAGGGAGAAAAGGGAAAGAGATACATGGACGGGGGGAACAGAGCACAAGCTCTTCCCCCCCAGCTCCCCACTCGCTCTCACCCTCACTCTTTCACTCTTTCCTTCACCTCTCCAGCGTGGATGGATGGAGTTTTTCTTCTCTTCGGGTGGCCTTCTCTTCTTTCTTCAGTCACCCTCCGGGGGTTCGAGCTTCTCTCTCTTTTTGCTATGTCGAACATGCAGAGTATATATAGCCGGCTGCCCTTTCTTCGCTCGGACGGAAAGAACTCCCGCCATCTTCCTCCTCGTTCGTTGAGGCATCCGGAGTTGACATGCCGCGGCGTCGTCTGTTGATTTGCGCAGTACGCTGGCATTTATCCGAGGACGGGATGTTTGCGGGTTTGCCGGAAGATCTGCTGCTGCTACTCCGCCCATCGATGCTTGCCTTCGCCGTTGATGCTACTGCGTTGTCGAACGGAGGTCGAGACAGAGCTTTAGAGCATTGAATGCCCGTGGAGAAAGGGATTCAGAGCATTGAATGCCCTCTTGGCACCAGGCTGATGCGAAAATAGGGTATCGGCTGGCGGATGGGATGGCTTTTGAGTTAAACCGGCGCGGTGTTGTGCGCGCCGGATTAACAACACACTAAGAGGCGCGCCGGTTTGTAGCCAAGATGGGGCGCGCCGGTTTAAGGCCCAAGCAAGGGCGCGCCGGTTTAAGTGCAGGCTGCGCCGATTTAGACTTCGTCTCGGCTTTGCGGCTATTCGAACGGATGCTTGTCCTCCTGTGTTGCTTTAGTCGTAATGCACCACCGTCGGGGTGTTTAGTTCAGGGCCTCCGAATCCCGATTCGGAACTTTGAGTGATCTCCGACGCTTGCCGAACATGTGTTCGAATTCCTGAGTTTCTTTTGATTCGGCCTTCGGCAATGCTGACCGGAGAGCCGGGGTCATCCCTTCAGCCCGAGGGGCTTCTTTGTTGGGTGGCGGAGCACCGGGTAGGTATTCGTCCTGCTTGGAGGAGGCATAGGGTTTACTCGGCCCTTCCGTCTTCGACTTGCTCTCGAGTGCTGAGACGTGCATGCCGCATGATCATTATCATTTTTTTGACGTCCACAAATGCCCGCCACTCGTGGGTGGTGCAAGAGAGGGACGAGTGCGCGGGGCCTGCGAGTGTAGAGTTCTTCGATAGGATATCTGTTCTTCCGAGCCAGTGGGATGCTAGTCCGGTGCGAATTCACGGGAAAGTGCTCACTCCTTCATCGAAGGGATGAGGGGATCGCTTCACCACATATGCACGTGGACCGACATGTCAGAGTGGGGGTTTAGTCATCAGCATGGGGGAATGCCGAAGCGAGAAGGAAGGGCTTATGCGTCGTCCCAGGCAGAAGGGCCCAAAATGATTTAGATAAGGCCAATCCCAAGGGGGAGTTGGTGACTAGTGCTGGGTTTAGGAAAATTGTTCATTCATCGACTCGGACGGAAGGTCCGAGTCAAGCAAGGAGGGGTTTCTTTGTGTTCATGGACTTGGCCAGAAGGTCCGAGCCAAGCAAGGAGGTTTTTTTTTGTTCATCGACTTGGACAGAAGGTCCGAGCCAAGCAAGGAGATTCTTTTTGTTCATCGACCTGGACGGAAGATCCGGGCCACGGGTTTGTTCGTCGGTGGTACTTGGAAATGTAATACTGAGGTGGTTTATTCATTGACCCGGGGTTAGCGCCAAAGAAAGGTTCTTTTTGTTCATAGAACCAGACGAAAGGTCTGGGCCATTGGTTTTTTCATCGGTGCCGACGGGGAGTCAGATGCCGACGTGGTTTATTCGTTGAGACGGGGCTAGTGCCAAAGCAATGGTATTTTTCATTTATAGAACCAGACGAAAAGTCCAGACCACACGTTTTATGCGTCGGTGGGACTGAAAATATTTTGATCTCCGGCGGGACTTGACGAGTCGACATCCCTCGGAGGCTTCGATGATGATTTTTTTCCTTCTCTTCTTTTTTTATTTCTTTTTATTTCTTCTCCTTTTCTTCTTCTCTTCTTTCTTTCTTTTTCTTTTTTTTTCTTCTTTTCTTTCCCTTCTTTTTCTTCTTCTCTTCTTCTCTCTCTTTTTTTTTCCTTTTTGAACAACTTTGGGTAGCTACCGGCGTGGATGCCGATAGTGAAGAGCTGTTGGCTCGGATGCCAATAGTTGGAAGCTGTCGGCCTGGGTGCCGGTAATTAGGAAGCTGTCGGCTCAGGGGCCGATAATTGAAAGCTGTCGGCTTGGATGCCGATAGTGAGAGAGCTGTCGGCTAGACGCCGATAATGACATAGCTATCGGCTAAACACCGATAATCAGATAGCTGTCGGCTAAACGCCGATAATCAGATAGCTGTCGGCTTGACGCCGATAATGAGATAGCTATCGGCCAAACGTCGATATTGAGATAGCTGTCGGCTCGGAGGCCGATCGTTGAAAGCTGTCGGCTCGGAGGCCGATAGTTGAAAGCTGTCGGCTCGGAGGCCGATAGTTGAAAGCTGTCGGCTCAGGGGTCGATAATTGAAAGCTGTCGGCTCAGGGGCCGATAATTGAAAGCTGTCGGCTCAGGGGCCGATAATTGAAAGCTGTCGGCTCAGGGGCCAATAATTGAAAGCTGTCGGCTCGGGGGCCGATAATTGAAAGCTGTCGACTCGGGGGCCGATAATTGAAAGCTGTCGGCTCAAGGGCCGATAATTGAAAGCTGTCGGCTCGGGGGCCGATAACTGAAAGCTGTCGGCTCAGGGACCGATAATTGAAAGCTGTCGGCTCAGAGGCCGATAATTGAAAGCTGTCGGCGTGGGAGCCAACAATTAGGAAGTGAGTCACGAGGGCAGAGAGGAGGGTTTTTTCCTTTACCGGTCTGGACGGGTGGCCCAAATTGAAAGGGATTTGTCGCCCAAAGGGACGGGGAGGAGAGTTTGTTGATTCGACAAGGGTGTTCGTCACCCGGAGGGATGGAGAGAAGAATTTGTTGATTCCGAAAAGGATATTCATCGCCCGAAGGGATGGAGAGGTGGTCAAGTCGCTGACACAGGCTAGTGTTAGCGCAAGGAAAAGGGGATGATTCCTTACCCGAATGGCAGGCTCGGGCCAGGGTGAAAGGTTGTTTCATTCTTTAATGCACCGGGGGTACCAGCTGTATGAAGGGTCTTTTAATTCCTTGGCTGGACGGAAGGTCTGAGTCAGAGTGGAGAGAATTCTTTTTATTCTCCGACTGGACGGTAGGTCCGAGCCAAAGTGAAAGGATCTTTTTGTTCTCTAGCTGGACGGAAGGTTCGATCTAGAGTGGAGAGAATCTTTTGTTCTCTAGCCGGGTAGAAGGTCCGATCTAGAGTGGAGAGAATCTTTTTGTTCTGCGGCTGGACGGCAGGTCCGAGCCAAAGTGAAAGGATGTTTGATGCGGGACGGACAGAGGGATGGACTCTTCGTGATGCGGACCTCGGACTCTAGATGGAGGTGCGACCAGCAACATACGAATATGAGAGACACTTCGGCCTGGCACTAGGAGTTCCTATGGGCTATACGTCGCTAACGGAAATGCAAGCGCACTCGTTGTCCCAAGCGAGGGAAACGCGGATTGTGCACGGTTGAGGAACTGGCAGAGTTCAAAGGTAGTCGACTCACTTCCGGACTCGGATCGAGCCACGGGACGGGTCACTCTCACACTCACAGCGGTGACATGGACTCACGGGTTAGTTCCTATCGCACTCGGCAGTGGCCTAAGATCATATACTAAACTAGCAAATGAATGCCAAAGAGTTTCGATCGTTACATCCATGCTCCCGGCGTGGGGAAGACAACCCCAGCCAATCTCGGACTCCCGGTTAACAAAAGTTTACAGTCGTACAAAAGTTTGACCCACTCCACGCAGGGAGGTAACAGGTCACATGTGGGGCCCGGGAGTCACGACAATCGGGTTGATGGGCAGCATCTTGATGTCGTCCCGGCGGTGCCGAACCCGCATTTTGGTGCTGCCGGGACGGCGCGATCTACGGGTCAGTGGGGCCCACGGACCTCTCCAACCTCCGGCTCTGGTGGGGTGGGGCCCGCTGTGATGGGGACCCCTAGTGGCGCGCCTCCCTGGACGACGGTCGGTCGAAACACCGGTCGGAGACCGATCGGCTCCGATCTCCAAGCGGGGAAGTTGCTGCCCACGGACTTCTGCTTCTATTTTTCAGCGTGCGGTCCGGCGAGATCGGCCGCTGCGATCAATCCCGATGTTGGATCGAAGCTCATGAGGTACCGTTGGAAAGCTCTTTCGAAGTAATTCAAGCTAGGACCAGAGAGATGAACTGGATCTGCACGGATCTGGCCTTTGTTGATTTTTGAAGTTGCTGTTGGACAGTTCCAGAAATCTCAGAATAGCAGAGCAATTTCCTGAGAACTGCCTTTGACCGTGGGGTAGACCTCAAATTCAGGCTTCGAGCTCTTCAAGAAAGTTATAGAGAGGAGGGAGTGGAAAACAGAAATATTTTTTATGAAAGGTTTTGTTGAGATTTGGGTGGAGAAACGTATTTTAGACTAGCGGGTGGTCGGATCTGTACTAAGGTAGACAGAACTGTAGATGGATCTGAAAGTGAATTTTAGAAAATAGATGGAGGCCTTTGGAAATTCCACTAAAAATTTGATGTGGAGAGGAAGGTAGACAGAACTGCCAATAAAATTGGGGGCTATAAAAAAAATCAAAAAGGGGACCAAGAAGGCGAAACTCAGGGTGGCTGTGACTGGATCTGAACAAAAGGCAGAACTGGTGGGTGGAGATGCACGAAAATGGAAAATTATAAGACGGGGCTATAGCTTTCTTTCAATTTTTTTTGGAGGGTTATGATGAACCCTAGAATGTACCCTGAAAATATCAGCTCCTGAAGATGATAGAATTGAGAGCTAAAATTCTCGGAGTGGCCTTCTGTCCAGCAAGACAGAACATAGACAGAACTTCCGACGGTGGCTCGTGGCGGCTCGATGGCGGCACGAACGGCGGCGGCGGCACCAGAGATGAAGATCAGAGATAGAGGGGAAGGGATAGAGGGGTTCACAACTAGGAGTGTCAATGGATCGGATCTGGGTCGGATCCTTCATAATCCGAATCCGGATCCGATAAGCTAAGATCTGAATCCGACCCGGATCCAGAATGAAACAATATTTCGGATCCGGATCTGACCCGAATCCAAACTTTAACTTTTGGATTCGGATCTGATCCGAAATCCTAATTTTTATATCTTGTAAGATAGATCCAAATTTGTATGCTTGAAATGGATCCAAAAATAAAACATATATACAAATTACTGAACAGAACACACTTGAAATGGATCCGAAAACAACACATATACAAATTCCTGAACAGAACACACTTGAAATTTTGTATAGGCAATGAAACCAGAGGATCCGAAAACAACACATATATACAAATTGCTGAAACCAGAGGATCCAAAAATCTAGATTAACTGTATATGGACACAAAGACTGTGATGCCCATTCTCCTCTAAAGGCTCTAAGTGAGAAGCTGAGGCTTCCACTCTTGTGAAGTGAATAGAGTGCTTCACCTTCTTTTCAAGTTTTCTCTGTTGTGTCAGCATCAACATGGTATCCAGCTTGATGAATCTTATCTCGGACCTTTAGCAACATAAAATTAAAAGTCATTCTGTAGAGCTCATCTATAAGGTAAAATCTAGATTGACTGTATATTATCTTCAAACTTATCTTGACAAAGCTCTCTCTCTCACTATTTTTTTTACTATATCTCATCAGGTTAGAGAGATTCTATATCAGTCTCATCAGTTTCTTGACAAGAGTAAAGACTACATTGTGACCGAACAGCAAGACCCCTTGTGTGTTTCCAACTGCACACTTGCATCACAAGCCTCACTACATTAGAAGTGTGAAGCAGAGTGCACAACTTAAAAGAAAATCAAGCATCACATATGCATTTAAAGAAAACTGCATTGAAGGCAAGAATAACTACAGTGGAATTTTGATGGCCCAAATTAATCACTTCCTGCAGAGAAAATTAGTCCTCACAAAGCATTTCAGCATTGCTTTCCTCCGAGAGATATGCAAAACATTTGCTCTGCCAACACCTGTTTAAGTAGATCTAAGATTAAACATGATCTGTTTAAGGAAAAACAATACAAACCAAACAGATGTTCTTCAGATGGGTCCTTACCAGCCTACTCGATTGCGTGAATATGATGTTTCAGGCCAAAACTCAGATCCGAACCCAAAAAAAGCATTGAATTCGAGTCAGGTTTTCGGATCCCGACTATTCATTGACACCCCTACAGAGAGGTCATTTTTTACCTGAGGGTCAGAGGCAACAGCAGGAGCTGAGTCCACGATGCAACCCTTAATCTTCCTCATCAAAGATGGATCTTGTTTCTGAAAATTCTCAAGAATAACTCCATACCTGCAATTAGGTGCATAATTATCTTAAAACACTCTTTCAAACATCACCAAAAATGGAATGCAGGAAAATTAAAGAACGAACTAAAAATGTAAGCATGGGCATGGGACAAAGAGAGAAGACCCTCACGTTACACATTGCAAAAATGTTCATGAGACAGTAACACTAAAATATTGTCAGAGATTCTCACCTTGCTGTAGAAGTGGTTTTGCATGTCAAAAGAACATGTGTACGCAATTTAATTAATACCTCAAAAGGAGCATTTATTCATGTATATAAGCTTTCTTACAACAAAAACAACCATTGTTAGTATTTGACAAATGAACAAAAACAAACATAAACCAATAAAATTCCAAGATATAAGGAAAAAAAGAGACAAAGATGGCTTTATGACATAAAATTCCACACGCAATTTAATGATCTTCGGAAGAAGGATCTTCTGCTCCATGCGTGTACACAGACATCCAAAATATTGCATAAGCTTGCAGGGGAATCTACCACAATACTCAATTTTGGTCGTCCAGCATAGTCCAAAAACTTTCTACTGACCCCAAAGTGGACTTTCAGCTATATATATATAGTCCTAAACTTGGGATATCCTAAACTTGGGATATCACTCTTCCGTAGTCCTTATCATTTTACCAGTTCAATGGATCCCATCGACAAAACAACAAAAAAGAAAAAGATTGATCTGGTACTAATCAGTCAATAGTCAGCAACAAAAAAATACAAAGTAACAAACTCGAGAAGGGTAAATTCAAGCCACAGTATTGACTATGCATTAATAAAAGCACATAAAAAGAAGTTATAATCTAGAGAATTTGCCAGAAAACCATGCTATGCAGTCTACTTACAATGTTGTACAAATGTAGTCCTATGTGCATCTCAATTATATGCCAATTTTCTAAGCTTGCATGTATATAGATGAACAACATATGCATAAAATTTAACTTCATATCTACTGTACCATAAATTTTTTGCTGCCAACAGACAAATGCCAAAATTATTGGAACACATCACAACAAAACACTTGTTGTTAGGAGCAATATCCATAAAGATATTAACTAAGGATGGATCAGAAAGGATCTTCCAAAGATTCAAGTTGCCGGTTCATGGGTCTTTCCCAGAAACAGTTGTTACCTCACTTTCCATATCTAATTCACCTTACAAGATTGGAGGAGTCTCTTGGTCCATTTGAGTTTAAAGGGAAAAGTTATACATGCCTTTAATTGATTGTTTGCAATACATGAAACGTGGTCCATGCTCAGCTGTGGGTTTTTGGAAGGAAGCAAACCATCAAATTTGATAAAAAGACTAAACATAGTAACTGCCTAAAGGTGATTGAGATTATTAGACAAAATCATGTAACAGCTGCCCGCTTCTGGCTCACAGTTTCGTTGAGTTATTAGTTTGGGATTTTGTGTGCGTCGGTGCATATGTGCATAGGGTCCTGATACCTGTAACAGAGCCATTCAAGGCATGTTTCCCACATAGATGAGGAATGGATTCTTTCTAATATTTTATCAACTACAATACATCAGAACCTAAACATGGGCCCAACAGCTATACACGGTGTTTTGTCATATGACTCACTGCCCAGTTGTCAATATATTGCATATCAGTTTGTGTGCATAGCATGCATCTTTCCGGATATCTTTACCACAAATGAACCCAGAAAATTGGGGTCTCGTCTAAACACCTTTGCCGCCCTGGTGAGCCGATCTCCACTTTCCCCGACGTAAATGTTCAGGACGAGCTTCTGCACCTTGATCTCCTACATCAGATTCGAGAGCTTCTTCTCCGACGCCTGCAAAGCGCCATAAAGAATAACTACTAGTGAGGCGCGACGACGAGAGGAAAGAAGAAGAAGAAGAACAAAGAAAAAAGGGGAAGAACGCCCGAAGGGGTTTAAGGAAGGCGTCGACCATCGCTCCCTATTTGATGCAAGGGGGTTGGAGGAAGAGGAGTGTGGGGGAGATCAACATACCCTAGAGGCACAGATCGTGTCCTCATCTCTGAGATCAACATGCCCTAGAGGCAACAGCAGGAGCAAACGCCAAAGACCACAGCTTTACCTGTAGCAGGTGCCACCTTGCTATGTATAGATATTAAGAAGGAGATTAGGAGGAAAGCGAGGTCGTCGCCGTCGTGAGCAGCCGAAGGAGAGCGAGGTGCCGTCGCCGCCACAAGTGAGGTCGTCGCCGTCGTGAGCAGCCAAAGGAAAGCAGGTACCCGATCGTCGTTGTGAGATGCCACTGGTGGCCGGTCGCCACAGCGTTGCGGAAGACGCGAGAAAACCCTAGGAGGGAGGCCGCGACACGAAGCGCTGTTGATGGATGGAGTGGCAAGCCAGTGGGGTTGCTCGCCCGGTCGCCCCGAAAGGAGAGGGCCTTTATGGCGCCCCGAGACCTATCCGAAATCTGGGATTTCGGATCAAAACAGCTCCGCCCCGAATATTATTATGGGAATCAAATAAGTATTTACGGATCGAAATTTTGGATCCAGATCGGATCAGACTTTCAGATCCGAAGGATCCATTGACACTCCTATTCACAACCCTGAAATGCAGAGGATGGGGGAAGAACACCAGAGGAGAGAGAGGGGGGGTGCAAATGGCTCTTGGGCATTCAATATTTTCTTCTCTTCATTAATTCCAAATAATAGAAATACAAGGCTTATATAATAAATGGAAAAAGATCAAGAATACCCTCAGATCTAAGATCTGGAGGGGCAAATAAGGGACATCACATTTGGTTCAAACAAAATAAAAAAAGAAATTCCTAATTAAATCTAATGGGGGGGGGCGCCCCCTTGACCAAGGGGGAGGGTAGGTGGCCTACCCTTGACCTTTTAACTCCTTTGTCTCCCATGTGTCTAATTAGCATTCAAACCTTCTAGATGGCCACCTAGGATGGTTGACCAGCCCCACATAGCTTAGGTGGACAAATGGGAAAGGAGGGAGGACCCCCTAGCTGGACCTACTACACATTTGCACAAAAACCCACTAAGGCTTACAATTACGTACTCATATAATACAAGGGTATACATACAAATATGAAAAGACATAAATGCAAACAAAAGGTGGACAGTCTTGCTTCGATGTCCCCATCAATGTTTTTGTTCTCTAGCCGGAGGGAAGGTCTGATCTAGAGTGGGGAGAATCTTTTTGTTCTCTGGCTGGGCGATAGGCCCGAACCAAAGTGAAAGGAATCTTTTTATTCTCTAGCCGGACGGAAGGTCCGATCTAGAGTGAAAGGATCTTTTTGTTCTATAATCGGACAGAAGGTCCGATCTAGAGTGGAGAGAATCTTTTTGTTCTCTGACTGGACGGCAGGTCCGAGCCAAAGTGAGAGGATCTCTTTATTCTCTAGCTGGACGGAAGGTCCAATCTAGAGTGGAGAGAATCTTTTTTGTTCTCTGACTGGACGGCAGGTCCGAGCCAAAGTGAAAGGATATTTTTGTTCTCTAATCGGACGGAAGGTCCGATCTAAAGTGAAAGGATCTTTTTGTTCTCTAGTCGGACGGAAAGTTCGATCCAGAGTGAAAGGGGTCTGTTTGTTCTCTGGCTAGGCGATAGGACTGAACCAAAGTGAAAGGATTTGATGTTCTTCAATGCACCGGGAGTACCGGCTATGGAATCTGAACCCGGGAAAGTGGACCGCAAGGGCCAGAATCAGTGTTACGGAAGTAGGCCGTGAAGGCTGAAATCGGGGAAGCGAACTACAAGAGTCGCAATCGGGAAGCTGGCTACACAAGCCGAAATTGGGGAGCAGGCTATGAGAGCCCAGATCGGGGAAGCAGGCTGCGGAAGCCGAAGCTGGGAGATTAGCAAGCCGCAGGGGCAGGAAGTAGGCCGTGAGGGCTAAGATTGGGCTGTACGAGCCAGAACTGGGAAAGCAGGCCGCAATAGCCGAAATTGAGTTTTTTTATTATTTATTTCTTTATTCAAGCATGCAGGCATTCGACAACGGGCATAACATAAGTATAAATAAGACAGCTCCCTCTACAGGGGATGGGATAGGGACATCGCCCGTAATTCGCAAATGTGGTGCGGGCCACGAGGCACGATTGAGGGGTGGTGCACCCGTCAAGAGGATATCGCATGTCTTGCATGCATAGCTTAAATTCACGCATTTCACCCGAGGCAATTCTTTATGGTGTGGAGGAGCAAACATGTGAACAAAAGGTTCTAAACATAGGGATATGCATGTTTTCTAAGTAACACTCGAGGGTTACTCTAGCGCCTACACATAGGTTTCAGGCTTTCGATTTCGATAGCTACGCACAGCCCCATCTGTTTATTTTGGTAGTAGATTTTACCGTTCGACGCGAGTCTCCTCAGGTGTCTCAATGGGGATTCCCGACTACTAGGATTCATCCTTATCATAATTTTATTGCGGATTCCACCGTTTGATGCGAGTTTCCTCATGTGTCACAATGGGGATTCTCGGCTATTAGGCTTCATCCTTATTGAAATTCGCTTCACCATTTCACGCGAGTCTCCTCATTTATTTCAGTCGAGATTCCCGGCTACTCGGATTCACATTTCTCTCCCTTTTTTTGCATCATTTTTCTTTTCTTTCTTTTTTTAGTGGGGGTAGGCAGCTTTTTCCTCACGATTACCTTTCATGCGAGTGCAGAAATTCAAGCATCCGCAGAGTGCTAAGAAGAAAGTCAGGCAATCCCTATGGTTGAAGACCATTGAACACATTAAACGTGAAGTGTGGGAGTGTTGCCTCAGGTTTATTTTATGAGTTGGGCTTAACAGTTTGGCCATGACTCTTCCCCTTGACGTGTGCACCCGCCATAATTGGGTTCCCTTTGAGCGTATGCCGTGACGCACGCGCATCCGGAATCGGGGTAGCATTATTATTTAGCAAGGAAACAAGGTCCTAAAAAATTCCAAGGAGGTGCATCTTATTTTATATTATAAGCAAGCATTCAAGCAGGGCAGCCAAGAAAAAATTTTTTTTTTTTGTCTTTTTTTCTTTTTTATGTAAGAACATACTGCCGTTACGTATAAGTGTAGTGGTAGTAAAAGTATTAGGGGAGCAGACCACAAAGGGCCGAAAGGATATTAGGGAAGCGAGCTATAGAAGCCAAAGGACATTAGGGGAGCAGGCCATGAGGGCCAAAAGATGCAGGGAAGTAGGCAAGAAAAGCCGAGGGGCATAAGGGAAGCATGCTGTAGAAGTCGGGAGATGCTTGGAAGCGGGCTACAAAGGCCAAAGGTTGGAGGAGCAGGCATCGAGAGCCAAAATTGGGAAGCATGCCACGAAGGCCAAAGGGAAGCATGCTACAAGAGCCAGAATTGGGAAGCAGGCCATGAAGGCCAAAAGAAAGTAGGCTACGAGAGCTAGAATTGGGAAGCGGGCCGCAAGAGCCAAAATTGAGAGAGCAGGCTATAGAAGCCAAAGTATGGGAAGCGGGCTGTGAGAGTCGAAAAAAGGGGTCCCTTTTTGTTCTCTGGTCGGGGAAAGATCCGAACAAGAGTGAAAGGATTTCTTTAATTCTCTGGCCGGGGAAGGACCCGAACCAAAGTGAAAGGGTATTTTTGATTCTGTTGTGTCCCTGTGATTTTGATGATAGCAAACACTATAAGTCATCTTTTGTTTGAATCTGCATATAAATCTGTTTGTGTTGCATTGTGTTGCATATGCATGTTTCATTGAACATCTTATCTGAATGACATAACCAACGAACAGGCTGAGGCTGTGTGGTGTGTGCATTGGTGCATTTCATAGTTGTTGATGCATTTCATAATTGCATTTCATCTGGATTGTTTGATGTTAGTCTGCTCAATGGGTGATGCTGCAATACCCTTTCAGCATTGTCTGGACAGTAGTGGGTCGACCCCCCTTTCCTGATGGGTCGACCCCCCAGATCTGCAAGTCTATACAACGCCATTTTGTTCTCTCCATGTCTACACTCTGCATTTAGGCAAAGTCTGCACATTGGTAGAGTCTACACATCGCCTCATTTCTTCAGAGTCTATACATCTTCAGTGCATGAGTGTCTTACAAGTCTATACATTACCTTTGGGCATCCAAGTCTGTACATTGGGCTCTTCATTCAAAGTCTGTACAGCGCCATGTACATATTCTTCAAAGTCAATACATTGCACTGTAGATGCATCGAAGGGAAGTATGCTCATCGGACTGTTCATGAGAAGTCTATACATTGGAAGTGTGTACATTGTTCAGCTGCCTTGATCAAGTCTGTACAGCGAGTAGCGTCCTTGTGTCTCAAGTTATTCTCCAATTCTATACACCGCTTCAGGCACTCCTGTACAAAGTCTATACATTGTCTCTTTTACCTACGTTGCTCGAAACAAAGTCTATACACGGCTGGATGATCAAGTCTGAACATTGGCGGCTTTCCCTACGTTCTGGCCATGTCTACACATCGTGAGCTTGGCTTCTGCTTCAACTCTATACATTTGTTTCTAAGGCAAAGTCTATACGTTGGCCCAGGGTCTTCAAGTCTGTACAGAGTTCAAAGCCTATACATTGTTCACTCAGCTTCTTCAAGTCTATACATTGGTCGGTGGCGAGTCTGTACAGAGCACTGTTTTAGGCACTCAAGTCTATACAGAGTCTTCAGCTTCTGAAGTCTGTACATTCGCTTGGGAAGTCTATACATTCATTCATCTGAAGCTTCATCAAGTCTGTACAACGCTGCTTTGTCAAAGCCTGTACATCGTAGCTGTGTTGAAGTCTGTACAGCCAGTCTCTTGCCAAAGTCTATACATCGTGAATCTTCAAGTCTGTACAGACTTTGCTTGTTCAAGTCTGTACACGGTTCAGTTGCTTTGGCATGTCTACACATCTTGAAGTCTACATCCGATTGCCTTTGCATTGCTCAAGTCTGTATAGCCCTTTCCCTTTTCAAGTCTACACATTGTGCTTTGTAGCTCACCAAGTCTATACATTGCTCAGAGCACACATGTTCAGCCTGAAGTCTGTACAGCCTTGGCAAATGCTCCTAAGTCTATACATCACAATGTCTGTACATCACTGTGTCAAGCCTCCCAAGTCTGTACAACCACTGTCTCACTTGGACTTGAAGTCTATACATTGGTCCGTCTCTGTAAGCGTCTCAAGTTGCAAGTCTGTACAGAGTCTGGCAGTCTACAGTGCATCGTCTCTTCAAGTATGTACTGCCTTGGCGTATGCATCTTAAAGTCTAAACATTGTGGGGCTTCGAATCTTCAAGTCCATACATCCATGCATGATGCGTCGACCCCTTTCTTTGATGCGTCGACCCCCCAGACTACCAAGTCTATACATCAGCCTTTGCATTGCAAGTCTATACAGCGTGCATTGTTTAAAACAAGTCTGCACAGTCATTGTCTGTTGGCATCACGAAGTCTATGCATTGCTTGTGCATCATAGTCTGTACAGTGTCTCAAGTTGGCTAAGTCTATACACTCTCTCACATTGTACACACTTGCTTCATTGCTATTTCTAAGTCTATACATCGGTTGGGTCGTTAAGTCCATACAATGCATATGATCAACAAAGTCCATACATTGCATAATGTTCATCAATGTCTATACATTGCATTGTCTTCAACCAAGTCTATACATTCTGTTCCTTTGATCAGCAAGTCTATACACACTTCAGCATATGTGCTTCTCCTTCAAAGATGAAGTGCATACATCCTTCCAAGCATTCAAGTCTACACACTCATTGTTAAGCCGTTGCATTGAAGTCTATACAGCCTGTGGCTTGTACATCAACTGAACGTTCTTCAACAGAGTATATACACTTCAGAAGTTAAAGTCTGAACATCCTTCTGTGAAGACTGTATACACTAAGTTAACCTTCAAGTCTATACACTCGATTGTTAGGCCTTCAACTCTATACACTCGTTTGTTAACCTTCAAGTCTATACACTCAAGCTGCATCTTGCCTGTACACACTTTGTTAACAGCCTGAACCAAGTATATACATCCAACTGATATCTTGTTATGTCTGTGTGACAGGTACTGTTCGTAAAGACTATGAAGTGCACGTGATCCGAGGTTGGCACCTGGCACGTGATCCGAGGATAACGCCCTAATTGCTAGAGCTATAAATACACAGCCGCCTCCATCTGGAGAAGATGGATAGAAGAAAAGATAAGAAAGAAAAAGAGTGTGATCGAGATAGAAGATAGAGCTGCAGAAAGGTAGTGAGCAGAAGAAGAAGAAAGAAGAAGAAGAAAGAAGAAGAAGAAAGAAGAAAGAAGAGACAGGGAGAGAGCCTGCGAAAGAGAAGAAAAAGAAGAGTGAGAAGAAGAGAGAGCTAGAGCAAAGGAAGCTTCAACTGAAGATCAGTTTCTGCTGGACCGTGGATCAAGTCCAGGCCAGCCAGCTCCTGCGAGAGCCACAGTTTCAGTTTATTTTTCCAGCCTTCTGTTGCTGCGGTTTTGTTTTTCTTTTTAACCATTGACCAGTTGTTCTTCCGATTCTCTTGGGTGAGGTCGGGTTCCCTCTGGTTAGGAGGAAGAGAGGTCCGAGACCTCTAGTTTGCAGGTGACTTGGTGTCACCTGTGCTTCCCTCTGGGTTTCAGAGGAAGATAGACTTAGGTCTCTAGGTTCTCCTCTAGTTTGGAGGAAGGGAGGATTGGTCCTCCGGTTCTGGTCTTGTGGGTTGCAAGACTAGGTGTCCCCTCCTGGTCTGGAGGAAGAGAGACTTGCGTCTCTGGTTTCCAAGTGGTTGGGAGTCACTTGGGGTGTCCCTCCGGTTGGGAGGAAGAGGGAGGTTATTCCCCTGGTCAAGCTGTGTGGCAGCAGTTTGTTGCAGACTGAGTCTGCAGTTTCTAGCCTCGCTAGTGGAAGCCTCACTCCGGTTTGGAGTGAGGGGTGGACGCAGGTCTTTGGACCAAACCACCTAAAAAATCTTGGTGTTCTCTTGTGGTTTGTTTTTCCTTATATGTTATTTTCTCTGCTGCGATCTTTAGATTTTTGCTTAGGAGCGTGTGAGAGCTAATAGATTTGTGTTGTCTTGCTGAGTTGCTTCTAAGTATTTTTAGCACATTTCATCAACTGCTTTTAATTCCACATACTTGAGTATTAGAGTTTTAATTGGGCGATATTTAGAGCAGGATACAATGATGCGGGATGAGACCACAGACATGACAAGCTCGTGACTGCCCCTTATCGAGGGAAGCGTCGGACGTGTGCGGTTGAGAAATCGGCAGTGAGCTAGGGTGGTCGGCTCTCACTTGTGCCCGGATCGGGTCACGGGACGGTAACGCTCTCTCTCGTAGCAACGGTGATATAAATATAAAGCGAGCTAATTATCCCTACACATACTCTCTAGCAGAGGCATAAACAAATATATATGAAGTAAGCAAAATGCCGAGAAGGGAGCGAAAACGATACCTCCACGCGCTCGGCGTGGGGAAGACGGACCCGGCCGAAACTCGTACTCCCGGAACAATAATACACAATATTACAGCAATACAACTCGCTGCCCACTCCACGCAGGGAGGTAAAGGGCTACACAATGGGGTCCGGGAGGACCGAATTCTGGTTGACGGGCGGCTTCTCACGTTGATTCGGCATCACCCGAACTTGTGACGGTGGGGCCCACGTGCTGTCTGGAGGGGCCGTGTGGGACCCGATGCCACCGCTGTAGTGGGGACACTTAGGGAAGCACTCCCCGGGCTGGCGGCATGCTGGTTCACCGGTCGGATGCCGGGCGGCTCCGTTCGGCGCCGGTCGGAATAACCGGCCACGGATCTGCAGCTTCTGATTTTCAGCGCGCGCTCCGGCGAGAATGGACGCTGCGATCAGCCCCGATGTCGGATCGACACGAAACTGGCGCCGTTGGAAAGCTATCTTCACATAATTCAACCTAGGACTAGGGATCAGACCTGGATCTGCACGGATCTTGGATTTAAGGAATTTTTAAGTTGCTGTTGTACAGTGACCGGACTCTCAGATCTGCAGAGAACTTGTCTGAGAACTGCCTTTGACCGATATGTGAACATCCGAATCTGAAGTTATGGTCTTCAGAAAAGTTGTAGGAAATCAAGATATAAAATTGGGACTATTTTTTATGAAGGGTTTGGAGGTGGTGGTGATTTGTTCGGATTTTTGAAGTGGAGGGTGGTCGGATCTGGAACTTGGCTGAAAACACTGTAGCAGAGATAGAACATGAATTTTGAAAAAATGGATAGAGGGCGAATCAAAAATCAAGAAAAATGGTGGATGTAGGGGATGATGGAAAGAACTCCCAGTCAAATTGGGAGGTTTGGAAAAATTAAAAAGAGGGTTGGAGGTGAGAAACATAGGGCTGCTGTCACTGTAGATAGAGACAAAACAGATCTGGGAATGAAAGATGCACGAAAATGGAAAAATACTAAACGAGGGATTTTGGACCTAAATTTTTTTTGTGGATGATGGGGTGGAAGATAGGAACACCCTCTGAAAATTTAAAATCAAGAGGATGTCGGAGTTGATAGAAGGAATTCCGAGAAGAAGCTTCAGTCCAGGATGGACAGAACACCGAAGTCGACTTCGCGGCGGCTCGAAGGCGGCACGAACGACGGCGGCGGCACCGGAGATGAACTCAGAGATTGAGGGGGAGGAGATAGAAGGGTTCAACTCTAGAATTGGGGGTTGGAGATGAAGAAAACCAGGGGGAGAGAGAGGGGAGGTCGAAATTCCCACAAGGGGGCTCTTGCACAATGCTTTTTTCACTTTCATTAATGCTAACAAATGGAAAATACAACCTTTTTATATGCCATGTGTCAAATCTAATCTACACCATTAGATCTAGGGGTAGGGAATGGAGGGCCTAGATTGGATGTGAATAACACATAAAAAATAATAAAATATTAAGGGGAGAGGGGCGCCCCCTTGACCATGGTTAATGGGGTTGAATGGGTAGGTGAGGTAGGTAACCCACCTTGGACTAATTAAGCCACTTGTCTCCCATGTGGTCAAATGGCATTCAACCCTTCTAGATGGCCACCTAGGATGGTTGACCAGCCCCACATGAGTGACATGGACCAATGGGAAAGGGCTGAGGGCCCCCTTGCTGGTCCTACTGACAAATTACAAAGAAACCCAAACAATCCGTGGGAATGACGCATTGGCTTATAAAGCCGTACAATTGCGCATATACTTTCCCGTGGATATACAAATAAACTAAAGGACATAAATGTAAAATAAAATGTACATGCTCGGCATCGATTCCCATCAACTCTCCCCGGGTGGGAGGAACTCGACCCCGTCGAGTAGGGGTATGGATGCTCGAGTACTCCGGCGGATCCGTCACCGTGCCAAGTAGTGCGGGTATGCTCCACTCCAAGTGATTGGCACCTGCTCATTCCATATATACTCGATATGCACAAGCTGCCATGGGTTAGAGGTGGACACTTTGGGTGGGGCACTCGCAAAGGGAAGGAAGCAGCTCGAAGACTCACTAGGAATCACCGCTGAGTCCCTGTAGGTGACTGATCCGGGTATAGATGTAGAACCGATCCCATACTCATCGAATGAGTCCACTCGCCTCTTACTCATAATAGAATGACAACGAGCTTGCACAAGACACATGCAGACAAACAAACGACACACAAACCATGCAAACAAATCACACAAAACAAACCACACAAGGAAAACACACGGACTCATCTATGACCCTAGACACACCTAATGTTAGTCCGACCCATACATGGGCGACGGCGGACCAGGACACCCGAATATGTGCCATGCATGCATGTTGTGCAACTGGGAATGGATGGCATGGGGAACACCTATACGTCGGGTGTGGTTATGCGTGAATGGTCTTTTGAATGTGGGTGACTCGGGTGGTTTAGAAGGGCCGGGTGTAGGTGGGTCGGGGTTGGTGGATGTAGATGGCCCATCCCGAGGGGAAGGGGCATAAAAGTGGGCTTCCTTGAAGAAGGGGAGTACGGGTGGTAACTCGGGAAGCCTAATAGTGAAGGGGTCAAAAGGGTCAAAGAAGGTATGACCCCTTGTGGTGGGTTCCCACAAGTCACGGTCCCACATGTAGAAGTTTTGAAGGTGTGGGTAGTCACCTTCTTGAATTGTAACGGGTGGGACGGGGATCGTAGGCAAGATGTATGATTCCTCCCTCGGACAAAAGGGTATGAATTCGGGTTCGTCCGGTAAGGGGAGGAGTAAGAGGACCTCCGTGGTGACACAACCCACGGTGCACTCGGAGGTAATGGACCCTAAGGCCGGATGGGTGAAGCTAAGACTAGCGGGTTGGTCAAAGCCTCGGGCTAGTAGGTGCGTCAACTTCCATTGTGAATCTAATCCCATGACGAGATCGTCTAATGTGTCAACATGGTGACTAGACCGAAATGTGGTATGGAATGAGTTGACTGGCACTAAAGGTAAGGTGGGGTCCATGAAGGGGAAGGGATGTGGGACCAAGCCATCCTTGAGCCAACTAAGAAGCGGCTCGGCTATGAAAAGTGTACCCGTCAGAAACACGGGTGGCTCGGGCTTGGGTGGTTCCAAATGAGAAGGCTCCGAAGCAAGTTCGGAAAGAAAGGGTGGTGAGCATGGGTCCGTAGGCGGAGTGGCCTGATACGAGCGGACGGGTGGTGACACGGAGATGATCGGTCGAAGGATGTTGGGAAAGACGAACTTGCCGGGTAGGTGAGGTGGATATAAGGTGCAGGTCCTCGTATCCCGGTCAAAGATCGCTCTCCTCTCTTCCAACCAAGGTCGCCCTAGCATAATGTATGGGCCTGTGGGCGTACCAAGGTTGCACCATGCACCATCACACTAAAGAGTGGAGCCAATCATCCTTTCAAACTCGACAAAAGCAAAATCCCCATCGCGGATAATCTTACCCACCTTGGAGAGGGACTCCACGATATCAAGAGACACCCAATTATCTAAATCATTATGAGCGAAATGGAGTCTCGTCGTGGACCCATTGGGTAGAGTAGCTTTAGTAACGAGATGAGTGAAAGCTAATGGTCGGGCCATGAAGGCATTGGATTGGGCCACAAAGGATGTCCCTTTGGACGCATGATCTTGGGGAACGGCCATGGGTAGCGAACATGGACATGCATACACACGGAGACAAGACACTAGACCGACTAATGCAAAGGTTGGGATGCATGCATACTAAGGACAAGACACCAAGACTCGGTACTGGGCGAAGTTAATCGATCCGAAGATCACTCGCGCAAGTGTGCGGCCTTCCCGATAGGCGTAGCCTAACGTTCGAACAACACCTTTTGATATACCGAGTAAAGGGATGTAAATGTGACCCAAAAGACACTTTTTTTTATTTTAAAACAATGATGGCCCTAAACACGACTTAGACAATGACTAATGACTAGACGTAAATGACACTTTTTTTTTAGACACCCTAGACTCAACTTGCTCTGATACCAAATTGATGCGGGATGAGACCACGGACATGACAAGCTCGTGACTGCCCCTTATCGAGGGAAGCGTCGGACGTGCGCGGTTGAGAAACCGGCAGTGAGCTAGGGTGGTCGGCTCTCACTTGTGCCCGGATCGGGTCACGGGACGGTAACGCTCTCTCTCGTAGCAACGGTGATATAAATATAAAGCGAGCTAATTGTCCCTACACATGCTCTCTAGCAGAGGCATAAACAAATATATATGAAGTAAGCAAAATGCCGAGAAGGGAGCGAAAATGATACCTCCACGCGCTCGGCGTGGGGAAGATGGACCCGGCCGAAACTCGTACTCCCGGAACAATAATACACAATATTACAGCAATACAACTCGCTGCCCACTCCACGCAGGGAGGTAAAGGGCTACACAATGGGGTCCGGGAGGACCGAATTCTGGTTGACGGGCGGCTTCTCGCGTTGATTCGGCAGCACCCGAACTTGTGACGGTGGGGCCCACGTGCTGTCTGGAGGGGCCGTGTGGGACCCGATGCCACCGCTGTAGTGGGGACACTTAGGGAAGCGCTCCCTGGGCTGGCGGCATGCTGGTTCACCGGCCGGAGGCCGGGCGGCTCCGTTCGGCGCCGGTCGGAATAACCAGCCACGGATCTGCAGCTTCTGGTTTTCAGCGCGCGCTCCGGCGAGAATGGACGCTGCGATCAGCCCCGATGTCGGATCGACACGAAACTGGCGCCGTTGGAAAGCACTCTTCACATACTTCAACCTAGGCCTGGGGATCAGACCTGGATCTGCACGGATCTTGGCTTTAAGGAATTTTTGGGTTGCTGTTGTATAGTGACCGGACTCTCAGATCTGCAGAGAACTTGTCTGAGAACTGCCTCTGACCGATATGTGAACGTCCGAATCTGAAGTTATGGTCTTCAGAAAAGTTGTAGGAAATCAAGATATAAAATTGGGACTATTTTTTATGAAGGGTTTGGAGGTGGTGGTGATTTGTTCCGATTTTTGAAGTGGAGGGTGGTCGGATCTGGAACTTGGCTGAAAACACTGTAGCAGAGATAGAACACGAAATTTGAAAAAATGGATAGAGGGCGAATCAAAAATCAAGAAAAATGGTGGATATAGGGGATGATGGAAAGAACTCCCAGTCAAATTGGGAGGGTTTGAAAAAATCAAAAAGAGGGTCGGAGGTGAGAAACATAGGGCTGCTGTCACTGTAGACAGAGACAAAACAGATCTGGGAATGAAAGATGCATGAAAATGAAAAAATACTAAACGAGGGATTTTGGACCTGAATTTTTTTTGTGGATGATGGGGTGGAAGATAGGAACACCCTCTGAAAATTTAAGATCAAGAGGATGTCGGAGTTGATAGAAGGAATTCCGAGAAGAAGCTTCTGTCCAGGATGGACAGAACACCGAAGTCGACTTCGCGGCGGCTCGAAGGCGGCACGAACGGCGGCGGCGGCACCGGAGATGAACTTAGAGATTGAGGGGGAGGAGATAGAAGGGTTCCACTCTAGAATTGGGGGTTGAGGATGAAGAAAACCAGGGGGAGAGAGAGGGGAGGTCGAAATTCCCACAAGGGGGCTCTTGCACAATACTTTTTTCACTTTCATTAATGCTAACAAATGGAAAATACAACCTTTTTATATGCCATGTGTCAAATCTAATCTACACCATTAGATCTAGGGTTGGGGAATGGAGGGCCTAGATTGGATGTGAATAACACTTAAAAAATAATAAAATATTAAGGGGAGAGGGGCGCCCCCTTGACCATGGTTAATGGGGTTGAATGGGTAGGTGAGGTAGGTAACCCACCTTGGACTAATTAAGCCACTTGTCTCCCATGTGGTCAAATGGCATTCAACCCTTCTAGATGGCCACCTAGGATGGTTGACCAGCCCCACATGAGTGACATGGACCAATGGGAAAGGGCTGAGGGCCCCCTTGCTGGTCCTACTGACAAATTACAAAGAAACCCAAACAATCCGTGGGAATGACGCATTGACTCATAAAGTCGTACAATTGCGCATATACTTTTTCGTGGATATACAAATAAACTAAAGGACATAAATGCAAAATAAAATGTATATACTCGGCATCGATTCCCATCATACATTCACCCCCCCTCTGTATCCAGGCCTTGCTTACTATCAATTGGTATCAGAGCGGTTCTCTGTCTGATCAGATCCAACGATCTGCAGAGGATCCTGTTATCTTTGGTGCATTTCTGAATTTACTCTCTGCTGCATTAATCTGCTTGCCGATTTAATCAATGGGGTCTCCACCGGTTTTCAATGGTTCTAATTTTAACTCATGGGTTACCAGTTTCCATAACTATGTGAAATTGATGGATCCGGATTTGTGGAAGTTAATTTCACAAGGTCCTCATAGATTACCAAGGAAAGAGTCCAAATGGACTGACACTCACAAATCAAAACATGGAGAGAATCAGAGAGCCTTGAATCTAATGAAAGAAGCTACTGACAAGGCTCTATACTCTTGTTTTTATGACTACAGATCCGGTAAGGACATTCTGGATCAGCTAAAGCTAGCTCAGAGGAGAAATGAGGATAGTTGCCTGATGGCTGACAAGAGCAACCAAGGCAGTGATCAAGATGAATCAGAAGAAAATGAAGAAAAAGATGAAGATGAGGTATCTTCTAAATTTGAAAATTATGATATAGATGATTGGATTAGAGCGTATAGTGATTTGGTTGATTCTTACAAAAAATTGAGAAAACGATATAAATCTCTGAAAAAGAAGTTGAAGAATCATGAGGATGCTAAATCTCGAGGTGAAACCCCTGAAATTATGAAAATTGAAAATGACATATTTAGAAGACAGTTAACAGATTTTGATTCGATTAGTTCAGATTTAGATCATTTGAAATCTGAAAAACAAACTCTTATGAAACAAATTGATTTACACAAAAAGGAGAATCAAGAGCTTGTTTGCGAAATTGCTGAACTAAAGGAGAAGCATAGTTTAACTGATGATGGTCAGGCTCATAACAATGAAGTTGTTCAAATTGAAGAACTGGTGAGAAATTTAGAGTGTCTCAACTCTGAATTGGAAAACATGAAATCTGAATATAAAACACTCAAAAACCAGCTCAAAGAATCTGAACACAAATCAATAAATCTTAAAAAAAGGAAATAGATTGATTTCTGAAAAATTAGAGGCTGATAGAGTAACAAACTCAGAGATTCAGAAAAATCTTGACAAACTTCAATCTGAAAAATAACAAGAAAAGTTTTATGAATGTCAGTTTTCTTCAGATGAATGGGCGCTTGATGATGAACTCCTAGAGCAGAACAATAAGTTGAAAGAGGAAATCAACAAACTGAAACATCTAAACACCCAGTTGACAGATAGGCTAATGACAATGGAAAAAGGCAAGTGTGTAAGCGTGGATAATTCTGATAGGTTGGTGAATGCTGAACAAGAAATTGAGAGTCTAAAAACCATCAACCTAATGTTGAGTGGAAATGTCAATTGCTGTGAAGAGAAGTTAGCTAATTATGAGTTCACTATCACATCCCTTCAACAAGAAATTGATGATCTTAACAAGTCCCTATCTGAAGCTGACAATGAAACAAAATTAAAACAGGAAGTTGAAAAACTCAAAAGTCTGAATGATGCCTTGCATCAACAAGTCATTCCCTGTGAAACAGATCTGTCCAAATATGAAGCTAATATTTGTGGCTTAAATTCTGAAATTCAAGATTTAAAGAACTCCTTGTCAAAATTTGTCAAGGGAAAGGACAATCAGAATAAGCTTCTGGGAAAGAGTGATAACTCTCAAAGAGAGGGGCTGGGTTACAGTTCAACAAACAAAAGGATCAATAGCATTAAAGCTTCAACTGTATTTGTAAAAGCTTCTGATCAAACCATAACTACTGGTTCTTCTGTTTTTTAATTTACTGCACAAAAATCTACTGTGAAACCCAAAACTGTGGAACAAACTCCAAAACAGAAAACGGGTGAAAATTCACAGAAAAAGGAAAAAGACACTCATGTTGCTATAAAGAAGGCTACACACAATTCACATGATCTCTCACACACTCATATTAAAAAGGGGTCATGTTATTATTGTGGGAAAGTAGGACACATAATGGAAGATTACAGTTTGATGTTAAAGGATGAGCATGCTAGTGAAACATTACATTCTAGAAATTTTTCTGATAGAAACCATGCTACTAGGAAGCCTGATGCTTCATGTTATTATTGTGATAAGTATGGTCATCTCATGAGTGAATGTTTTATCATGAAAGAAGATAATAAACTGCATGCCAGGTCTTCCATTCATTTTCATGGTCCATATGGATCTGAACACAATTCTAGTCAGCACATTGTGTGCTTCAACTGCAATAAGCCCGGGCACAGGGCTGTTGAGTGCTGGTTTAGATCCACTTGGAGTAAAAATGGTTTTAAAAGTAAGCAAACCAGATGCTTTGAATGTGGGAAAAATGGGCATACAGTCAAGGACTGTTGGTATGTTCAAAAGAATTCTGTTAAACCCCATTTTGTCAAATTCCCTGCAAAACTATTTGTGAAAATTTCATGCTATAACTGTGGGAAGCCAGGCCATAGATCTGCTGAATGTTGGCTAAGTAAGAACAAGCATCAAACTGTTCATGCATACAATAGAAAAACTTATCAACATGTTTATAAACATCACCCTGCTGTTAATATGCATCAGAAGAACCAAAAACCAGCCATTTCATGTAGATACTGTGGAAAATTTGGACATTCTATGGATGACTGCTCACTGATGAAATTTGATGATAATGTTGCTATGAAATTGTTTAGAACACCTGTTAGGGGTAAGGCAGGACCCAAAGCTGCTTGGGTCCCTACATGATCAAAATGATCAAATACTTTGTAGGTGTGCCTTGGACTGAGGAATAAAGAGGGGTAAATTAAACCAAGGCACCCAAGATGATAAAGCCCCATTCAGGTAAATTCTGAAAACTCTGTATTCTGAATTTGTGTGATCTGAATGCACTGCATATCATGATAATTCTTTTGTGCATTGTCTAACTGAATCTAATTGAAAAATATGAAATGCTCATGGAAATGATTATAGTTTATCTCTGAATGAGCATAAATTGTAAAATTGTGTTTCAGTGCTTTAATTGCATATCATGCACTCTATAAGGGGGAGTTTGACTAATGCTTGCATATCATGATAATCTCATTTGCTGTATGCATACATATAGTTAGTTGCATTGCATTTTCTTGTATTAAAAAAAAATCTAAAAAGAAATGACTCATTGCATCTAGATAGGGGGAGCATGATTAATCCGTTCAATTGTGTCTTTGTCTGAACTCTTCATGTCCATCGATTTGATTCATCTTGTCATATCTGTAGTGTCAGTGATTCCATCATGAAAGTGGTATCAAATGATCTTTCTTGACTGCTTTTGATGTTGTTCATACTCTGAATTTATACCTTTTTGGTATCTGTCTGCCTCTCCTAAATCTGCTGAAGGAGAGCTTCACCTCTATTCAGTCAACCTTGAACTTCTTTGCTCAAGAGCAGCTCCTTTGCTACAATTCCTCAGAATCCATGCTGTCTGTTGAATATTCTCACTTGAATTACTGAGCTGAGATATGAAGTAAACCTTCAGCCTGAATACTACTTCATAAATGTTAAAACATCTTTAATGAGGAACCTTCCATTATACATGCTTAAGAACATTTGTTAACTGGAATTGGTTTAAGTCTTATGTACTCTTGTTTGGTCACAAGGAACTTGAAAATATCTGTTTCAACCTCTTAATAAACTTTAACTGTCTGCTTCATGTAAATTCATGTAAGACTTTCTGAAATCTGAAAAGTTGATATCCATGTCTACGTTGACTGAGATATATAGTGTATGTGGTTGTTCCTAAACATCTAATTTGTTCTGAATCCATTTTGAGTAAAAGTATGGACAGAGCAATGACTGTGGTTACTGAGAAACCTGTCCAAAGGATTGTGTCATGAAGTACCATGGTTAACTCTGCTTAAAGAGATGATTGGAAATTATTGTGAAAATATGGCAGAGCAATGGTATAGTTGTATTGAGTAACTGGGGATTCTGGCCTCTGATCAAGGTGTATCCTCATGCCAAAGATACTTTTAATGCTACCTCTGTTCTCTAAATTGGAAGAAACAATACGGTTGTCACACTGAGTAACTGGGGATTCTAGCCTCTGATCAAGGTGTTTCCCCACGTCAAAAGGTGCTGATGAACCAAAATTGTTCATTAATTTTTTTTTTGAATATGTGTAAATCAATTTTTGAAAGAACAATTAAAATTCAGGTGCATTCACTTATGTTTCTCTTAAAGCTGTCATGGAAAGTAAACTAAGTAAGATGGATGTTAGTTGAACTAGAATCTTATATGAGCTTGTAGTTCCTTTTTTATTAAGAGTTGGTTCAGATATGAGTACAATTTCTCTTTGAAAAATTTCGATTTACATCATTCTTAAACCACATCTGACAATCAAGGTTTCATAAGCTTTTATAATGGAGGAATCTAAAACTTCAAATTCTACTCTATGAAGTTGGTATCTTGCTGAAGTGTTCAATATCTCAATTCTCACTGATTGTTGAATCTGCTCATCCTATGGCTCTTTATCACTATGTTTTGATTCAGACTGGTTGTCATATATGAGAGGCACTTCTCTCAGTTTAACCTGTGTACTTGCAGTTCTTTGGATAACCAGAGTTCATCCTTGCAGTGTGCTAATGAAAACTTGTCTTCCTCACTTATTCACTGTGATTACAGTTTGTGGTAATTCTTGGATACCCATGTGTTTTGCTGATAGATGCTCTTCACCACTTTCACTCCATCTAATCAGGGGGAGTTTCCATGTCATGCTGAGTGTTTTTCATAAAGAGGGAGATCTAATTAGCATTTTTGAGTGTCCCTGTGCTTTTGTTGATAGTCTCTCGACATCTCAATTGGTTTCATCCATCAAATCGTTTCTGATAAGGGGTAGCTTAGTCAAAGGGGGAGTTTGTAATTCACTCATATTATGGAATCTTATTCTTCCCTCTTCACTTCATGTCTTTTTGCTGAAGTCAAAGGGGGAGAAATATTTGATCAAGTCAATATGACTCATAGTGTTGCCATCATCAAAAAGGGGGAGATTGTTGTGTCCCTGTGATTTTGATGATAGCAAACACTGTAAGTCATCTTTTGTTTGAATCTGCATATAAATCTATTTGTGTTGCATTGTGTTGCATATGCATGTTTCATTGAACATCTTATCTGAATGACATAACCAATGAACAGGCTGAGGCTGTGTGGTGTGTGCATTGGTGCATTTCATAGTTGTTGATGCATTTCATAATTGCATTTCATCTGGATTGTTTGATGTTAGTCTGCTCAATGGGTGATGCTGCAATACCCTTTCAGCATTGTCTGGACAGTAGTGGGTCGACCCCCCTTTCCTGATGGCTCGACCCCCCAGATTTGCAAGTCTATACAACGCCATTTTGTTCTCTCCATGTCTACACTCCACATTTAGGCAAAGTCTGCACATTGGTAGAGTCTGCACATCGCCTCATTTCTTCAGAGTCTATACATCTTCAGTGTATGAGTGTCTTACAAGTCTATACATTACCTTTAGGCATCCAAGTCTGTACATTGTGCTCTTCATTTAAAGTCTATACAGCGCCATGTACATATTCTTCAAAGTCAATACATTGCACTGTAGATGCATCGAAGGGAAGTATGCTCATCGGACTGTTCATGAGAAGTCTATACATTGGAAGTGTGTACATTGTTCAGCTGCCTTGATCAAGTCTGTACAACGAGCAGCGTCCTTGTGTCTCAAGCTATTCTCCAAGTCTATACACCGCTTCAGGCACTCCTGTGCAAAGTCTATACATTGTCTCTTTTACCTACGTTGCTCGAAACAAAGTCTATACACGGCTGGATGATCAAGTCTGAACATTGGCGGCTTTCCCTACGTTCTGGCCAAGTCTACACATCGTGAGCTTGGCTTCTGCTTCAAGTCTATACATTTGTTTCTAAGGCAAAGTCTATACGTTGGATCAGGGTCTTCAAGTCTGTACAGAGTTCAAAGCCTATGCATTGTTCACTCAGCTTCTTCAAGTCTATACATTGGTCGGTGGCGAGTCTGTACAGAGCACTGTTTCAGGCACTCAAGTCTATACAAAGTCTTCAGCTTCTGAAGTCTGTACATTCGCTTGGGAAGTCTATACATTCATTCATCTGAAGCTTCATCAAGCCTGTACAACGCTGCTTTGTCAAAGCCTGTACATCGCAGCTGTGTTGAAGTTTGTACAGCCAGTCTCTTGCCAAAGTCTATACATCGTGAATCTTCAAGTCTGTACAGACTTTGCTTGTTCAAGTCTGTACATGGTTCAGTTGCTTTGGCATGTCTACACATCTTGAAGTCTACATCCGATTGCCTTTGCATTGCTCAAGTCTGTACAGCCTTTTCCCTTTTCAAGTCTACACATTGTGCTTTGTAGCTCACCAAGTCTATACATTGCTCAGAGCACACATGTTCAGCCTGAAGTCTGTACAGCCTTGGCAAATGCTCCTAAGTCTATACATCATAATGTCTGTACATCACTGTGTCAAGCCTCCCAAGTCTGTACAACCACTGTCTCACTTGGACTTGAAGTCTATACATTGGTCCGTCTCTGTAAGCGTCTTAAGCTGCAAGTCTGTACAGAGTCTGGCAGTCTACAGTGCATCGTCTCTTCAAGTATGTACTACCTTGGCGTATGCATCTTAAAGTCTAAACATTGTGGGGGCTTTGAATCTTCAAGTCCATACATCCATGCATGATGCGTCGACCCCTTTCTTTGATGCGTCGACCCCCCAGACTACCAAGTCTATACATCAGCCTTTGCATTGCAAGTCTATACAGCGTGCATTGTTTAAAACAAGTCTGCACAGTCATTGTCTGTTGGCATCACGAAGTCTATGCATTGCTTGTGCATCATAGTCTATACAGTGTCTCAAGTTGGCTAAGTCTATACACTCTCTCACATTGTACACACTTGCTTCATTGCTGTTTCTAAGTCTATACATCGGTTGGGTCATTAAGTCCATACAATGCATATGATCAATAAAGTCCATACATTGCATAATGTTCATCAATGTCTATACATTACATTGTCTTCAACCAAGTCTATACATTCTGTTCCTTTGATCAGCAAGTCTATACACACTTCAGCATATGTGCATCTCCTTCAAAGACGAAGTGTATACATCCTTCCAAGCATTCAAGTCTACACACTCGTTGTTAAGCCGTTGCATTGAAGTCTATACAGCCTGTGGCTTGTACATCAACTGAACGTTCTTCAGTAGAGTATATACTCTTCAGAAGTTAAAGTCTGAACATCCTTCTGTGAAGACTGTATACACTAAGTTAACCTTCAAGTCTATACACTCGATTGTTAGGCCTTCAACTCTATACACTCGTTTGTTAACCTTCAAGTCTATACACTCAAGCTGCATCTTGCCTGTACACACTTTGTTAACAGCCTGAACCAAGTATATACATCCAACTGATATCTTGTTATGTCTGTGTGACAGGTACTGTTCGTAAAGACTATGAAGTGCACGTGATCCAAGGTTGGCACCTGGCACGTGATCTGAGGATAACACCCTAATTGCTGGAGCTATAAATACATAGCCGCCTCCATCTGGAGAAGATGGATAGAAGAAAAGATAAGAAAGAAAAAGAGTGTGATCGAGATAGAAGATAGAGCTGTAGAAAGGCAGTGAGCAGAAGAAGAAGAAAGAAGAGACAGAGAGAGAGCCTGCGAAAGAGAAGAAAAAAAAGAGTGAGAAGAAGAGAGAGCTAGAGCAAAGGAAGCTTCAACTAAAGATCAGTTTCTGCTGGACCGTGGATCAAATCCAGGCCAGCCAGCTCCTGCGAGAGCCACAGTTTCATTTTATTTTTCCAGCCTTCTGTTGCTGCGGTTTTGTTTTTCTTTTTAACCATTGACCAGTTGTTCTTCCGATTCTCTTGTGTGAGGTCGGGTTCCCTCTGGTTGGGAGGAAGAGAGGTCCGAGACCTCTAGTTTGCAGGTGACTTGGTGTCACCTGTGGTTCCCTCTGGGTTTCAGAGGAAGAGAGACTTAGGTCTCTAGGTTCCCCTCTGGTTTGGAGGAAGGGAGGATTGGTCCTCCGGTTCTGGTCTTGTGGGTTGCAAGACTAGGTGTCGCCTCCTGGTCTGGAGGAAGAGAGACTTGCGTCTCTGGTTTCCAAGTGGCTGGGAGTCACTTGGGGTGTCCCTCCGGTTGGGAGGAAGAGGGGAGGTTGTTCCCCTGGTCAAGCTGTGTGGCAGCAATTTGTTGCAGACTGAGTCTGCAGTTTCTAGCCTAGCTAGTGGAAGCCTCACTCCGGTTTGGAGTGAGGGGTGGATGTAGGTCTTTGGACCGAACCACCTAAAAAATCTTGGTGTTCTCTTGTGGTTTGTTTTTCCTTATATGTTATTTTCTCTACTGCGATCTTTAGATGTTTGCTTAGGAGCGTGTGAGAGCTAATAGATTTGTGTTGTCTTGCTGAGTTGCTTCTAAGTATTCCAGCACATTTCATCAACTACTTTTAATTCCGCATACTTGAGCATTAGAGTTTTAATTGGGCGATATTTAGAGCAGGATACATTCACCCCCCCTCTGTATCCAGGCCTTGCTTACTATCAGATTCTATGGCCGGGAAAGGACCCGAACCAAAGTGGAAGGTTGATTCTTTAATTCTCTGGCCGGGAAGGACCCGAACCAAAGTGAAAGGTTGATCCTTCGATTCTCTGGCCGGGGAAGGATCCGAACCAAAGTGAAAGGTTGATTATTTGATTATCTAGCCGGGGAAGGACCCGAACCAAAGTGAAAAGGTTGATTCTTTAATTCTCTGGTCGGGGAAGGATCCGAACCAAAGTGAAAGGTTGATTCTTTGATTCTCTGGCCGGGGAAGGACCCGAACCAAAGTGAAAAGGTTGATTGTTTGATTCTCTGGCCGGGGAAGGACCCGAACCAAAGTGAAAGGGTTATTTTTTGATTCTCTGGCCGGGAAAGGACTCGAACCAAAGTGGAAGGTTGATTCTTTGATTTTCTGACCGGGAAAGGATCCGAGCCAGAGTGAAAGGTTGATTCTTTAATTCTCTGGCCGGGGAAGGACCCGAACCAAAGTAAAAGGTTGATTCTTTAATTCTCTGGCCGGGGGAGGATCCGAACCAAAGTGAAAGGTTGATTCTTTGATTCTCTGACCGGGGAAGGACCTGAACCAAAGTGAAAGGGTTATTTTTTGATTCTCTGGCCGGGAAAGGACCCGAACCAAAGTGGAAGGTTGATTCTTTAATTCTCTGGCCGGGAAGGACCCGAACCAAAGTGAAAAGTTGATCCTTCGATTCTCTGGCCGGGGAAGGATCTGAACCAAAGTGAAAGGTTGATTATTTGATTCTCTGGCCGGGGAAGGACCCGAACCAAAGTGAAAATGTTGATTCTTTAATTCTCTGGCCGGGGAAGGATCCGAACCAAAGTGAAAGGTTGATTCTTTGATTCTCTGGCCGGGGAAGGACCCGAACCAAAGTGAAAAGGTTGATTGTTTGATTCTCTGACCGGGGAAGGACCCGAACCAAAGTGAAAGGGTTATTTTTTGATTCTCTGGCCGGGAAAGGACCCGAACCAAAGTGGAAGGTTGATTCTTTGATTCTCTGACCGGGAAAGGATCCGAGCCAGAGTGAAAGGTTGATTTTTTGATTCTCTGGCCGGGAAATGATCCACACCAAAGTGGAAGGTTGATTCTTTAATTCTCTGGCCGGGGATGGACCCGAACCAAAGTGAAAGGTGGATTCTTTAATTCTCTGGCCGGGGAAGGATCCGAACCAAAGTGAAAGGTTGATTCTTTGATTCTCTGGCCGGGGAAGGACCCGAACCAAAGTGAAAAGGTTGATTCTTTGATTCTCTAGCCGGGGAAGGACCCGAACCAAAGTGAAAGGGTTATTTTTTGATTCTCTGGCTGGGAAAGGACCCGAACCAAAGTGGAAGGTTGATTCTTTGATTCTCTGATCGGGAAAGGATCCAAGCCAGAGTGAAAGGTTGATTCTTTGATTCTCTGGTCGGAAATGATCTGCACCAAAGTGAAAAGTTGATTCTTTAATTCTCTGGCCGGGGAAGGACCCGAACCAAAGTGAAAGGTTGATTCTTTGATTCTCTGGCCGGGGAAGGACCTGAACCAAAGTGAAAATGTTATTTTTCGATTGGGAAGCTGTCGGCTAGGAGCCGATGATTGGGGTAGCTATCGGCTCGGAGGCCGATGATGGGGAAGCTGCCGGCTAGAGGCCGATAATTGAATAGCTGTCGACTAGGGGGTCGATGATTGAATAGCTGTCGGCTCAGGGGCTGATGATTGAATAGTTGTCGCCCCGGAGGTCGATAATTGCATAGCTGTCAACTCAGAGGCCGATGGTGGGATATCTGTCAACTTGAAGCCCTGATGGCTGAGTATCTGTCGAATTGAAGCCCCGATGGCTGAGTATCTGTCGGATTGAAGCCCTGATGGCTGAATATCTGGTCGATTTAGCGCCCTGTTGGCGGAAGGTTTAGTTGGTTTAACGCCCCGTCGGTGAAAGGTTTTGTCGGTTTAACACCCCGTCGGCAGAAAGTTTTGTCGGTTTAACGCCCCATCGGCGAAAAGGTTTAGTCGGTTTAACGCCCCGCCGGCAGAAGGTTTTGTCGGTTTAACGCCCCGTCGGCGAAAGGTTTAGTTGGTTTAACGCCCCGTAGGTGAAAGGTTTTTTTAGCTTAGATGAAAAGTCGTGACACCAACCCCATGAGAAGTCTATTTGTTGGATGGCTAGAGGTAGAAGGTGAAAGACCACGTCTGCCTCAAGGCTTACTTCCTTTTCTTCTCTTCTTCTTTTATGCAGGGAGGTGAGTGGAGAGACCACGTATGCCTGATGACAGTTCTTTTCTTTTCTGCTCTTCTTTTTATTGTGAAGAGACGGGTTCAAAGACCACGTCCACTTCATGACTGTTCTTTTTGTTCTGCTCTTCCTTTCTCATTGATGCCCCCGGACTGGGATGCATTTCTCTTAATGTGCCCCCAGGTTGGAGTGTAGCTTTTCTTCATTTTCCCCCTAGGCCGGGGTGTATTCTTTATAGCTTCTATGCCCCCTCTGCAGGGTGTGTTTCTTCTTCACGTGCCCCCAGGCCGGGGTGTATTTTTTTATGGCTTCTATGCCCCCAGGCGGGGTGGATTCTCTTCATGTGCCCCTGAGCGGGGTGTATCTTTTATGGATTCTATGCCCCCAGACGGGGTGTAACTTATGCTTCTTATGCTCCCCGTGGCGGGGTACATTCCTTGCTTCTCACGCCCCCATGGCGGGGTGTAGTTCTTCTTCGAATGCCCCTGATGCGGGGTGGATTCTTATGCTTCTTCTGCCCTAGGGTGGGGTATATTTCTCTTTATATTCCCCTAAGCCGGGGTGTATTTTTGTTTCATATGCCCCATATCGGGGTATATTTCTCCCTCAAATACCCTTAAACCGGGGTGTATTCTTTATCTCATATGTCCCCCGAGTCGGGGTGTGCTTTGCTTCTTGTGTACCCCGGGCGGAGTGTAATCTGCTTCTTCTACCCCTCAAGGCGGGGTGTGTGTCTTTTCATATATCCCCGGAGCGGGTGTAGTTTATTCTTCAAATGCCCCAAGGCTGGGGTGTAACGTTTGCTTTATGTGCCCCCGAGTCGGGGTGGATTCTCTTCATATGCCCCCGGGCTGGGGTGCGACTCTGTTTCTTCTTATCCCCCCAAGTCGGGGTAGATTCTTCTCACATGCCCCTGAGTCGGGGTGTATTCTCTTCATGTGCCCCCTAAGTGGGGTGTATCTTTTGCTTCTTATGCCCCAGAGCAGGGTGGATTCTTCTTTTTCTACCCCGACACACTGGGGGATGTTTGATTCTTGTGCACCCAAGGTGGAGTGTATTGCTGCTTTTGATGCCCCCAAGGTGGGGTGTATTGCTGCTTCTGATGCCCCCAAGGTGGAGTGTAATTCTTCTTCAGATCCCAGTAAGCTGGGGTGTGTTCTTTAAGGCTTCTATGCCCCCGTGGCGGGGTATGTTGCTTCTTCAAATGCCCCTGAGTCGGGGTGTATTCTTTTGTGTCTTACACTCCTATGGCGGGGGGAATGAATGCTCTCTTCTAGATTCATGGCCGTGCTCGGCCTCATTGCTATAAAGAATTCCCTACGGCGGGGAGGAGTTCGTCAAGCTAGAGTTGCGGCTTGTTGGATCTTCGAGCAGTCACTCGAGGGGCCGTCTTATGCCAGATAGGGGCAGCATGAAGGTGGAATGGACCAGGGTATTGCACCATGGACTTGGACCCTCCTAGAGTCGGGTGGGATGCCGGCCTTCTTCTTGTCCTTTTGGTCGGCGATGTTTGCCAATTTTTTCTTTTTGTCCTTTCTTTTCTTCTCTTCTTTTTTTTGTGTAATAGACCAAAGGCGGGTGTGCAGGAGAGCGCTCACTCCCTCAGGGAGGGGATGAGTGGTTCGCTCCACTGCATCAATAGCACAGTGGTAATCTTTATTCAACATGGGTCTCGACGGATATGGCCGTAGAACCCTCTCTCGTCGATTCTTTCTCTTCCCTTTTTGTTTCTTTCTTCTATCTTCTTTTCTTCTTTTCTTCTTTTCTTCTTGCGGGAAGGGGGTTTGGTTTCTCCTCCCTTCTTCTCTCTTTCTCTTCTCTCCTTTTTTGGCGGCCTTCATGATTCATGGAAGCTGCAGGTGCCTCGGAGTAGCATCTCTGAGGCCAAAAAACATTTTCGCCTGGTCTGGCTTTTCTCCCCATAGGGCTAGCGAAGGCAACACCTGCAATTCATCAAAGGAGGCAAACATCATTTATTAGGAGGCCATGAGGCCCCGAATCCCGGTGAAGAGATGAAGGGTGGTTTAAGTCCCACCGGGCGTGCCAGACTTGTGGACGCACTTTTCGACACGCTCGTTTGTTTGTTTTATTTAAGTCAATTTATTCGGTGGGTTTATTCGTTTATTAAGTGCGTGGGCGTGCCAGTCACCTAGGTGACGATTTATTGTGCGCTCGATCTAACTAATCAGACGATGGTGTGGTTCGTGTCGGGACCAAAACCCACCGTGCCATAAAGGTCACATCGTCATTTACATCCCCTCGGAGAGGGTAACACCCTTGATTAATCGTCGGGAATCAGGGCCTCATGGCCAGGAAACTATATCGAGAGAAACAAGCCGATAGCGGTCTTGAATCAGTCGAAAGCCCTATGTCTAGGGAAGCAAGCATTCGAAATATGTCGGTCACTCAAGGGACCATTTTGATATTCGGACGAGCGTCCGGCTTCAGAGAATCGTGATCGTCATGGGGAAAACTGGAGCATATGTATGCCGGGGGTACGGAAAGTTTATTGTTCAAAGGGATAGGAGACATTCGGTTGAATCCCGGTTAGAGTGGTCGGAAATCAGTGAGTTTATTGGCCCAGTGCGAGATCGAGTCAGGACCATTCCGGGGGCGCCTCCCGCGGTCCAAACGAGGCTTGCGTGGGCATCGTTAATATTTTAGGTGTCGAAGGGCAGCGGGAAAGTGTCCCGGGACTAGATTCCAAAACAAAGACGTGTACATAGATAGCTGACTATAGGCCTAGTATGTGGGTCAGGCAATGACCATGGTTGGGGCGAACCCGAGGTCCAAACATGACTCACGAAGGTCTTATTGAAATTCCCATACGTAGGGTTCGGGGAGGACGAGAGCCGCCTTATTCCATCTAGATTTTTGTCAGTCATTCATGGACCCCTTTATGTTCTGACAAAGGTCCATATTGAAGGCACGGTGTAGACGGAAACAAACCCGTACAAATATATGCCAAGAGTACGGCAAGTTTAATGCAAGTGCGGGATTAGATCCCGGTATATATATCGGTCACTAACGGACCATTCATTGTTCGGACGAGAGTCTGCATTTGAAGCATCGAAGACGACGACAAAACCGTATGAATGTCTACCGCGAGTACGGTAAGTTTAATGGGATTGCGGGATTGGATCCCGATAGAAGTGGGTCAAGCTGACGGATTATTGGCCCGAGACGGTTTCAGACTATGGCCATGTCGGGGATTTCGAGGTCCACATCTGATACTACGGGGCATCGTTGCTTTTCTCTTCATACACAGTCTGAGGGAGCGAACTATTCGGTGTGGAGCCTGAACTCGCCATCGTGCGCCCTCGCACGCGGATCGACCTGCACGGGGTCAAGGGGGCAGCGCCCCTTACGGGGGTTTCCGGGGGCGGAGCCCCCGGAAAAAAAATTTGATTATAAGAGTGATTCATTATGTTGTTTATTCTCATGAGGATGATTCATGTTCTTTCGCTCTTATTTATTAGTTTAGTTCCCTTCTTTTGTTTTAGTCATTAGTTTCAAACCTTTTCTTCTATTTAGCTAATTTATGTTTTCTTTTATGGGGGCACGCCGATTTAATGGGATAGAAGAGGCGCGCCGGTTAAGAGTGCTAGGGGGGCGGGGCGCGTCGGTTTAATGGGTGCAAGAGAGGGGCGCGCCGGATAAGGCCAAGATGAGGGGGCGCGCCGGATAAGTCCAAGAAGAGGGGCGCGCCGGATTAGGGGCATTATTCATTCCAATACTTTGAAAGTGGTTTTGAGTGTAGAGTTAAACCGGCGTGGGGGGGGGGGGGGAGGGACCGCGCCGGATAAGCCCACGCCAGATTAAGAGCACGCCGGGATATCTTCTATGAGGTTTTCTTTCATTCTTGTTGGCTCTATTTCTTCTTTCTTTCAACCGTGAGCTACTTTGATGACTGATTTATTCATCTTATTGATGGATTAAGCTTGTGGAAAGAAAGTTTAAGTATTTTATTTATTTGTTAGGGTGAATTAGCATGAGGATTCAAGTGTTTCGTTCAGAGGGGTTTGTGCAGGAACTGGGAGGTTCAGTTGTGATCAGGGGCTTCAAGCATGTGCAGCTCTGGCCCTCAGAGAGTAGTTTGTTTATTCGTTCTGGTATGCATTTGGTTCTTATCGTTCTTGGCCCTGGCAAAAATTGGGCAGCATCTCCCCCATACTGAGGCTTGCCAGAGACAAATATAGGAACATCAAATGGATTGCTCCGGGGTGAACCTCAAAATGCAGACCTCACGGCAGTCCGATAACCCAAATGTGAGCGTGGAAAAGCTCGAGGACTAGCCTTCAAGAGCTCCCACGACTCACGGGTGATGATTCCTCAAAGCGGGACAAATGTGTGCCACGAAAGGCTATGAATGTTCATCCATCATGTGGATTCCTTTGAAGGTCATGCCACGAAAAGGCAGGCTTCGAAGACCCCGGATGAATAGAAGGTGAAATAGGGAAAGAAGAAGCTAGACAAAGAATCGCGTTTACCAAAAGGGCCTTCTGTTTATTCATCCACCAAAGGGGGAAAATGGCTCAAACCCAAGAGATTTCATCTCAAAAGAAGAGAAATACATTGCAGAGGGAGAAAAGGGAAAGAGATACATGGACGGGGGGAACAGAGCACAAGCTCTTCCCCCCCAGCTCCCCTCTCGCTCTCACCCTCACTCTTTCAGTCTTTCCTTCACCTCTCCGGCGTGGATGGATGGAGTTTTTCTTCTCTTCGGGTGGCCTTCTCTTCTTTCTTCAGTCGCCCTCCGGGGGTTTGAGCTTCTCTCTCTTTTTGCTATGTCGAACATGTAGAGTATATATAGCCGGCTGCCCTTTCTTCGCTCGGACGGAAGGAACTCCCGCCATCTTCCTCCTCATTCGTTGAGGCATCCGGAGTTGACATGCCGCGGTGTCGTCTGTTGATTTACGTAGTATGCTGGCATTTATCCGAGGACGGGATGTTTGCGGGTTTACCGAAAGATCTGCTACAGCTACTCCCCCCATCGATGCTTGCCTTCGCCGTTGATGCTGCTGCGTTGTCGAACGGAGGTGGAGACAGGGCTTTAGAGCATTGAATGCCCGTGGAGACAGGGATTCAGAGCATTGAATGCCCTCTTGGCACCAAGCTGATGCGAAAACAGGGTATCGACTGGCGGATGGGATGGCTTTTGAGTTAAACCGGCGCGGTGTTGTGCGCGCCGGATTAACAACACACAAAGAGGCGCACCGATTTGTAGCCAAGATGGGGCGCACCGGTTTAAGGCCCAAGCAAGGGCGCGCCGGTTTAAGTGCAGGCCACGCCGGTTTAGACTTTGTCTCGGCTTCGCGGCTATTCGAACGGATGCTTGTCCTCCCGTGTTGCTTTAGTCGTAATGCACCGCCGTCGGGGTGTTTAGTTCAGGGCCTCTGAATCCCGATTCGGAACTTTGAGTGATCTCCGGCGCGTGCCGAACATGTGTTCGAATTCCTGAGTTTCTTTTGATTCGGCCTTCGTCAATGCTGACCGGAGAGCCGGGGTCATCCCTTCAGCCAGAGGGGCTTCTTTGTTGGGTGGCGGAGCACCGGGTAGGTATTCATCCTGCTTGGAGGAGGCATAGGGTTTACTCGGCCCTTCCGTCTTCGACTTGCTCTCGAGTGATGAGACGTGCATGCCGCATGATCATTATCATTTTTTTGACGTCCACAGCTCTCTAACATATGCCTGGCGTGTCACCGGAATCTCTGCAACCTCTGCTGGTAGGGTAAGCACCCTGCTCACCTCCCACATGATCAGGGCACTCCTGACCACCTACTCATCCTCCTCTGTACCGATCCTCCTCGCCTGTAGTGTAGGAAGGTGGGGCAGTGCTGGTAGAACAGTCTGGGGTAGTCCAACCTGTAGGAAGCACCGGTGCGGGCTGTACATCGCCAGTGCGGTGTCACTCACGAGCCTCAGATCCAGACCTGGCCTCCTAGGAACTCTGACAGTGGTGTCACGGAGGAAGTCCGGGCGCATCACGAACCAATCCAGGGGCAGCATGTTGATGTGCAGTCGCCACTCATCCCTGGTCCTCTTTTCTGCTGTCCTACACTCTACCTGTGGAGAGAACCCGAACGCGCCACCTATGAAGAAGAGGGGGTGGCTCCCGAAGGTCCTGCTCGCTGAAGTGACATCCTCCTTATAGATGAATTTCATCCTGATACCTATCCAACACTCTAAGAGTATCATGGAACCAAAGAGAGGACCGCCTAGAGCTGCTGAAGTAAGGCCCTCGTACAAGTAAGCTAGGATGGCCTGCGAAATAGAAAGGCCCTGCCATAGGCCGCTGATGGTACTAAGAAGTGGAATCTCTAGCACATGGTCAACTGAAGGAAACAAGATGGCCCCGCACAAGCAGATGGACGCGGCCTTAGCTATGGCCTCATCCCACCCACACCGGTTCCTGCAATGCTCAACTACCCACTAACTACGAGGAAGGAGGTGAATCTGACGTGGGCCTATGAAAGTGTGGATGTCCCTACTGTCTGGTATGAACCCTCCCAAGATGAGCCTAGGATCTATAGGGGCGATAGTGTGACACATCAAGTCTTCACCTCCCACCTGGGACCTGGGTAAAGAGAAGTAGGTCTCTACCTCCTCTAGTAGGATAGTGGCCTCAAATGATGGAAATATGAATGTATGGGTCTGAGGGTGCCAGATTTCTACTAAGGCTGAAATGCTATGCCAATCAAGAGAAAGCTTTGGTTAGTTCTGACCTAGTACTAGGAGAGGTTGTAGGTGCCAAGATCTCAGGATGGGTGTCACTCCTAGGGGCAATGCGCGAATCATTGGAGCCATCCACTTCAAGGTGGAATAGCGCCTAAGGCCAGGAAGAAGCTGAAGTGGGAAGGAAGAAGAAGAAAGAAGAGAGAGAGAAAACAGAAAAGCATGTAAGTAAATGAAAGAATTGATTTGAATGAATTCATGATTGACTTACCTCTCTCAGAGGGCTCGAGCTAAGATGTTGTGAGATCGTGGTCAGCCGTTGGAACGCTTCCCGCTCCTTTCTGGCCGGCTTTGGCCATTCAAAAGATGCTCCCTCCATGGAACTCCCCTCCAAGGCCCTCTTCATGATGATTTGGTGATGAATGGCAAAGGTTTCAAGGCTTAGAAGAGAGAGGATGTGTGAATCACGAATTTAGACTCCCCTCCTACTTATAGGGCTTGTTAGGAAGCCTACACCCCTTAGGAATGAGATTGGATAAGTTTAAGATGGGGTAAGATAAGACTTGGATTGGGTTAAAGTGGTTTACCCTCGGGTTAGGACTCTCCAGGAGAGTCCCATTCAAATTCGCGGGACGCCCATTTGGGCGGCCTCACGATAGACCGCCTATCTCATTGCGCGGTCCGATGGGGACCGTTTATCACTTTCCAGGGAGTTCGAATGCTGAAGTTTGAGCGGCCTGAGACAGACCGTTCTTGTTATCGAGCGGCTGATTATAAACCGTTCTACTTGCTGAACGGTGGTCAGAGGACCGTTTATCTTCCTTCTGTACGGTCTAACGAATGATCGTATGTCTCCTTCGACAGCTCGATTGAAACCGTTCTACTGACCTGAGGCCTTCATTCATTAGTTGTGCACCTGTGTCACTAATAGTCGTGTCTGTCTCTCATCTCACTCATTTGGCGCCACTCATCTCACTCATTTGGCGTCACTCATCTCACTCATTTGGCGTCACCCTTCTCACTCATTTGGCGTCACTCTTCTCACTCATTTGGTGTCGCTTTTCTGACTCATTTGGCGTCACTCTTCTCACTCAGTCAGCGTCACACACCTCACTCGTTTGACGTCACTCATCTCACTCAGTTGGCGTCACTCCTCTCATTCACACTTGGCTCTCTCTCGCTCATTCGTGTCGTCTCTCTCTCACTCTGTTGTGTCTCTCTCCTCACTCACTCACTCGCGTCGTCTCTCTCTCCCTCGTGTCCGTCTCACTCATGTCGTTGTCATAGTCAGTCATTTGCATTCACTCATACATTCATACATCTACAAAATCAAAACAAAGAAAGGAATATCACTATCATATCATATCATGTACAAAAGTCGGGCCCCGAGTACAAAAGTCAGGACTGTCCCTCTCCCTGGCCCCCGTCACTGTCTCCACCACCCTCGTGCCTCTTTGGTGGAGGAATCGCTGAAGTCGCCTCGTCACGCTGACGTCACCGGCGCTGCTCGTCCTCCTCATTCCTCCGGTGACCGGAGGAACCCGTGAAGTAACTCCTCACAGAGCCGTGGGTGCCGTGGGTGCCGCTCGGAGTCCCGCTGCGTGATCGCCGGCTCATCTCCTTATAGGCCCCCATATCTCCACTCAACCCGAACGCCTCGATCAGAGCCCGATCCCGCTCCGCTCGGACCCGCACCAGCTCCTCTGCTCCAGCTTGGAGTCGCTGTAGCTCCGCTCGCAGAAGGGCCGTCTCGAGGGTGTCGGCTGGTCGGCTCTGTGCTGCCTCCTCCCGTACACGGGCCACCTCCTCCCTAGCCGCTGCCCGGCTCTGCTATAGCTCTGCTCTAAGACGGGTCAGCTTGGACGTCTGCATGCACATATCATTACATTTCATACATTTCATAAGCATAAATAACAAGGGGAAGTGTAGTGATTTGCGTACTCTCTCGGTGAGCGCCACCTCGGCCGCCTTGGCCCGCGCTACCATCCGAGTGAAGTCAGCCTCCCGGTCGGCCGGATCAATGGGAGTCTGGGTAGAAGAAGAAGAAGGAGCATCGGCCCCCTGTCGCTGGGTCCCCTCGGCACGCTGCATCCAAAACTCCAGGTCAGTCACATGCATAACCATAATCATAAGCATTTGCATAATTTAGAGAGTTTAGGGCTTAGAAAACTCACCAGTAAGGCCAGGGCTTGTCGGGCCTCGTCCCGCTCCCTGATGGTGGAGTGCAGGAGCCCCTGTAGCTCCGCCAGTCGTTCCTCAGGGTCAATCTGCATTTATAGGTCCAAGTGTCAGTGCATTGTCATATAGAAATCATAAGCATAATAAGTAGAGTTTGAGCTAAGAAGTCATACTGGTCGGTGGGCACCCCGGAACACCTGGTCCCGGTAGTGTCTAGCGTACGCGGTGTAGTACACTGAGTCGCTCTCTGCTCTGGCGGTCACCACTCACCCAAGAGCCGTCCAGTCGGCCACCTGCGCAGCGTTCCTCGCCGTCCAATCAAACGCTGCCGCCAAGCCCCGGGTAGTCCTCGTCACGCGCTCCTCCACCTTCTCAGGCGCAGGGAACTCCACCACTGGCTGATGGACCCCGATGGTCCTCATCACCAATCTGTAATGCAGTGGCTCCACCACATTCATGCAGTGAAGCCACACGTCTCGTCCGGCGAAGGCGAGGGCGCCAACCACCCAAGGCTGACCCTCCTCAGTGTAAGGTGTCCACCGTACCTGCAAGAAATAGAAGGTCACATCAGCATCATCATCATATAAGAAATGCATTTAATTAAAGAGTCTAAGTTTAGAAGCATACCGAGGCAAATGGTAGAGCGTCCAAGTCATCCTGTAACTCTCGGACCTGTCTCCTGAGAGCTGCGGTCTCTCGAGGTGCTGTCCACCTCCAGGAGATCGACAAGAGCCCAGGACGGGCCTCCTCTCCTCTGCCTAGCCCACGTAGGTGTACATAGGCCCACACCTGCATCACAACATCGTGTCAGCATTTAGGAAACATATAGAATTGCATAATTAAGTCTAGGGTAGGAGTCGTACCTGGAGTAAGGGGGAGAAGCCCCCGAGCATTGTCCGACGGGCCGTCGAACTCAGCGTGTCAAACAAGAACGCGAGGACTGCTGCTCCCCACGCGTAGTCCCCCACGTGGCTGAGCTCCTCAAGGAAGGGAAGGAACCGGCAGCTCATCACGTTCGCCCTGGTGGAGAAGAGGATTCGCCCGAACATCAGCATCAGAAATCACCGTATCACCCTGTCTGCCTCTGCTCCCGGCTGCGCAGCTACTCTCGGTCGCGCCAGCTCCACCAGCCGCTGCAGGTGCTTCTCCGGCTGCTCCCCAACTACAACTCCCACCCGTCGTAAGCTTAGGCTATCCTGGAGACTAGCCTGGGGTAAGAGGGTCGACTGCCTCTCGGGGTGTCGCAGCTGTAGGCCTAGCAGCTCCCGAGCCATCACCCGGTAGTCGGGAAAAGTGGTCCCGCTAACCGGTAGCCCGTGCACTTGAAGACCAGTGAGTCTGGCCACATCCTCCAGCGTGGGGACCATATGGCCCCACGGGAAGAGGAACGTACGACTCACTGGATCCCAGCGATCGTGCAGGGCGTAGAGCAGAGCTGTGTCAAACCGACACACCTCAATGCTCAGGAATGGGGCGAACCCCATGGCAGCCAACCGCTCTCGCTAAAAGTCCGGTAGTGCTAAATACACTACGCGGATCTGCAGCCACGAGGTGCGGGTCCTGCGATTTCCCTGCATTCATTCATTCATTTCGTGCATTTTAGTAATTAATTTCGGCATTCTATTTCATAGATAGATGAAAATAATCACAAGTTCCCTTCTCTGTCAGAAGAATGGTCCCCTATGGACCACTCTTCCTCATGAACGGTCACATATGGGGCCGTTCCAATCCTCAGGTTCTTTGTTTTGAACGGACCGATATCGACCGTTCTTACCTTGAACGGTTTATAGTTCACCGTTCTTTCCCTAGGTTTTCTAGTTTTATGCAGACATCCCTAGGCTGCATGAGGTTGTGGACGGTCCTATATGGGCCGCTTGAGTTCTATGATCTTCAGGGTTTGAACGGCCCTGTGAGGCCCGTTTTATGTTGAACGGTGGATTTCCCACCGTTCATCTTCGTGTTTGGTTCTGCTGTTTTTAGAGTTTGAACGGCTTACCCTGGGCCACGTGACTATGAGCGGCTCTATGTGAGCCGTATGTTATGGTTTGTGCGGTTCTTTGAAAATCGCCCTACCATCGTCTTCCCCGACAACGGTGAGGGCTTCCCCGCCGGCGGGAGTGCCCCATGGCGCCCCCAAACCGGCTCCTAAGTAGCCTAAACCCCCATAAACTTCTGAAACTAACATGCACAAATTAAAATGGCAACAGGCTAGGGTTTAGGCCTACCTCGGGGTCCTTCGTGGGCTTGACCGCCGCGGTGGACACCTCCACCGCCGGTTCTATCTCTTCTTCGGCCACTGTGGCTGTCCTGGCCTCCCCTTCGGGTTCTGGCGGTGCCTCCTCCTCTGCGGGGACGACGGGTGGTGGGCCTCCCTCTCCTCCGACGGTCTCCTCCGCGGCGACCGCTGCCGGCCACGGTGGCGCTTCATCAGTCGTCGGTGGTGGCGTCTCCTCGCCGATCGCCTGGTCGCAGGTGGCTTGATGCTTGGTCCGCATTAGGAAGTAGAGATGGGGGGGGGAATTGAGAGATGAGAGAAGGAGAGAGAGTTTGAGAGGTAGAGAGATGGGGGATGGAGGCGGTGAGCCCTTTGTTCCCTTCCTCCACCGGTTACGGTGGGGAGGAGGGAGACGAAGGGGTTTTTTGTTTCAAAACCCCAGAAGTTATGCGGCCCCGCGATAGGCCGTCCTGCATTGGAGCGGTTGTGTTGTAACTGTTCTTCTTCAATGGTACATTGCCATTGAGCGGCTAGAATGTGGCCGTGCTTACAATTGAACGGCCTACATATGGGCCGTGTAGTTTCATAATCTCATTTAAACTGGCAATGGCTGCACGGCCCCAGATTGGCCGTTTTAACTATTGAGCGGTCTCGGACTTGGCCGTTCATGTGCTGAATGATGGAATTGCTTTGTAAACCCTACTTTGCTGCATTATGTGATTAAAGGGCTGATTTATTTTTGGCTTGAATGTTATTCCATGATGAAATATTGCAACATCCTGTTCATGGGTTTTTTGCAGCATCACCTTCCACTGGCCGTTTCGCCTGCGCAGGTAAGTCAGGTATGGCCTTCTATCCCTGCATCCCTTAATGCATTACTATATGGTACTGTGCTATATTATCTCGAGAACCAGTGGGTTACTCGTGCGTTCCAAGATCTGATGTTCCCCTTCAACAAAAATGATGATGATCCAAGTTCACGCGTTTGACCTTCGGATAGGCCGTTAGGTTGGGATGTCCCGGGGAGGATAGTTCTATCCTGCACACTGTGGTTGTGGATGGTATCTTGACTCTGAATCTCCCAGCTTTGCAATATTATTCTCGAGTATTTTATATTTTATCTTTTTCTTCGCATTTGTTTTGACGATTTCATTTATTTTAGCCCAACATGCATCATACGCATCTTTTCGAGCATTCATGACCCATTGTTTACCTGGATAATGTCCCACCAGTGATGGTTAACTATGTGTTCAGTGTTTGGGTAAAAGGAACCATTCCACTCTGAATTGGAAGGTTCTCTTTGGTCGATTCGCTTGGTTTGGTTGATTAAGAGGTCCCCGTCTGGAGTTTTAGTCTGTTTCTTTACCTTTTGCTGCTTATTTCGGTCTCCTCATTTGATTCGCAGGATTGTGTCTCCTGTGAGCTTGATCGTGTGTTTCCTTTTATTTTAGTTAGTTCCTCCAGACCGGTGTCACTTTTTGGTTTAATCGTTCCTCATGAATGGTTCAGAGTTTTTCAGAAGATTCCTATCGCTTGTTGGTAAAAACGGGTGTCGTTTTACCTTAACGCCCGCTTTTCGGTCCACTCCGCTTCATTTTCGCTTCATCTCTATGTTCCATGTCACTTTCGCTTCACCTCCGTTCGCTCCCCTGCAAAAAGGACGTTAAGGAGGGGCATCTGTTGACACCCATTTTTTACCGATAAGTTGAGTTATTCCTCTTCCTAATATTGTTGATGCCTCGAGTTGTCCATCACTCGCTGGGCCATTTTCCGGCAACATCTTTGGGCTTATTTTATGGGTAGCCTCCCTCCCTGGCTAGGTTTGTTTCAGTTCCGGGCTTAATGGGCCTTGATTTTGGATAATTTAGTGTTTTTATGAGATTCAAGCGCCCATGTACATGTACGGTTCATCCCTGGCCGCTCAATCAATGTGCGGTTTACAGTAGGCCGTCCATACATTTTTTGAATATTTTGGTTAATTTTCTGAATTTCCACCGACAAGCATTTATGCGGTCTTCTCCTAGCCGTTCAACATGATGGACGAACTGATAGTAGCCGCTCTTATCCCAAAGTCCTACGCTTGGTGGTTTTCTCAGATAATTACCCAATTTATTTATTTATCACCGACAAGGCTAGAACGGCCGGCCTTTGGCCGCTCTTACTCTTGAACGGACTAATCCTAGCCGTTCATTTGTGAGAGTCCAACGGTGAGATTCTCGGTTGGTTTAATGGATAAATAGTGGATAATTCCTCTAGATTTGATTTTTCACCGATGGGGTTGGACGGCCAAGGATGGGCCGCCCATATGGATGTGTGGTCTATCGTAAGACCGTTCATCTGCTCGTTTGCTGAAGATTCAACAGATTTTCTCTCTCTCCTCATGAATTTATCCCAAACTTCCTCCGATGATTTCTCCGCGGATCCTTAACCATTTTGAGTGCTGTTTCTTCCAGATGAAAGATAATTGAATTATCTTCATCTTTTGTTTGAGAATCTCGACCTAAAAATGCATAGAAACCCTAATTTCGGGGTTAGCATTTGGGGGTTCTATAAATAGACCCTAAAGGCTACCTTTGAAGAGGGGAGATTTTTGGTCGACGGCGAAGCCCTGCTGAAATCTTGAGCGACCTAGCACCAAGGAGGGAGGCCTTCTACATCCATACAGGCCTTCGGTCTAGGGAGTAGTCCTAGTTTTGAGTCTTTTACATTTGATAGTCCTATTTTTTCTCATTGCATGCTTGTTTTTACACGTCCATTCTCCCACGTTTTCTTTGTTTGCACTGCCATGCACACACCCTCCTACGTTTTCTGACGCCCCCAGGGGTTTAAAAAACCCCCAGGTATCCCCCACTTCATTTAGTTATGTTTATTTCTTTCCATTTGAGCATTTGCTACGCTTCACAGTTCTGATATTAGGTTTTTCTTCGTGTTCTACACTCTGTTTTGCAGGTCAGCAACCCACTAGCACGACGCCCATCCTTTCTGGCCGGCCAGAAAGGGTGAAGGTTGGACTCTTACAACTTCTGGCGTGGTGGTCTTGCGCGGTTCCCTTAAGACCGTTCAAGAGGAGGTGCGGTGTACCTTTGACCATTCTTCTTCCAACTGCGGTTACCTTGAAGCCGTTCATCTGCTAGTAGTTCTATGACCCGCGTCCTCTGCAGCATTGACGAGCGGTCTGTCGTGAGGCCGTTCAATGTGAAAGGCGGTTCTTCACAGGCCGCGCATCCCTGCAGTGCTGCTCATAAGGCGAGTGTCTCCCTCTCTTTCCAAGGTACGGTGTGTCAGTCACATTTGGTGTTGTGTAGTGGACAACGGATCTAGAGGGGAGGAGTGAATAGATCTGCCCCTCTTTTCGCAATACAACCCTCTATAAGGCTAGTTAAAAATAATTATAGCAGCATACAACTAGCTTAGCGATGTATAAAATGATTTGCTTAGAAATATGATTTCACAATATGGAGATTGAACGTAAGCATGCATCTAAAACATATCAATCACACAATCAAACCACAACATAAAGGATTTCAAGGTGGTTCGGACTGAATCCCCAGTCCTACGTCCACCCCTCACCAAATCCGGTGAGGCTCCACTAGTGCCTCGCACTGAACCGCAAATCGGAAAGACCACCGATTGCCTTCCTACTAACCACCGGTAGGGACGTCAACACCGCAAATCAGACAACTTCCGATTGCCTTCCTACTAACCACCGGTAGGGACGATCTTCAGTTTCAATCGTTTGTATGAAATAAAAAAGATAACAAATATGAAATCACTCAAACAAGATATAGAGTATGCTTAAAGAAAGAAGATCTTGTCTGAGTTGCAGAAGCTTGAATCGGATGCTTTGAAGGTGTCTTCTTCCTTGCGAGATGACCTTCCTTGAATCTCTTCTAGTTGATGAAGAAGACGATGGATGTAGCTTTGATCTTCCTTTTGATCTTCTTGAGTTGATGAAGAGGATGAAGAATGCAGTTTAGATCACCTTTGAAAGTCTTGATTGCTTCTTGCTTCCTTGGAGGTTGAGATGGCTTCAGATCTGGACTTGAATCCCTTGGAATGGATGAAGCTTCTTCCCGTAGTACTATTCACGGCTACAGTACTTCGAACTACTCTCCTTGAACACACCCTTGCAGCCTCCCTTGATTTCTCAAATGATCAACTAGGGTTTCTAACCCTCTTGCATGTGTTTTATAACCTTTGAATGGTCCTTAGACATCCCCCAGACCAGATCCATAATCTATGGAAGATTGAGTGACTTTGGGGCTAAACAAATACAAGGAAAGGGGCTGGCCTCAAGGTGGAAATCGAAGTCAAACATGGCTGCATCGGGGCTACCGGTCGACCGGAGGTAGGTGGCGGTGGACCGCTACTGAAAAACTTGCAAACGGATGATCCCTGGGAATTCCGGTCGACCACTACTAGCTGGCGGTCGACCGCTACTGAAACTCGTGCAGACTGGGAGCTGCTGGCTGGGGCGGTCGACCGCCCCTGTGCTGGCGGTCGACCGCCAGCTGGGCAGACCCCGGGTCTTCCCGGTTCAGTCCGTTAACCACTTTAGCTCCATCGTTTGTCTCCTTTAGCAGCCCGTTCATGTCTGTGGCAACACCCTTGACTGTCTTGAAGATTTATTACTGAGTCTTCAATCAAAATTTTGTTCCGGGGGCTCCGCCCCCGGAAACCCCCGCAAGGGGCGCTGCCCCCTTGACCTCTGCGACCTGACCGCGCAGGTCGATCCCCGCGACCTGACTGCGCAGGTCGATCCGCGTACGAGGGCGCAACATTGAGCTTTCACATTTGCCATCTCCACTTCATTCCTTGACAATTCTTTGGCATATCTGTCATGAACAAAACATCACGTATGCCAGTCATATGAGAGTTAAAACAATAATGACTTATAGTGTTTAGCTATTATCAAAACCAAGAATATCCAATAACTCAAATGACCACAAGACGATGTCGAATGACCCAAACCACAGGAAGACTCAAATAATCACATGGGCACAACATTAGGCACCTTGGTGGTGATCACCCTTGTTTACTTGTTTCTACATCCCTTCTATTTTCCATTTATTTCTCACATCGATTTAGTAGAAGGGATAGGAAGACATCTTTTAAGCAGGTACGGAAATGAAACGTAAGTAAAAACATATCAACAACCGCCAGGCCCATTGTGACTCACCTTCTAGCGGACCAAGGTTGGGCCGCTAGAGTCTGTGTGGCGGCCCAAGGTAGGACCGCCAGACGCCGGGCTGCACCAAGTGGGCTGTAGTCCCGTTTCCCTTTCGATCGGTGGTTTCCGTGAGCTGAGTCTTACCTCCGGTGACACGTCCACTAGTCGTAGCCTTCTTATGGCACGCGGTGCTGACCCACCTGGGAGTGGTGGAGCGGCTGGCCCAAGAGAGACGGTTGTTAGGCTGGTTACCATAGGGCCCCCATGCGCAGCCGAGTCCGGGCTTCGGGGGAATAATCAGCTAGAGGACAGGCCTAGGGCGTATGGTCTGAGTGTGCACACGGGGCTGAGGGCTTCGGGCCCGCACTGACGAGCGCGACCTCAGCTAGTCCTTGTTTGTGGTACTGGTTACTGTGTGTGTCTTTGTCTCCGCCTGGGGCGTCGTAGCTAGACACTTGTGACGCAGTGTAAGACGTCAGAGGACGTATCCGGTCGTTCTTCTAGTGGGTGGTGCTCCTGTCTACTGGCAGGTACGGACTCAAGTTTTGACGGACCGAGGTTCGGTTGTACGGTACGGTTAGCTAGATGGCTTTTCCGTTTATTTATTACTGCTTGTTGGTTCTACCATACTCCTACTAGGTAGCGTTATCTTCTGTGGTTGTTCGCGTCTTCTCGCCTCATTTTCCTCGTTGTGTGGTGGGGGTCCGAGGGATCCCTACTGGGCCAATGAAATGAGGCTCACCCCTGCTTTTTAGGTGAGGAGGGGTCGTCGAGAGGTGCGACAGAGCTTCAGCGTGGTTCTTCTAGCTAGGGTTAGTCACCAGTCTACCTGAGCCGGGATATGCCCCGTGTAGTTGAACTTTTCCTTCTGTTGACTGTACTTTATTTGGATATGAGACATGCTGGACCTTGTAGCAATTTATTTTATTTATGTTATGCTGTGCATTTTATTTTCAGATTTTTGTGCTATCTCTGCAGTTATTTCAGCTTCTCTTGTACTCCCACACCATCCCTTTTTACCCTTTCGAGTCTTCGGGCTCGTGGGTTGGCGGGCTGAGATTCGAGACGCGCCGATTCCTTTTCGGTACTTGGATCCCGGGTCGTCACAGTTGGTATCAGAGCCATGTTGTGAAAGTACATAAGAACCTGAGATGATTGTAGTGGTCTAGAAGGTCCATGAATGTCCTGTACAGTTGGTGACTGGCGTAGGGCCCCGGGTGTTTTATTGATCATGTTGTTTAGCTGGCAGGTGTTATGGAGCCCAGGAGAGCGACTCGTTCCCAACAGGGAGAGTCAGGTGGGGGCCAGGAAGGGCAGAGTAGAGCAGAGCTTCTAGCAGATGCAGCTGAAGGGACGAGAGTTCTCGGACCAGAGGAGTTCTTTCGGGGCATGTATCAGTATGTTCTTCAGCAATAGCACCATCAGTAGCCGTCGCAGCAGCAGCAGGGCGGTGATGCTGGTGAGGGCTCATCCTCTCGGAGTGGTCGCGTGCTGAGGGATTTCTTGCAGTACAAGCCGTCTACTTTCAGTAGGTAGCCGGATCCAGAGGTGCCCAGAGAGTGGTTAGATGACCTGGAGCGAGTGTTCAGTTCGATGGAGTGTCCAGAGGAGGAGAGGGTGGTGTTGGCTACGCATCGGTTGCAGGGGCCAACCCGGACTTGGTGGACGTCGAAGTGGGGAGCAGTATTCCAGTCCTGTCCTCTTCGGTAGATCTTGTGGCAGGAGTTCGTCCCGGCTTTCGAGCGTGCCTTTTGTCCATCCTTCCTCTCAGATCACAGAAGCTGCATGAGTTTCTGGAGCTGGTCCAGGGTGACATGACAGTGATGCAATATAGGTCCAGGTTCATTGAGCTGGGCCGTTATGCACCGCACATTGTGGCAGATGAGATGGTGCGGACCAAGCAGTTTTTCGGGGGTTTGAGGTTAGAGTTGAGGCATCCTTTGCTTGCGTCAGGTTTGACCAACTTGGATGCGGCTTGCAGATCAGCAGTGGCGTTGGAGAGAGATATGCAGAAGGTTCGAGGTCAGGGCAGTGCAGGTCAGGTGTAGATGGGTTTTGGTCTATCAGCGTCCGTGCAGCAACAAAGTTCTGTTTAGATTTCAGCAGGTGGTTCAGGGACGTCCCCGTCCGGGGCGTCATCGGCAGATTAATCATCTCTGGGATCGAAGCTCAAGAAGTTGCTTAAGGAAGCCAGTTTTGGCAGGAGGCGTCGTGATCGCAAGGATCAGGGGCAGTAGTCGGTGGGTAGTGTTCAGCAGCCTACCCAGTTCCAGCGTCAGGGTTCAGTGAGTGGTTCTCGGGGCGGGTGTCCTCGGTGCGACGATTCTCATCCATGCAGGCAGTGTACGGTGCCCTTGGTTTGCTTCAGGTGTGACCAGCCAGGGCACATAGTACGTGACTGTCCGCAGAGACCGCGTTAGCCTCATGAGTTTCAACAGCAGCAGCAGTTCCAGCCCCAGTAGATGTCGTCGCAGCCACAACAGTACCAGCAGTAGGGCCAGTATCCTCAGTTGACTCGGTCAGCTACTGCAGGGAGGCAGAGATCCCGAGGCAGAGTTACCCACATTACCTGAGCAGAGGCTGAGGCGTCGCAATTGGTGGAAGGTACTATTCCAATTTTGGGTTGTGCGGCTCGAGTTTTGTTTGATTCTGGTGCGTCCCATTCATTCATTTCGGAGGATTTTGCTCAGAGTGCCGAGGAGTCGACGACTGAGGTGCCCTGTGATCTAGCAGTGGAGTTGCCTACCGGTGATTTCATGCTCACCCCGTACTTCTTCGAGAAGGTGCCTGTGTGGGTGGATGGGCGGAACTTACCGGCCATGCTTTATGCATTGCCGCTTCAGGACTTTGATGTGATCTTGGGCATGGATTGGCTCGAGGCCCATCATGCCATGGTGGATTGCGGCTCGAAGAGGGTCTACTTCCAGCAGCTTCGTGGACCCACCTTTTATTTTCAAGGTATCCGGTCTTCCTCCTTCCGTTTTCTTATTTTGGCTATTAGGGCTCGTAGATTACTTGACACGGGTTGTCAAGGTTTTCTTGCTTCTGTGGTTTTGGTCGATCGACAGTGTCCGGACGTGGAGGACATTCCGATTGTGTGCGAGTTTTTCGATGTTTATCCCGAAGTGTTGCCTGGGTTGCCACCGCAGCGAGAAATTGATTTCGTGATTGAGGTGGTACCTGGTATGGCGCCTATGTCGAAGGCCCCTTATTGTATGGCACCAGCGGAGTTGAGAGAGTTGAAGGCGCAGTTGCAAGAGTTGCTGGCCAAGGGGTACATTCGTTCTAGTTTTTCTCTTTGGGGTGCATCGGTGTTGTTTGTGAAGAAGAAGGATGGTAGTATGAGGTTGTGCATCGACTACCGGCAGTTGAACCAGGCGACTATTAAGAACAAGTACCCGTTGCCTCGGATTGATGACTTGTTTGATCAGCTTCAGTCGGCCCGGGTGTTTTCGCGGATCGATTTGAGATCGTGTTATTACCAGCTGTGGATCCGAGAGTCTGATGTTGAGAAGACTGCCTTTCGCTCGAGGTATGGGCATTATGAGTTCTTGGTGATGCCGTTTGGGCTCACCAATGCCCCCGCATAATTTATGGATTTGATGCATAGGGTGTTCCGTCCGTATCTAGACCAGTTCATGGTCGTGTTTGTGGATGACATCCTTGTGTATTCGCGGTCTGCTGAGGAGCATGTGCATCATTTGAGAGTGGTGTTGCAGACCTTGCGGGATCACTAGTTGTATGCCAAGCTCAGCAAGTGTGAGTTTTGGCTGCGAGAGATGCACTTTTTGGGGCACATGATTTCTGGTGATGGTGTTTTCGTGGACCCAGCGAAGGTCGAGGCTATGGTGCAGTGACCGAGGCCAAGTTCCGTCACAGAGATTTGGAGCTTTCTGGGCCTTGCAGGCTATTATAGGAGATTAATCTAGCATTTTTCTCGTATTACGGCCTCGATGACCAGGCTTACGCGGAAGGATGTGCCGTTTGTCTGGACGGAGGAGTGTGAGCAAAGCTTTATGGAGCTGAAGAGACTGCTCACGACTGCTACGGTGTTGGTGTTGCCTTCAGGATTGAGAGGTTTTGTGGTGTGTACAGATGCTTCCAGGGTAGGTTTGGGTGCTGTGCTGATGCAGCATGGTGGAGTTGTGGCGTATGCATCTCGACAGTTGAAGCCACATGAGAAGAACTACCCTACACATGATCTTGAGTTGGCGACGGTGATTTTTGCTCTGAAGATCTGGAGGCACTATCTGTACGGTGAGAAGTTCAAGACGTTCACTGACCATCAGAGTTTGAGGTATGTGTTTACCTAGAAGGATCTTAACCTCAGGCAGAGGAGGTGGATGGAGTACATGAAGGATTATGATTTTACTCTGTCATATCAGCCTGGCAGGATGAATGTCGTGGCTGACGCCTTGAGCAGGAAGGTGGGGGTCAGTCAGATGTTGTTGAGGAAGTGGAGGTTATGGGAGCAGGTGCCGGCCATGACTTTTAGGCTCAAGATCCCTCGGGATCAGGGTTTGGCTGTTCTTGCGAGCTTGACTGTCACGCCAGCTATTCGTCGTCAGGTGACTGAGGCTTAGCGTGCGGACCCTGAGCTACCCCGGATTTTGTAGATGGTTGAGGTGGAGTTTGGTGAGGATGGAGCTGTGAGGTTCTGAGGTAGGTTGTACGTCCCAGTCGAGGAGCAGACGAGGCATGCGGTATTGCGAGAGGCTCATGGGAGCCGGTATGCCGTGCACCCCGGATCGGCGAAGATGTACCAGAAATTGAAGAGGCAATTTTGGTGGCCTGATATGAAGAGAGATGTTGTAGAGTTTGTGGCCAGGTGTTTGATTTGTTAGCAAGTGAAAGCTGAGCACCAGCGACCGGGTGGTACACTTCAGCCCTTGGAGGTCCCCCCGTGGAAGTGGGACCACGTGACCACTGATTTCGTGGTTGGGTTACCGAGGACATCTAGTGGGCAGGATAGTATCTGGTTATTGGTGGATAGACTGACGAAGATGGCTCGGTTGTTACCGATCAAGGTCAGTTGGAGTGTGCATCATTTGGCCCGTTTATATGTGGATCGGATCGTCCCGTTGCATGGAGTTCCCATCTCCATTGTGTCTGATCGTGATCCTCGCTTCACTTCTGGATTCTGGAGGAGCTTCTAGAAGGCTCTAGGCATCGAGTTAGCGTTTAGCTCAGCGTACCATCCTCAATCGGACGGTCACTCGGAGAGGACCATCCAAACTTTGGTGGATATGTCGAGGTCGTGCTGCCTGGAGTTGCAAGGGAGTTGGATCCACCATCTACCGTTAGTGGAGTTTGCCTACAACAATGGCTATCATTCGAGCATTGGTATGGCACCGTACGAGGCATTGTACGGGCGACCTTGTCAGACTCCGCTTGATTGGTTCGAGGTGGGAGAGCGTGTCCTGACAGGACCGGATTTGGTACAACAGTGTACTAAGGTGGTGCATCTGATCCGGCAAAAGATGTTGGCTGCGCAGAGTCGACAGAAGAGCTATGCCGATCGAAGGAGGCGGCCCCTCAATTTTGCTGTGGGTGATCGGGTGTTTTTGCGAGTTTCTCCCATGAAGGGTGTGATGCGCTTCGGCAGGCGGGGGAAGCTGAGACCCCGCTACATTGGCCCTTTTCTCATTGTCAAGCGTATTGGTGAGGTTGCCTATCGGTTGCAGCTACCCCCGGAGCTATCTTCTATGCATGATGTGTTTCACGTGTCTATGCTTCGGAGGTATATGCCTGATGATTCCCACGTCCTGGAAGATGCCGTTTGGCCCGAGGTGACCCCGGACTTGTCCCTACCTGAGTACCCCATCCACATTGAGGATCGGCGTGAACAGCGCCTGCGGAACAAGGTTATTCCTCTGGTTAAGGTGGTCTGGCAGCGTCACTCTGGTGGCGAGGCGTCGTGGGAGCGTGAGGATGAGATGCGGCAGCTGTATCCCTATTTGTTCGGGTGAGTCTTCTCCCCTACCCATGTGCCTTGTCCTTAATTTCGAGGATGAAATTTGTTTAAGGGGGGAGGGCTGTAATGTCTCAAGTTTTTCGGACATTTTTTGGATTTGGATTCGTGGGTTTCGGATCGCTTTTGGGGGTCCCGGAGCTTGTTTTGTGGTTTACACGTATTTTTCCCTGACGGACCTGCGGAATGCGTTTGTGAGCGAACTGTAACGTTCTCCTACTCCGGGACGGTACCATCGCGTTGTGCGTGTTCTGAGGATCGCAGAAACGTACTTTTCTATTTTTTTGATATTTTTGGTATTTTCTGAATTTTCTATAAATATCCCCCTATTTTCCCTTTTCTTTTCCTCCTTTTCTTTTTCTCTTCTTCTTCCTCCTTTCTTCTCCCAACCGTTGGAGAGCGCCCTCCCCACCGCGGCCATTCTTCCTCCCCGGACGACCGAGACATGGCCCCCTCCACTCTGGCAGCGGCGTGGCGACGGCGGCAGCGACGAGGCGAACACGGGAGCGTGCTTTTCGCGGCAAGGGGCTGGGCGTGCGTGGGTTTAAAAGCTTCTTCTTGCGATTGACGACGATCCGGTGGAGCTCATGCTCCATTAAGGTAGGGAGACGAACCCCCATGCTCTATTTGTCATTCCCCGCGATTTGTAGGCCGAGGAGAGGCCAAGAGGGGTGTTTTTGAGCCGGGTGGGAGAAAACTCCATGTTTAGGGTTGAGCGTCGATCCACGTTTCATGAGGTTTCGGACCGATTTGGGGCTTTAGATGCATGCTAGGGGGGTTGGGGGAGCTTCCCCCTTGTTTTCCCCATCATCGGAGGATGATCGGGGCGTGAAACGAAATTTTGGGATTGTTACCGCCGGTTTCGTACTCGGGTGGGTGTGGCGGCCCTTCCAGAGACCGCCACACCTCTGGCAGCCTAAGGTAGGTCTGCCATAGGGTGCTGTTTTATCGGCAGAGGCTTTTGTCGGCTGGCGGTCGCACGATAGACCGCCAACTGGGGTGGCGGCCGAGGCTTCGACCGCTAACTCCGTTTTTGACCGTTGCGCCTCGGGGCATGTGTTTTTGACCGTTGGGGTCACGTGCCCTCTAGCGGCCATAGTTACTGGCGCCAGAGCGAGTCTAGCGGACCAAGGTTGGGCTGCTAGAGCATCGTGGCGGCCTGAGATGGGACCGCTAGGCCCATTGTGACTCACCTTCTAGCGGACCAAGGTTGGGCCGCTAAAGTCTCTGTGGCGGACCAAGGTTGGGCCGCTAGAGTCTGTGTGGCGGCCCAAGGTAGGATCGCCAGACGCCGGGCTGCACCAAGTGGGCTGTAGTCCCGTTTCCCTTTCGATCGGTGGTTTCCGTGAGCTGAGTCTTACCTCCGGTGACACATCCACTAGTCGTAGCCTTCTTACGGCACGCGGTGCTGACCCACCCGGGAGTGCTGGAGCACGCGGCTGACCCGAGAGAGACGGTTGTTAGGCTGGTTACCGTAGGGCCCCCACGCGCAGTCGAGTCTGGGCTTCGGGGGAATAATCAGCTAGAGGATAGGCCTAGGGCATATGGTCTGAGTGTGCACACGGGGCTGAGGGCTTCGGGCCCGCGCTGACGAGCGCGACCTCAGATAGTCCTTGTTTCTGGTACTGGTTACTGTGTGTGTCTTTGTCTCCGCCTGGGGCGTCGTAGCTAGACACTTGTGACGCGGTGTAAGACGTCAGGGGACGCATCTGGTCGTTCTTCTAGTGGGTGGTTCTCTTGTCTACTGGCAGGTACGGACTCGAGTTTTGATGGACCGCGGTTTGGTTGTACGATACGGTTAGCTAGATGGCTTTTCCATTTATTTATTATTACTTGTTGGTTCTATCATACTCCAGCTAGGTAGCGTTACCTTCCGTGGTTGTTCGCATCTTTTCGCCTCGTTTTCCTCGTTGTGCGGTGGGGGTCCGAGGGATCCCTACTGGGCCAATGAAATGAGGCTCACCCCTACTTTTCAGGTGAGGCGGGGTCATTGAGAGGTGCGGCAGAGTTTCAGCGTGGTTCTTCTAGTCAGGGTTAGTCGCCAGTCTAGCTGAGCCGGGGTATGCCCCGTGTAGTTGTACTTTTCCTTTTGTTGACTGTACTTTATTTGGACATGAGACACGATGGACCTTGTAGCAGTTTATTTTATTTATGTTATACTGTGCATTTTATTTTCAGATTTTTGTGCTATCTCTGCAGTTATTTCAGCTTCTCTTGTACTCCCACACCATCCCTTTTTACCCTTCCGAGTGTTTGGGCTCGTGGGTTGGCGGGCCGAGATTCGATACGCGTCGGTTCCTTTCCGGTACTCGGATCCCAGGTCGTCACAAGGGTCTTATCATTAGTTTGTCGTACTCCCCTGAGAGGGTTGAGTTGGCGCGATGATCGAGATCAGATGCGGTGTCCGAGAGAAGTTCAGCTTGAGATGTGGTAATTATCTGTGTGAGTCAGCAGATGGCCTGTTATTAGTTGGATCATGCCTGTTGGGCCGGCGAAGGTTTCCCGTTGGCATGTATCTGGCGACCAGTGGATGGTCTTTTCACAGACAGAAGATGCTGTTGGTTGTGCATCGTGAACGGTGAGAGCCGTGTATTGGTGAGACCTTTGGAGGTCGTTTTCATGATGTGCTTTCCCCGATTGGATCTGGGATTTGTGAGAAGTTTGTCATCTGGCAGAGTTGGCCGTGTTGCTGAAGGCTTTCAGCTTGCCACGTGTGAGGTGATCATTGGCATTAAGCGGTTGATCTGATTGCGGTCTGTTGAGATGCTTGCGTGAGCTGATGTGACCATTGAGAAGGGTGTGCGACCATCGGCATAGAGGCCATGTATTGGTTGTTCCCTTGAGAAGGGTGTGCGACCAGTCAGCTACTTGTGAAGCTGATGTGTGTTTTGTCTGCCGACCATTGGATGGATCGGTAGCTATTTATCGTGTCGAGGACTGTGCCTCCTCGGTGAGCGAGAGGGTGGCAGCGCTGCCATGATTGGTTCTCGCGTTGTCTGAGGTGATGCCAGATTGTGTCCTTTGGTGTATGCTTGCTCTGATGGCCGGTGCACGTGGCGTGCGGAGCTAGGTGTCGTTCGTGATTATAGTCTGGTTGTTCCCCTCAGGTGATGCGGGACGGGACCACGGACACGACAAGCTCGCGATCGTCCCTTAACGAGGGAAGCGTCGGACGTGCACGGTTGAGAAACCGGCATGAGCTAGGGTGGTCGGCTCGCACTTTCGTGCCCGGATCGGGTCACGGGACGGTCTTGCTCACTCTCTCGCAGCAGCGGTGATATGAAACTATAGCAAGCTAGGTCCTAAAACATGCTCTCTAGCAGTGGCATAAACAAGCATATATGAAATAAGCGAAATGCCAAGTGTAGGAGCGAAGACGATACCTCCACGCACTCGGCGTGGGGACGACGGGCCCGGCCGAACTCGTGCTCCCGGGACGGTTAATACATGAATAGTACAGCAATGGAAATATGCCCACTCCACGCAGGGAGGTAAAGGGCGACACAACGGGGCCCGAGAGGACCGAATACGGGTTGACGGGCGGCTTTCCGCGTAGCTTCGGCAGCACTCGAACTAGTGACGGTGGGGCCCACGTGCTGTCCGGAGGGGCCGTGTGGGACCCGATGTCACCACTGTGGTGGGGACACTGGTGGAGGCGATCCCTGGGCTGGCGGCACGCTGGAACGTCGCCCGGAGGTCGGGCGGCTCCGATCGGCACCCGTCGGGTTTGCTGTCCACGGGCTGGTTGCTGCTGTTTTGCAGCGCGCGCTCCGGCGAGAATGGGCGCTGCGATCAGCCCCGATGTCGGATCGACACGAGACTGGCGCCGTTGGAAAGCTACCTTGAAGTTCTTCAACCTAGGCCCAAAGATCTGGCCCGGATCTGCTCGGATCTTGACTTATGGAATTTTCAAGCTTCTGTTGTACAGTAACCGAAGACTTAGGCCTGCAGAGGACTTGACTGTTGATTGCCTTTGACAGTGATGTGAATGTCCGAATTCAAAGATGTGTTCTTCATCAAAGTTGTTAGAAATTGAGATGGGAAGATGGAAAAGTTTGTTTGGACATGTTTAGACGTGTCTATGATTTTCTGTGATTTGTTCAGTGGACAAAGGTCGGATCTGGGATCTGGCTGAAAGTACTGTAGCTCCGGTAGAACATGAATTTTGAAAAATAGGTAGAAGGATGATAAAAATGTAAGAAAAATTGTGGTGGTAGGGACGATGGACAGAACACACAGTTAAATTGGGAGGTCTAAATAAAATCAAAAGGGTGGTCGAAGGTGGAGAGATCAGGGCTACTGTCACTGTAGATAGTGACAGAACAGATCTGAAATTGAGAGTTGAACGAAGAGGAAACAATATGAAACGGGGGCTTTTGAACCTGGCTTTTTTTTTGGAGATGGGGATACAAGATAGAAACGAACCCTCAAAATTTCAAGTCGATTGGAACTCGTGGCTGGCTTGAGGAATTTTCGAGCTGCACCTTTGTCCAGCAGGATAGAACACCGAAGATGATCCCGTGGCGGCTCGAAGGCGGCACGAACGGCGGCGGCGGCGGCACCGACGATCACCGGAGGTGGGGGAAAGGTGATACCACTCTAGAATGGAGGTTTGGGAAGAGAGAAACTAGAGGGAGAGGAGCTGGGGGCGCAGCTAGCTTCACAATTTCACCAAAATTTTCTGATTTTCATTGAATTTCTCATGAAAAATACAACATTATATAGGATGCCAACCTAATTCAACCTCAACCCTTGGATCTAGGGGTGTGGATTGAAGGGCTGGGATGAGGTATGACCAACCACAAAATACAATATTTAAAGGAAGCCAATTCCTAGTTTTTACAACATGTGGTCAAAGAAAGGAAGGAAAGAAAGAAGAAAAAAAAAACTACACAATCTAGCCTAATGGAGCCAAAAGAGGGGGCGCCCCCCTTCATGGGCCAAGGGCCTCTCATGGGCCATGAACCATCCACAAGCCCATGCTAGACTTGGACCCTTCCCACTTAGTTGGCCCATGAGGGAGTGTAACCCAATTTGGGCCTTAAGTGCATTAGTGACCCATTAGACACCTAATGACCCAATATGGCATAAGCTCCTTAATGGACTCTACTAATGGCAACCTAGCCATGGACTCTACATTACAAATGGCCCATTGGCTTGATATAAGCCTTACAAGGAGCCCAAATGAAAGAAATTACACAATTACAATCTCATACAAGCCATAACACACAAATACACTTCACCCGTGTATGGAAATCGCCTTTGAGGCCCCATCAATTCTCCCTGGGTGGGAGGAACTTGACCCCGTCGAGTAGGGGTATGGAAATCGCCTAAGGACCCGTCAAAGGTGGGAGGGTCGACCCGAACGGTCCGAATGGCCTGTTCATCCATGTCTTGGTCGTGGGTACGCCGAGTAGGGTGGTGATCATGACCATCTCCCCGTTGCTCATTATCGGACCCGTAGTCATGCACCTCGGGGGCTTCGCGCCTCCTAACAGCTACCCCTTGAACCCTTGGAGTCGCGGGTTGGTGATCCGGCTCCGGTTGACCTTGGGTAGGTGGGATGGGTGCCTGGGCTGGTCCTTTCTCTAGTGCGACAACTCTCCCGACCAATCCTTGAACGGACTGGTTCGACCCGGCGGCCCTATCTTCTACGGCTTTCATCCTCTCTTCTAGGCGGGTGCCTAGACCGTTCACTCGGGTGCTCACTCCTTCCATCCTATCCATTCGGGTACTCAAATCACCCATTTGTGTGTCAAACCCATCAAGACGTGTATGCAATCCTTGCACTTGTCCCATAAAATTTTGGAACATTTCGAGCATAGCTGATGCATCGAGACTAGTGGCTCGGGGATCCGCCATAGGTGGGGGTGGGGGTGAGTACTGAGTACCCCTACGAGTGGGCATGCAAACACACCGACTAGATGACGTCGACTAAAGCAAACACACTAATGCGAAATGATGCGCCTAGACTTAAACCAATATCCGGTACGGGGCGGAGGTAATCGATCCGAAGATCACTCGCGCAAATGTGCGGCCTTCCCGATAAGCGTAGCCTAACGTTCGGACAACACCTTTTGATATACCGAGTAAAGGGATGTATGCAATTTAAAAACACTCTCTTTTTTTTTTGTTTTAGAAATATGATGATCCTAGACTCGACTTAGACCGACTAATGACTAGACGTAAATGACACTCTTTTTTTTTCTTTTTGACACCCTAAACTCAACTCGCTCTGATACCAAATTGATGCGGGACGGGACCACGGACACGACAAGCTCGCGATCGTCCCTTAACGAGGGAAGCGTCGGATGTGCACGGTTGAGAAATCGGCAAGAGCTAGGGTGGTCAGCTCGCACTTTCGTGCCCGGATCGGGTCACGGGACGGTCTCGCTCACTCTCTCGCAACAACGGTGATATGAAACTATAGCAAGCTAGGTCCTAAAACATGCTCTCTAGCAGTGGCATAAACAAGCATATATGAAATAAGCGAAATGCCAAGTGTAGGAGCGAAGACGATACCTCCACGCACTCGGCGTGGGGACGACGGGCCCGGCCGAACTCGTGCTCTCGGGACGGTTAATACATGAATAGTACAGCAATGGAAATATGCCCACTCCACGCAGGGAGGTAAAGGGCGACACAACGGGGCCCGGGAGGACCGAATACGGGTTGACGGGCGGTTTTCCGCGTAGCTTCGGCAGTACTCGAACTAGTGACGGTGGGGCCCACGTGCTGTCCGGAGGGGCCGTGTGGGACCCGATGTCACCACTGTGGTGGGGACACTGGTGGAGGTGATCCCTGGGCTGGCGGCACGCTGGAACGTCGTCCGGAGGTCGGGTGGCTCCGATCGGCACCCGTCGGGTTTGCTGTCCACGGGCTGGTTGCTGCTGTTTTGCAGCGCGCGCTCCGGCGAGAATGGGCGCTGCGATCAGCCCCGATGTCGGATCGACACGAGACTGGCACCGTTGGAAAGCTACCTTGAAGTTCTTCAACCTAGGCCCAAAGATCTGGCCCGGATCTGCTCGGATCTTGACTTATGGAATTTTCAAGCTTCTGTTGTACAGTAACCGAAGACTCAGGCCTGCAGAGGACTATACTGAAGCTGCATGAGGTGTGTAGGAACAACAAAAGGTGCACTATACTGAGAACGACACGAGGTACATAAGATGACTACAGCATGAGATAAAGAGAGAACGACACGAGGTACCACAGTAACAAAGCTAACACTACAAAGAGAACGACACGAAGTCAGATGAGAACAGCACGAGGTGAGAAGGAAATAACACGGAGTAAAACGGTAGAAAAACACGCGATCAGAGGAAACCTGGACGAAGATAGAAAGAAGCAACACGAAGACATAAAAACAACACGAAGACACAAACACAGAAATAACATGAAGACTCAAACTAGAGACGGTCAACGAGACGCTGACTCTGTATAGACTTAAGCTAAAGCAAGATAGTCGATGTATAGACTTAGAATCATGGAGGCAAATGTATAGACATCAACTCTGCACATCGAATGTATAGACTTCAAGTGTGAAGACCATTGTATAGACTTTGGATTCGAAGATCAATGTGCAGACTTTGGATTTAAGTGTGGATGTACAGACTCTGAGGAAATGAAACGAGTCAGTGTACAGACTTCAAATTCCACCGACCAGTGTATGGACTTCAACAGTGAACGGCTGTACATACTTCATGTGAAAACCCAATGTACAGACTTTGAATTCGAAGACCAATGTGCAGACTTCAAGTTTAACTGTGGATGTACAGACTTCAGGTGTGAAGACCATTGTGCAGACTTTGGAGAATAGTTCAAAGTATTGACTTAGCGTTGTATAGACATGAAGATGAATGATCAGACAATGTATAGGCTTCACAGTTCAACAGCCATTGTATGAACTTTGAAGCAGCAAATGAATAAGTATGTACACTGAGTAGAAGAGGCAGGCTATATAGACTTGGAGTTTAACATGCATGAAAACCAGTGTACAGACTTGAATGAGTATAGAGTGTATAGACTTGAAGGCCTGAAGGCGATGTGCATACTTGCTGAGTTGACGCTGCAGCCCAATGAGTTGACGTTACAACGTATACACTTTACGTTCAACTGATGATGTGTATACTTGAAGTTAGACAAACCAGACAATCAGTGTTCTGATGAGTCGACGCATCAGCAAGAGTGGGTCGACCCACTACTGTTCATACTAACTAAGTAGAGTGTAGCAATGAATGCTTTATGCATCAGTTAACACGACTGAACATCAAAAATGTTAAACTAAACTGAGCAGCAAGATGACTAAACATTTGATAGACTGAATAACAGCATGATGACTCACACAGCACGATGACTCACAGTGATTAACTCACATCAAAAACCAATCATCAAAACCATCATTAAAACCATCATCAAAACCAAAACCACATGGACACAACAATCTCCCCCTTTTTGATGATGGCAACACTACACAGTGAGTCAGTCTGATGACTCAAACTATTCTCCCCCTTTGACTTCATCAAAAAGAAAATAGTTTGAGAATTTAAAGCATGTATAAAAAATCAGTCAATTTATCCCCCTTGCAAGAACATGATTCTCCCCCTTTATGAGTGTCAGCAAAAGCATGAGTTAGAGATGATCAAAAGGAACCTGCATGCACTGGTTGAATGATATTCTCCCTCTTAGGCAAACAATCTCCCCCTTTGGTATAATCAAAATAAACCATGGGAAGGGGTATGAATGTAGATGTAGATACCAGAAATATGAATGCAAGGGCACAATTCTTTTCCTTCTATGCAGCATGATGCATATGTATGACAAGGAGGCTCCCCCTCAATAAATGGAACCTTATGAAATGAATGAGAAGGAGACCACATGGGCAAACAAGGAGAAGTTCAGGTCAATTAGCAAAAGAGGTTCAATTAGCAGATTTTTAAAGAAGCTTCAACTACAAGAATTTCAGTCAGATTTTCAAGGAATTGTCATTCTCATAAATCCAAATCAGAATATTTCAAAGTCTTCCATTATAAGGGCTTATGAATGAATTTTATTGATCAGCATGGTTTAAACATGATGTATGCAGAGTTTTTCAATAAAATTCGGTATTGATATCTAACACCATGGTTTAATAAAAATGAACCAAGCCCTCATATTTATCTTGATAAATCTTCCTTTCTCTTACACAATCAACTTTATTGACTTCTTTCGGAATTACATGCATCAGTATTGAAATCAAGCAATTTTGAAGTCATATGATTTTATCTAGGGTTGTAGCAATTTGATTTTAGCATCAATATTCAGATATTGAGATTTGTTCAACAATTTTTCATGCTACAAATTTTACGAGCACTCTAATTCAGTGCACACCTTGTAACTAGAGGATATACCTTGATCAGAGGCCAATATCCCTAAGCACTTAGTGTGACTAACTGTCATGCTTTATATGAACAGAGATAGCATTTACACATCATGACACACTGCAAATCATTTCTTGATGAGTGAGCTGTATTTCTCAGTGTGCATGCCATTGTTCTGCCTGATTTTCAATGAATTTTATATAGAGTTAACTAAGGCACCTCATGACACAGTTCTTTGGACATGGTTTCTTAGTGACCAAAGTCATTGCTCTGACAATAATTACCCTTTAGACAATTCAGACAAATTCATTTGCTTCAAAATAATAACAATTTCATGTACTTAACCAAATAAAGCCATGAATTCAATAATGCAGATTTTAGAAGATTTTACAAGACACAGCATGAAACAGATGGTTAAGGTTTATTAAACATGCTTCAGATATTTTTAAGAGATTTTAAAGCCAAACTCATTGAATACATTAAACTTAAACCACATGAGTTATTTCAGTCATTCATAAAAACGTATAATAGAAGATTTCTAGTTCAAGAATTTTTAGATTTATGATCGAGATAGTCCCATTGAAATCTTCATGAAAGACTGATGGAATTCTGAAGCCAAATGATACCAATTGATAGGAGAGATTTTTGAAGCTCAGTGTTTTCCGAAAAGATCAAGATTTGTCACTTAAAAACAACGAGGAAAAGGTTATGCACAACAAACAAGATATCAGGAGGTCTGGCAAGTTTTAGGATTTCCAAGGATAACATGCAGTGAATTCTGACAGAGATGTATGCACTTGACCACCTGCATGCAATGCATTGACTCCCCCTGACACTATGCATTCAATTACCCTTTTTGGTATTTTCAATGCAGTAAAATGCAATGCAATTAACTACATGCATGCAAAGACTCAACACTGAATGCTATGCAAGGACATGCAATTAACTCCCCCTGAAAACATACAATGTTTGTCATGAGACACTGATGAGGTCATGCATGATAATTCAACATGCAGTCCTATATGCAATTCAGAATATTCAGTGAGCTATTGCAACACACAAATTTCAAACAATATTCACATTCAGTTCAGATTTTCAGAAATTTCAGAATGCATGATTAGAACATAATGCAACTGGCAGATGATGAATGAATATGCAAGAACAGATTTAATATGCATGCACTAGATGAAACTAAGAACAGGATATGCAAGAATACATCAACCCAGATATGCAATGAGTTTCAAAATGGGAAATGCAGAGAATTTACCTGAACAGTTCAGAAGGGGTTTTTCATTCTTGAGTGCCTTGGATTAATACCCCTTTTTATTCCATTCCAAGGCACACCTGCAAGGTAAAGTTTATTTTGCACAAACAGGCACCCAAGAAATCTTGGGTCCTGACATGACAGTATTATTTCTAGCAGGTTTTCTCAGCACATTTCTAGCAACATGGTCATCAGATTTCAAATTCTTCTGATGCACATTACTGTTGTCATGAAGTTTATTGGCAGAGAGAGAGTTCTGTTTACTATAATGATAGTAAGATGCACCAGATTTCAGATTTAATCTATGCACATTCTTGTTAGCATGAAATCCATGTGTATATGCATGAGATTTTATGTTAACAGAGTAAAAATTCTGTTTACCAAAGCCAGTTTGGTTTTGATATCCTGCCAGCCAACAGGTTGCAGCCCTGTGACCTGGCTTCCCACAATGATGGTATGTAAATTTCGCAACATGGAGTTTAGCAGAGTTATTTTGAACATGCCAACAATCTCCAGCTCTGTGGCCTGGCTTCCCACAGTTATAACATGAAAGTTTTGCAAATTGTCTTATAGGGAATTTAGCATGTTTGAGATTCACATTTCTACCCTGAATATGCCAACAGTCCTTGACTGTATGGCCATGCTTTCTACAGTGAGAGCAATTGATAGAATTTCTTCTAAAGGAACCTGACCAGCATTCAAAGGCCTTGTGACCATTTTTGTTGCAGTTAAAACAGATGATGTGCTGGTCCTTTGAAACAGATTTGTTCTTATTAAAAACATGCTGATTTGCAAAGTATTTTTTATGAAATGAACATGATTTTTTCTTACCACTTGCAAACCAGCAATGAGCAGTAGTGTGTCCTACTTTATCACAATTAAAACATGTGACATTCTTTTTCTGAGGGACAGGGAACTTGACCTGCGAATCCCTACCATGCATTTTTCTAGCTTTCAGATCATCTGATTTCATTAAATTACATTCATGCATCAAGTGGCCAATCTTGTGACAGTAATGACATTTCATGATTTCCCTTTTATGTGCATGTTTAGGTGTATCAATGTGTTTTACAGCATGCACATTTTCAATGTGATTCAATCCTTTCTTCACATGACTGACATTTTCCATTTTCCAGTTTGTTTCTGATTCTTCTGAACATTTGGTTGTTTATTTTCTGAGGTGGTGGCTACATCTGAAGCTTTGATGAAAGATGTCATTAGCTTGTTTTTGAAAGCCTTTTTATTGACATTGTTGTAGCCTAGCCCTTCCTTTTGAGTATTAACCTTAACTCCTAACAACCTGTCCAGATTTTCTTGTCTATCAACAAATTTAGACAAAGAGCTTTTCAGATCCTGAATTTCATTTTCAAGAGATGCAATGTGTATTTCATAACTAGAGATCTCTTGTTCACTACAATTGACAGCTTCATTCAAAACCTTGTTAGCTGTTTTGTATTCTTCAATTTCCTTTCTCAGTTCATCTACCTCTTCAGTCTCGTTTGTACAGACGACTTTTCCTTTCTCCAATGTGAGAAGTCTTTCAGACATGGCACTGTTTAACAATTTTAATTTTTCAACTTCTTCTTTAAGCTTGTCATTTTGAACCAATTCATTCATTAGAAATTGATCTTCTGAATTGGCTTCATGTTTTCTTCCAGCCTCAAATTCCTTCAATTCTTTTTGTTGTTTTTCAAAATCTTTCTGTAATTGTAAGTTTACAGATTTTATGGCATTCAATTTTTCAATCAGCAATGTGTTCTCCTTTTTAAGTTTCTCTAAACTTTCTTCATTTTCTTTGGAGAAATTTTTGAGAGAATCATTCTCACTTTTCAGCAATGAAATTTGTTTCTTTAGCATTTGAATATCAGACATACAAGTATCATGAACATTTTTTAGTTCAACACAGTTTTCACATGGAGAATTGAAACTATCTGACCTACTATTCTTCTTCAATTTTTTGTATTATTTTCTTAACTGTTCATGAGATTCAAATAATTCAGCATATGCATTTTCCCAATCTTCTAGAGAAAAATTCTCGAAGAGATTTACCTCATCATCATCATCTTCTTTAGTTTGATTACTGCCTTGATCGCTGCCACTTTGATTTCTTCTGTTGGCCATCATGCAGCTATCCACATCTATCTCCTGAGTTCGCTTCAGTGTATCCAGAATGTCTTTAGCCGAACTGCAATCAACGAAGCATGAGTGAAAGGCTCTATCAGTAGCTGCCTTCATTAGATTTATAGCTATCTGATTCTCTTCATGCATAGACTTGTGACTGTCAGTCCATTTGGACTTTTTCTTTGGCAGTTCATGAGGACCATGTGAAATTACTTTCCACAGGTCTGGATTCACAGATTTGACATAATTCTTCAGACTAGTGAACCATGCATTAAAATGCGTACCACTGAAAATCGGTGGATGAGCCATGAGAACACAACAGATTAATGCAACAGGAATATTGATGCACTAAAAATAAATTAGCACCTAAGACTGCAAGATCGAATCTGCAGGTCGCTGGACCTTGTATGCAGACACCGCTCTGATACCAATTGTTGGGTTCGGTGCAAGTATTCAGAGGGGGGGTGAATGAATATGTCCTTTAAAAAATCGCCCAATTAAAATCTTATGCTCACTAAAAATGCTAGTTCGCAAACTAAACAAACTTGAAAGCTAATGGGCAGTTTCCGAACTAAATAAACACACAGTGAGATCACTAGAGTGCTAAAAAAATATAGCTCAACTAGAATTTCACTCTCTTGACAGATTAAAACACTCAGAACAAAAATTGATCAAATCATTTACTCGACCTGTAAGCAAACACTTGGAGCGCCCCTATGCAAACATCTAGCGGAAGCACGAATAGACAAATCAAACCACAGTGCACAAGGGGTTTTTAGGTGGTTCGGTCCAGCAGACCTACATCCACCCCACACTCAACCGAGTGTGACTTCCACTAGCTCACGCTAGAAACCGCAGACTCAGTCTACAACAGGTGCTGCCACACAGCTTGACCAGGGGAACAATCTCCCCTCTTCCTCCCAACCGGAGGGACACCCCAAGTGACTCCCAGCCACTTGAAAACTAGAGACCGAAGTCTCTCTTCCTCCAGAACAGGAGGGAATCCGCCAGTGACTTCCCGTCACCAGCAACCAGAGGTCGCAAACCTCTCTTCCTCCAACCGGAGGGACCCTTGGACTTGTAAGCCACAAGCCCAGAACCGGAGATAAGTCTCCCTTCTCCTGAATCCACACGAGGAACCCGACCTCACACCAGAGGATCGGAAGAACAAAGATAACCAAATGAAAAAGGAAAAATAAGAAAGGAAAAATACACAACGATCAGAAAGCTGTAAAGAAAGATAGCACAGATGTGGCTCGCATGGAGCTGACTGGCCTGGATTTGATCCACGGTCCAGTAGACAGATCTTCAGGTAAGCTTCTCTTCCTCTTCTCTTCTCTCTCACTTTCTTTTTCTCTTAACCCTCACGAGCTCTCTAACTCTCTCTTTCTCTTCTTCTCCTTCTGCTCTTCTTCCCTTTCTTTTCTTCTTCTTTCGTAGTCTCTCTCTATCTCTTCTCTTCTCTTCTTCTTCTGCTTTCTACTGCAGCTCTTTTCTTCTTCTGCTCTTTCACTCTCTCGATCTCTGTTCCTCTATTCTCTTCGGCTCACACTTCTTCTATTTCTTCTTCTTCTCTTTTTCTTCCTCTTTGCTTTTTCTAGATCGAAGGGCTTTCTGCTCTCCAGGCTTCTTCTTCGATCAGTCTTCATCTGTTGGATGAAGGCTTCCTTTTATAAGCAGCAGCCAGCAGGAGGGCAGCACTGGGCGCGTGTGGCTTCCACATTTCCCACCCAGAACTTGTGGCCACGTGTCAGTCTCTCAGCCAGCTTCAGCATACGTGTCACAATCCTGTCTGCCCTTCCAGTCTCGGATCACGTGCCACCCAGTCACTGGGGAATATTCTTCCTCGGACCATCTTCTTCTCTTTGTTTTTCTTCTTCTCCTGTAAAGAGATTAAAACCATTAATACTCAGGGTTCTCTCTATATATATATATACCTGAAATAATTCGGTTGACACTCAAGCTAAAGCTGCACGAGGTGTGTAGGAACAACAAAAGGTGCACTATACTGAGAACGACACGAGGTACATAAGATGACTACAGCACGAGATAAAGATAGAACGACACGAGGTACATAAGATGACTACAGCATGAGATAAAAAGAGAACGACACGAGGTACCACAGTAACAAAGCTAACACTACAAAGAGAACGACACGAAGTCAGATGAGAACAGCACGAGGTGAGAAGGAAATAACACGGAGTAAAACGGTAGAAAAATACGCGATCAGAGGAAACCTGGACGAAGATAGAAAGAAGCAACACGAAGACATAAAAATAACACGAAGACACAAACACAGAAATAACATGAAGACTCAAACTAGAGACGGTCAACGAGACGCTGACTCTGTACAGACTTAAGCTAAAGCAAGATAGTCGATGTATAGACTTAGAATCATGGAGGCAAATGTATAGACATCAACTTTGCACATCGAATGTATAGACTTCAAGTGTGAAGACCATTGTCTAGACTTTGGATTCGAAGATCAATGTGCAGACTTTAGATTTCACTGTGGATGTACAGACTCTGAGGAAATGAAACGAGTCAGTGTACAAACTTCAAATTCCACCGACCAGTGTATGGACTTCAACAGTGAATGGCTGTACATACTTCATGTGAAAACCCAATGTACAGACTTTGAATTCGAAGACCAATGTGCAGACTTCAAGTTTAACTGTGGATGTATAGACTTCAGGTGTGAAGACCATTGTGCAGACTTTGGAGAACAGTTCAAAGTATTGACTTAGCGTTGTATAGACATGAAGATGAATGATCAGACAATGTATAGGCTTCACAGTTCAACAACCATTGTATGGACTTTGAAGCAGCAAATGAATAAGTATGTACACTGAGTAGAAGAGGCAGGCTGTATAGACTTGGAGTTTAACATGCATGAAAACCAGTGTACAGACTTGAATGAGTATAGAGTGTATAGACTTGAAGGCCTGAAGGTGATGTGCATACTTGCTGAGTTGACGCTGCAGCCCAATGAGTTGACGCTGCAACGTATACACTTTACGTTCAACTGATGATGTGTAGACTTGAAGTTAGACAAACCAGACAATCAGTGTTCTGATGAGTCGACGCATCAGCAAGAGTGGGTCGACCCACTACTGTTCATACTAACTAAGTAGAGTGTAGCAATGAATGCTTTATGCATCAGTTAACACGACTGAACATCAAAAATATTAAACTAAACTGAGCAGCAAGATGACTGAACATTTGATAGACTGAATAACAGCATGATGACTCACACAGCAGGATGACTCACAGTGATTAACTCACATCAAAAACCAATCATCAAAACCATCATTAAAACCATCATCAAAACCAAAACCACATGGACACAACAAGCTTTAACGGCGTTTTCTTCTTGGATCGGCGTCCACGACGCGTCAAATCTTTGGTGGAGGTAGGGAGATGGACCCTCAGCTCGTGTACTTCATTTCCCGTGAGTTTTGTAGGCCGTGGCAAGCCGAGCGGGTTTATTTGGACGTTTTGGGAAAAAATCATGATTTTGGGGTGAGCGATGGATCTCCCATTTTACGGCATTTTTGGCCGATCCAGGGCTTTAGATGCATGCTAGGAGGCTTGGGGATGGATTCCCCTTTGTTTCCCTCATCATCGGGTGATGATCGGGGCGTGGATGGGCATTTTTGGGATTTCCCGCCGTTTTCACGCTCGGGACAATTTAGCGGTCGTTCTAGTGACCGCTGTGAGCGACGTCACGCGGTTCGGGGTGCGAAGAGGACGCGGATCGCGTGGGCTCCTTCTTTTTGTTTGCTGCAACACAGAAATAAGAGAAAAGAGAAGGGGCCACCACAGGAGATTGCTCCGGCGGGACGAGCGAGACAAATGTGATATAGCAAGATATGGGGGTTAAACGGCCATAGCGGGAAGTGACTTGCCGCGACCTCGGGGGGACGGGAATGGTGCAGAAATTAAATAGCAAGAATTGAAACGGCCATTGGGGAAGTGACTCGCCGCGACCTCGAGAATATGAGTAGAAAAGAATATAACAGAATATAAGGAGAATATAAAGAGCGGGAATTTAAACTGCCATTGGGGAAGTGACTCGCCGCGGCCTCGAGAACATGAATAGATAAGAATATAATATATAAGAACGGGAATTTAAACGGTCATTGGGGAAGTGACTCGCCGCGGCCTCGAGAATATGAATAGATAGGAATATAACATATAAGAACGGGAATTTAAACGGCCATTGGGGAAGTGACTCGCCGCGGCCTCGAGAATATGAGCGGAATACAACAGAATATAAAGAGAGTATAAGAACGGGAATTTAAACGGCCATTGGGGAAGTGACTCGCCGCGGCCTCGAAAACAAGATGTGATCGCCAGGGGTCGAAAGACCCCAAAATAAAGAAAGTGATCGCGCCTACCTCAAGAGCGGGAGATGGCGGGTTGCTTCTTCCTCCCCCTTCGGCCGACCGACGGAGAGGGCTTTCCTTGGGTACCCTTGCAAAACAACGATAAACAAGTAACGAGTGGATTAGAAAGATGAAGGTGTAGTACTCAAATCCTTGCGATAAAAAATAACGAAATGATGGTAAGACACACACCTGGTTGGTGTTGTCTTTTAAACCCCTCTCGGACTCGAGTAGGAGTAAAATGAGATGATGGATGCAAGAAGTATATAAGAAGAGGCGCCCTTATGAAGGGGGATAGATGATGCGAGATGATGAATGCAAAAGAACTAGGAAGAAAAGGAAAGGATTGGCTTATTGGATGTGCCGATGGTGAAATCCGGCGGAGCTCCGGCAGCGTAGGGATGGCGTGGAAGCGCGGTGGATGAAGATGACCTTCCTCTCGCGAGCGTGGACACTCGAGAAGCCGGCAGAACCTCCACCTACAAAAGACCCCACGGGTTAGAAAATGACTCCGGTAGCCTCTGGGCTCCGGCAGCCTATCGGATCTCTTCTAAGCTCTCCCAGAACTGAGGGGGTGGGCCTCTATTTATAGGGCTCCGGAGGGTGGAGGCGTCCAGGACCCTGGACACCTCCATCAGGGTCGAACTAATATTTTATTCTATTTTTATTTATTTTTTCAGAATATTTTTGTGGAGGCGTCCAGGGCCCCGGACGCCCCTAACAGGTCCGCCGAACACCACCGACGGCCGCACGCGGTTTGACACAATGCGTGGTTTTGTGAGCGGCGCCTCGTGATTCAGAAATGGGCGCGTCCAGGTGGCTGGACGTCTCTATAATTTTAGATTTTTTCACACACGACAAACCGTCGTTCGGTGGCCGGCGCCCGTGAGAGAGTTGATGGAGGCGTCCAGGGGCCTGGACGCCTCCAAAAATATATTATTTTTATTTTTATTTGTTTTGTCCTTTATGCCAAGGCTGGCATTTTAATTTTTTATGTTTGTTTTTATGGAGGCGTCCAGGGGCCTGGACGCCTCCATTAATATATATATATATATATATTTATTTTTGGGCTTTAAAAAAAGAAAAAGAAAAATAAAATAAATTTAAAGAATGGGGGCGTCCAGGGGCCTGGACGCCCCCATTAAGACCCACCGGGTCCTCAGTCGGCTACCGCCCGGCAGACACCCTTCTTGGTTCCGGAACTCCTGACGCGTCTGACTGGTGTTGATGCCGTCCGAACGTCGTGACGAGACGATTCCGGATGCCGAAAAGGGCGGAAGAAGACTCAAGAAAAGGAAGCACTCAAGTGAGTTAGAACGCGTAAGCCGTCGCGGGGCGTTGTATAGTAATATGAGACTTTCTCAGGAGACGTCAAGAATGGCGTGTCTACAGTTGCCCCGCCTTGGCGTCTGCTTTGCAAGGGAGCGACACGTAGTGGAATGGTATCGAAGTGGAGTGAAATGAAGTGGGAGCGGACTGATAAGTTGATGCCAAGGTGTGATGAGACACGCTTTTGACGTTACTGTTTGGAATCTTTCCTGAAGTTTTAATGAGGCGACCTTGAAGAAGGTCTTTCAAATATTGACGATTGCTTGGACGGAGATCAAATAAGGGAGGGTGAGATGTACGCTCAGGCACGAAAAGGAGACCAACTTCTCGGTGTGGAAGTACCTGGGTCATAAACCGGAGGTTTCACCTTTGGGGAGCGGTTACCAGCCAATGTGGAAGTGCTGCGGCCAAGGTGGGTCAAGCAAGGTAAAAAGGAATATCTGAGGGTCTGTCCAAACAAGGGTCTCCTTTGGAAGAGCAGCGTAGAGCCGTTTCAAGGAAACTCAGTATTTTATTCGGAGTGGAATATCTCATATTTGTAGGAATTGAAGCACAACGGCCTTCGCAATCGAATCACTTGAATGATTTTCCGCAATAAATCAAAATTCTATATGAATGCATGCTGGGTTAAAATAAAAATTTAAAACAAACTAAAATAGAAAATAGCCAAGGATAATATTGTCAACTTGTTAAGAACGGGTCAGGATACCGATCCGGTGAGCCGACACTGAGCTGGGGCCCGTTTATCTGCGCACCAACTCACTGAATGGAACCGTCGTCCCCATGCTGCCACAAGTTAACGGCCTATCCGTACGACCCAATTCTTCCGGGATCATCACCGTTTTTGTTGAAGGGGAACTCAAATCCCAGATTTGTTCGGGCCGCAAGGTCCTTGACATGTTCTAGTAGCGTAGGTATCGTATACTATGATGCATGACATGGTGGGACCAACCATTGAAAGGTGGGACAGGAGACAGGACAAAGACGTCCGTTAGTAAAAGCTGCACAGACTAGCAAAGGTTAGCAACATCAGAAAGTAGCAGAATCACAGCAGAATCGCACCACAGTACCAAGGAGATCCAGATAAAATCTTGACAATGACCACTGATGTGACATGTTCCGTCCTGTAGTGATCTTCCCTTCCTATAAGAACTCCCCTTAGGCTAGTTCATTCAAATGCACCAAGGTGGGTTTTGGAAGCTCAAGAGAGGAAAGAGAGGAGAATCTAGAGATTTTCAGGATGGAAGGAGAGTCTTCCCGCGTTATGAAGAGGAGCAGGCCTAGCAGCGAGATCAGGCGACTCTCCGACCTCGAGGGTCATTTGAGTGGGACGATCATGTCGCATATGATAAGCTGATTCATTTCAAATTTCTCCACGTGAACCTTCTTCTTACTACCTTCCTTTCTTCTTCTTTCTTTTCTCTTCCAGCCATATCCACTCTTCACAGGCCCGAGGAAGTTTTCCAAACTACCATGGCTTTCAAAGCTAACTTCCAACATCTCCATCGGCATGAGGGCCATACTCTCGAAATGGCATCTGCAGGGGCTACTTATTCACTCCAAACACTATGAGAAGATTCGTATGGACTGGGCGGCTATGGGCGCACTAGTGGAGATCTGGCATCCCCAGACCCACACTTTTATCTTCCCGACCTTCGAGGTGACCATCCTCCTCGAGGAGGTGGAACTTCTGCTCGGATTGAAGAAATTCAAGAGTGACGGGAAGGTGAAGGCTATGCGGATGCTGACACGGGGGACTTCCGAAAGCGTCCTTGGAAGCTTCATGCCGCCCGACGCAGCCAGAAAGGTCCGTACTCAAAAGGGGATCGATCTCCAAAAGCTTGCGGAGTGGGTCATGGACGCCCTGAGAGGGTCACCAGACGATGACTATTTGGAGGGAATCATGAAGGGGTTCACCATTTGTCTGGCGGGTGCTCTCTTGTTTCCTTATACCGACAACATGGTGGAGGAAGACCAACTGAGTGCTATCTGCGGGATCTGGCGTGGAAAGAGGGTGGGACCCGCTGTCCTCGCCTACCTGTATAGTGGCCTTACTGCCTCGAGCATGGGTAAGCCTCCTTTTGGTTGCACACTTGTCCTGAGTTGTTGGCTGATTTGCATTTCAAGTTTGATCACCGTGAGGGAATGCCAACCGCTTCGAAGCTCTTCCAACAAAGCCCTCTTCATCATATAGCCGACGTGTTAGGCTTCGGTGGTACTGTAGTGAACCGCGTTCCGTGGCTGAAGAAACGTGAAGACTGGCGGTCTCACTTCCGCACCGTGACACAAGGCTTCTTTACTTGCGCACCGGCATGTTTGCTTTCGCTTGAGCTCCTCATGAAGCCTTCTCCCGAAGTTGATCTTCAACTGATCGGCGCGACCGAGTTTGTCCTTTATAACGCGCATCGATGCTGCCTCCAGGTCGGCATTCCACGCCATTCGTTCCCACTACCGACTGGCATCGTTCCTTTGAAGAAGAAAGAGTTGGGTACTGAAGCGGATGCGAAGGAAGCGAAGGCCGTCAAAGCACCCTGGAAGACAAGTGTTGCGGGAAAGGCCTTAGTGCACGTGGGGGAAGAGTGTGAGCTGTGAGGGCTTATGTAACCGAACTGGGGAGGTTAAGGCCTAAGGCGCCTAAGCCCCTGATGTAGCTCATTCTGCTTTTCTGATGGAATAAAACCTGGCATGGATATTTTGGGACCCCCGTCCCCTTAATTATTATTATTTTTTTTGTGGTTTTTCTTTTTCTTTGTGTTTTTTCTTTTGTTTGGATTATATACATATTCTTATCTTTTTTTTCTTTTATTATATATTTTTTAAATTTTTATTATGGGGGCGTCCAGGGGCCAGGACGCCCCTAATTTTTTATTTTTGATTTTTTTAAGTTTTTTGTTTTGGGGGCGTCCAGGGTCCTGGACGCCCCTAATTTTTATTTTATTATTATTTTTTTTTAATTTTTTGTTTTGGGGGCGTCCAGGCGCATGGACGCCCCTAATTTTTTTGAATTTTGAAAAATATAAAAAAAAGTGGGGGCGTCCAGGCGCCTGGACGCCCCAAATAGAGTGGTTTCTATATAAATGGGGGGGGCCTCACCCCCTGCTCACTTGTACTGTTCATTCTGACGACCCAGTCACCCCAGACGACCCATTCTTAGTCCCAATGGAGCGAGGAGGATCGAGTCGGGGTCCAGAGAAGCGGAAACGACGGGCTCGTCGTCCGAGGAGGCTGAGGGATGGTGCCGAGGAGGCCGCAGCGGCGGAGGAGATTGCCGCGGGTGAGGAGGCTCTTCCTTTGGCCTTGGAGGCTGCAGTGGATGCTGGCGACGCGGCAGAGGACGAGCACGATCCGGTAAGCCCCTTAGACCTCCATTCTATTGGTTCACTGGGTTAAAAGGGCGGACGAGAGGCTGTGTGGAGAACGCCGGGTGTGAGAGAAGGAGGCGTCCAGGGGCCTGGACGCCTCCACATTTTCTTTTTTGTTCTTTTTTAATTTATTTATTTTCGTAAATAATAAAAAAAGAATTAAAAAAAAGGAGGCGTCCAGGGAATGGGACGCCTCCATGATAATATATATATATATTTTATTTATTTTTGTTTTTGTTTTTGGGTTTTTCTAAAATTAAAATAAAGAAAATGTAATGGAGGCGTCCAAGGTGTTGGACGCCTCTAAAAAACATAAATATTTTTAAAAATAAAAATAAAATAAGATAAATAAGTAGTATATACAATGTTATTGTTTATTACTGTTCATAATGTTGATGTGTTCTTTTGTTGGTTTTGTGGTGTGCAGGGCGTGATGAAGGGCCGGATCAGCTGGTCCTTTGTGGTGGCAGCATACCGTGGGCTGCCAGACTTCCAGAGGGCGCGTGTGGACGCCATGGGCTTTGGAGCTTTCCTTAGGATCGAGCCCTTCCGGCTCGACCTTCCTCTTATCCAGGCATTGAGGGAGCGGTGGCACGCGCCGAGCCGAGCGTTTCTGATGCCCTGGGGGCACATGGTGCCGTCACTAGAGGACGTGGCTCGGATCACCGGGCTACGGGTGGACGGAGAGGCGGTGAGCGGGGTCACCTACCCCGACTACCGAGAGAGTGCCCTGGACCTGCTGTGGTTAGAGACGAGTGTGACTGACAGGGACAGCAGGGTAGTTGGCCGAGTGGAGATCATGGAGGCGCTCGGATTCGTTGACCCGCGCCAGCGGGTTAGCGAGACTGGAGCGGAGTTTCTGGCACGATTGGAGGGAGATGCCCGTGCAGCTTTCACCCAGGATCCGAGCGAGAGGGAGCTGGTGGATCTAGACCTCCGGAGGTTTCTTTTCTTCTTCTTGGGCTGCCTTCTGCTGGGGACGAAGGGGGATGGCATCCACTACCGTTTCCTCGGGATCTTGGCGGATCTGGACAGAGTGGGACACTATGCATGGGGAGCGGCTCTGCTTGCCCATTTGATTGTTGATCTCTCCCAGACTTCGGAGAAGGAGACGACAGTCAGCGGCTTCGCACCTTTTCTCCAGGTACATAATTTATTTATGCATTTTCACAGTTAAATATGTAATTATTGTACTAATGATGTATGATGAATGCAGGTGTGGAGCTATTACTATTTCCCGATGGGGAGGGCTAGGCATGGGAACAGGAGGGCCGTGCCTCTGGCGCGGCGGTGGAGGCCGGTCGTGGTTGCAGCACCCCACGGCTACCAGCTGGCGTCACTTCGTCGGGAGCTGAGCGAGTATCCCGAGGCCATGGTATGATGCGTATGGTTTTTTTGTGTTTTCTTATGTGACTAAATGGCAACTAATATGATGTATGTATGGTGATGCAAGTGGTGTGGAGACCCTACCTGGGCATGGGCGACGCTGGCCAGTCTTGGGTTGTAGCGGGTCTTCCTCGTTTCAGGCGGGACGTGTGGGTCCATTGCCTGAACGAGATCGAGCCGCTTCGGCTGAGGCTGGTTATGAGGACGTTGGGGCTAGCCCAGGAGTGGGTTGATGTAGATGAGCCGGCCCGCATCGGGCAGAAGACCAAGGGGAAGGCGAAGATTGTGGACTGGCGTACGCGCTTCCCAGCACAGTACCAGGACTGGCAGCAGGGCGGGGTCCCAGTGGTGTCCCATGTACAGGACAGTATTGATTACCTGAGACGGTACCGGGCTACGTACGGAGATCGCCTCTTCCTTGGTGGTATGGCAGGGGTAAGTGAAATGTAAATGCTTCACCCTTCTATATGCATATGCATGTGGCACTAACTTCTCGTGACAACATGATCACCGACCTGCGGGCCCAGTTGGCGGACGCCAGGCGGCAGTTGGTGGCCATCCGACAGGAGTTGGAGATCCTGGTGAGTTTATGCGATGCATTTTTTTTGTGACCTGGATTTTTGATACTTGGCCTCTAACTGTCGTTCACTCTGTGTTTCAGCGGGCCCACCAGACAGCGGCAGCCGGGATGGCTGGTGGAGCGGGTTCCAGTTCGCGGGGCCCTCCTCCGGAGGTTTTTGCCCTCCAGGAGCAGCTGGCGTATGCTGTGGCTCGGGCTGAGGAGGCCGAGCGTGACCGCGAGGCTCGAGTGAGCGTTTGCCTGACCTCGACTCTCCTTCTGGCTGCTCTCCTTCTATCACTGTTCTCTTACAGTGCATGCGTGCTTTGACAGGTGGCTGAGGTCCGAGAGGCCCTGGCGCGTGCTGTTCGTGCCGAGCAGGAGCGCGACGCTCGGGTGGCGGAGCGTGACGCCCAGATTGTGGAGCTGGAGGAGGAGCGTCGACGGGAGGCTGAGGAGCTCCCTCGTGACATGCTGGATCTGCAGATCGCCCTCGAGCTGTCGAGGAGGGAGGCGGTGAGAGAGAGAGAGGAAAGGGAGAGAGAGAGGGAGGAGCGACAGCGAGATCAGACCGAGAGGAGGGCTCTGGAGGCCCAGCTGCTGGAGCTCCGATTGAGTCTCGACACGGCGGAGGGGAGGCTTCGGGAGAGCGAGGAGCGGTACCAGAGGGCGAAGGAACGCGGGGCGCGACTTCGTCAGTCTGGTTCTTTTTCCATGGGCAGCTATCTGGTTTCTTCGGCCGAGGAGCGTCGTCGCGCCTTCGAGGCTGGAGTGCCACCGCAGGGCGAGGCGAGCACGGCTTCTCAGGGTTCGCAGAGGCCCCCTAGGGATCCCCGGCAGAGGAGGGAGGAGAGAGATGACCAGGAGGGTGGCAGCGAGAGTTAGAGAGTTGCTTGTACACGTCACCCTTCTCACTGTATGATGTACTTTGACTATTATATGAAATGGATTTCGTGTGGCGTGCCCTTTTCTTTCCCGCACTTTCTTTTGCACCACGTTGTTTACGCTTCACGAGACTTTTGCCCTGGACAGAAGGGAACTACTTTACACAGGGGGATTATGTTCCTTTCTCCCTTTTTGGGCGCGTCCAGGCGCGAGGACGCGTCTTAATCCTTGAATTCAAATTTAAAGCGTCGGGTGGCCTTTCTTCTCCCGTGCCTTACCCACAAACGAGCCCGCCTTCCGTCGAAACTCGCTTGCCCCCTTTTTCGTCTTTCTCCTCTTTTGATCGATGGAGTTCGGTGGGCCCGACCATGGTGAAGGTGGAGAGGGACGCGGGACCCCTCGCCCAAGGAGGGACGCGCCAGAGCACGGAACGGCGTCTATGGAGGAGGAAGGGCCGCTTCGGGCCCCCGAGGGACCCGAGGGGCCCGATGTCGCGGAGGGAGGTGAACACAGTCTGGTAGGTCCTCCAATCTCTTCCTCTTTGATCCATTTTGAGTTTTGAAGCAAGGTGTGCGAGGGGGAAAGGGTTCGGCGAGTGTTGTACTCAAGTGATGGACGCGTCCTAGACAGGGGACGCGTTCTTTGTTATGATGCGAGGTCCTCCTTCCTTGGTGCAGGACATGGCGAGGACCCTGGGCCTGGCCGATGAGTGGGCGAGTGCGGACGAGCCGAGCCGCGTCAGGAGGGAGAGTCGCGGCAAGGCGAGGCTGGAGGACTGGCACGTACGTGTCCCTGGACAGCAAGGGAGTGTATTGGTGCAGGACAGCGCCGACTTCCTGCGGTGGCAGAGAGAGAGTTATGCGGGGCTTCCCCAAGCTGGGGACACGCGTGGCATCGGCGGCTCGCGCGCCCAACTGTCAGAGGCTAGGCGGCAGCTGGCCGTCGCTCAACATGAGCTGTCGCTCCTGGTAAGTTACGTGCCGCAGTTTTATCTTCAGATTTTGGAGTTTCACTGACGGTCGTTGTTTATTTTGTTCCAGCGTGCCCAGCAGACAGCGACGGCGGGGATGATTGGTGGCGCATCTTCCAGTTCCTCGGTCCCTTTTCTCGAGATTGCCTCCCTCCGGGAACAACTTGCCGGTGCGGTGGCCCGCGCGACCCGGGCGGAAGAGGAGCGTGATGCCTGGGTGACGACTGTAGCGGAGCTGCGGCATCGTGGTGAGGAGAGGCCTTCTCCAGACATCCTGGAGTTAAGGGTTCTTCTACAGATGATGAGGAGAGAGGTAGAGAGAGAGAAAGCTGAGAGAAGGTCCGAGCGACAGCGGGATCAGACCGAGAGGAGGGCCTTGGAGGCCCAAGTGAGGGAGCTCCAGCTAGGCCTTCAGGCCGTCGTGCAGAGGCTAGGAGGGATGGAGACGCGCTACGAGAGAGCGCGAGAGTTCGGGGAGCGACTCCGCCAGTCCGGTCGCTTTGCCGCTAGTGGCTTCTTCGCCACGCCAGGGGAGGAGCAGCGAGCCACTGCTGCGGAGCAGGCGCCAAGAGGCGAGGCAGGTGCTGCTGCACGAGGATCCCAGAGGCTTCTGAGGGACCCGCACCTCAGGGGAGAGGAGGGGAACGCCCAGAGAGATGAGTGATGGTGAGGATCGGCGAGCTGGTGGACTCGCCTCCTCCTTATGTTTATGATGTTTTTGACAGCTCATCTAGAATTATGAAGGAAGTGATTTGATTTTCTGCTGCTTGTTTGTTCTCTTGTGCGTTCCTTCTTCCCTACACTTCTTCTCCTTTGCACTGTTCCCATGTGATGGGTCTACCGAGACTCCACCCCAAGCAGAGAATCGCGTCTTGTTGTGACCATTTTCCACGGGAATCTGCCGTCGAAGTCAATAATGACGGCCCTAGTTCCTTCTCCCGGATGTTGTGTCAAATTTTGCGGACGTCCTTCAAAACATGATAGGGTATCCCTAGACAACATAGGGTGCTAGTCGTCATATTCTTCGTCCAATCAATCACCCTGTGCGAGCGGTGAAGTGACACACGGCACCGCATGGCAGGTGCCTCATTGCGAGGGCTATCATTAAAAGGTGATGGAGGCAATCTTGGCCCACACTCCTTCCATTTCTATAAATTCTTGTCCCTTTTATCCTCCCAGGTGTATCGAGAGCTAACTCGAGGAGCACAAGTCCTCACGGGAGAGGAGGAGTTCAAAATTCCGAGAGTTGGATGGAGGGCGAATCTTCCCACTCCTCGAAGAGAAGCAGATCCAGTGGTAGTAGTTCCAGGAGGCTTTCGGACCTCGAAGGGCACTTCAGCGAAAGGGCCCAATCACAACTCGTAAGCCAAGTTTTCCTGCCCTTTTTTCCATTCTTTTTTCTTCCTTTCTTTCTGACCAAACCTCCTCTCTATTCCCTGCATGCGTAGAGTGTGATGAAATCACAGATCTCATGGGAGTTGGCAGTGGCAGCATACCGAGGTCTCCCAGATTTTCAGAAGGCCAGGTTAGACGTGATGGGTTTTGGGACCTTTCTTCGGATCGAGCCGATCCAGCTCGACCTGGTCCTGATCCAAGCCTTGTGTGAGAGATGGGACCTAGTGAGTCAGGCATTCCTGATGCCCTGGGGGCACATGGTGCCCAGCTTGGAGGATGTGGTCCGGATCACAAGTCTGAAGGTGGAGGGCGAGGCAGTGACCGGGGTCACTTATGCGGATTACCGAGAAGGTGTCCAGAAGTTACTAGGTTTGGACCTAGATGGTCGGAAAAATAGGTCGGTAGCTAGGGCGTCCCTCATGGATGCATTAGGGCTCATCAACACTCGTCGGCGGGACGATGAATCCTCGGAAGAGTTCATAGAAAGGATGGAGATAGGATGCCGTGCGGTGTACTGCACAGACTTCGGCAACTGGGAAAGATGCAACATAGATTTGAGGAGATTTCTCCTCTTCCTTTTGGGGAGATTGGTACTGAGCTCGAAAGGGGACGGTATCCAATGTCGCTTCCTGGAGCTGCTGTCAGACCTTGAAAGAGTAGGATACTACGCCTGGGGAGCTGCCATGCTGGCACACTTGTTTGCAGGCCTGTTCCAAGAAGTGGATCGTGAGATGGCTATGAGTGGTTTTACACCATTCATCCAGGTATTTTTGGTGTTGCTTGTTTTGTATTTTTTTTGTGTTTTTGCAAAGTACTGATGACCTGCACCGAGCAGCTGTGGAGCTATTATTTCCTCCCCATGGGGAGAGCTCGGCATTGGCGACCCGCGATGGTGCCGCTAGCCAGGCGGTGGGAACCCATCATGAGTGCGGCACCCCTAACCTACCAACTGATGGTGCTAAGGCGGGAGCTACAGGAGTTCCCTGCAGCGATGGTAAACTGGAGACCCTACTCAGACATGGTCGATGCCGACCAGCCGTGGGTTCTAGCGAGTCGTGCCCGGTTCGGACGGGAACTGTGGATGCACTGCCTGAATGAAATCGAGCCGCTTCGGCTACGATTGGTTATGAGGACTTTGGGACTGGCTCAAGAATGGGTGGATTCAGCTGCGCCACCTCGCGTTGGGAGAGAGACGCGAGGACCGGCGACCTGCATTGACTGGCGCGTGCGGTTCCCCGAACAGTATGAAGACTGGCAACGGGGTGGCACGATTGTAGAATCACATGCGCGGGATAGCGAGGACTACTTGCGTCTATATAGGATAAAGTACGCAGAGCGGTTCCAACCCCGGGGACTTGTGGAGGTAGGTTTCCCCTTTTTCTCTTCTCTTCTTTTCTTGGTTTTCTGGTGAAAACGCTGACTCGCAAGGCTGTAGGATGTCCATGATACCATGATAGCGAATTTACGAACTCGCTTGGCAGAGATGGAGCAACGGTTGGGCGATGCCCGCGGAGCTACGAGCGCCTTGGTAGGTGTACAGTGCGTTCCTAATTAAAATCCCAGATTCCAGATGTTGGCTGCTAATTCACGCAGTCGTAGCATGCCCAGATTGGCGCGGCTTCCCCAGCGATGGGAGTAGGTGGTGCCTCTTCCAGCTTGTGGAATCCCACCTCAGAACTTGACTTGCTTTATGAGCAACTTGCTCATGCCACGCAGCGTGCCACGGAGGCAGAAGGGATGCTCTGTATACAGGTAAAAGTTTCAGTGTTGGGTTCTCTTGGTTTACGCCTTATCGCGTATCTGAGATGGTACACTTGGTAGGAAAAGGAGACGGAAGTAGCGCTTGCCAAGGCTGCGCAGAAGGAGGCTAGGATAGCAGAACTGGAGAGGGAACTGTGGCGTCATCCTGATGACGACTCCTCTAGGGATGCCGTGGAACTGAGGATCACTCTCCAGTTAGAGAGGGAAGACCGCGAGAGAGAACGTGCAGAGAGAGAAAGAGACGCAGAGAGAGAAAGAGCCAACAGATTGACTGAAAGGGAGGAACGAAGGGCCATGGAAGCCCAACTATTCGAACTCCGAATCAGCCTTGGCCTTGCTGAACAGTGGCTGAGAGATGGTGAGGAGCGTTACCGAAGAGCACGAGAGCGCGGCTTTCGTGTTGGTAGCTTCTCTGCTGTTTCCGTAGATCAACGCCGGGATGTGGGAATAGGAAGAGGAGTACAGAGCGGTAGGAGTACCGCTTTTCGTAGTTGGGTAGCACCTTTGAGAGCGTTTTGTCCGAAGAGTAGTGGGACGAGTAATGCGGAGAGAGAGGGCGGAACTTGATGTAATAATTTTTTTGGTTTTTTGGAATAAAATACAAGGTTTGGTTTGTTTGGTTTTCACCTTTGCTTCTGTTGCCTGTATCCCTGCACACATCACTGAAACAAACAAATCAGAATTTCTATTCTGACTTGGCCCCTTGCTCAATAAGCAAATGGTCACTATGACTGTCCTTGATGACTGGTCAAGGGGCCAAGCCTTTATTAACGAAGGCAATGGAAAAATGTGGTGACGATAAATGCGACAGGTAAGCACACGAATGCAAGCGGTATTAAAGTGAGATGCTGTACGCAAATGCGATCATGCAAAATTGATTTGTTTTCTTTTTATATTTGGCATTTTTTGTTTTATCATAAAAAAGATTTTTGTTTGCAAATATGTACATTTTCTCTTTTCCATTTTTTTGTTGTTTTTATCATTTCAATTTTTTTTTGTTGCTAACGCCCGGCAAGCACCCAAATGGCACCTAACCTACGTGAGAACATGGGTTTCTTACTAACCTCCCGGGTATCCTAAGTGCACATCTAGGTTGATTTGGGCCTCTAGACCCCTCGAATGATGATCCCGCCGGCTAAGACTTACCCTGATGACAATACCGTCATGCCATGCTTAGGCTCCCAGTCGCTTCCGACCAGAGGGATTCACCCAAAAGATGTTTGAGGTAAGAGATTTACCCGACCCGGGTCTGTTTCCTCACAACTCCAGATGGTATATGATGGACCACCCTGGAACCCTAACGACCAACCGCGCGACGCTGACCCGGAATCAGACGCCGTTGCTCCCATAGGTGACGCGCTTGCATTGGCCTAAGCCCGAGGTTAAACAAGAAGACATCAAGGTGGTAAACAGGGGTCTTGACCAGCCAGAAACACGGAGACTCCTTCGCAGCGATAGCTTTTGCTTTTCAAAGTAGGCAACCAAATGTGTATATTAAAATAAGGTCGCAGACCCTGGGGAGTTTTCACCTTTCAGAAACTCCATCGAACCTTCATCTTTAGAGGAAGAAGGAAGAGCGTGGGGGATAAACCTCCTGAGAGGATCGGCAAAACCGTTAACCCGGCGTGCGAATAAGGGCCCATTAACTCTTTCCTTCAGGATAACTTCGGACCAAATCTCGAGCACTTACATTCCATAGCCCCCCCTTTTTTGATTTTGTATTTCTTTTTTGTGAGGGAGATATAGTCGTTTGACGTTTGTGGGCTCCCTTTTGTATGCCTACAGGGACACTGCCCTCTTCTCGTGCTCTGATCGATGCTCGAGGAAATGGATCCTACTCTTGCCTTTGGGGTTTGAGTTTCGGTTTCTCATGCTCAGCATTTTAAGGGCGCCGACTGTCTCATTTGGTCGAAGAGAAAAGAATAAAGATTACAGCTTCCGGAGATCTTCTGGGTGACACTCCACCGTAGGTGATGCTACCGACTTTTTTGAATAAAATACATAAGTGAGCACATGTTAGCTTCTTCGAGCGAGCATAGGCCGACGTGGCCAGACAGGGATCTCCACGGTTCTGGCAAACCAAGACCCGGTGACTACCAAGCCTTAATGGGCCCTATCCTAACATGAAGGTTAGATGCAGGAACTTAACTACGTGGTGACTGCCAGGCATCGGCATTTTGAATTTTCCATACTTTTAGTGGTTTTCGGTATTTCTTTGTTTTTGATGTTTTTATCTTTTCATCATTTTTTTTGTTTGAGCTAAGGGTAGTATTTCTTAAGATAAAGCCCATTCCAAGGGTGGGATAACTCGGTCCCTTCGGCGTTGATTAGCTTGTAGGCGTTGCCAGGGTACACGGCTTGAATTACAAATGATCCTTCCCAATTGGGTTGGAGCTTAGAACGCGGACCTTCAGGTTTGACAAAAATTCTTTTTACGACCATCTCACCGACTTTGAATTTTCTCTCAACGACTTTCTTTTGGTAAAAGCGAGCGAGTCTATTTTGATACACACGCGCGTGTTCGGCAGCGGCCAGCCGTTTCTCATCCAAGAGTTCCAACTGGGCGAGGAGTGAATTACGACGATCGTCGAGGGGAAATTCCTCGTCCAATTGTACCATGAGAGAAGGGATCAGAGTCTCGTACGGGACTACCGCTTCCATACCATAAGTTTGGGCAAATGGAGTCTGCCCGGTGGGGGTACGGATTGAAGTGCGATAGGCCCATAGAGCTTCGATAAGCTTTTCTGGCCAGTCTGAAAACTTACTAGACTCGCAGGTTTTTTGATGATTTTGAGCAATGTTTTATTGGTGGCCTCTGCTTGGCCGTTACCTTGTGGGTAATAAGGCGATGAATGATGCAATGCAATTGCGTACCTTTTGCAGAGGTCCTGTAGGTCCTGAGAAATGAACTGTGGCCCATTGTCGGTGATGATTGTGCTTGGGACGCCAAATCTGGCGAGGATGTTTTTCATGATGAACTTGCAGACTGTTGACGCCTTGATTTCTGCGTAAGCTTCGGCTTTGGCCCATTTGGTGAAGTATTCCGTCGCAGTAAGGATGAATGATTTCTGCTTGGTGAGGGAATTGGGATCACCTAGGGGACCAATGATGTCGAATGCCCACATGGAGAAAGGCCACGGGGAAGATATTGAATGAAGTGAGGAAGATGGTGAATGGATTTTATCGGCGTGAAGTTGACACTTGACACACTTACGGACATAGACAGCACAATCTTCTTCCATAGTGGGCCAATAAAAGCCATGGCGAATGATCTTCTTGGCGAGCATCTGACTATTCACGTGGCCACCGCACACGCCCGAGTGCGTCTCCTCTACACATTTCCAAACCTCATCGTCACCAAGACATCTTAACAGAATACCAGTAAGGATCCTCCTATAGAGTAGACCTCCAACCAATGTATATTTCTGAGCCACCCTTCTTATGGCTTTCTTGTCCTCTGTGGTGGCCCCTTCAGGATAAGACTGATCTTGGCAGTATTTTACAATTTCATAGAACCATGGTTTCTCTTCATCAGCCAGTTCTTCTTCAACCTCTGCCAACATGATCTCCCTCTTCTCAAGGATATCTTCCTGCAGGATCTTTCTTGCTATCCTGTCTTTGATATTTACATAGGAAGCATCATCGATTGCAGGGGCGTGAAGTTTGTAGATGGAAATGGACTTAAACCATCTTCCTAGAGGGAACCTTATGGATGATGCCAACGAGGCGAGGGCATCGGCGAGAATATTCTGATGACGAGGGATATGAACAAAGATCAGTTTGGTGAATAGTTTGGCAAAGGTAACAGTGAGTTCTTGGTATGGCTTGAGTTTGGGATCGCGAGTGCGATATTTAGTGAGCACCTGGCGAAGGATGAGTTGACTATCACCTACGACTCGCAACTCAGTGGTACGAAAAGAATGAGCGAGTTCTAGGCCAGCTAGAAGAGCTTCATATTCGGCTATATTGTTGGTGACTGAAAATTTGAGTTGGTATGCCAATGGGAATGTGAGGCCTTCATGCGACAGGAGGGCGATGCTGATTCCTCTCCCTTGAGAATTCAGAGCTCCATCAAAATATAGCGTCCACATTGGCTCATCTGATTGGTTGACAGACATTAGTTCCTCATCTGGAAACTCTGATTGGACGGGATCGAACTTGGGAAGAGGATGGTGAGCGAGATGCTCGGCTATGACATAGCCTTTAATCGCCTTTTGCTGGATATAGGTGATGTCGAACTGAGAGAGAAAACTTTGCCAGCGTGCTAGCCTATCCGTAAGGACGGCTTTCTCCAGAAGGAATTTGATAGGATTCATTCGAGCAATCAAGTGGACCTCATGAGCCAAGAAGTAGTGCTTCAATTTCTGCACTACCCAAACGAGGGCAGCACAGGTTTTCTCCATGACGGTGTACTTCTGCTCACAGGGATTGAGAAGTTTGGACAAGTAATAGGTTGCCCGTTCCTTGCCTTCTTCATCAGCTTGTGCGAGGACGGCTCCCACGGAGTCATCCAAGACTGAGACGTAAAGGATCAGAGGTTTTTCTGGTTTGGGTGGAATGAGAACGGGTGGACTAGCCAGATATTCCTTCAACCCTTCAAAAGCTTTCTGACATTTAGAATTCCAGTGGAATTCTACTCCTGGCTTGGTCAACTCGTAGAGAGGTCTACACCTTTGTGAATGTTGGGACACAAACTGACGAATAAACTGTAACCTCCTGATTAAACCTCGGACTTCCCTCAAATTCTTGGGAGGCGGCATATCCCTGATAGCCTTAGCTTTGTCGGGATCTATCTCGATCCCTCTTTTGCTCGCAATGAACCCCAGCAATTTACCTGATGACACACCAAACACTTTATCTAATCAACGGCCGGGTTCCAGTTGGGCCGTTCCAGAGGGAGTTGTATAGCATTGACTGACATGAGAGCTGAGAAGATATCTGTGAGGGTTTCTGGTAGGGGTGGGTACTGTGCTCTTTTAGGAGCTGGGCGCTTGTTGTTGTTGTTGTAGCTGTTGGGTGGAGGGACATTAAGGTATTGCGAAGGCTGCGGAGGTTGTTGTGGAGCGGTAAAGGTATTTTGCGTAGTGGCAAAGGAAGGCGGAGGGTTTTGAAAGTTTTGTGGATTGGGTTGAAAGTTCTGTGGCGCGGGGTTTTGAGGAGTGCGGGGGTTTTGCGGAAAGCGGAGGGGTGCGGGTTTTGAGGAGTGCGGGGGTTTTGCGGAAAGCGGAGGGGTGCGGCTTGGAAGGGAAAGGTAACGGCTTGAACTTGTTCGTTGGTCTGAACCCCTTCGGTAATAGGCCCCTGAGGTTTCTTGTGGTATTTTGGCTTTTGATTCTCAAAGAGCGAGTAGATGGGGGAGTCCTTGAACTGTGTTTGAATGAACCGCGCCCGGCTATAGAGTTGGTGCATGTTGGCTATATCATTCATGGCCAGAATGTTTTGGAAGGTCGGGGTAGCATTGGAAATAAGTAGCTTGACCTTCTCTTCCTCTGGAATATGACCTGGCACCCTGGCGGCCATCTGCCTCCATCTGTCAGCGTAAGTTGCGAACTCCTCATCTGGCTTCATCTTTTCGGCCACCAAATCTATGAAAGAATATTCTGGGCCGACTCTATCTTGGAACCGCTAGATGAACTTGTCTTTCACTATCTTGAAGCTTTCGGCGTCCTCCAATGGCAGAGAGTAGAACCATTCCAGTGCAACACCATCTAATGATCGGCGGAACAAATACGCCATAAGGCGATCATCATATTGAAATTGGGCCGACTCATATAAGAAGTCCCTCACATGAATAAAGGGATTGCCTTTCCCATCATATTTGCGGTAATTGGGGAGCTCGGATTGCGGAGGGAATCGGATGTTTTGGAAGCTGGGAACTGGAACATCTGCCAAGGATTGTGGGCCAACCCATTTTTGGAGGAAATCAAGCTGTTGTTGCATGGCGGCCCACTTGTCAAGGAGTTCCTGCTCCCTAGATGGAGTAGGGGTAGTGAGAGACGAAGGTTGGAATTGAGGAGCAGAGGGATGGACTGTCATAGGAGGTGGAAGCCCATAAGAAGGAGTAGAAGGATAAACGGACAAGGTAGGAAGCCCATAAGAAGGGTATTGGGCTGGAGACTGACCCAGATTAGAAGGGCCCTGGGCAACCCCTTGCTGAGGGCGCAAGAAATCCGAAGGGCCAACAAGGACTTGTGGCACCGATGAGCTGGACATGTGATGATCCACTTGAACAAAAGAAGGGAGAGCGGACTTTCCCTTATCAGTGAACTGTTGGGCCGAAGCGGAAGATTGGCCAGTTTCCATGCCAGAAAAGGTAATGGTCCGCGGTGGGACCGGAGTAAGATCAATTGGAATGGGCTGAATGGGGGGCCCACCAACTCTAGACTGGTCGATGGAAAGATTGGATTGGCCTTGTGACATCGTGGGAGGTGGGGTGTTGGACCCCTGCATGGCCTGATAGACAGCCTGGAGTTGGGCCGGATCCAACTGGGCCATCATTTGGAGAATGGAGCCAGTAGAAGGAGGAGAAAAGGAAGGAGTGGTCTGGCCGCTCTCCATGGAAATGGAGGACGGAAGAGGGGCGGAGCCCTCTCCAGACGAGAATGAGACAACCCTAGGAGGGTTTTCAAGAAGCCCTTGAGGGAGAGACTCCTCTTGGGAACGGGGAGGATTGAAAGAAGCCATGATGGGCTCGAAGAGCGGATTGGAGTAGAACTTGGAGAAGGAATTGGCCTTAGGAGGTGACTCTAATGGACGAAGACAACTCCACATGTAACGGAAATCTTGGAATAAAACAGCAAACAACACACAACAAACACACAATGAGTGATCAAACTTAGATAACTTTGACAAAGATGCAAGCGAAAACGAGATGACAACACTCAAATTCAACCAAGTTACTTAGATGATGCAACAAAGTTTTTACGATTTCTTCATTTAGAATCTTAGTGACTTGATTAAGATGTGCTCTCCACCGGTAGGTTCCTAATAGGAAAGGATGCGTGGCTTGGTTGACTCTAAATGTAATCACTCCTTCACCTATGCAATCCTAGACACGGGGTAGGAAAGGTACAACTGGCCCGGTGTCCGTGTGGGAATCCACGGCTCACGGGGACTTATGGAGGTCCCTGATGTGTTTTCCTAGTCAGCCCCAAGGAATATGGAGACGAGAGGTCCACGCACCAAGGCAGGAGAATGCAATCTAGTGTATGGAAATATGCATGAACCTATGTGTACCGGGGTGCATGCGAATTCTAGCCTAAGATCTAACAATCAACTATGCACACAATGATATGAATATGTGAACCAACCAAGGAAGAGACCAAGTAGCATCCAAGCATGAAAATCACAGTAAAACTGCGGAAGCGAACTGTACCTCGGGATGCGTACATGTCTGGAGAATGTGACGGTCTATAACCCCTACGTCAGAGAAGTGTGACGGTCGAAGACCAGACCGTCAGAATAGTGTAACGCGGGGACGCAGGACCGTCAGAGGAGCCAGAGAACCAGAAACGACAGGAGGTAAAAGGAAAATCTGGGAAAAACGCGAACAACAAAGACAAGGAGATGATATCAGGTTTAACAGAGATCAAAGCACGATTGGCACTAGAATTCCCACCGTGATTGCCAAAAAACTGTTGGTTTTAATGTGCCCCTTCTTTTGCAAGATGGGCTATGATGCCAACTATGAGCAGATAATGAGCCAAGTAATGAAATCAATCAACCTATGAACATGCAAATCATGAACCTAGGCAACCAAAACAAGCTCTAGCATGGGCATGCTATCTCAATCAAAACTAAACTAAGCAAGGAAAGAAAAACACACGCCGAAGCGTGGAATAAAGAATAAAGAAAACACACCATAGAGGTGGAACAAGCAAAAGTAAATAAGAGATATGACGAAAGAGAAAGCTAATGCCCAAACTAAGGAAAGATGTGATCACCACCAAGGTAAAAATAAGCCCAAGACCTGATAAATACCTTGGAATAGGAGGATGATGCACCCGCCCAAGGGAGAGAAACACAATCAGGAAACTGTAGCTCTGTGGGATGTAACGGTCGAAGGATGGTGCGTCACAGAACTGTGACGGTCCCACGATAGACCGCTACAACACTCTAACGTGCCTGTGATGGACCGTCAGAGCTTCTGCAGAATAAGGTTGGGAATCTTTTGATCTCCAAGCTTTCCAGCCGGCCAGAGAGCTTGGGCCTTGCGCTAAGGAATCTGTAAACCTGCAAAAGAGTGGAAGACACAAGAAAAATAACCCAGATTAGTCCTTTCACAAAGTAGTATCAATAATCCAAAGAACTTATGAACATGCAAAAGGAGAGGGAAATACCAGGGAGATTGGTTTTTTTAAACCCCTCTGGGCGTTTTAAAAGATAGGAGGATGTTTTAAATGAATGCAACCGATGAAAGAACGTGGGAGATGGAGAGGGACAATGCTATGATTGCTTAGAAGAGGGAGAAGCACTAAGAACAATGACTTGACTGAATTAAACCCTTGAAACCGATACTCCCTGAACTTTGGAAGTAGATGGACGTGGGAAGCAGCTCTCCTTAGTTGGTTCTAGCTCTAGGATGTGGCAGCACTTCGACGTAAACTCTAGATTTCTCCCTTTTAAGCCATGAAGTCAAGGGTTCTATTTATAGGCCCTCAAAGTCTAGGTTCGAGTTGAGGATAATCCAGCTAGAAAAGAGGACGTTTCTTAGCAAACTCTTGAAGATAATACTCCCAGAAACAAACAGAAGGTTCTGAGGATCATATTTGAAAGAGAAATCAAGGAAACAAACTCTCAAGTCAGCCACGGAGTAGCAGAGAAAAGACCAGGCTTGGCAGGACTCTCTGTTAGATGTAACGGCTGCTCGATAGACCGCCACAGGTATGTAACGCTCCAGGAAAAGACCGTCACATAACCTTATCCCTTAAGAAGATAAGATGAACGGGGGAAGTTTTCAAACGTTGGAATCTAGATAGATGTAACGGTCAAGTGTAGATGCGTTACAATAAGGTAACGGTCGCACGATAGACCGTCACACTCAACGGGCAGGTAAAAGATAAGCTTTGGAAAGAAGGCTCAAGTTTAAGGACTCTGGAAGATGTAACGCACCAAGGTAGATGCGTTAGAGTAATGTAACGCCCCATCAAAGGACCGTTAGAGACAATAGAGTGCCAAAAAATGAAAGCTTGCTAAGCTTCGTCCAACGGAAAAAATGCAAGGAACCAGACTCAACCAAGGAGACATGACTCAAGAAATGGACCTCAAACTGATCAAGAAGGCTCAACAAAGGTGAACAACTCGGAGCATCATATAGAATGAACAAGGAGATGACCCAACTTATTGGTCATAAAACGGGTGTCAACAGATGCCCCTCCTTAACGTCCTCTTTGCAGGGGAGCGAGCGGAGGTGAAGCGAAAGTGAAATGGAACATGGAGATGAAGCGGAGATGAAGTGGAGTGGACTAAAAAGCGGGCGTTAAGGTAAACGACACCCGTTCTAAACCAAGAAGCTATAGGAATTTTCCAAAAAGCTTCGGACTAATCACAAGAAAAGGCATCAAAAGGACACATGTCTGGAGGAACTAGCAACTAAGAAAGGGAAACACGGCCAGCGGCCGGAGCAATGAAAAGGAAAGAGACAATTAACTAAACTCCAGACAGAAATCTACAGCTAACCAAATCAAGTGAGCAAACCGAAGGAAACCTTCGAACTCAGAGTGGAATGACTCTCCTTATTCGAGATCATTAAACATAGCTATTCACCATCACTGAGACACCTGGACAGATGAGGCTCACGAACGCTCAAAGATGCGTATGATGCATGCTGGGCTAAAATAAAGACATCATTAAAACAAAATGCAAAGAAAGATAAAATAATAAGATACTCGAGAATAGTATTGCTAGACCGGAGAAACCAGAGTCAGGACACTATCTGCAACCATAGCGTGCAAGACAGAACCATCATCCCCAAATTTTTCGAACATAACGGCCTATCCAATGATTAAACATGTGCACTTAGATCATCATCATTTTTGTTTAAGGGGAACATCAAATCCCAGAACACATGAATGACCAGCCAGTTCCCGAGATAATATATCATAGATAACATATAGTAATGCATTAAGGGATAAGGAATCGAGATACAATACCTGACTCACCTACCTGGCGAACGGCAAATCATGATGACTTAAGGGCATGTGCTTCAACAAAAGAGGTTAGCCATCAACAATAAGCATGAATTCCATTGATAAGACAAGGCATGACCATTCAATAAGCATCAAAGCAAGATACTTAAAGAATCATGAAAATTCTGATAAATATAGCATCATCATTCATCAAATACTTTGAAGCATGTAACGGTTTGAGAAGGGTGCGTTAGAACACTCTGACGGATCAGACTTGGGCCGTTAGAGTATGGTGGTTCACATTCTTCAAGACATCGTTCAAATGGCCTAACGGTCCAAAGAGGATGCGTCAGAGATATGTGACGGTCTTACGATAGACCGTTACATTTTTTGATCGTTCAAAAAAAAACAAAACCAAACGGTCATTTGTTCATTCAACCATAAACGCCAAAAACGCCCAAAACCACAACCGTGCCAAAAACCTCCACCGTCCAGCCCCATCCGACGAACGATGGCCGGTGGCGAGCCATCCCAGCCACCGAAGGCGAGGGAGAAAGGGAAGAAATGAATGGCCATCCGGCGCCTCCGACACCGGATTGAGCAAGAGGATGCTCCAAGCCTTCCGACGAGCAAACCAACGGAGGAAGCTCCTCCCGTGACCGTAGAGGAGGCCGAGGAAGCTATGGGGGAGGCCATAGGTAAGGAGGAAGCCACGGCAAAGGAGAAAAAGAAGAAGAGAGGCCAAGACCCTGAGGTAGGCCGCCCACCCCAAAGCTTCAATTTTTAATTTTTTTGTTGCATGCATGTATGTTTGGAGGGTAGAAAACGGGTCTGGGGACCCTTTAGGAATGATTGTAGGCCATATGGCCATTTTGGAAAGCCAAGGAAAATGAAGGGGAGAACTCCCCTTTGCAGGGAACGTGACGGTCGTTGCAGTGACCGTCACAGCTCTGACGCACCACCCTTGGTGCGTTAGAGTACTGTGACGCACCACCACAGGGCCGTCAGAGTAACCAGAGGCAGAAACAATTTTTAAGGGATTTTCAATTATTCAATTTTTTTCATTATATTAATGTAATGCAATGAATTTATGATGCAAATGACTGACTTATGCTCTACATGTGCAGGGGAAAAGAAGAATGAGGATTTCTTGGCTGCAGATCCGGGCAGTGTACCAGGCATTGCCCAAGTTTCAGAGAGAGAGATTGGTTGCTATGGGCTTCGCCGAGGTGCTGAGCATCGAGGTGACACGGATGGACACACCTCTCTTGTACGCGCTCCATGAGAGATGGGATTCGATCAGCCGAGCTTTCATCTTCCCCTGGGGTCACATGATCCCAACACTAGAAGATATGGCCAGGATCGCCGGATTGAGAGTGCATGGAGCAGTGGTGACTGGGTGGACATACGGTGATTACAGAGAGCTATCCCAGGAGTTGCTAGGGCTGGACTTGATCAGGCCGGCGCAGACATCGTCCCAGCTCTCGAGATCAAGACTATAGGACAGCCTGGGATTGAGAGGAGCAGCGATAGCAGTCGGGGAGCTACCCGAGCAACATCTAGACATGGTGATTGAGCAAGTACGCCCACGAGTGGCGGTGGAGGCTGGACAGGAAGGAGACCGAGTCCTGAGACGATTCCTGATGTTGTTGTTCGGGAAACTGCTCTTTTCGACCCGAGCTGATGTGATTAGTTGCAGATTACTGCCATTGCTGGAGGATCTGGGCAGAGTGGGGAAGTACGCATGGGGAGCGACAGCGCTCGCCTTCCTCTTCGAGTCACTCAGCACCACAGACCGACGGACAATGCTGGGCGGCTTCTCGCCTTTCCTATAGGTAAATGCTAACTCTAAATGCTTTCTTACATAATTATGCAAATGAAATTCATGAATGCAACTGATATATTGACACTCGACTCAAAATACAGATCTGGAGCTTAGTCTATCTCCCGGGGATTAGGCGAGGTACACAGCTACACCCTGAGCGGACCCCGATCGCGAGGCGATGGGTAGTAGTGAGGGACACGGGGTCGATCAGCAGATTGACCCGGGCGATCCAGGATGATCTAGACTCATTCCCGCATACGGCGGTAAGCTCCGAACTTAAAATGCTTCTACATGCCTTAAAATGCTTTTAGATGCCTCTAAATGCTTCTAAATGGACTGACATGACTTTCAGGTGAGATGGAGCTTATACCGAGATGAGGGCCACGAGGGACAGCCGTGGGTTAAGGCATCCCTGGCGTACAGCGGGCAAGATGTATGGCTGCACTGCATCAACGTCATCGAGCCCTTGCACTACCGACTGATCCTGAGGACTAGGGGATTACATCAGCTAGAGGTGACCTTCCCGCGCAGAAATGACGAGGGTCCGGGCAAGTCTTCCAAGGGTATTAGCGACAATGTGGATTGGTGCACCCGAAAGGCCAAGTACGTGCATGACTGGAATAGGAGAGGCCGGGCGGTGAAGGATAGGGCAGAAAGTGACGAGGCTTACCTCAAAGCCTACTCACAGCGGTACGGGGACCAGGTGTTCAGAGGCACCCGACGACCGGTATGAAATTCTAAACTTAACCCTTGTCTAAATTAAAGCTATATGTACTGACTCATGCTTTCTAAATGTAGCTAGACCCTCAGGGACGCATAGCCGAGCTCGAGGGACTCCTTCACGTCACCATCCAGCAGCGGGATGAGTACCGGACTGCTTTGGAGCTCCTGGTGAGATTCTACACTTAAGACTTAAATGCTTATGTTTGTGATGCGAATGTGACTATCTTTGACTTCTAAATGCAGCGGGTTGAGGGAGCCCAAAGAGCGAGACCGGATGCTCCATCTTCATCATCACAGCCTGCCGGGGGCAGAGCTGAACGAGATGCGGAGTTCACTCGAGCGGTTGCTCGGGCCGAGGAGGCGGAGGCCACCCTCGTGGAGTGGGTAAGACACTAAACTTAAATGCCTACTCTTGACTTAAATCACTAAATGCCTAACACTAAATGCCTAAATGTTAAAATGAGCTAATCATGCAAAAATGAAGGCGAGAGAGCTGACCATGGCCGTGGCCGAGGCGGAGCGAGCTCGGGCGGAGACTGAGCAGACCCGTGCGGAGACAGAGCACCTGCGGGCAGAGGTAGCCCGACTGAGAGGGGAATTTGAACGGACAGCTACCCAGACAGCGGATCTTGAGAGATACCGGGGCGAGGCTCGAGCGGCGCGACTTCAGATTCATGATTTGAAGATCGAGCTCCGGGCCATAGAGCGGATGGTTCGGACGATCAGCCGAGGGCCAGCACTGAGTGGATCCCGGAGTGCTGCAGCGGGAAGCACACGGAGCGGAGCACCGAGTGGATCGGTAGGAAACTACCTAGCTAGTTCTTTCGATCAACGGAGGAACGAGGAGGCGGATAGGAGACGACCACGAGAGGGAGATCACAGTACCATGGAGCCGCCAACCAAGCGGCAAGAGGGTGCTGGTGATAGCGAGGGCCCGGGAGATAGACCGGCTGAATGATGTACTTACTTTTCTTCTTTTGACACCCACACTTGTACATGACTCATGTGAATGATAAATGAAATGAATGCAAATCCTTTTTATGTTTTGTTTTGTTATGTGGATGAATGAATGAATGTGAGTATGAAATGGATGTGAATGTGTGTGAATGGATGAAAATAGATGTGGACGGGAGTGTAAATGAATGGACAGGGGCAAAGTGTAGGGCCGGCAGGTCAGACCAGAGGAAAAAGGAGAGAACAGAAAACCTGCAGCAGAATGTGTGACGGTCTAATGATAAGGCATCAGAGAGAAGTAACGCATCAAGACAAGGCCATCAGAGACAACAGAGGGTGGACTGAAAACTGCGTAGCAGGAAATGTGACGGTCCACTGAAGGAGCGTCAGAGAGAAGTAATGGTCCAAGGTGAAACCGTCAGATCTGACAGAACGATGTTGGGCTAAATATGTAGCAGGAAATGTGACGGTCCACTGAAGAAGCGTCAGAGAAGGTAACAGTCATAGATGAGACCGTCAGACATGACAGAGTCTGATTGACTGAAACTCATGTAGCAAGAAATGTGACGGTCTAGTCATGGAGCGTCAGGGATATGTGACGATCGTACGATAGACCGCCAGAGAACAAAGTGTACTCCAAGATAGATTCTGCCGTGAGAGTCCAAACTTGAAGCAAGGACACCTTAATCCATACTAGAACTCTCTTAGGCTTAGGATAAGGCCTTCTAACCCAATTCTGATCAAAATCAAGCCTTTAAAAGATAGAACTAAGCCCTAAAAATCGCAGCTTTCACTAATTCTCTGCTACAAGGGCAGAAAACCTCCATCAAAGGGCAAGGAACACCATGAAGAGAAGCTTCGAAGTGATAAGCATGGAAGAGAGGGTCTACACCGGCCCTAAAGCAGCCAAGAAGGAGCATGGGGAGCTGCAACGGTTGACGTCAATCCCCAAGCATCTGAGCTCAAGTGCCCAAAGGGTGGTAAGTTCCAATTTATCCTCAAAAGTTCATAACTTGCTGCACTTTTATGCTTCTCATGATTCTTCCTTCTTCTTCTTCCTAGCCTTTGCCTGGTCCAAGGTGTTACTCCAACATAAAGTAAGTGGCTCCCATGGTCAAAGAACTCCCTTTAGAAGTAACTTCAATTTTTAGGGCATGGCACCTCCAACCTTTGCTAGTTTTGGCCAATAACTTCCAGAAATTGTCTTTAGATTGGTCAAGCATTTTAGCCCTTATAGAACTATGGCATCCACAAACACATACCTTCCTTTTCCCTTTCTTTGAAGCTACAGTCCTATTGGAGGAGGTAGAGACCTACCTAGCCCTTGTTAAGACTAAAGTGGGAGATGGAGATCTAGTGTGCCATACGGTCGAACCTATGGACCCATCCTTGATCCTAAGCGATTTCATACACAACCCAAAGGACGTGAGGACCATGATCAGCCCAAACCATATTCGCTTGATACCCATGGCCCAATGGATAGTCTCTCATTGTAAGAACAAGTGGGAGAGATACGAAGCAATAGCCAAAGCCGTGTTGGTTTGCTTTTGCAGAGTCTTCCTTTTCACTACCACCGACCACCTCTTAGATATCCAAAACCTTAGCATCATCAGCAGGTTGTGGCGGGGTTTGTCCATATCTCAAGCAATCATTTCATACCTTTATGAAGGACTTAGCTCTGCTTGCTTAGGAGGACCTTTATTCGGCTCTATAATATTGGATGGGTGTGAGAATCAAGTTCCAACCCAAGGAGAACATAACTTCAACTAGTCGGATCTTTGGGAGCCACCCTCTGCTCTTCATTGGAGGTGCCTTTGGATTTTCTTCACAGGTTGAATGCAAGACGGCGGACAAGAAAATGCAGGATGAATGGCGCCTCTTTCTCAACACTTTGCCAATAGAGAAGTTCATGATGCATCCAAGAGTCCTTCGGAACACCTTGCTTAGGGTACCACGGTGACCATGCCTTGATCTTTAGTTAGTGGGGAATACTACCTTGGCGATCTACAACCCACACCGGTGCTATCTTCAAATTGGGCTACCCCGAACCGAGATTCCTGCACTATCGCATTACCCTCCCCTTCTAGCTAGGAAGATGGGGACCGAGGAGGATGAAAGAGCGATCCAGAATGCACTGACCATGTGGGATATCAGCAAAGTGCGCCCGTGGCAAGAAGAGGTGAAAGAAGACGACGAGGGATGCCGTAGCTAGTGAAAGAATTGCGCAAGATCCGCCCTCTTGCGGATAGAAAATTGAATGTAGCTTGAGTTTTGTTATGATGTTTTTGAACTTGAACTTTAAGTTGAAGCTTTATCAATCAATTTTATGCATCACTAAACTCAATGGAATGATATAGAAGTGCCTTAGTTGATGGAATTATGAGTTTGTTGCTTGCTTAAGCCTGAATGCTTCGAAAACAGAATTCCTTGAAGGTGTAACGGTTCTACATAGGGCCGTCACAACTGCCTGATGGTCTCACAATGAGCCGTTAGAGTAAATGAGCTGAGAGGGCTGAATTCCTCGGGAGTATGCAACGGTCTATCGATAGGCCGTCAGAGTGATTTAACGGTCCACCTTAGACGCGTCAGAGAGCTTGCTGAAGAGCCATGGATTTCAAAGTTCAGAAGGCTGTGACGGTCAACATGGTGACGGTTACAAATCGGTGACGGTCTGACGCTGGTGCGTTACAGACTTGAGCCTAGAATTTTACAATCTTAGGCTTGAACCTGCATTCTGCACATACTTAGACAAGAAACAAGTCAGATCCGTTCTTAGACTCAACCCCTTGCCTAAAGCAAGTTAGAATTTGACCATTTCTTGATATTTGGTCAAGGGGTGGAGCCTTATTAAATAGGTGAATATGAAATGGAAACAATGCAATGTATGCGGTGCATATGATGGCATTTTTTGGATTTTGAAAACATTTAGATTTTTGTGAGTTTTTGAAAATATCTGGTGTTTTGGATTTTGGAATATATAATTTTTTCGGATTTTGAAAACATGTGAATTTTTTGGATTTTGACATATATGATTTTTTTGGATTTTGAAATATATGATTTTTTTGGATTTTGACATATATGATTTTTTTGAATTTTGAAAACAGTGCCTCCCCTAGCAACGTGGGTCCTTCTCATATCATTAAGAGTTCCCGAGGTTGGCGTGCAATGGAGGTGACAGTCCCTGGCCAGGGCCCAACTTGCGTGACGGTGTCTCTACCAAGGCTATACCCAGGGTACTTGTCTTAGTCCTAAAAGGAAAGAAAGAATACGGGGGTAAGCTTAGGCCAGATATAGAAGTTTTTATATCTTGAGTCCCTTTCTAGACAACCCATTCAGAGACTCGGTCTGTTGCGTCGGGGCTTTATGTCCGTCATCGAACCTTTGTCCACTCTAGGCAAGCATACGACCGGGCTCATAGTGTCCCGCGGGGAAACTGTACTGTCACTCTTGCCATGCCTAGTTTTTATTTCTTGGAGCTTTGAGATTATGATTGATAGACTTTGAGATAGACTTTTGCTTTTAGTCACGATGAATGCTCCTTTTCTTTATCACTTTTTTTTCTTTTTCTTGTGGCGTCAGGTCATAACGGACTGCCCCTATTTGAGACCTCCTCTCGTCAGGGTGCCTGGATCGGTCGTCGCCTCTTTATTTACTTCTTGCCCCTGATTCAGCCGAAGAAAGAAACGGACAGGGACTTTGAATTTCCCCCAAAGCATGGCCAAGGAGAAACGGTGTCTACAATGCGGAAAACCCGACCAGGGATGTCATGTAGTGTGTGATTGCCGTACTCCGGGTCCTCTCTTGTGGTGAAAGGGAAAGATTGCCTCGCTGCTAGGGTGGCACGTGCTTAGACTCTAAGGAAAGAAACGCTTAAGATACAACCCATTCCAACCGTGAGAGAGCTCCTCACCTTCGGCGTTCACTACGCGGTAAGTATTCCCTGGATAAGCTTCTTTGACAATGAACGGCCCTTCCCAGTTAGGTTGCAATTTAGACCTAGGACCTGCAGACCGAATGAATTTGCGTTTCAAAACCATATCACCCTTTTGGAATTTATGCTTGATTACCTTCTTTTGAAAATAACGCGAAACTCTTTTTTGATAAATAGATACGTGATCGGCCGCATTCATCCTCTTCTCGTCTAAGAGTTCTAGCTGGACGAGCAATGCCTCTCGACGTTCATCGAGATTAAGTTCCTTATCGAGCTGCACCCTTAGGGAAGGGATTAAGATCTCATATGGGAGCACCGCCTCCATCCCATAAGTGAGTGCATAGGGGGTTTGCCCCGTGGGAGTGCGAACGGAGGTGCGGTAAGCCCATAGAGCATCCACTAGTCTTTCTGGCCAATCGGAAAACTTATGTGATTCACATGTTTTCTTTATGATTTTGAGAAGTGTTTTGTTAGTAGCTTCGGCCTGACCGTTGCCTTGTGGGTAATATGGAGAAGAATGATGCAATGTAATATTGAACTTCTTACATAGGTCCTTGAGCTCTTGAGAGACGAACTGGGGTCCGTTGTCGGTGACGATGCTGCTTGGCACTCCGACTCGTGAGATAATGTTCTTCATGATGAAGCGGCACACCGTGGTAGCTTTGATCTCTGCGTACGCTTCGGCTTCAGCCCACTTGGTGAAGTACTCAGTGGCGGTAAGGATGAAGGATTTTTACTTGATCTGAGAGTTGGGATCACCGAGCGGGTGGACAATGTCGAAAGCCCACATAGAGAATAACCAAGGAGCAGATAGAGGATGAAGAGATGAAGCTGGAGCATGAATTTTATCAGCATGGAGTTGGCATTTAAGACACCTCCGAACATAGAGGGAGCAATCTTCCTCTAGAGTGGGCCAATAGTAACCCTGCCTAAGAATCTTCTTCGCTAGAGCCTGGCCGTTAACATGACCTCCACATTCACTAGAATGGGCTGCTTCGGCCACCTTCCAAGCTTCATCATCATCTAAGCATCTCATGAGCATTCCATTAGTAGCGCGCCTGTATAGTTCTCCTACGACAATAGTATACCTTGAGGCGGCTCTCCTTATTGACTTGCGCTGCTCAGCATTTACCCCTTCCGGGGACGATCCATCTTTACAAAACAACTCAATCTCATGATACTAGGGCAACTCTTCTTCCTCCAAGATCTCTTCTAACTCTATCAAAGATACTTCCTTTTACTCTTCCTTTTCAGCCCTCGCCTCTACAGTCTTCCTAAGGTTGACATACCAAGGATCCTGAAGAGAGGGTGCGTCCAATCTCTGAACGACGATAGTCTCAGTATTCCGACTGAGAGGGAAAGATAGAGAAGAAGCAAGCGAAGCTAAAGCGTCGACTAGAATGTTCTGAGACCTAGGAGTGTGGATGTAGATCAACTTACGGAATTGCCTAGCAAGGAGCGTGACCAAATCTTGATAAGGTTTGAGCTTAGGGTCACGAGTGCGGTAAGTGGACAGAACTTGCCGCAGGATGAGCTGAGAATCCCCTATGATATTCTAGTAACGCGCACCTAGAAGGTAGGCGTGCTTCAATCCAGCTAGGAGAGCCTCATACTCAGCAGTATTGTTGGTAGCAGGAAATCGGAGTTGATAAGCAAAAGGAATCGTTACTCCTTCTGGAGTGAGCAGAACAGTGCCTATCCCTCGGCCCTGAGAATTGAGTGCACCATCAAAGTGCAGAGACCAGAAGGGGTGATGAGTGAGGACAGAGAGATGCTCATTCGAGAAATCATCCTGAATAGAATCTGTGCAGGGAATCGGGAGATGGGCAAGATGCTCAACGATGGCGTATCTTTGACCGCCTTCTGAACGATGAACGTGATATCAAACTGAGATAGGAAGCTCTGCCAGTGAGCTAACCTACTAGAGAGGACATGCTTTTCTAAGAGATAGCGGATCGGGTCCATTCTAGAGATCAGCCTAACTGGGTGGGCAAGAAAGTAATGTTTAAGCTTCTGAGCTACCCATACTAAGGCGGCACAAGTCTTCTCCATAGCGGTGTATTTAGCCTCAGCTGGGTTGAACAACCTGGAGAGGTAATAAGCTGCTCGCTCTTTCCCTTCATCATCCACTTGTGCTAACACCGCCCCTAAGGAGTCCTCAATAACCGAGATGTATAGGATTAGGGGTTTCCCAGGGACAGAAGGTTGTAAAATCGAGGGATTGGATAGATATTCCTTTAGGTCCTCATAGGCCTTTTGACACTCTTGATTCCATTCAAATTTGACTCCCACCTTTAGCAATTCATAAAATGGGCGGCACCTCTGAGAATGCTGGGATATGAATCTTCTGATAAATTACAGTCTACCAATCAGTCCTCGAAGTTCCGTAATATTTTTTGGCGGAGGCATGTCCATGACGGCCTTTACTTTATTAGGATCAATCTGGATCCCCCGTTTGCTAACTATAAAGCCTAGCAACTTCCCTGAAGAGACTCCAAAAACACACTTCTTCGGATTCATTTGTAGCTTGTACTCCCTAGATCTTTGCAGCACCTTAGCCAGGATAGAGGGGTGTTCTTCTTTGGTTCTTGATTTCACCAAGATGTCATCCACGTAGGCTTCCATGTAAATGTGCATCATGTCGTGGAAAATGGCCATCATTACCCTCTGATAGGTGGCACCTGCGTTCTTCAGACCGAACGGCATAACCACGTAGCAGTACGTGCCCCAGGGCGTGGTGAAGGAAGTTTTCTCTTGATCCTCCGGAGCGAGACGAATCTGATTATAACTTGAGTAACCGTCCATGAATGACAATGCTTCGTACCCGGCAGTGTTATCGACCAGGACGTCTATGTGAGGCAGCGGGAAGTCATCTTTGGGACATGCTTTATTAAGATCCCTGAAATCGATGCAAATACGCACCTTTCCATCCTTCTTGATCACAAGGACTATGTTCGCCACCCACTGGGGATATAAGACAACTCTAATGAACCTGGCCTTGTACAATTTATCGACTTCTTCTTTGATCCTTAAGGCCATGTGGGGGTAAAATCTTCTCGACCTCTGTTTTACGGGCGTTGCCCCTGGTTTAAGCACGAGACGGTGTTCCACTAAAGAGGGGTCAAGACCCGACATGTCCTCGTAAGACCAAGTGAAAGAATCACTATACTCCCTCAGAACCTTGACTAGATCTTCTTCCACTTGTGGAGGGAGATTAGCGGCAATAATGATGGGCCTTGGGTCTTCTTCCGTTCCCAAGTTTATTTCCTTCATAGGTTCATCCACTGCCGACGATGGCTCGTCGAATCTCTTTAATCTTTGCACATACAGATCGTCAGTGTCATCCACATTGCTGTCCTCATCATCAATCGGGTCTTTCTCATCCAAGACTTCATAGACACCGAGTCCGTCATCGCTCCATACCCCTTCTATTTCTCTTCGTCTTCTATCATGATTGCCGTAGCGACGAACTCTGGACACTTCAAAAGAGCATGACATCGCTGAGCCAGATCCTGCAAGAACCTATCAGGAATAGATTTGGAAGGACGCGCAAGCGGGCGCGGCTCAAGCTCGGAAGGATTGGGCAACCTAGAAGGGGACCCTACTTCTCTAGTTCTAACTGACTCTACTTTCCTAGACTCGACGGATCCTACGCCTAACCTAGGAGAAAGGAAACCTAGTGGAAAGGAAGGAGCAGGGGACTCGTGCCCCTGGGAGGAGGATGGAGACAAGGTAGCATAATCTTCCATTGAAATCTCCGTTTCAAATTTGACGTTTTTTTTTTGGAGATCAGTGGAGATCATACAGCAGGATGGAGAAGGAGGAAGTTGCATGGGGAATAACTCGGGGAAGATGCAATCGAAGAATGGGTCAGAAGATCGAAACCACATCTCGTGGAGTGGGGTGGTGGAGGAAGGAGGAGTGAATAGAGTTGACAGATCAATGGGTGGGCAGCGTCCACATGCGCATGGGACAAACAAGATTTCAAGTGGTCTTTTTGTGCAATACAGATTGACCATAATTGGGGGTGAATGGGGTATGGACTCCAATTGTCGAAATAGAGATGAGAGGTGAGAGGGAGACCAAGAAATGACAGCGGGCGAGCTCCTCTTTTCTTGCAGATGGGTAATTGGTTTCTTTGGCCTCCATTGAACAAGCTGGGTTTCTTGATTCTTCTTCTAACCATGGCCATCTGGTTTGCTGAACATTCTGGCAACTGACTGACTGAAATCTGGCATATCATCAACATGCCCTTTTGGTAACAGAGGTGGATCGGTAATCGTGCAAGCTGTATCTTTCTTTTCTGACTGTGTTGATTATGAATTTAGGGTACCTGGATGGAGAGGACCTTTGACAAAGTGTTGACGATAGTCCCATGTAAGTGGCCCTGAATCGCCCAAAATCGATAATGCGGTCTCCCGATAACCAAGACCACGCCTACCCATCTTTCTTCCATTGGGTACTGGCTTAGTACTCCCCTGTAACTGCGCACCGAGGCCTCTCCCCGGTTGATAACCCAGCTTCAATATGATATCCCAACCCTTGGAATCTCGGATATGGGGTTACACCTTGATACTGACAAGTGTAGTGACGGGCTTGCGTGGTGCATAAGCCCAAGGGAAATCCAGATCTAGCACAGAAATAACGGGCCGACTGCTGGGCCACAATGTGGGCAAAATCTTCTCTGAAATGGCTTTTACAGACTGGATCATGGATAAGCTTTTGACCTTGACCACCCTCCCTTGAAAAGGGAATTTAAGACATTGATGCGCGGTGGATGGCACGGCACTGAGAGTATCGATCCACGGACGACCCATGATAGCCTTGAACATAGGGTCAATGTCCAATACATAAAATTCAATGGGCATAGTAAGAGGCCCAAGCTCAGCTTGAACGGTGACCACCCCATGACACGCTCTCCTTAAGTTGTCATATGCAGCTATAGTCGTGGGGGTCGGGCGTAGAAGTTCTTCTGGTATATTGCAGGCCCTGAGAATGCTGAGTGGGCACACATTGATAGATGCCCCTGTATCAACTAGTGCTGCCTCAATACTAACTTTGTTCAGAATAATAGTGATGCAAAGCGGCTTCCTGCGGTGGCAGAGAGAGAGTTATGCGGGGCTTCCCCAAGCTGGGGACACGCGTGGCATCGGCGGCTCGCGCGCCCAACTGTCAGAGGCTAGGCGGCAGCTGGCCGTCGCTCAACATGAGCTGTCGCTCCTGGTAAGTTACGTGCCGCAGTTTTATCTTCAGATTTTGGAGTTTCACTGACGGTCGTTGTTTATTTTGTTCCAGCGTGCCCAGCAGACAGCGACGGCGGGGATGATTGGTGGCGCATCTTCCAGTTCCTCAGTCCCTTTTCTCGAGATTGCCTCCCTCCGGGAACAACTTGCCGGTGCGGTGGCCCGCGCGACCCGGGCGGAAGAGGAGTGTGATGCCTGGGTGGCGACTGTAGCGGAGCTGCGGCATCGTGGTGAGGAGAGGCCTTCTCCAGACATCCTGGAGTTAAGGGTTCTTCTACAGATGATGAGGAGAGAGGTAGAGAGAGAGAAAGCCGAGAGAAGGTCCGAGCGACAGCGGGATCAGACCGAGAGGAGGGCCTTGGAGGCCCAAGTGAGGGAGCTCCAGCTAGGCCTTCAGGCCGTCGTGCAGAGGCTAGGAGGGATGGAGACGCGCTACGAGAGAGCGCGAGAGTTCGGGGAGCGACTCCGCCAGTCCGGTCGCTTTGCCACTAGTGGCTTCTTCGCCACGCCAGGGGAGGAGCAGCGAGTCACTGCTGCGGAGCAGGCGCCAAGAGGCGAGGCAGGTGCTGCTGCATGAGGATCCCAGAGGCTTCTGAGGGACCCGCACCTCAGGGGAGAGGAGGGGAATGCCCAGAGAGATGAGTGATGGTGAGGATCGGCGAGCTGGTGGACTCGCCTCCTTATGTTTATGATGTTTTTGACAGCTCATGTAGAATTATGAAGGGTGTGATTTGATTTTCTGCTGCTTGTTTGTTCTCTTGTGCGTTCCTTCTTCCCTACACTTCTTCTCCTTTGCACTGTTCTCATGTGATGGGTCTACCGAGACTCCACCCCAAGCAGAGAATCGCGTCTTGTTGTGACCATTTTCCACGGGAATCTGCCGTCGAAGTCAATAATGACGGCCCTAGTTCCTTCTCCCGGATGTTGTGTCAAATTTTGCGGACGTCCTTCAAAACATGATAGGGTATCCCTAGACAACATAGGGTGCTAGTCGTCATATTCTTCGTCCAATCAATCACCCTGTGTGAGCGGTGAAGTGACACACGGCACCGCATGGCAGGTGCCTCATTGCGAGGGCTATCATTAAAAGGTGATGGAGGCAATCTTGGCCCACACTCCTTCCATTTCTATAAATTCTTGTCCCTTTTATCCTCCCAGGTGTATCGAGAGCTAACTCGAGGAGCACAAGTCCTCACGGGAGAGGAGGAGTTCAAAATTCCGAGAGATGGATGGAGGGCGAATCTTCCCACTCCTCGAAGAGAAGCAGATCCAGTGGTAGTAGTTCCAGGAGGCTTTCGGACCTCGAAGGGCACTTCAGCGAAAGGGCCCAATCACAACTCGTAAGCCAAGTTTTCCTGCCCTTTTTTCCATTCTTTTTTCTTCCTTTCTTTCTGACCAAGCCTCCTCTCTATTCCCTGCATGCGTAGAGTGTGATGAAATCACAGATCTCATGGGAGTTGGCAGTGGCAGCATACCGAGGTCTCCCAGATTTTCAGAAGGCCAGGTTAGACGTGATGGGTTTTGGGACCTTTCTTCGGATCGAGCCGATCCAGCTCGACCTGGTCCTGATCCAAGCCTTGTGTGAGAGATGGGACCTAGTGAGTCAGGCATTCCTGATGCCCTGGGGGCACATGGTGCCCAGCTTGGAGGATGTGGTCCGGATCACAAGCCTGAAGGTGGAGGGCAAGGCAGTGACCGGGGTCACTTATGCAGATTACCGAGAAGGTGTCCAGAAGTTACTGGGTTTGGACCTAGATGGTCGGAAAAATAGGTCGGTAGCTAGGGCGTCCCTCATGGATGCATTAGGGCTCATCAACACTCGTCGGCGGGACGATGAATCCTCGGAAGAGTTCATAGAAAGGATGGAGATAGGATGTCGTGCCGTGTACCGCACAGACTTCGGCAACTGGGAAAGATGCAACATAGATTTGAGGAGATTTCTCCTCTTCCTTTTGGGGAGATTGGTACTGAGCTCGAAAGGGGACGGTATCCAATGTCGCTTCCTGGAGCTGCTGTCAGACCTTGAAAGAGTAGGATACTACGCCTGGGGAGCTGCCATGCTGGTACACTTGTTTGCAGGCCTGTTCCAAGAAGTGGATCGTGAGATGGCTGTGAGTGGTTTTACACCATTCATCCAGGTATTTTTGGTGTTGCTTGTTTTGTATTTTTTTTGTGTTTTTGCAAAGTACTGATGACCTGCACCGAGCAGCTGTGGAGCTATTATTTCCTCCCCATGGGGAGAGCTCGGCATTGGCGACCCGCGATGGTGCCGCTAGCCAGGCGGTGGGAACCCATCATGAGTGTGGCACCCCTAACCTACCAACTGATGGTGCTAAGGCGGGAGCTACAGGAGTTCCCTGCAACGATGGTAAACTGGAGACCCTACTCAGACATGGTCGATGCCGACCAGCCGTGGGTTCTAGCGAGTCGTGCTCGGTTCGGACGGGAACTGTGGATGCACTGCCTGAATGAAATCGAGCTGCTTCGGCTACGATTGGTTATGAGGACTTTGGGACTGGCTCAAGAATGGGTGGATTCAGCTGCGCCACCTCGCGTTGGGAGAGAGACGCGAGGACCGGTGACCTGCATTGACTGGCGCGTGCGGTTCCCCGAACAGTATGAAGACTGGCAACGGGGTGGCACGATTGTAGAATCACATGCGCGGGATAGCGAGGACTACTTGCGTCTATATAGGATAAAGTACGCAGAGCGGTTCCAACCCCGGGGACTTGTGGAGGTAGGTTTCCCCTTTTTCTCTTCTCTTCTTTTCTTGGTTTTCTGGTAAAAACGCTGACTCGCAAGGCTGTAGGATGTCCATGATACCATGATAGCGAATTTACGAACTCGCTTGGCAGAGATGGAGCAATGGTTGGGCGATGCCCGCGGAGCTACGAGCGCCTTGGTAGGTGTACAGTGCGTTCCTAATTAAAATCCCAGATTCCAGATGTTGGCTGCTAATTCACGCAGTCGTAGCATGCCCAGATTGGCGCGGCTTCCCCAGCGATGGGAGTAGGTGGTGCCTCTTCCAGCTTGTGGAATCCCACCTCAGAACTTGACTTGCTTTATGAGCAACTTGCTCATGCCACGCAGCGTGTCACGGAGGCAGAAGGGATGCTCTGTATACAGGTAAAAGTTTCAGTGTTGGGTTCTCTTGGTTTACGCCTTATCGCGTATCTGAGATGGTACACTTAGTAGGAAAAGGAGACGGAAGTAGCGCTTGCCAAGGCTGCGCAGAAGGAGGCTAGGATAGCAGAACTGGAGAGGGAACTGTGGCGTCATCCTGATGACGACTCCTCTAGGGATGCCGTGGAACTGAGGATCACTCTCCAGTTAGAGAGGGAAGACCGCGAGAGAGAACGTGCAGAGAGAGAAAGAGACGCAGAGAGAGAAAGAGCCAACAGATTGACTGAAAGGGAGGAACGAAGGGCCATGGAAGCCCAACTATTCGAACTCCGAATCAGCCTTGGCCTTTCTGAACAGTGGCTGAGAGATGGTGAGGAGCGTTACCGAAGAGCACGAGAGCGCGGCTTTCGTGTTGGTAGCTTCTCTGCTGTTTCCGTAGATCAACGCCGGGATGTGGGAATAGGAAGAGGAGTACAGAGCGGTAGGAGTACCGCTTTTCGTAGTTGGGTAGCACCTTTGAGAGCGTTTTGTCCGAAGAGTAGTGGGACGAGTAATGCGGAGAGAGAGGGCGGAACTTGATGTAATAATTTTTTTGGTTTTTTGGAATAAAATACAAGGTTTGGTTTGTTTGGTTTTCACCTTTGCTTCTATTGCCTGTATCCCTGCACACATCACTGAAACAAACAAATCAGAATTTCTATTCTGACTTGGCCCCTTACTCAATAAGCAAATGGTCACTATGACTGTCCTTGATGACTGGTCAAGGGGCCAAGCCTTTATTAACGAAGGCAATGGAAAAATGTGGTGACGATAAATGCGACAGGCAAGCACACGAATGCAAGCGGTATTAAAGTGAGATGCTGTACGCAAATGCGATCATGCAAAATTGATTTGTTTTCTTTTTATATTTGGCATTTTTTGTTTTATCATAAAAAAGATTTTTGTTTGCAAATATGTACATTTTCTCTTTTCCATTTTTTTGTTGTTTTTATCATTTTAATTTTTTTTTGTTACTAACGCCCGACAAGCACCCAAATGGCACCTAACCTACGTGTGAACATGGGTTTCTTACTAACCTCCCGGGTATCCTAAGTGCACATCTAGGTTGATTTGGGCCTCTAGACCCCTCGAATGATGATCCCGCCGGCTAAGACTTACCCTGATGACAATACCGTCATGCCATGCTTAGGCTCCCAGTCGCTTCCGACCACATGGATTCACCCAAAAGATGTTTGAGGTAAGAGATTTACCCGACCCGGGTCTGTTTCCTCACAACTCCAGATGGTATATGATGGACCACCCTGGAACCCTAACGACCAACCGCGTGACGCTGACCCGAAATCAGACGCCGTTGCTCCCATAGGTGACGCGCTTGCATTGGCCTAAGCCCGAGGTTAAACAAGAAGACATCAAGGTGGTAAACAGGGGTCTTGACCAGCCAGAAACATGGAGACTCCTTCGCAGCGATAGCTTTTGCTTTTCAAAGTAGGCAACCAAATGTGTATATTAAAATAAGGCCGCAGACCCTGGGGAGTTTTCACCTTTCAGAAACTCCATCGAACCTTCATCTTTAGAGGAAGAAGGAAGAGCGTGGGGGATAAACCTCCTGAGAGGATCGGCAAAACCGTTAACCCGGTGAGCGAATAAGGGCCCATTAACTCTTTCCTTCGGGACAACTTCGGACCAAATCTCGAGCACTTACATTCCATAGCCCCCCCTTTTTTGATTTTGTATTTCTTTTTTGTGAGGGAGATATAGTCGTTTGACGTTTGTGGGCTCCCTTTTGTATGCCTACGGGGACACTGCCCTCTTCTCGTGCTCTGATCGATGCTCGAGGAAATGGATCCTACTCTTGCCTTTGGGGTTTGAGTTTCGGTTTCTCATGCTCAGCGTTTTAAGGGCGCCGACTGTCTCATTTGGTCGAAGAGAAAAGAATAAAGATTACAGCTTCCGGAGATCTTCTGGGTGACACTCCACCGTAGGTGATGCTACCGACTTTTTTGAATAAAATACATAAGTGAGCACATGTTAGCTTCCTTCGAGCGAGCATAGGCCGACGTGGCCGCACAGGGATCTCCACGGTTCTGGCAAACCAAGACCCGGTGACTACCAAGCCTTAATGGGCCCTATCCTAACATGAAGGTTAGATGCAGGAACTTAACTACGTGGTGACTGCCAGGCATCGGAATTTTGAATTTTTCATATTTTTAGTGGTTTTCGGTATTTCTTTATTTTTGATGTTTTTATCTTTTCATCATTTTTTTTGTTTGAGCTAAGGGTAGTATTTCTTAAGATAAAGCCCATTCCAAGGGTGGGATAACTCGGTCCCTTCGGCGTTGATTAGCTTGTAGGCGTTGCCAGAGTACACGGCTTGAATTACAAATGGTCCTTCCCAATTGGGTTGGAGCTTAGAACGCGGACCTCCAGGTTTGACAAAAATTCTTTTTACGACCATCTCACCGACTTTGAATTTTCTCTCAACGACTTTCTTTTGGTAAAAGCGAGCGAGTCTATTTTGATACACACGCGCGTGTTCGGCAGCGGCCAGCCGTTTCTCATCCAAGAGTTCCAACTGGGCGAGGAGTGAATTACGACGATCGTCGAGGGGAAATTCCTCGTCCAATTGTACCATGAGAGAAGGGATCAGAGTCTCGTACGGGACTACCGCTTCCATACCATAAGTAAGGGCAAATGGAGTCTGCCCGGTGGGGGTACGGATTGAAGTGCGATAGGCCCATAGAGCTTCGATAAGCTTTTCTGGCCAGTCTGAAAACTTACTAGACTCGCAGGTTTTTTGATGATTTTGAGCAATGTTTTATTGGTGGCCTCTGCTTGGCCGTTACCTTGTGGGTAATAAGGCGATGAATGATGCAATGCAATTGCGTACCTTTTGCAGAGGTCCTGTAGGTCCTGAGAAATGAACTGTGGCCCATTGTCGGTGATGATTGTGCTTGGGACGCCGAATCTGGCGAGGATGTTTTTCATGATGAACTTGCAGACTGTTGACGCCTTGATTTCTGCGTAAGCTTCGGCTTTGGCCCATTTGGTGAAGTATTCCGTCGCAGTAAGGATGAAGGATTTCTGCTTGGTGAGGGAATTGGGATCACCTAGGGGACCAATGATGTCGAATGCCCACATGGAGAAAGGCCACGGGGAAGATATTGAATGAAGTGAGGAAGATGGTGAATGGATTTTATCGGCGTGAAGTTGACACTTGACACACTTACGGACATAGACAGCACAATCTTCTTCCATAGTGGGCCAATAAAAGCCTTGGCGAATGATCTTCTTGGCGAGCATCTGACTATTCACGTGGCCACCGCACACGCCCGAGTGCGTCTCCTCTACACATTTCCAAACCTCATCGTCACCAAGACATCTTAACAGAATACCAGTAAGGCTCCTCTTATAGAGTAGACCTCCAACCAATGTATATTTCTGAGCCACCCTTCTTATGGCTTTCTTGTCCTCTGTGGTGGCCCCTTCAGGATAAGACTGATCTTGGCAGTATTTTACAATTTCATAGAACCATGGTTTCTCTTCATCAGCCAGTTCTTCTTCAACCTCTGCCAACATGATCTCCCTCTTCTCAAGGATATCTTCCTACATGATCTTTCTTGCTATCCTGTCTTTGATATTTACGTAGGAAGCATCATCGATTGCAGGGGCGTGAAGTTTGTAGATGGAAATGGACTTAAACCATCTTCCTAGAGGGAACCTTATGGATGATGCCAACGAGGCGAGGGCATCGGCGAGAATATTCTGATGACGAGGGACATGAACAAAGATCAGTTTGGTGAATAGTTTGGCAAAGGCAACAGTGAGTTCTTGGTATGGCTTGAGTTTGGGATCGCGAGTGCGATATTTAGTGAGCACCTGGCGAAGGATGAGTTGACTATCACCTACGACTCGCAACTCAGTGGTACGAAAAGAATGAGCGAGTTCTAGGCCAGCTAGAAGAGCTTCATATTCGGCTATATTGTTGGTGACTGAAAATTTGAGTTGGTATGCCAATGGGAATGTGAGGCCTTCAGGCGACAGGAGGGCGATGCCGATTCCTCTCCCTTGAGAATTCAGAGCTCCATCAAAATATAGCGTCCACATTGGCTCATCTGATTGGTTGACGGACATTAGTTCCTCATCTGGAAACTCTGATTGGACGGGATCGAACTTGGGAAGAGGATGGTGAGCGAGATGCTCGGCTATGACATAGCCTTTAATCGCCTTTTGCTGGATATAGGTGATGTCGAACTGAGAGAGAAAACTTTGCCAGCGTGCTAGCCTATCCGTAAGGACGGCTTTCTCCAGAAGGAATTTGATAGGATTCATTCGAGCAATCAAGTGAACCTCATGAGCCAAGAAGTAGTGCTTCAATTTCTGCACTACCCAAACGAGGGCAGCACAGGTTTTCTCCATGACGGTGTACTTCTGCTCACAGGGATTGAGAAGTTTGGACAAGTAATAGGTTGCCCGTTCCTTGCCTTCTTCATCAGCTTGTGCGAGGACGGCTCCCACGGAGTCATCCAAGACTGAGACGTAAAGGATCAGAGATTTTTCTGGTTTGGGTGGAATGAGAACGGGTGGACTAGCCAGATATTCCTTCAACCCTTCAAAAGCTTTCTGACATTTAGAATTCCAGTGGAATTCTACTCCTGGCTTGGTCAACTCGTAGAGAGGTCTACACCTTTGTGAATGTTGGGACACAAACTGACGAATAAACTGTAACCTCCTGATTAAACCTCGGACTTCCCTCAAATTCTTGGGAGGCGGCATATCCCTGATAGCCTTAGCTTTGTCGGGATCTATCTCGATCCCTCTTTTGCTCGCAATGAACCCCAGCAATTTACCTGATGACACACCAAACACTTTGTCTGATCAACGGCCGGGTTCCAGTTGGGCCGTTCCAGAGGGAGTTGTATAGCATTGACTGACATGAGAGCTGAGAAGATATCTGTGAGGGTTTCTGGTAGGGGTGGGTACTGTGCTCTTTTAGGAGCTGGGCGCTTGTTGTTGTTGTTGTAGCTGTTGGGTGGAGGGACATTAAGGTATTGCGAAGGCTGCGGAGGTTGTTGTGGAGCGGTAAAGGTATTTTGCGTAGTGGCAAAGGAAGGCGGAGGGTTTTGAAAGTTTTGTGGATTGGGTTGAAAGTTCTGTGGCGCGGGGTTTTGAGGAGTGCGGGGGTTTTGCGGAAAGCGGAGGGGTGCGGGTTTTGAGGAGTGCGGGGGTTTTGCGGAAAGCGGAGGGGTGCGGCTTGGAAGGGAAAGGTAACGGCTTGAACTTGTTCGTTGGTCTGAAACCCTTCGGTAACAGGCCCCTGAGGTTTCTTGTGGTATTTTGGCTTTTGATTCTCAAAGAGCGAGTGGATGGGGGAGTCCTTGAACTGTGTTTGAATGAACCGCGCCCGGCTATAGAGTTGGTGCATGTTGGCTATATCATTCATGGCCAGAATGTTTTGGAAGGTCGGGGTAGCATTGGAAATAAGTAGCTTGACCTTCTCTTCCTCTGGAATATGACCTGGCACCCTGGCGGCCATCTGCCTCCATCTGTCAGCGTAAGTTGCGAACTCCTCATCTGGCTTCATCTTTTCGGCCACCAAATCTATGAAAGAATATTCTGGGCCGACTCTATCTTGGAACCGCTAGATGAACTTGTCTTTCACTATCTTGAAGCTTTCGGCGTCCTCCACTGGCAGAGAGTAGAACCATTCCAGTGCAACACCATCTAATGATCGGCGGAACAAATACGCCATAAGGCGATCATCATATTGAAATTGGGCCGACTCATATAAGAAGTCCCTCACATGAATAAAGGGATTGCCTTTCCCATCATATTTGCGGTAATTGGGGAGCTCGGATTGCGGAGGGAATCAGATGTTTTGGAAGCTGGGAACTGGAACATCTGCCAAGGATTGTGGGCCAACCCATTTTTGGAGGAAATCAAGCTGTTGTTGCATGGCGGCCCACTTGTCAAGGAGTTCCTGCTCCCTAGATGGAGTAGGGGTAGTGAGAGACGAAGGTTGGAATTGAGGAGCAGAAGGATGGACTGTCATAGGAGGTGGAAGCCCATAAGAAGGAGCAGAAGGATAAGCGGACAAGGTAGGAAGCCCATAAGAAGGGTATTGGGCTGGAGACTGACCCAGATTAGAAGGGCCCTGGGCAACCCCTTGCTGAGGGCGCAAGAAATCCGAAGGGCCAACAAGGACTTGTGGCACCGATGAGCTGGACATGTGATGATCCACTTGAACAAAAGAAGGGAGAGCGGACTTTCCCTTATCAGTGAACTGTTGGGCCGAAGCGGAAGATTGGCCAGTTTCCATGCCAGAAAAGGTAATGGTCCGCGGTGGGACCGGAGTAAGATCAATTGGAATGGGCTGAATGGGGGGCCCACCAACTCTAGACTGGTCGATGAAAGATTGGATTGGCCTTGTGACATCGTGGGAGGTGGGGTGTTGGACCCCTGCATGGCCTGATAGACAGCCTGGAGTTGGGCCGGATCCAACTGGGCCATCATTTGGAGAATGGAGCCAGTAGAAGGAGGAGAAAAGGAAGGAGTGGTCTGGCCGCTCTCCATGGAAATGGAGGACGGAAGAGGGGCGGAGCCCTCTCCAGACGAGAATGAGACAACCCTAGGAGGGTTTTCAAGAAGCCCTTGAGGGAGAGACTCCTCTTGGGAACGGGGAGGATTGAAAGAAGCCATGATGGGCTCGAAGAGCGGATTGGAGTAGAACTTGGAGAAGGAATTGGCCTTAGGAGGTGACTCTAATGGACGAAGACAACTCCACATGTAACGGAAATCTTGGAATAAAACAGCAAACAACACACAACAAACACACAATGAGTGATCAAACTTAGATAACTTTGACAAAGATGCAAGCGAAAACGAGATGACAACACTCAAATTCAACCAAGTTACTTAGATGATGCAACAAAGTTTTTACGATTTCTTCATTTAGAATCTTAGTGACTTGATTAAGATGTGCTCTCCACCGGTAGGTTCCTAATAGGAAAGGATGCGTGGCTTGGTTGACTCTAAATGTAATCACTCCTTCACCTATGCAATCCTAGACACGGGGTAGGAAAGGTACAACTGGCCCGGTGTCCGTGTGGGAATCCACGGCTCACGGGGACTTATGGAGGTCCCTGATGTGTTTTCCTAGTCAGCCCCAAGGAATATGGAGACGAGAGGTCCACGCACCAAGGCAGGAGAATGCAATCTAGTGTATGGAAATATGCATGAACCTATGTGTACCGGGGTGCATGCGAATTCTAGCCTAAGATCTAACAATCAACTATGCACACAATGATATGAATATGTGAACCAACCAAGGAAGAGACCAAGTAGCATCCAAGCATGAAAATCACAGTAAAACTGCGGAAGCGAACTGTACCTCGGGATGCGTACATGTCTGGAGAATGTGACGGTCTATAACCCCTACGTCAGAGAAGTGTGACGGTCGAAGACCAGACCGTCAGAATAGTGTAACGCGGGGACGCAGGACCGTCAGAGGAGCCAGAGAACCAGAAACGACAGGAGGTAAAAGGAAAATCTGGGAAAAACGCGAACAACAAAGACAAGGAGATGATATCAGGTTTAACAGAGATCAAAGCACGATTGGCACTAGAATTCCCACCGTGATTGCCAAAAAACTGTTGGTTTTAATGTGCCCCTTCTTTTGCAAGATGGGCTATGATGCCAACTATGAGCAGATAATGAGCCAAGTAATGAAATCAATCAACCTATGAACATGCAAATCATGAACCTAGGCAACCAAAACAAGCTCTAGCATGGGCATGCTATCTCAATCAAAACTAAACTAAGCAAGGAAAGAAAAACACACGCCAGAGCGTGGAATAAAGAATAAAGGAAAACACACCGTAGAGGTGGAACAAGCAAAAGTAAATAAGAGATATGACGAAAGAGAAAGCTAATGCCCAAACTAAGGAAAGATGTGATCACCACCAAGGTAAAAATAAGCCCAAGACTTGATAAATACCTTGGAATAGGAGGATGATGCACCCGCCCAAGGGAGAGAAACACAATCAGGAAACTGTAGCTCTGTGGGATGTAACAGTCGAAGGATGGTGCGTCACAGAACTGTGACGGTCCCACGATAGACCGCTACAACACTCTAACGCGCCTGTGATGGACCGTCAGAGCTTCTGCAGAATAAGGTTGGGAATCTTTTGATCTCCAAGCTTTCCAGTCGGCCAGAGAGCTTGGGCCTCGCGCTAAGGAATCTGTAAACCTGCAAAAGAGTGGAAGACACAAGAAAAATAACCCAGATTAGTCCTTTCACAAAGTAGTATCAATAATCCAAAGAACTTATGAACATGCAAAAGGAGAGGGAAATACCGGGGAGATTGGTTTTTTTAAACCCCTCTGGGCGTTTTAAAAGATAGGAGGATGTTTTAAATGAATGCAACCGATGAAAGAACGTGGGGATGGAGAGGGACAATGCTATGATTGCTTAGAAGAGGGAGAATCACTAAGAACAATGGCTTGACTGAATTAAACCCTTGAAACCGATACTCCTTGAACTTTGGAAGTAGATGGACGTGGGAAGCAGCTCTCCTTGGTTGGTTCTAGCTCCAGGATGCGGCAGCACTTCGACGTAAACTCCAGATTTCTCCCTTTTAAGCCATGAAGTCAAGTGTTCTATTTATAGGCCCTCAAAGTCTAGGTTCGAGTTAAGGATAATCCAGCTAGAAAAGATGACGTTTCTTAGCAAACTCTTGAAGATAATACTCCCAAGAGTCCATATAAACAAATAGAAGGTTCTGAGGATCAGATTTGGAAGAGAAATCAAGGAAACAAACTATCAAGTTGGCCACGGAGTTGCAGAGAAAAGACCAGGCTTGGCAGGACTCTCTGTTAGATGTAACGGCCGCTCGATAGACCGCCACAGGTATGTAACGCTCCAGGAAAAGACAGTCACACAACCTTATCCCTTAAGAAGATAAGATCAACGGGGGAAGTTTTCAAACGTTGGACTCTAGATAGATGTAACGGTCAAGTGTAGATGCGTTACAACAAGGTAACGGTCGCACGATAGACCGTCTCACTCAACGGGCAGGCAAAAGATAAGCTTTGGAAAGAAGGCTCAAGTTTAAGGACTCTGGAAGATGTAACGCACTAGGGTAGATGCGTTAGAGTAATGTAACGCCCCATCAAAGGACCGTTAGAGACAATAGAGTGCCAGAAAATGAAAGCTTGCTAAGCTTCGTCCAACGGAAAAAATGCAAGGAACCAGACTCAACCAAGGAGACATGACTCAAGAAATGGACCTCAAACTGATCAAGAAGGCTCAACAAAGGTGAAAAACTCGGAGCATCATATAGAATGAACAAAGAGATGACCCAACTTATTGGTCATAAAACGGGTGTCAACAGTGTGTTCCAGGGGCTTAGCGGTCCAGGGGTAGACCACTAGGTGGCATTAGCGGTCCAGGGGTAGACCGCTAGGCGATTCTTCATGCTCGTCGTGCCGTTTACCATCGTGTTGGTCTCCGGTCGACCCGGTTGTGACCCATTGGTTAACTTTCGGCCTCGCGAGTGTCCCGGACACCCCGTGAGTTCTGTGTCTGTATTTCTAGGGTGTCTGGAGATACCGTGTTACCTCGATTAGCATGCCCATAGGTGTGGTGGGTCCGGGTGACCCCATGTGTTTCGGGCTTTTGTGTTACGCTCGATCGAGTTGAAGTCCCGCGATCAATGACACCCAAGAGGGGGGTGAATTGGGTGTTTACCAATTTTAAGAAAACTTTTGGCCTTTTATAAAATATGTGATACAAAGCTAGTTAAGAGATTCAAAGCTATTTGAACACAAATTGAATTTATCATACTTTATATGATAAGATATAGATTATACAAGATATACGAAGATAAATCCAGAACAACAATTTAAACTAACGTTTATGTAGAATGGAGATAGAGGAAATGGAGCAAACCACACAATACAAGCACAATGCACAGCGGTTTTTAAGGTGGTTCGGATGCAACGACGGCAATCCTACGTCCACCCCTCACCAAACCCGGTGAGGCTTCACTCGAGGATAAATCCCCAAACGGAGACAACACTCCAACCACACACGCAGGATGACGCCTGCACACACACATGGGGACGCGCCCCAACACACACACACACACACACGGAGATGAGGTCTCCAACACGATCCAACAACCGGATCAACAACACACACACTTGTTGCCACAAGTGCAGCAATCCACACACACGAGACAGAATGGATCTAAAAGACCCACACACACACAAACGCAGATCTAGGAAGATCCACACACACACACGAATCAAATACGGCACACACACACATGCACACGGATCCAACAACGATCCACACACACACAAGTTCTTCAGTTTATGATGAACATAAATACAACACCCAAATCATAAAGACGATGAGGCTTAGTTTAGAAAACTCCTGATTTGTGTTCCCTTTGAATGCATGCTGCGGGGTTGAGAATGGATGAAGAACACTTGCTGCATGGAGTACTGTTCACGGCTACAGTACCCTTCTCCTTCACTTGGACAATCTTCCTTTGATCTCTTCTTGAAAACCTTGCTTGCTTCTTGATAGCCTCCCCCTTGATCTCTCTTTGTTGGTTGCTTGCTTCTTCACTTCATAGATGCTTGTTGACTTCAGAAGTACCTTGAATGGGTTGGAGATAGATGAAGAACTTGCTGCACGAGGTACTATTCACGGAGCTACAGTACCCTCTTCTTCCTCCTTGGACAGCCTCCCCTTTTGGATATCTTGGATGATTAGGGTTATGACTCTAATAGGATGTTTTATAACCCTTGGAAGGTCTATGGACAAGCCCTAGACCAGATCTACAAATTTTGGAGGGTTTGGTGGCTTTGGGATTAAACAATAGTAAGATGAGATGCTTCTTTCGAGATGGACAAAAGTCAATATTTTTGGCTTATCGGGGCTGGCGGTCGACCTACAGAGGCTGGTGGTCGACCGCTACTGAGAGAACTGCTGGCCGTTGGTTTCTGGGAATTCCGGTCGACCGCTACTGGGCTGGCGGTCGACCGCCACTGTGAATCCCTGTAGGCGGTGAGCTGCTGGCAGGGGCGGTCGACGGCCCCTGAGCTAGCGGTCGACCGCCAGCTGGGCAGACCCCGGGTTTTCCTGGGTCGATCCGTTAACCTCTTCAGCTCCATCGCTTAAGTCTTTTAGCAGCCCGTTCATGTCTGTGGCATCACCCTTGACAGTTTAGAAGGTGTCACCTGAGTCTTTGACCTTGTGGATTTTTACTGAGTGTTTTGACCTGCAAAAGCATACATAATTGATTAGAACTATAGCTCAACCATCCATATGATAAATGCATGAAGTTCATGCAAACCATTTGAGCATTAATCAAAATTTTGTTCCGGGGCTGCCCCCTTGACCCCCGTGACCTGACCGGGCAGGTCGATCCCCGCGACCTGACCGCGCAGGTCGATCTGCGGGCGAGGGTGCACGATGGCCAGAAGGGTTTCATGTTTTAATGTGCATGAATGAGGTGTATGAAGGAGAGGTATATGAGATACACAAGGTGAGATCGATGCTAAGACAAGGTAAGAGTCTCACCAATGGTTCTTGACAGTAAATGACATATATCACCTGTTTTGGATTGTAGAGGAGTAGGGTGTTTATCAACACGTTTAGTTCACCAGGTGACTGCCATGTGTTTGATCCTGCAAGCAAGCTAGTTAACGTAAATACCATGCTTGTTCCCGTTGAAGAGGTTATGAAACCTCTTGCCTCTTGTAAAACCAACATATGCAAACCAAGGATCAAGACCATGTAACCGTTCCCATTTGCCATCTCAACCATACATAGATAACAAGAGCATGAGTAATCAACCACAAGTTTAGTTATCATCACTTAATCACACATTAAGTTTAGCAATCATCAAAATCATAACTTAACAATCACAATAATCATCAAAACCATAACTCAACACGAGTCACCGTGTATCGGTGTGAGTGTGGTCGGGTTCCCCCCACATGTCGTGGGTTTCTGCGGAAGATGGTTCCCGACTGGGCCAAGTGTATGGCCTTGGACTGCGAGTCCAGTCATTCAGCCTGGGGTTGAAGGTTTCCTACTTTTTTTTGGGATGGGGAATCGACGTGGCGGCGCGTGAGCTACCTTGGGAATCGTGCTTCTGTGCTTTCCACATGGGCCATGTGTGTGGACTTAGACTGTGAGTCCAGTCACCCAGCTGGGGCTGGAGGGCTCTCAGTTCCCTTTCCGAGGGAATGGTCTCAGTGGCTCGGGAGCTGCCTCGGTATTCATGCTACCGTGGTTTTAGACATAGGGATTAGACTAGATTAATGGCGTTGTGCCGTTGCGTACGATGGTCTTGACCCCGATTCTTGTTACTTAAGGACCGTTGGATTTAGTGAGTCTAGAAGACTATCCAGAGTCCTGTGGCTCAGTGCCACTTGGTTCTTCTTGACTTTCACGCAGGGTGCGTGTGTGATTCTCAGAGTTTCTCTTCAGAGAGTGGTCACATCAGTGACTCCCCACTAGTCGTAGCCTTCCGACACACGAGTGGTCCCACTAGGGAGTGGTGGCGAGGCTACCTCAGAGGGACGATTTTTAGGCTGGTTACCGTTGGGCCCCACATCTTGCAGCCAGAGTCTTGCTGAGGGAAAAACCAGTTAAATGCCAGACCTCGGACGCATGATCTATGTGTGCACATGTGGTTGGGGGCAGTTGGACCCGCGTTGACGAGCGCGACCCCAGCTAGTCACTTGTTCTGTGGTTACTTGTACGGTGTCTCAGTTCCCGTTGGGCCGGAGGGAGACACCTGAGGCGCGGTCTAAGACATCAGTGGATGCATCCGACCTTGCTTCTGGTGGGTAGGTACTCCTATCACGTGAGACGTGACTCTCCTGTTCTGGTTTCGTTTCCCGTCTGCGAGACCGGGAAGTCCCCCATTCTGGAGCCGATCACTGTTAGAAAGGGACAAAACCGTGAGGCCAGTAGACCAAAGCGGACAATACCTCGACGGTATAGAGTACGGGGCGTAACAGAATGGTATCAGAGCCAGGTTTCGATCCTGAGACCTGTGGGTATCAGAGCCAGGTTTCGATCCTGAGACCTGTGGGTTATGGTATCGGCTCTGATACCACCTAACTGTCACGCTCCGACGTGAAATATCGAGACTGGCAGTAGAAACAAGTAATAACAATATGTTGATTTCTAGACATGATATGCTAAACAGGGGCAGTAGTTAAACATTCCTTCAAAGTCTGGAAGCTTTTCTCACAATCTTCCATCCAATCAAACTTATTCTCCTTGCGGGTTAATCTTGTTAAGGGTACCGCAATCTTGGAGAAATCTTTAATAGACCTCTGATAATATCCTGCCAAGCCTAGGAAGCTTCTAACTTCTGTTACACTAGTAGGCCTGTCCCAATCTTTAACTGCCTCTACCTTCGACGGATCAACAGAAATACCTTCTTTTGTAATGATATGCCCTAGAAAGGACACCTCTTGTAGCCAAAATTCACACTTGCTAAACTTGGCGTATAACTGATGGTCTCTCAATAATTGTAACGCCATCCTCAAATGTTCAACATGTTCTTCCTCACTCTTGGAATAAATCAGAATGTCATCAATAAACACTACGACCCATTGATCCAGATAGGGCCGAAATACATCATTCATCAACTGCATGAAAGCTGCAGGTGCATTTGTTAGTCCAAAAGGCATTACAATAAATTCAAAGTGCCCGTACCTGCTATAAAATGCTGTCTTATAAATATCTTCCTCCTTAATCCGCAACTGATGATAGCCTGATCGAAGATCAATCTTAGAGAAATACTGAGCTCCTGCTATCTGATCAAATAACTCATCAATCCTCGGCAATGGATATTTATTTTTTATAGTCAACTGGTTCAGTTGCCGATAATCAATACACAACCTCATCGAGCCATCCTTCTTCCTTACAAATAACACTGGAGCCCCCCACGGGGATGTACTTGGACGAATAAACCCCTTCTCAAGTAATTCCATTAACTGCTGCTTTAATTCCCTCAGCTCCGCAGAAGACATACGATAAGGTGCTCTGATACCACCTAACTGTCACGCCCCGACGCGGAATATCGGGACTGGCAGTAGAAACAAGTAATAACAACTGTTGATTTCTAGACATGATATGCTAAAACATAAGGATTTATCACAAACATAACTCCATTAATTAAATAACAAATTCATAATCCATGATCCCACTACAACTCCATCTTAAACAACCTTAATGAAATTCCACCACAACATTAAACTACATTACATTGATTCTAGACATAATATGCTAAAACATAAGGATTTATCACAAACATAACTCCATTAATTAAATAAAAAATTCATAATCCATGATCCCATTACAACTCCATCTTAAACAACCTTAATGAAATTCCACCACAACATTAAACTACATTACATTGACTGACTACCCATTGCAACTCTTTGATCCACGTTCTAAAACACAACTAAACATAGACTATTATTCTGGCTTCACAGCATCTAACTGGCTCGCTCCATGATCAACACTCTTGCCCATTCCCATCGGATTGCGAGTCCTCACCTGAGCTACATGAAAAGGGGGAAAGAACTAGGTGAGCGAACGCTCAGTAGGTAATAATAGGCAAGTTTAAGTAAGTAACCAATTAAATTGCATGTTTGAGCGCGTAAATAAAGAACGAAAAGGAAATAACTATGCAATAAAATAATGAAAGGAAGGCAAGAACACGATGTAACCGGGAATTTGGCCAACAAGCAAGATTTAACCAAGTCAAGAGAAATTCAAGTAAGAGATTATTGTCATAGACATCACACTAGTCATGCACTCGGTGCAATGCCTCACCATGTCATTCAAACTCCTCGGGGCACAAGTACTTTTCGATTGCTCCTCCCAGGACCAGACCGGGCCCTTACGATGTGTTGGCATTGATTTGTTGGATCCAAGATCCTAAGTTATGTCTAGATAATTAATCAAGTTAGATGGCCAATACTTCAAGATATGGAACTTACCAAAATTTCAATGGTAAGTTGATGCAGACATCATGTCTGGAAAGTTCAAGTTATTAAGGACCAATCAGGTCCTTGGATTCAAACACAAATACCCACGGAAAACACTTCTGGATGATAAGCGGTCAAAACTGTGCCGCTCAAGCAATGCACGATCTAAATTGGACCGTTCAGGACAGAGATGGGCTTAGGATTAGCCATACCGAAGTCAAGGATACACGGTCTATGTAGGGCCGCGCGAGGAATTGGACGGTTGAAAATGGGCCGTTCACGACTAGTAGAGCTCGGAAGCCCAAGAACAAGTTAAACGGTCCATATAGGGCCGCTCAAAAGACAGATGGTCCAATAAGACCCGCTCTATTACATGGGCAGTTCCAATAGGTCCGTTCAAATTAATCAACTAGAAGTCTACCCAAACGGGCTCCAGGCTACCATAAGTGGGGCAGAACTGAACTAGGGTCCAGCCCACTCTCCACTGGTCAACATAGGGCTTATTGGGTCAAGCCAAACACAATTTGGTCGAAGATAGATCAAGGTTAAATGACCAATGTAGTGGCACTTGGCCAGGGTTACACGATTATTTATGGGCCGCCCGATATGATAAACGGTCCCTTTCGGGCCGCGCAAATCTCAGGGGGTCCAAGTTGAGCTGTGACTGACAAAACGATAACCTAAGCGATTCGATTATGTACACAGGTTCATGCCTTGGTGGTACAACCTGCCCGGCGTCCTAATGGGAATCCCAGGCTCACGGGGGCTTACGGAGGTCCCGTAATGAAGGTCCTAGTCCGACGGAAGGAATATCCGGCGGAGAGTCCCAAACATTACAAGGAAATAGGGCTAATAAAACATCAGAAACTAGTGAGACGGTCAGTCAATCCTACCAGAGTAGAACGACTGTCATACAACCCTAATAAAATCTTCAATTTAATAATAGATTCATGATTAACACTAACATTCATTGAAGAAGATGATCTTAGGTCAAGATGAATAAATCAGCAAGAGTTATAATCATTTACTGTTATAATTTTTCAGGGTTTTTATGCATGTTGCTAACTTACATTTAACCACTAATCTATTATCAAAAATCATGCGATGAGCGATAACTTCATCAATTCTGTAAAGATGGACGGTCCAGTAGGGACCTTTCATCCTCCTCGGCGGTCGCACGACAGGCCGTTTATCCCCCTTAGGTCAGAAGGCCTTCTGGAGATGAGCGGTCTGTAATGAGCCGCTAGGGGAGACGAACGGTCAATCACTGGCCGCCTGACAGAAAGGCGGTCTAGGTCAAGCCGCTCTTCCCAGAAACATAATACGAATCACAACACATAAACGGTCAGTAATATGCCGCCTAACAAGGTTGGGCGGTATATCGTGAGGCCGCATAAGTCAAAAACACTCAAGCCCCCTTTCGCCCTGCCCGCCTCCGGTGAGTTGGCTAGGGTTACAATAAATTACAAAATACACATAGCCTAGAGCATTATAATTAGGGCTTTTGGATTCAAAAGAAAGAGCACGAAATACTCTACAAGATAACGTAAACAATTTGAGATTTGTGCCTGTAATCCCTACTTACAACGAGATGAAATAAGTGAAACCCTAGATGTGACACGCTTCTACTAAACCCTAAAATTCTCGCATGATACTAAGCAACTTTTAGGGCTTTTACGTTCAATAGAAAGGGCACTCGATGCTGGTTCTAACTATATATGATACTTAAGGTCTGGCTTGTTATAACCTACCTTAAACGGAGGAAGAAGGAAGAAGAGGGGACGACGACGCGCTACGGACACCCTACCGGTGATCGCCGGAATTCTCCCTCCACCTGAGCTCTCGTCGGCCACCACAACCCAAATGAAAATAGGGTTCCTACGGGTCATTTTTATAGGTCACACAAGGTCTAGAGTCTTCTATTCGCGGAGATAGAGTCCAAGCAAGTTGGACGTGCGTGAATCGCGCGGATAGGGTTGGCCGCCGCCTTCTAAACCGAAATTCACCCTCTAAGGCTTAGGGTTTCGAGAAGAACTAAGAGGGGAAACGATCCTCTCATCCTAACCTTCCATTTAGATCCGGTCCCAGCCTAAATGATCGGGTATTGGGCTCAAATTTCACATTTTAAGGTCAATTAGGTTTAAGTGTGATTTGGGCCTTAATCAGTTAATTTGGCTTATTTACAAATTTTATTTGGGCCGATCATTGAAGACACTATTGTTAAACGTTTTATCCTCTACAAGATTCTAAATTTTCCAGATTTTTATAAAATAGTCAAAATTTAACTTACTCTATTTATTAAAGATTTTCTAATTAATTTCTTATAAATTTTCTAGAAATTTTTATTTGTTAATAAATCGGGATATTACACCCTCTCCCACTTCGAAGAATTTGGTCCTCCAAATTTACTGCACTTTAACACGATGGGGAGTGGAACAACTCACCTAGAACAAGTCAGAATACTGTTTTCACATGGTATCTTCTGACTCCCAAGTAGCTTCTTTAGTTCCACGCCGACTCCATTGCACCTTGACCATAGGTATAGACCGGTTCCTGAGCTGTTGCTGCTTACGATCCAAAATCTTAACAAATCTTTCTTCATAAGTCAAATCTTCCTTTAACTCAAGATTCGCATGCTGAATGACATGAGTAGGGTCATATACATATTTTCTCAACATCGATACATGGAAGACATTGTGTACTCCAGATAACTGAGGTGGTAGTGCCAGACGGTACACAACCTCCCCCACTCTTTCCAAAATCTCGAATGGAACGACATATCTGGGACTTAGCTTGCCTTGAATGCCAAATCTTCGGATTCCTTTTATAGGAGAAACTTTCAAAAACACATGTTCACCAACTTGAAATTCCAAGTCCCTCCTCATGTGGTCTGCATAACTCTTCTGTCTCGATTGTTCTACTTGTAATCGGTCTCTAATAATACAAATATTCTTTGATGATTCAGAAATAAGATCTGGCCCCAGCCATTGCTTCTCACCAACCTCGTTCCAACATAATGGAGACCGACAACTTCTTCCATACAGAGCTTCAAACAGAGCCATCTGAATGCTGGACTGATAACTATTGTTATAAGCAAATTCAATCAAGGCCAAGTGATCACTCCAACTGCCTCCGAAATCAATCATGCAGGCTCTCAACATATCTTCTACTATCTGGTTGGTTCTTTCCGTCTGTCCATCTGTTTGTGGATGAAAAGCAGTACTGAAATTCAGACGGGTTCCCAAAGATTCTTGCAATCCTTTCCAAAAATGTGAAGTGAATCTGGGGTCTCTATCAGACACAATACTGACCGGAATACCATGGAGTCGCACCACTTCCTTCATATATAAAGCTACTAGAACATCAACAGTCCACTTAGATTTAATAGTCAAGAAATGAGCGGACTTTGTCAATCTGTCAATGATAACCCAAATTGCATAAAATCCGTTACGAGTCCTAGGTAGACCCATAATGAAATCCATACCAATACTTTCCCACTTCCATTGAGGTATGTCTAGTGGTTTCAACTTCCATGCAGGTCTAAAATGCTCGGCCTTAACTTGCTGACACACCAAGCATCTATTCACAAATTCTGCAATTTCCTTTTTCATATTTGGCCACCAGAAAGATCTTTTCAAATCCTTAAACATATTCGTACCTCCAGGATGAATGGTATATCGGGATCTATGAGCTTCCTTGAGGATCTTGTTCTTAGCTTCTCCCACATCAGGTACACAAGTCCTTCCTTGAAATAATAGTCTGCCATCATCAGCTATCATGAATTCCGGTCTGCTACTCAAGCTCTCCTTGATTTCTACCAACTCCGGGTCATTGTCTTGCAAGGACTTGATTCCTGCCAATAATTCTGGTTTAAGCTGAAACTGAGCAATCATAACTCGATCCTTGTCAACATTAATATCCAACCCGGCTAATTGCTCCAACAGCTTCTATTCTTGCATCATGAGACTTGACAATTTAGCCATTGGCTTGCCACTTAGGGCATCCGTCACCACATTACCCTTCCCGGGATGATATTCTATGGAGAAGTCGAAATCCTTTAGATACTCCAACCATCTTCTCTGCCTCATATTGAGCTCTTTCTGAGAAAATAAATACTTCAAACTCTTGTGATTTGTAAATACTGTGAATGTCTCTCCATATAAGTAATGCCTCAATATCTTCAAGGCAAAAACTACGGCTGCTAGCTCTAAATCATGGACATGATAATTCTCCTCATGCTTTCTCAACTGCCTAGAAGAATATGCTATCACTTTCCCGTGCTGCATAAGCACACATCCTAAACCAATTCCCAAAGCATCGGTGTACACCATGAAGCCTCCTTCTCCAGATGGTAATGCTAAAACAAGGGCAGTAGTTAAACATTCCTTCAAAGTCTGGAAGCTTTTCTCACAATCTTCCGTCCAATCAAACTTATTCTCCTTGCGGGTTAATCTTGTTAAGGGTACCGCAATCTTAGAGAAATCTTTAATAAACCTCTGATAATATCCTGCCAAGCCTAGGAAGCTTCTAACTTCTGTTAAACTAGTAGGCCTATCCCAATCTTTAACTGTCTCTACCTTCGACGGATCAACAGAAATACCTTCTTTCGTAATGATATGCCCTAGAAAGGACACCTCTTGTAGCCAAAATTCACACTTGCTAAACTTGGCATATAACTGATGGTCTCTCTATAATTGTAACGCCATCCTCAAATGTTCAGCATGTTCTTCCTCAGTCTTGGAATAAATCAGAATGTCATCAATAAACACTACGACCCATTGATCCAGATAGGGCCAGAATACATCGTTCATCAACTGCATGAAAGCTGCAGGTGCATTCGTTAGTCCAAAAGACATTACAATAAATTCAAAGTGCCCGTACCTGCTACGAAAAGCTATCTTATAAATATCCTCCTCCTTAATCCGTAACTGATGATAGCCTGATCGAAGATCAATCTTAGAGAAATACTGAGCTCCTGCTATCTGATCAAAAAACTCATCAATCCTCGATAATGGATATTTATTTTTTATAGTCAACTAGTTCAGTTGCCGATAATCAATACACAACCTCATCGAGCCATCCTTCTTCCTTGCAAATAACACTGGAGCCCCCCACGGGGATGTACTTGGACGAATAAACCCCTTCTCAAGTAATTCCATTAACTGCTGCTTTAATTCCCTCAGCTCCGTAGGAGACATACGATAAGGAGCCTTAGAAACAGGACCATCGCATGATTTTCGATACGGTGCCAATGGCTTCACCGAGGTTGCATCTTGTTAGAGTCGTGTTCACGACAGCGTGGTCGTGACCCTACCTTGGACAGTGAGGTCCAGGTTGGCCTTGTCTGGGAGGGCAGGCCTTCACAGCGGAGCTGCCGTGAGTGTGTCCTTGGTAGGCTTGGTGTTAGATTGGTCCGGTTCCCGATTGTGAGATCATGATTTCTCTTTCTGTTTGACCGGTACAGTAGGAGTAGTTGTAGTGCCGAGTTTTGACCGGCCACCACTTCGCTGTTCCTGCTGTAGTTGTAGCTACTTTCCTTTCCGCTACTGCCGTTGTTCTCGGTTGGGGTTCCGTGGGATCCTTACTGAGCCAGTGACAGGAGGCTCACCCCTACTTTTCAAGTGCGGCGGTTCTTCCTCGAGGTTCGAGGGTGCTGTTCGGAGGTTCTTAGTTGTCAGCTCGCCGGGCCGAGTGTTCACTTGGCATGTGGTACGTTTTACTACTTTACACTATACTTTCTATTAGATTGGACTCTGTTATAGTAGTTGTTTATTTGTTTCTATTAATTGTTGAATTATCCTGCCTTATTTCCTATTTCTTTGTACCTCCACACTCCTTTAAGCCCTTCCGAGCCCTCCCGGATCGTGGGCGGCGGGTCAGGATTCGAATGGTATCGGGTTCTTCTCGGTATACAGATCTTGGGTCGTTACAGCTACACTCAAAATTTTCCGATGGTTTACAGAATGGACTTCCGTCCTACATGGCATTGGTTGTTACGGACCCACAACCCTTAATAAATTCATAATTTGCAAATATGGCCAACATGGAGTCAAGGGGTTATGTTCCAGCAATATCATGAATGAAATTTCAAAAAATCAAATATCATGACATAAGCAGTATGAGCGACATTCAAGAAGGATATAAGGTAAACAGCACCATAGACAATCAAATCTTAGACTTATAAACTATAGTCAACCCGACGAAAACTAGTTCGGGACACTGGGTTAAACACGGTCATGAACAGTGCCGCGATCCAAGAACGTGGTTGGTCTCAAGGCTGTGATCAGAGTAGAGGCATCCAGACATGGGTCTTTCAGAGAACACAGTCAGAATGACTATCGGGATACGGAGATGAACGCGGTTCCTGAACATGCTGCATTCAGAATAGAGTTGACAGAACCCAAACAGAACCCTGTTCTATGGTTCCACTTCTGTCACATCCCGAACCGATATTAGCGGAAATTACTCGGAACGTAGCAGCGAACAGTCTTGAATAATTCACAGCAAACCACAAAAGACACCATGAGACCAGAAAATAGACAAAAACTATAAATTTATTAATATCAAAAAGACATTACACTTTATTGACTCAAAGTTACATTAATTTAAGAAGGGAAGGACTCAAAATTACATTGAACATGAGAAAGAAGGAAAGGACTCAAGAAAATAAAAGACACAGATGCCATCTTCTAGAGCATTCATCACTCTTGTCCTTCCCCGTCTGATTGGTTATCCTCATCATTATCCTGAAAAATGTTAAGAGAAATTGGGTGAGCAAAAATGCTCAGTAGGAATTACATCTCTATCGCCAGGCAAAATATAAGTAATTAATCTATTAATCAATATTCGATGACATGCTATGTCACGCCCCGAGCTATTATTACAGCGGAAGATGATTTCGGGAACGCGGACAGCCGGCATGGTAAGTCTCGAGCAAGCAATATAATCAGAGCGCAAGAACAATCACACAAGGTAATTGCACAATAATTTAAACAAACCTTCACTTTATTTCATATCAAATAATTCTTAATCCAAATACACAAAAATTCGACTCTTCTTACTCTAGACTCAATAAAAAGAAAAATTACATGTAATGACTCAATCTAGACATATTTCAACAATTCTAGGTCTTCACTCGATTCCATATTTCCTTTAATCGCTCTCGGACCCGCTACTTGAGCAATCCGAATCCGATTCACTCGTACCTCCTGAAACATTGAGAAAGTAGGTAATGAGTACACTTGCCCAGTAGGTATCTTCGTATCAACATGAAGGTAATGTTAAAGTGATTAATGTCTTAGCTCTAAATAAATAAGATAAATCATGCAAATACAATGAAACATGTGAATAAAACCAAATTAACAAGATATGATCAAGAATGAGATATGAGAATATGATTTGATCAAGAATAGAACAAGAATGTAGACAATTTGGCCTTTCAAGAATGTAACAAGAATGTACTAGAAAGTCATGTCACAAGCAAGAATGTACTCTTCACTTAGTAGCAAGCACTTTGTGAATTTATGTAGATTACCACCCGTGGATATTTCAGTTATTTATAGAGAAAGTACTCCCAGCGTAATGCGACGTCAGTAGCATCATACCCCATGACTTAAAATAGTATGTTTCCGACAATCAGCCGAGGGGACTAGCATAGAGCCCTTGAACACAATCAGTGTTCGAATTGCATCTTCAAGTATAAATCAAGCTACTTCCACGTTAATACGGCCAAGAATGTACAATTTCAAATATAGTTCCATGATAAAATAACCAAAAATAAGAATGCTTCAATTAAGAATAAGAGATTTCAATAAATACATTTAATAACTAAGTTATGCCTTGAAAATAAATCGGCAGCATAACGACACATTCTTTAACTTTCAAAATTACTTAAGTATCTTTGGAATAGTATGACAAGTTCTAGATAATCAATTGGACCATCTAGGAACATAGGAAAATCAACCCATGAGTCAAACCCCCGTGTTAATCAAACTCAGATAGATAGCGATCATTTACCAGACCGTCTCTTGCTTCTGGCGGTCAAGTACATGACCGTTAATGAACAGAGTCCGATATTTTGAAAACAACATTTCTGGAGTCTTTAGCGGTCGAATGTAGAACCGTATAGGATCTATTAGCGGTCAAGTCTAGGCCCGCTAGCAGTCCTTGGCGGTCAACCATAAGGTCGCTATTTATAGAAATATAAAACATCGGTATATGTGCCTTCTAGATAATTGGACTTTAATGGTACAACCAACTCGGTGTCCTGGAGAGAATCCCAGGCTCACGGAGAATTACGGAGGCCTTGAAACAAGATTTCCTAGTCCGTTGGAAGGAATATCCAAAGGAGAGGTCATCAAGTCCAAGATTGTGTTCCGATTGTGCAAAAAGTGTATCTAATGACCACATACCGGAGTATATGCCATGTACTTATAAAAATGACACTAAGATGAGAAAGAGAATCATGTAAAACCATGATAAAACAGTGATCATGAATCATCTATCATTTGAACATATATTTATTACAAGAATATATGATTTTGGGCATAAATTAACATAAGTTCAAAATAATACAAAATGTGCATCAAAACATGAAATATATCCTGATAAACAAGTACATTAACTAAGTATATAAAATCAGTAAGTAAATCAGGAATAAAACTTAGTTAACTAGGCTTAGCATATACTAATCATGGCAAATCTGAATTAAGTCACGGGTTAAAATAATGCAAAAATTCTGAATTAGAAAACGGTCAAATACAGGATCGTAAATTTACTTTTAGCGGTCTATCGTATGACCGCTAGAGTTCTTTGGCAGTCAGAAAGAAGACCGTTTCTTCCTGTATTAATCCGAGTTCCAAAGATAACTAATAAAAATACTAATTAAGACATATCATGTCTGGAAATCAACATATTTTAACTTCCATAACCATGATAGATCGTGCATAGGCCAACAATATGCATATGTTTATGTGAACAACAAGAAATTTCATTTTTCTCTTCATTAGGCTAAGTATTATGCATGAAGACTAATCTAGATGCCTAGTCCTAAGTAAAACATGAAATTCTCAAGATATAATGCTTGAAAATGAATAAAACAAGAGGGCTTTTGTTCATGACTTTAAATTTAAGCTTTTCATGAGATAACCTACCTTTAATAATGCCTCTAAACTTCGAATTTCTGACTGAAATCACGCCCTAATTTCTGCACTTTCTTGCTCTAAATCAGTAACTTCACGTCCCTTTAACTCTTGATTCCCTTGACCTAAAGACGTGAAATTTTGAGGGTAAGTAGAGGATATGAAGGGGAACATAAAGTTCTAAATAACCTCTATCTAATTACCTCGTTTAGAGCTTCTATTTCCTTGATCTTCTTGGGTCGGACGCACTAATTCCTGAGTTCTTATTGTGGAATCAGCTACTTTGGACTTCTCTAACTTCCTGTAGGCTTCATCTCATAGAACAAAAATTGGAGAGTAGTTAAACCTAAATATCATGAACAAATTCCTAGAAGAAACTTACTTCTAATTCTTCCTCCTTACCTGAGTTCCACGCGTGCCAAAAGTAAGGGTCGCACAGGTCAAACCTGGGACCTATTTATAGGATTTAGCTAGGGTTTGAGGATTAGAACGAACTTAGAGTCCCAATTAGACTTTCAATTCGATCAACAATCCTTCTAGACCTATTTAATTAGTTGATAGAGTTGATCCAAGGTGATTTGGACATGAAAAATGTCACCTTTTCACGTTTTCTTCTTCTCACGGAACTAACAGAAATTAGCAGTCTAATACTGGACCGCCAACCATCCTCTAGCGGTCTCACGATAGACCGCTAGCCTTCGTGAGCGCCGAATTTGAAATATTTCAAACTCTTTTGGCATTATCCCACTTATTATCCATTTATTAATTTCTTTAAAGAGTAATTATCTTTAAATTCCGTGATTTCTCCTATTTTAAGGTTCTAGAACATGGGCCAAAGTCCTAAATAATCTTTTTAGGCCTATTAGGTTTATTATTTTTGCCTAATCCTCTTGGATCAAATGTAGGGCCTGAATAATTAGATTTAATTCATTATAATTCAATTAATAGCCTATTAAATGATAAATAATTATACTTTAAATCTGAAAAATCCTTAGAAAATTCTCGGGCGTTACACCCTCCCCCACTTAAAAAGAATTTGTCCCCAAATTCTATATATAGATTTATGGAGAGTGTACTTACATTCAAATAATATTAGAAATCTCATGCGCATAGCTTCTTCTGTTTCCCATGTTTCTTCTGCTTTTGTCCACTGGATCTTGACCACAGGAATAGTTTTATTTCGCAGTTGACATACTTCTCATTCAATGATCTTGACTGGCCTTTGCTCATATGTCAAGTCCTTTTTGATCTCCAAATTGTCGTAAGTGATGACATGGAAAAGATCAAATACATACTTCTTGAGCATTGAAACATGAAATACATCATGAACTTCTGCTAATTGAGGGGGCAAAGCAATACGATATGCAACTTCACCAACCCTTTCGAGAATTTCAAAGGGGCCAATGAATCTTGGAGTAAGATTGCCTTTGATTCCAAATCTTCGAATCCCCGACCTGGAGAAACCTTAAGGAACACATGATCTCCTACTTGAAATTCCAGGTCGCGCCTTCGATTATCAGCATATGACTTTTATCTGTCTTGAGCCATATGAAGTCTTTCTCGAATGAGTTTAATCTTCTCGGTAGTATCCCTTATGATATCGGGACCAAGAAATTACCTTTCTCCTACTTCACTCCAACAAATAGGCGACCGACAGCTTCTTCCATATAAAGCTTCAAACAGTGCCATTTGTATGCTAGCTTGGTAGCTATTGTTGTATGCAAACTCTACTAAAGGCAAGTGATCATGCCAACATCCTCCAAAGTCAATAGCACAAGCCCTGAGCATATCTTCCACCACTTGATTTGTCCTTTCCGTTTGACCATCAGTTTGTGGATGGAATGCAGTGCTAAAGTTTAGTCGGGTCCCTAAAGAATGTTGTAGACCCTTCCAGAATTACGATGTAAATCGAGGATCTCGGTCAGAAATAATGGTGATAGGGACACCATACATTTTGACAATTTCTTTCATATATAATGATGCTAGTACATCCACAGACCATCGACTCTTGATTGGTAGGAAATGTGCAGATTTAGTCAATCGGTCTATGATCACCCATATACCATCGTGTCCACCTTTTGTCTTAGGCAAGCCCATGATAAAATCCATCCCTATACTTTCCCATTTTCACTCGGGAATATTTAAGGGGTGTAATTTTTCAGCGGGTTTTAGATGTTCTGCCTTTACCTGTTGACAAGTGAGGCAACGAGACACGAATGCTGCCACTTCTCTTTTCATATTGGGCCACCAAATTTTTTTTCAAGTCTTGATACATCTTGGTAGCACCAGGGTGAAAAGCATATCTTGATTTATGCGCTTCCTCCATGATCAATTTCTTAGTATCATGATGATTCGGCACATAAATTCTATTCTTAAATAACAATCTTCCATCATGTGAAATAGAGAATTCTGGTCTTTGATCAATGTTATCCTTGATTTTCATCGATGTAGGATCATTCTCTTGCAACTTGACTATTTCCTTAATCAATGTAGGTTGAGACCTTATACTGGCAATTATACATCCTTCTTCTTCCCTGTCAATATCAAGATTTAAGTGAGAGAAATCTTTGATAAGACAAGTCATACCTTCCCTGAGGCTTGCTAGTGTTGCCATCGGTCTTCTGCTAAGAGCGTCTGATACAACATTTGCTTTCCCTGGATGATATTGAATAGTAAAGTCAAAGTCCTTGAGGTACTCCAACCATCTGCGTCGTCGCATATTTAACTCCTTCTGGGTGAAAAGGTATTTCAGACTTTTATGATATGAAAATATAGTGAATTTCTCCCCATAAAGGTAATGTCGCCAAATCTTCAGTGCGAAAATAACCGCAGCTAACTTTAGATCATGCACAGGGTAATTCTCTTCATGACGCTTCAATTGTCTTGAAGAATAACAAATCACCTTTCCACTTTGCATAAGGACACATCCCAGGCCAATGCCAGACGCATCCGTATAAACTTCAAAATCACCACCTTCTGTTGGTAATGTCAGAATAGGGGCCGTAGTAAGGTGATCCTTAAGAGTTAGAAAACTCTCCTCGCAGTCCTCCTACCATATAAAAGGGTTCTCCTTTCTTGTGAGTCTAGTCAAAGGAACGGCGATCTTGGAGAAATCTTTAATAAATCTCCTGTAATAACCAGCCAAACCTAGGAAACTCTTGACTTCAGACACAATCGTCAGGTCGGCTCCAATTCTTAACAGCCTCAACTTTAGAAGGATCAACAGCGATACCTTCCTTTGAAATAATATGGCCAAGGAAAGAAACCTCCTTTAGCCAGAACTCGCACTTACTAAGCTTCGCATAGAGTTTGTGCTCTCTTAGCATTTGCAAGGCCATCCTTAAGTGCTCTTCATGTTCCTCCTTTATTTTGAGTATATAAGAATGTCATTAATGAACATGACCACAAACCGGTCGAGATAAGGCCTGAAGACGTTGTTCATAAGTTGCATGAATGCTGCCGGGGCATTAGTTAACCCGAACGGCATTACAACAAATTCATAGTGGCCATACCGGCTCTGGAAAGTCGTCTTGTGTATGCCTTCGTCTTTGATCTTGAGTTGATGATATCCCGACCTGAGGTTTATCTTGGAAAAATATTTTGCTCCTGAAATCTGATTAAAGAGCTCATCGATACGCGGCAACGGATATTTGTTCTTGATAGTAAGATGATTCAGTCGCCAGTAATCGATACATAGTCTAAGAGATCCATTTTTTTTTCTTGACAAATAGGACTGGCGCACCGCAAGGGGATGTTCTAGGTCGAATAAAACCCTTGTCTAGTAACTCTTGAAGTTGTTTCTTCAATTCCTTGAGTTCTGTGGGGGACATTCTGTAGGGAGCTATTGAAACAGGTGCCGCTCTGAGAATAAGTTCAATGGAAAAGTTTACTTCCCTTTCGGGCGGTAAACCGGGTAAATCCGATACATCCAAAAATTCATTGACAATAGGGATATCTTCTAAGATGATCTCCTTGGATTCGGTGAGGGTTACGGAAGCAAGAAAAGCTACACATCCTTGCGAAATTAATTTACAAGCGTGTAGAGATGAAATGATGGCAGGATGCTTCCTATATTTAATACCAAGGAAGGAAAATCTTGGAAGACCAGGTTTCTGAAAAGAGATAATCCTATTCCGACAATTTATGTAGGCATCATGGTCTACAAGCCAATCCACCCCTAAGATAGCACCGTAGCCTTCCATGTCCAGACATACGAGGTTTGCAGGAAGATTGTGACCTTCTATCCTTACCTCACTATCAGGGTAATAAGTTGTAAGTTTTGTTCTGGGACCTAAAGGTGTAGTTATAGCAAGGTCCGAAGGTAACAGAACTGGTGAAATGGGTAATGCTTTTGCAACGGAAGTAGATATAAAGGAATGGGAAGCACGGGTATCAAATAATATGAATACATGATGTGAATAAATCTGAATGGTACCTTCCATTAGCCCATCATCCTTGGGCGCTTCATTATCCTCTAAAACAGCATTAAGACGAGCCTGTCTTTTACGTCCACCACTGGACGATTGTTCCCTCATAAGGGGGCAATCCGGCATGCGGTGCTCCCTGCTGCCACAATGAAGACAAGTGCCGAGACGCTTCCGGCATTCTTTGGCCGAATGACCAAATTTCTAGCAAAAAGAACAAGCCATGGCGACTTGTTTGTCTTCTTCCTTGACTTTCTTATTTTTATGGGAACTACTACCACTCCCGTTTCGGGAGATTTTCTTGCTATCACGGGATTTGTAGGGTTCCATGATGCTAAACTTCTTCTTGTCATGTCGATCAGACCTTCGGCTCGGTTGCTCTCCTTTTCCTTTTAATTTCTCGACCTTCTCAAAGGTCCTTTCGCATAGGTGTGCCCATTGGACCATCTCCGCATAAGTACGTATATTCGGAGTCCCCAATTATTGAATATATCCAGGCCTCAATCCATCCATAAATCGATTAGCTTTCAACAAGTCGGTGCTAATCAAGTGGGGAGCATATGGTGCAAGTCGGGAAAACTGAAGTTCATATTCCGCTACTGACATCATGCCCTGGCGTAGAGAAGCAAACTCCATAGCTTTCCGTTCCTTGACGTGCTCAGAAAAATATTTGGCACGGAATAACGTAAGAAAACCTTCCCAAGTATGAGGTGCATCAGCTGGTGGTGTAGGAACAAACTTCTACCACGTACGAGCGTCTTTATTTAATTGGAATGTTGCTAAACGGACCTTCTCCTGATCAGTACATTGCATCACTTCGAAGATGCGGTTCATCTCATCAATCCAGTTCTCAGCCTCGTCTGGATTGGAAGAACCAGAAAATCTCAGAGGATTTAACCTCCGGAAGTTATGATGTAAATCTCCAACCCTTGCTCCTACGCTAGCTTGCGCCATCGTTTGTAGTGCTTGAGTTAGACCCGCAACGGTCTCTTGCATACCGTTCCAGTCTACGCGATGTGCCATTTCGAGAGTGAGGTACCTGAGAAGAGCAATGAATTTGTTTAATTCTAATGGAATGAGTGGGGTTAAGTCTTAGAAATAATTACTAATGATTATCTCATCCCAGGTTCTACACAATTCCTCTTATAGGTTAGGAATTTCTTTCCTAGTTTCATAGGTATGGTCCTTAAACCTTGGACTTAATCTTATGACATGACATCTTTCCTAGGACTTCTAGTCCTAGTGCTCTGATACCACCTTAACTGTCACGCCCCGAGCTATTATTACAGTGGAAGATGATTTCGGGAACGCGAACAGCCGGCATGGTAAGCCTCGAGCAAGCAATATAATTAGAGCGCAAGAACAATCACACAAGGTAATTGCACAATAATTTAAACAAACCTTCACTTTATTTCATATCAAATAATTCTTAATCCAAATACACAAATATTTGACTCTTCTTACTCTAGACTCAAAAAAAAGAAAAATTACATCTAACGACTCAATCTAGACATATTTCGACAATTCTAGGTCTTCACTCGATTCCATATTTCCTTTAATCGCTCTCGGACCCGCTACTTGAGCAATCCGAATCTGATTCACTCATACCTCCTGAAATATTGAGAAAGTAGGTAATGAGCACACTTGCCCAGTAGGTATCTTCGTATCAACATGAATGCAATGTTAAAGTGATTAATGTGTTAGCTCTAAAGAAATAAGATAAATCATGCAAATACGATGAAACATGTGAATAAAGCCAAATTAACAGGATATGATCAAGAATGAGATATGAGAATATGATTTGATTAAGAATAGAACAAGAATGCAGACAATTTGGCCTTTCAAGAATGTACTAGAAAGTCATGTCACAAGTAAGAATGTACTCTTCACTTAGTAGCAAGCACTTTGTGAATTTATGTGGATTACCACCCGTGGATATTTCAGTTATTTATAGAGAAAGTACTCCCAACATAATGCGACGCCAGTAGCATCATACCCCATGACTTAAAATAGTATGTTTCCGACAATCAGCCAAGGGGACTAGCATAGAGCCCTTGAACACAATCAGTGCTCAAACTGCATCTTCAAGTATAAATCAAGCTACTTCCACGTTAATACAGCCAAGAATGTACAATTTCAAATATAGTTCCATGATAAAATACCAAAAATAAGAATGCTTCAATTAAGAATAAGATATTTCAATAAGTACATTTAATAACTAAGTTATGCCATGAAAATAAATCGACAGCATAACGGCACACTCTTTAACTTTCAAAATTACTTAAGTATCTTTGGAATAGTGTGACAAGTTCTAGATAATCAATTGGACCATCTAAAAACATAGGAAAATCAACCCATGAGTCAAACCCCGGGTCAATCAAACTCAGATAGATAGCGGTCATTTACCGGACCGTCTCTTGCTTCTGGCGGTCAAGTACAGGACCGTTAATGAAAAGAGTCCGATATTTTGAAAACAGCATTTCTGGAGTCCTTAGCGGTCGAATGTAGAACCGTATAGGATCTATTAGCTAGCAGTCCTTGGCGGTCAACCATAAGGCCGCTATTTACAGAAATATAAAACATCGGTATATGTGCCTTCTAGATAACTGCACTTTAATGGTACAACCAACTCGGTGTCCTGGAGGGAATCCCAGGCTCACGGAGAATTACGGAGGCCTTGAAATAAGATTTTCTAGTCCGTTGGAAGGAATATCCAAAGGAGAGGTCATCAAGTCCAAGATTGTGTTCCTATTGTGCAAAAAGTGTATCTAATGACTACATACAGGAGTATATGCCATGTACTTATGAAAATGACACTAAGATGAGAAAGAGAATCATGTAAAACCATGATAAAATAGTGATCATGAATCATCTATCATTTTGAACATATATTTATTACAAGAATATATGATTTTGGGCATAAATTAACATAAGTTCAAAATAATACCAAATGTGCATCAAAACATGAAATCTATCATGATAAACAAGTACATTAACTAAGTATATAAAATCAGTAAGTAAATCAGGAATAAAACTTAGTTAACTAGGCTTAGCATATAATAATCATGGCAAATCTGAATTAAGTCATGGGTTAAACTAATGCAGAAATTTAGAAATAGAAACGGTCAAATACATGACCGTCATTTTACTTTTAGCGATCTATCGTACGACCGCTAGAGTTCTCTGGCGGTCAGAAAGAAGACCGTTTCTTCCTGTATTAATCCGAGTTCCAAAGATAACTAATAACAATGCTAATTAAGACATATCATGTCTGAAAATCAACATATTTTAACTTCCATAACCATGATAGATCGTGCATAGGCCAACAATATGCATAGGTTTATGTGAACAACAAGAAATTTTATTTTTCTCTTCATTAGGCTAAGTATTATGCATGAAGACTAATCTAGATACCTAGTCCTAAGTAAAACATGAAATTCTCAAGATATAATGCATGAAAACGAATAAAACAAGAGGGCTTTTATTCCTGACTTTAAATTTAAGCCTTTCATGAGATAACATATCTTTAATAATGCCTCTAAACTTCGAATTTCTGACTGAAATCACGCCCTAATTTCTGCACTTTCTTGCTCTAAATCAGTAACTTCATGTCCCTTTAACTCTTGATTCCCTTGACCTAACAACGTGAAATTTTGAGGGTAAGTAGAGGATATGAAGGGGAACATAAAGTTATAACTAACGTCTATCTAATTACCTCGTTTAGGGCTTCTATTTCCTTGATCTTTTTGGGTCGGACGCACTAATTCCTGAGTTCTTGTTGTGGAATCAGCTACTTTGGACGTCTCTAACTTCCTGTAGGCTTCATCTCCTAGAACGAAAATTGGAGAGTAGTTAGACCTAAATATCATGAACAAATTCCTAGAAGAAACTTACTTCTAATTCTTCCTCCTTACCTGAGTTCCACGCGTGCCAAAAGTAAGGGTCGCACAGGTCAAACATGGGACCTATTTATAGGATTTAGCTAGGGTTTGAGGATTAGAACGAACTTAGAGTCCCAATTAGACTTTCAATTAGATCTACAATCCTTCTAGACCTATTTAATTAGTTGATAGAGTTGATCCAAGGTGATTTGGACATAAAAAATATCACCTTTTCACGTTTTCTTCTTCTCACGAAACTAACAGAAATTAGCGGTCTAATACTGGACCGCCAACCATCCTCTAGCGGTCTCACGATAGACCGCTAGCCTTCATGAGCGCCGAATTTCAAATATTTCAAACTCTTTTGGCATTATCTCACTTATTATCCAATTATTAATTTCTTTAAAGAGTAATTATCTTTAAATTCCATGATTTCTCCTATTTTGAGGTTCTAGAACATGGGCCAAAGTCCTAAATAATCTTTTTGGGCCTATTAGGTTTATTCTTTGGGCCTAATCCTCTTGGATCAAATGTAGGACCTAAATAATTAGATTTACTTCATTATAATTCAATTAATAACCTATTAAATGCTACATAATTATACTTTAAATCTGAAAAATCCTTAGAAAATTCTCGGGCATTACATGCTATGCCATGAGCGATAGAACCATAATCAATATGAAATACACATTATCAATCTGAGGAGGCGATCAATAACAAATTCCAATGTCAAGGATAGACATGAAACTCAAAAGAAAAGGGAATAATCCCAATACCGAATCAAAGACATGATAGTAGTATAAAACAAAGAATTTATGATCCAAATGAACATAACTTATAGAATTTGGCAAGTACATTTCAGAATTTCAATAACATTTAAGCAGAAGAACGGAGTAACTGATTAACAGAATATCAGAATATCAATTAATAGAATAGCAGAATATCAGAGGATCATAATTTCCAGAATAACAGAGGTTGGTGCAATGCCACACCCAGAATTTTCCCATGGTTTACATAATGGACTTCCGTCCTACCTGGCATTGGTTGTTGCGGACCTACAGCACTTACTAAATTCATAATTTACAGATATGACCAACATGGAGTCAAGGGGTTTTGTTCCAGCAATATCATGAATGAAATTTCAAAAAAGCGAATATCTTGACATAAGCAGTATGGACGACATTCAAGAAGGATATAAGGTCAACAGGACCTTAGACAATCAAATCTAGGACTTATAAACCATAGTCAACATCAAGAAAACAACTTCGGGACACTGGGTTAAATGCGGTCGTGAACAGTGCTGCGATCCAAAGAACGAGGTTGGTCTCATGGCCACAATCAGAGCAGAGGGATCAAGACAAGGGTCTTTCACAGAACACAGTCAGAATGACTATTGTTGTGCCCCTGGTTTTGATGATGACAACAATGAAGTGTGAATGTAGCATTCAACTCAAAAATGTTGATTACAATATTGATTCAGTAATACTTTCATATAATTTCTTTTTGATGCAATAAAGGAACAGGGTCGATGCTGGGAGTTCAATGCGTCCACGCTTCAGTTGAAGAGGATTTCAGAGATTCACTTGGCTGCGTCAACTCCATGCTACAGTAGCGTCGACGCAGTAGTTGATGAGGCAGAGTCCATAGCTCACTGGAATACTGCAGTGCGTCAACGCCATTGCAAGACAGCGTCCACGCAGTAATTGAGTCTGATATACATTCAGCTCTGGAACACCACTGCGTCAACGCTGTGGATTAGCAGCGTCGACGCAGCACGTCTATCTACCGAAGACCTTGATCACTGGATTGCCGATGCGTTAACGCAGCTGGCTGATGGAGTCAACACATCAGACTTGAGTTTCGTAGGAAGAAGATATCTGAAGGCTGCGTCAACTCCTTGGAGCAAGAGGGTTGACGCCATCTAATTCCAGTTGCAGAGCGCGTGAAGTGGATCCCACCTTCAGTCGTCAACTGCCACATCAGCCACAAGCGGATAAGCCTTCGTACCTTCCACCACTCCAGAAGGTTCCCCACGTGAGCAATCATGAGGATAATCAGGAAATCAGGGTGGTGGCCCACTGGCCTCACGTGAATTGTTTTGTGCGCGGGAAGACCAAAAAATAGGTTTAGCCGAGAAGAACAAGAGTGAGAGGCGGAGAGTAGAACGAGTGAGGCTGAGAGCAGAACGGGACCAAGGCTGAGAGTAGAACTGGATGAAGACTGCTGAAAAATCAGATCAGAAGATCATCGCGCCACCAAGACTCTTCTACATTCCAGACGGAGGAGATTCAAGGGTTGAACCTCATGCGCATGGATCTCTCTGTTGGTGATTCCAATTCCGCTGCGTCCAAGTGCTGAAGTGTGATTTCTTATCTTTTCATTTTTCTCTTGTTATTGAACATTGTACTCCTCTCTTCTACTGGATTTAGTGAAGAGAGGGTGATTCTGATCCAACGGGCTGTGCTGAGATCAGGGGTGTCAAGGTAGTTTGCCTTCAAGCTGTTTGACAGCGGATCTGAGGATTCGTTCCTCGTTGTGTTCTGTTGGTGTAGTCAACAGTGTAGAGGAATTACTTCCTCGGTTTAGCAAAGCTGTAAAGCTCAGCAGGGTTCCTCACTGGTTAAGTGGGGAGGTGGACGTAGGTCTCCACAGGGAGACCGAACCACCTTAAAATTGTGTTCTCTTGTGGTTTGCTTTCTCTGATCATTCGCCTCTCGTTAGATGTTTGATTAGGCTCGATTCTCTTTATTGTTTAGTTGTTGATCATATCTCTATCAGTCTGCACTATATTTCAAGTGTGATCGCGCATAGAATTTTAAAGGGTCAACCTATTCACCCCCTCCCCCTCTAGCTTGACCGTCCTCTCGATCCAACACGTGGTATCAGAGCGCCAGGCTCTCTTGCAAAGGTTTCACAGCCTAGAGAGATTTAATGGAGAATAGAGGACTCATGCCTGAGGGGTGTGCAGTGAATAGGCCACCATTTTTTGATGGAACTAATTATTCGTACTGGAAAAATCGCATGCAAGTATTTTTAAGAGCGCAGGATCATGAAATCTGGAGAGTCGTGAGCAAAGGGCCATACCAAATTGAAGGCAATGAAGAACTCTGGGTGAAGGAGCAGATTCGAAAGTTGAACGTAAATTGGCAAGCCATGAACATTATGCAGTGCTCACTCCATCCCAAGGAATTCTCGCGTGTATCCTCCTGCTCCAGCGCAAAAGAAATGTGGGATAGACTCGAGGTAATCTACGAAGGTACCTCAGAGGTAAGAGAGACAAAAGCTAACATGTTAATTTCAGAATATGAATCTTTTCAGATGAAACCTGAGGAAAATATATCTGAAATGTATGCCAGACTAACTCTTCTTGTGAATGGTCTTAAAGGTTTGGAAAAGACCTATAGTGACTATGAGGTGGTTAGGAAGATTCTTAGATCCCTAACTCCAATCTGGCATACCAAAGCCACTGTCGTTGAGGAATCTAGGAACCTTCCTACCACCAAACCAGATGAGCTAATAGGTTCTCTCATGGTTTATGAACTGAATATGAAAAGAACAGATGAGGACATGAAGAAGAAAAAGCCCCTTGCATTGAAGGCTGGTTCCAGCAGCAAGGAAAGCTCAGATGATAGTCAGTCATCTTCATCTGATGATGACTCAAGTGAAATAGCCATGCTTACTAGGAAATTCAGAAAATTCTTAAGAAAGGGAGGTAAGGCTGCTAGATATAAAGGATATCAGGTAAGAACTAGCTCAAAACTCAAGCCAGAAAATCCTAAGAAATCTGATAAAGTTGTTTGCTACAGATGCAGGAAACAAGGACACATCAAGTCGGAGTGTCCTAAGAATATGAAAAAGACACAGACAAAGTGGAGAAACAAATAGCCCAAGGCCATGCTAAGCACTTGGAGTGATGAAGAAAAAAATGAAGATGATGAAAGCACCTCTGAAGAAGAAAGCGAGGTGAAACTGTGCTTCATGGCAAATGGTGATGATCAAGTCGAGGTAACCTCTCCCTTTGTAGATTTCTCTTGTAATGATTGGGAAGAAGCTTTTAACGAATTGCTGGATAAGTATGAAGGTGTTAAAAAGGAAAATAAATCTCTAAAGAAAAAGAAAAATCAAACCAGTCAAGAAGATGATTTGAATGAAAAAGTCAAAACGCTAGATGCTGAAATCGTGTGTCTAAAAAGAGCCTTGGAAGAAAAAGATGAGTATAAGAAACAGTTAATTGAAATGAAGAGAGAAAATGATTTTCTACTGAAGATGCATGATGAATTGAAATTAAGAATGCAGAAATTGGAGAAAGAAGTAAAAATTGCTGAAGAGAAATATGAGGCCATTTGTGGAGTCAATGCAAAACTTCAAGAAAATCTGAAGAAATTAGAGGATAAGAACCTAAGCAAACAAGCATCCCTCGAAAAAATGACACAGGGTAAAAATAACCTTGATGCTGTTATGGGAATTAAGTGCAACTTTGGAAAAGAAGGGCTTGGATTCAATCCTAATAAAAAGAAAGAACTGGGAACTAGATTGGTGACATTTGTCTCTGGGAAGGACACATCTGAAGAGAATCAAATGGATGAAAATGAAAAAGGAAATGAGAAAGTGAAGGCAACATTGAATCTTAACAAACAGAAAAGCACACTTATGTTCAAATATGCCTCCTCAGGTCAATACAAGAATCCTAGCTTTAATTCATCAACCCAACAGCAATCATACAGAAGATCAGAAGGTTCAAGGTCTGATAGAAGTCAACCGCGTCAACGCACTGGTCACATGGCGTCAACGCATCTAGCTTTCCAGAAAGGGAATTCGGTCAGAAATACTCAGATGCGTCGACACAGTCACTACCATGAGTCAACGCATTACATGTACCAGAACCCCCATGATAGATATGGTAGGTGGATGAGTCAACGCAGCAACACTAGAGGGTCTACACATCCAACTCTCAATCATCCAAGAAGCATGCACTCATCTAGAGTCCTTAAGTCAAATTTCCCCAGTACATCATGGAGTCATCACTATCAATGGCACAGGAATAATCACAAATCTGTCAAACCATTGAACTTACCACATCAAAGACCCTCACAACAGCAACTATGGATTCCCAAGAGCTTGTTGTCATACCTGAACACGTCTTATGATTTGATGGGACCCAAGTATATCTGGGTTCCAAAATCTCTTGTTTAATGTGTTTTGCAGGAGTGCCTTGCAGCTGTACATAATAGGTGGTATCTCGACAGCGGCTGCTCAAGGCACATGACGGGGGATAAAGCTAAATTCTGTGTCTTGGTAGAGAAAGACGGGGGTCATGTTACATTTGGAGGAAACAAAAAAGGAAAAATATATGGAAAAGGTAAAGTAGGTAAAAATCTTTCAAATTTCATTGATGATGTGTTACTTGTAGATGGCTTAGAATATAATCTACTTAGCATAAGCCAGCTGTGCGATAAAGGAAATAAAGTTGTGTTCGATGCTCATACTTGCACCATTTTAGAGATGAGTTCTGAAAAAGTTAAATTCATTGGAAAAAGAATAAACAACATGTACGTGGTAGATTTAGATGACCCTGCACATAGCAATCTTTGTCTTGCTGTGAATAAAAGTGAACTTGCTTGGCTGTGGCACCGCAGACTAGGGCATGCTAGCTATAGTGTCTTGCATAAGTTAGCAAAGTTTAACATGGTGAAAGGTCTGCCAGATGTATCATTTAAATAAAATGACAAAGTTTGTAGTGCATGCACTCAAGGTAAGCACACTAGAAAGTCATTTAAGTCCAGACTTGAAATTCAATCATCTAAACCTTTTGAACTCATTCATATGGATTTGTTTGGACCAACTAGAACAGCTAGTGTGAGTGGAAATAAATATGGATTTGTTCTAGTAGATGATTTCTCTAGGTTTACTTGGGTGTTCTTTCTAACTCACAAAAATGATGCATTTGAAGAATTTCAGGCATTCTTCAAGAATGTGCAACAGGATGGTAAGTTTGCCATTTCATCTATCTTGTCAGATCATGGAGGAGAATTTGACAATTCTGAATTTGATGATTTTTGCAGAGCCACAGGAATTTCACACAAGTTCTCATCTCCAAGAACTCCCGAACAAAATGGAGTTGTGGAAAGAAAAAATAGAACCCTTGTGGAGATGGCTAGAACCATGCTGATTGAAGGACAACTCCCAAGGAAGTTCTGGGCAGAGGCGGTAAATACAGCTTACTACATTGTAAACATGGCAATGGTAAGACCTCAGTCTAAAAAGACTCCATATGAATTGATGAAGGGTAAGAGACCTTCTGTTGCTTATTTTAGAGCTTTTGGATCAAAATGCTTTGTTCAAAATAATGACAAACGGGCGTTGGACAAATTTGAACCTAAGAGTGAACCTGCCATCCTTCTAGGATATTCTAGTAACTCTAGGGCCTACAGAGTCTTAAATCTAAAAACACATGCTGTTGAAGAATCCCCTCATATTGTGTTTGATGAAATGAATGAAAATTCCGAGATTGAGGAATTATGTAGGGATGAAGATGAAGGGAAGTTCCTTAAAGAAAAGGAAGAACAGAATCTCCAAGGTGAAGAGACAAGGCTAAATGATAATCATGCAGAATCAACCCACCATGGTGATGCAGGTATGAATGAAGGTATCTCTCTAACCGATGTAAGGATGCTAAGGGATCACCCTTTATCCAATGTCATTGGTAATTTGCATGAACATGTTAGAACTAGATTTCATTTTAGAGGTGTTGAGGAAATGGACAATCTGGCCCTTGTCTCTCAAATTGAACCAAAAAATGTTGCTGAAGCTTTGAAAGATAGTAATTGGATAAACGCAATGCATGAAGAATTACATCAATTCAAAAGGAAAAAGGTGTGGTACCTTGTGCCAAGACCCGAAGAGCTTTCTGTAATTGGAACTAAATGGGTCTTCAGAAATAAACAGAATGAAAATGGAATGGTAGTTAGGAATAAAGCTAGGCTGGTAGCACAGGGTTATAATCAAGAATTTGACATTGATTTTGAAGAATCCTTTACTCCAATAGCTAGATTAGAAGCTATTAGATTATTACTTGCTTATGCTTGCTGTCATGGAATAATGTTACATCAAATGGATGTAAAGAGTGCTTTTCTAAATGGGTCAATAAAGGAAGAAGTTTATGTTGAACAACCCCCTGGTTTTGAATGCACAGAAAATCCTAACCATGTGTACAGATTGGACAAAGCTCTTTATGGACTCAAACATGCACCTCGAGCGTGGTATGATAGACTCAGCTCGTACCTTACAGAGAAAGGCTATTCTAGAGGTAAAGTGGACCAAACTCTATTCACCAAGGTAAGAAATTCAGATATTATTCTGGTTCAAATTTACGTTGATGATATAGTTTTTGGTTCCACTAAACTCAGCATGTGTGAGGAGTTTGCCAGCTTAATGACCACCGAATTTGAAATGATTCTAATGGGTGAGCTTAAATTTTTTCTAGGTCTGAAAATTACTCAGAGCAAGGAAGGATGTTTCATCAACTAGGCAAAGTACATTTCTGAGTTGCTGAAGAAATACAAAATGGAAAATCTGAAAGCAATCAGCACTCCTATGAGCACCAACACAAACTTGGATGAAGATCTGAAAGGTAAACAGGTTGATGCAAAAACATATCGAGGTATGATTGGATCACTCCTCTATCTTACTACATCTAGGCCAGACATTCAATTTTGTATATGCATGTGTGCTCGCTTTCAATCTGATCCTAGAGAATCCCACTTAAGTTCTGTCAAGCGTATCTTTCGATACCTTGCTGGAACTCGAGATTTAGGGATTTGGTACCCTGCATCTTGCTCTTTTGATCTTGTATCCTATTCAGATGCAGACTATGCTGGATGCAAACTCGACAGGAAAAGCACGAGTGACTATTGCCAGTTTTTGGGAGGATGTTTGATTTCTTGGGCTTCCAAGAAATAACACTCAGTGGCACTATCCACTGCAGAGGCAGAATATGTCGCTGCAGGGAGTTGTGGTACTCAAGTGTTGTGGATCAAACACCAACTCCAAGATTATCAGACTGATCTTGGGTGTGTCCCAATATTGTGTGATAACACAATTGCCATAAACCTGACTAAAAACCCTATCCAGCACTCTAGGACCAAACACATAGAAATTAGACACCATTTCTTAAGAGATGAAGTTATTAAAGGAAATTTTAAACTCATATTTGTTGAATCACAATCTCAATTGGCCGATATTTTTACCAAGCCTCTGAACAATGATAGATTCTCTTATCTTAGAAGAGAGCTTGGTCTGTGCAATTATCATCTGGATGCCTGATTTGAGTGCCTGACTTATCTTTTGGAATCTGAATGATTGAACTTGTCTTGGTTTGAAGTGTATCTGTTTTAAACTCAGGGGGAGCTTAGTCGTCTGTGCATGTTATGTCTATCTTTCTTTCAATCAATTGATAATGAATAAAATTTCAGCATGATACTCATGTTATTGGCAGTTATAATTTCATTCATGCATGGTCTGAGGGGGAGTTAGCTTAGGATTAATTTCTCGATGACAAAAGGCTGAATAAAGTACAGAATTGTTACTGCTGGTTGGATAAGTGAGTTAACGCAGTATGGAGATAGGGTTAACGCACCAGACAACTTATTCTTTGAAAACCTGATGTGAAGTATCTCTGGCTGGATGAGTAAGTCGACGCTATGGTTGGATTGAGTTAACGCAGCCCTGGCTTTGCGTCTACGCAGCTATTCCTTCTTGAAGTCTCTTCTCTAAATCTTTTCTTCTTGGAGCCTCCTCTTCTTCAGATTCACTCACCTCTTTGATCTATCTCATCGTTTTGATTCTCAATTACATGAGGGAAAACTTCTTGAGTACTGGGATATGTAGATGATGTCTTAAATTCAGGGGGAGTTACAGTGATAATTCCTATTGACTATGAGATATGTTCTGAATGGCTCTATGAAATGTTAATGATAGGAGATCTATAATTCTTATGATGTTTGAATTCAAGAACTTTTGAACCCAATAATGCACTTTGTATGGAATAAAAGCTGAACAATTTAATAAAACCAGGACCTTATCATCTCTTGAACCTTATTGTTCAAAAGTAAAGAAACCACTGTGTGTAGAGGAATTTAATATTTGTATTGGTAATAAACTCAGAAATAGTTTTTAAATGCTGAAGAAGCAATCCCTTACACATGTTATAAAATGCAGAGCAATGGTAGGTCTTCACTGAGAAACTAGCCCTATGCACCAAAGAAGTGCTAAAGAGCAAGTCATGAGGTGAGCTGCTATCTCTGTCTTCAAGTGAAAAATAAATCATTACAGAGCAATGGTAACTGTTAACTGAGAAACTACCTTCATGCACCTATGAAGTGCTGAAAGGCATGTCATGACGTCAGTTGCCAACTCTGGTCCTTCAATGCAGAATAGTTTGCTATGCTGAGTAACCGGAGACTCGGGTCTCTGATAAACATGTGTACCCGTGTCAAAAGGCTAGCTATACTTGACTGCTAATGAAAATGTGAGAATAAGTTGACAAAGTTGAAAATGCTGAAAATGTTAAAAATAATTAAAACATGTGAGTGTGATTGATCTGAAGCTCTTTATTCAACTGAGTCTATCGTCAATGCCAGTTAAATTCCTCTCTCTCTGAAAGGCATCTTAAAATTGACAGATATAAGGGACAGAAATGAAAATGGTTCTAGTGTGAAAAGAGTTCCACTTTTTCTCCAGGCAGGTGCCTTTAGTGGTTCATGGGTTTTAATTCAATGTGTTAAGATTATTTCTTCTCTTTATCATTAAATGAATTGGAGCCTATTTACATATATCTCTTTCAACGGAACTTGATCTGCAACAATTAAAAATCCTTGAAAGTAAGTGTCTCTCAACATCATCTCAGTGGCTTAATAATTTTTCCTATATTCGGCTATTTTTCTCACAACCTCCTTCTTGGCTATAACACCACTGTGTCTACGCACCACTCCAATGCGTCAACATAGTGGGTCTCTTGACTCATCTCAAACCGGTTCCCTGACTTGAACCGGCTGAACCGCTCTCGGAAAAGGGCTTCGCAGCTTCTTTAAAAGCGTAGCGTGACCGCTGCTTGTCTCCATTTCTTTCGAAACCCTTTGTCATTCTACCTTCCGTGTTCTCCAAAACCCTCACAGCACTTTCATGTTCCATTCATCCCGCTGCCATGGCTCCTCCAACATCCACTCACAAGGGGAAGAAGAAGGCAGAGGAACATCAAAGAACTTCAGCATCGGCCGAAGGCAAAATGGAGCCCCGCTCCAAAGCTGCTCACGATAAAGGGAAGAGGAAAGAGACGCGTCCACGCGATCCGAGCCCGCCAACCAAAAAGAGAAAGGCATCTGATGTTAGGACAGCAAGGCAGGGTTCATCTTCAGGTGCTGCAACGGGACAGAAAAGTGCGGACAGCTCTCTTACCGTCACCGTGGAGGAACCTCTGGAAGTTCTCATTTCCCGGTATATTGCTGCTACCGACCATGAAATGCTTGAAGTTTTTCCGCAACTATTTCCTACTTTGGACTATCAGGGCTGGTGGTCTTTTGTTACAACCCATAAGGTTTATTACCCCACCCTGGTCAGAGAGTTCTACCAAAATTTGAAGTATGAACCTCACATTCCAAAACTTACATCAACTGTCAGGAATGTTAGTTTTGAATTATCAAATAAATTGTTTGCCAGAGCCTGGAAAATCCCCAAGAGTGGAGTTCAGCTACATAGCTTTGAGTATGATGAGCATGATGCCTATGCTCTCCTGACTGACAAACCTAGTGATCCTTCCGATGTCAGGGAAACTTACTTATCTAGTCTCAAAGCAAATCAATTCCCTCCATTGAATTGATTGCTCCACCATATGTGCACATCAATGATCACACCGCAGAGTAGTGGTAGGGAAAGGGTCACTGAGATGCAGAGATTTCTCCTATACTGTATGCTGAAAAGAATACACATTTCCCTGCCTGATGTAGTTATTCAAACTATGGGGTCTTGCTTGAATCAATCCAGAACACTTCCTTATGCTGCTCCATTGACTGCCAATTTTCAAAAAGTTGGAGTAGATTTTGGTTCTGAGAAGAAAATAATCATCCCTCAAGGGAATGTTTACACCCTTTCTTATATTCAGAAGTTTATGGGATTTAAAATCATTGATGGTAAGCCAGTTAGAATTCTTCCCAGTCAGCAAACAGCTCCATTGGAAACATGGCAGGCATCAAGAACAGACACTGCAGATGCCAGTCAAGTGAACAGAACAGAGGTACCAATTCCACCTGTGGTGAGAGAAGAAAGACCAGAAGGTCGTTCAGCAAGAGGAGAGCATGAGTTTGAGGAAACTTTTGCTAGATCATCAAGCCCTCAGCTGGAAACTGGGGAACCCAGTGGCTCTGCACCTACAATGGAACCCCTTATGACTGGAGCCATTGGAGTTTATAGAAGAACTTTTCCAACTTCTGATGCAGCTCCACCTCCAGCAACTGTTGAAGAGATGTTCGCACACATGACTATGATGCTGCAGCGTCAGGATGCAAAGATGGACAAGTTAATGGAGTTTACAAATTATCATCTAAACAAACTGACTTCTCAGATTATACAATTTGAAGTTTTCGTCTTATCCGAGTGGCAAAAATTCTTACTCACCAAGATGTTAACTGACCAAGCTACAAGGACCGTCTTACAAAACATATCATCTCTCCTTGACAAGTTATCCACACTGGTGAATGATATGCACAGTAATCAAGCTTCATTTTTTCAATCCCTTGCCAAGATTACTGATTTATGTTTTGATGTGAGGATAGCAGTTGAAACCCTCAAAAGTCATGTCAATGCACTTCCCCAATGCCTCAAAGCCTTGTTAGAAAAGATTGACAAAGTGACTGTAGCAGTTAAGTCACTTGGGGACAAGTTTCCAAATAAGGAATTTGTCACAGCTGATCTTTCTTCTGCCCTTGACAGTGTAAGCACCACTCTAAGTCATCAGCTGGGCGAACTCTCTCAGGATATCCGAGCTTTACTGGCAAGAGAACAATCTACTTCAGACAACAGTTCGGCCAGCAACCTCAAGGATCTCAGTCTACTCACGGGCAGTCCTCTCGTCAGCACCAGCAACCTCCTTCCGCCAGAAGATACAATCGTTACTTCCAATCTTGAGATGACTCTAGACAACAGTTTCACATTTACCCCCCTTCTGATGATGTCAAAGGGAGAGAATTTTTGAAAGCTAGAATCTAGACTAGAGCTCATTGCATCTGCAAATATGTTGAATGACTAAATGTCTTCCTCTTCTTGGCATCAAATATGTTGACTGACTAAGTGTTTTCTTCTTTCCGTCTGTGCCTATGATGTAAAACTCTGAACCTGAATGAATGACAAAATTGATGCTTTCTTCTGTCACTGAATTAAAATCCTGTTGATCTGAACCTTCTTGTTTGAACATTTGTCATTTAGATGCAATGGCATTCACCTCATAGTTGCCATCATCAAAAAGGGGGAGATTGTTATGCCCCTGGTTTTGATGATGACAACAATGAAGTGTGAATGTAGCATTCAACTCAAAAATGTTGATTAAAATATTGATTCAGTAATACTTTCATATAATTTCTTTTTGATGCAATAAAGGAACAGGGTCGACGCTGGGAGTTCAATGCGTCCACGCTTCAGTTGAAGAGGATTTCAGAGATTCACTTGGCACCGCAGTAGTTGATGAGGCAGAGTTCATAGCTCACTGGAATACTGCAGTGCGTCAACGCCATTGCAAGACAGCGTCCATGTAGCAATTGAGTCTGATATACATTCAGCTCTGGAACACCACTGCGTCAACGCTGTGGATTAGCAGCGTCGACGCAGCACGTCTATCTGCCGAAGACCTTGATCACTGGATTGCCGATGCGTTAACGCAGTTGGCTGATGGAGTCAATGCATCAGACTTGGGTTTCGTAGGAAGAAGATATCTGAAGGCTGCGTCAACTCCTTGGAGCAAGAGGGTTGATGCCATCTAATTCCAGTTGCAGAGCGCGTAAAGTGGATCCCACCTTCAGTCGTCAACTGCCACATCAGCCACAAGCGGATAAGCTTTCGTACCTTCCACCACTCCAGAAGGTTCCCCACGTGAGCAATCATGAGGATAATCAGGAAATCAGGGTGGTGGCCCACTGGCCTCACGTGAATTGTTTTGTGCGCGGGAAGACCAAAAAATAGGTTTAGCCGAGAAGAACAAGAGTGAGAGGCAGAGACCAGAACGAGTGAGGCTGAGAGCAGAACGGGACCAAGGATGAGAGCAGAACTGGACGAAGGCTGCTGAAAAATCAGATCAGAAGATCATCGCGCCACCAAGACTCTTCTACATTCCATACGGAGGAGATTCAAGGGTTGAACCTCATGCGCATGGATCTCTCTGTTGGTGATTCCAATTCCGCTGCGTCCAAGTGCTGAAGTGTGATTTCTTATCTTTTCATTTTTCTCTTGTTATTGAACATTGTACTCCTCTCTTCTACTGGATTTAGTGAAGAGAGGGTGATTCTGATCCAGCGGGATGTGCTGAGATCAGGGGTGTCAAGGTAGTTTGCCTTCAAGATGTTTGACAGCGGATCTGAGGATTCGTTCCTCGTTGTGTTCTGTTGGTGTAGTCAATAGTGTAGAAGAATTACTTCCTCGGTTTAGCAAAGCTGTAAAGCTCAGTAGGGTTCCTCACTGGTTAAGTGGGGAGGTGGACGTAGGTCTCCACAGGGAGACCGAACCACCTTAAAATTGTGTTCTCTTGTGGTTTTCTTTCTATGATCATTCTCCTCTCGTTAGATGTTTGGTTAGACTCGATTCTCTTTGTTGTTTAGTTGTTGATCATATCTCTATCAGTCTGCACTATATTTCAAGTGTGATCGCGCATAGAATTTTAAAGGGTCAACCTATTCACCCCCTCCCCCTCTAGCTTGACTGTCCTCTCGATCCAACAACTATCGCAATACGGAGATGAACGCGGTTCCTGAATAGGCCACATTCAAAATAGAGCTGACAGAACCCAAACAGAATCCCGTTCTATGGGTCAAAAGGTCGGTCGAACCCTATCCTACACAATAGGATGAGGATTCCAGTGGGTTATAGAGTTTTCATGGTACAACCCATTTGACGTCCTTGTGGGAATTGAAGGCTCGCAATGTAACACCCTGGAATTTTCTAGAAATTTTCAGGAATTTTTAGGAATTAAAAGCAATTAATTCTCATTTAAAAAGGGCTTAAAGGGCTATTAAAGGAATTATAGGTTAAATAAATTAATCCATAGGTCCTATTTATCAAACCAATAAAGATCACTTAAATTAGGCCCAAAGACCCATTTCCAAGGCCTTTAGGCCCAAGCCCATTACTAGAAACGTAATTTGGGCAATTTACAGATTTAAACTGGGATAAATAGACCAATTGAAGGGGATAAATATAAAATTTGGAAAATTTGGATTTAACCGCCAGAATGCGGTCTATCGCACGATCGAGTTCTCATGATAGCGATCGCGAACGAACCACTATCACATTCCGGAAACGTGGATTGAAGAAGCGTGGAAAAATGGGATTTTTCCCATTCCAATCCCCAGCGATCGATGTTATCTGGTAAAGAAATGTGTCTAGAACTCTTAGGGATCGATCATGCTCCTAATTAGGACTCCCAAATTGATATAATCCCTCAAACCCTAGCCAAACTCTATAAATAGGGCCCATATTTGACCTGCACGAACCCTTATTTTGGCTCCCATATTTCTAAGGTAAGGAGACGCCTTCTCAGGTTAGTCCTTTAGAATAATTTGTTCTCCTTAGTTTTTTCTAACACCTCTCTAAATCTCGTGCTAGGAGGTCAAACCATTGGAGAGCTAGAAGCCCCTGAAGTTGCTGTTTCTCTACAGTCCGCACAGAAAATAATGTGTCAGCCCAAGAAAGATCAGAAGGATAGCAGCCCTAGAAGAGGTAATTTCATTGTACGCCTTTAGAACAAATTGTTATCCTTTGTATCATCTACCTACCCTCCAAATTTCATGAATTTAGGACAAGAGGATAAAGAGTTAGAGCGCCTGGAAGTTAAAGGTTCTACGCAGGATGCGCAGGAACTTGGACCTCCTTCCAGCAACAAATTCGAAGTTTAGAACCCAGCCCAGAGGTAGGTTATCTCATGGATGGCTAAAACAACATGTTAGGAATAAAATCCCTTTGATTTCATTTGATTACATGCTTTCTACACGTCATATTTTACGTTTTACCATGACTGCGCATTCAATTTATTTCTACATGCATATCCCTGCACCTAAGTAGAATTGGCTTAAATCATGCAAACCCATGCATCTCCATGATTTAAATTTGTTATAGCATGTCTTATCTTTCTACCAGCATGCTTTCCATGCATTTAGGGACTTAGAATTGGCCTAGCATACACCATGGATCTTCTGCCTGTCACAGGCAGAAGGTGGTTCCTCAGGAACCGCTACTGTCAAGAGGCGGTTCCAGAAGAACCGCTACTCCAGTAAAACGGTCTTCATCAGGCCGCTATCATGTTTCAATTTTTTTGCAACCTGTTAACTATAAACAGAATGCCGATTAGCCCCATTAAATATATGATAACCTTAGGAAATTAAGTAATTTTCCATGTTTTAACTGCATATTCATGATTTTAGTTATATTGTGCATCAATTATGATAAGTTTCATGCCCTACATGCTTAAGAGACTTATTTTAAAGTTATGCTAATTTCATGCCAAAACTATATAGTTTTGTATTAAAGTTAATTTCATATGGTTATAGAACTAGATTTATAGATGATTTGATCGCTGTTTGTGCACGATTCACTCTTATCTCAATCTTTCTTAAATACATGGCACATATTCTGATATGATGTCATTACTTACACTTTACATATGATAGGAACACTTTCTTGGACTTGTGATCTTCTCCGTTGGATATTCCTTCCACCGGACTAGATGATCTTGTTTCCAAGCCTTCGTAAGTCTCCGCGAGCCTGGGATTCCTACTAGGACGCCAAGCTGGTTGCACCCTCAAAGCCCATTGGTCTAGAAGGCACTCAAGCTTACCGACGTTTCTACAGCCCAAGATAATAGCGGTTCTCAAGCGACCGCTACCTTCAAGTAGTGGTTCTAGCGTAACCGCGTTCTCCCAGGCTTATCCCTGCGTCGACCCTTTCCTCTCTCTGGCATCGATTCTGTCTAGTCGCGGTCCTGACCGAAACACTAATTCATAGTAACGGTCCTGTGGACGCACTTTTTGACACGCTCGTTTGTTTGTTTCTTTATTGGGTTTATTAAGTGCGTGGGCGTGCCAGTCACCTAAGTGACGATTTATTCAGGCTTCAAGGAAGCCCATGGTGCGCTCGATCTGACTAGTCAGACGATTGTGTGGTTCGTGTCGGGACCAAAACCCGCCGCGCCATAAAGGTCACAGCGTCATTTACATCCCCTCGGAGAGGGGAACACCCTTGATTAATTGCCGGGAATCAGGGCCTCATGGCCAGGAAACTATATCGAGAGAAACAAGCCGATAGCGGTCTCGAATCAGTCGGAAAGCCTGATGTCTAGGGAAGCAAGCATTCAGAATATGTCGGTCACTTAAGGGACCATTTTGATATTCGGACGAGCGTCCAGCTTCAGAAAATCATGATCGTCACGGGGAAAACCGGAGCATGTGTATGCCAGGAGACTGCAAATTTATTGTTCAAAGGGATAGGAGACATTCTGTTGAATCCCGATTAGAGTGGTCGGAAATCAGCGAGTTTATTGGCCCGTTGTGAGATCGGGTCAGGACCATTCCGGGGGCGCCTCCCGCGGTCCAAAAGAGGCTTGCGTGGGCATCGTTAATATTTTCGGTGCCGAGGGGCAGCGGGAAAGTGTCCCGGGACTACATTCCAAAACAAAGACGTGTACAGAGATAGCCGGCTATAGGCTTGGGATGTGGGTCAGGCAATGACCATGGTTGGGGCGAACCCGAGGTCCAAACGTGACTCACGAAGGTCTAATTGATATTCCCACCCATAGGGTTCGGGGAAGATGAGAGCCGTCTCGTTCCATTCAGCTTTTGTTGGTCAGTCATGGACCACTTTATGTTCGGACAAAGATCCGTATTGAAGGCACAATGTAAACGGAAATAAACCCGTACAAATGTCTGCCGTGAGTACAGCAAGTTTAATGCAAGTGCGGGATTAGATCCCGGTATATATGTCGGTCACTAACGGACCATTCGTCGTTCGGATGAGAGTCCGCATTCAAAGCGTCAAAGACAATGACAAAGCCATACGGATGTCTGCCGTAGGTACAGCAAGTTTAATGTGGGTGCGGGATTAGATCTCGGAATGTATATGTCGGTCTCTAACGGACCATTCATTATTTGGATGAGAGCCCGCATTTGAAGCATCGAAGACGACGACAAAATCGTACGAATGTCTGCCGCAAGTACGCAAGTTTAATGAGATTGCGGGCTTGGATCCCGATAGAAGTGGGTCAAGTTGATGGACTATCGGCCCAAGAGGGGCACGGATCATGACCATGTCGGGGGTTCCGAGGTCCACGTCCGATACCACAGGGCATCATTGCTTTTCTCTTCACGCACAGTCCGGGGGAGCGGTTTGTTAAGTGTGAAGCCCGAACTCGCCAACATATGCCCTCGCACGCGGATCGACCTGTGCGGTCAGGTTGCGGGGTTCGACCTGCCTGGTCAGGTCGCGGGGGTCAAGGGGGCAGCGCCCCTTGCGGGGGTCTCCAGGGGCGGAGCCCCTGGTGTTGGGTTGGATGGACGCAGTCTATCTCCACAGATTGTGGATCTAGAGGGGGGTGAATAGATCAACTTGCCTAATTTAAAACTATTGTAAGTTCTAAAGCGGAATTTAGGCAAACTTCAGTTAAGCTAAACAAAGGATGCTAAACAAAAGGTCGAAAGCTAGACATGAGCATAAGCGATGCAATCAAATAAGCTAAGCAAGAAATTCCCATCGCACATAGATCACACAAAAACACAAACACATTGCACACACAATTTTTAGGTGGTTCGGTCAACGACCTACGTCCACCCCACACTCAACCGAGTATGGCTTCCTGCTGCGTAGCACAGCTTGCGTCTGCTGGGCTTTACAGCTTGGCCAAACAACCCGCTGATACACAGCTTCGCTGGGCACTACAGCTTGCCGACCAGAGGATCTGATCCTCTGTAACCGCTGGGGAAATACAGCTTAACCCGTCCAGTGGAGACCACCACTGCAAGACCGCTGACACACAGCTTGAAGAAACAGCATTCGGAAATGAAACACAGAATCAAAACGAAAAATAAAAACCCAAAAGCAATGTAGCTCTTAAAGAGCAAAGCTCAGCTCTGGTTTTGAACCACGAGACTGAGATACACAAACTCTCACTCTCACTCTCAATCAGCTCTCTCTCAACTCCATCTCTCTCGATCTTTTCCTCTCTTTGGATCGAAGACTCACTGCTGCTGAGTGTATAGACTCTCTCTTTCTCTCCTTCGATCAATCTTCATCTGTGGACGAAGGCTTCTATATATAGCAGCAGCAGGTGGATTAGGTACAGAATGCGCGTGCCTCCCACACTCGATCCAGAACCTTCTTTCCACGTGCCCTTATAGCATTGGTTCCTTTAGTATTGGATCACATGCAGCCCAGTCACAGAGGAATATTCTTCCTCGGACCACCTTCTCCTTTTTGTTTTTCTTCTTCTCCTGCAAAGAGATTAAAACCATTAGTACTCAGGGCCACAAAGACTAAAACTGCATGAGGTATGTGATAGCAATACGAGATGCACTATACTGAGAATGACACGAGATACACAAGATGACTATAGCACGAGATAAAGAGAGAACGACACGAAGTCAGATGAGAACAGCACGAGGTGAGAAGGAAATAACACGGAGTAAAACGGTAGTAAAACACGCGATCAGAGGAAACCTGGACGAAGATAGAAAGAAGCAACACGAAGACATAAAAATAACACGAATACAGAAGACTCGAAGACATAGGGGTGACACAGATGGAGCGACACGAGGTGGCATAGAAAGCAGCACGAGGTGTGCAGTGTTCAGCATGCGATGGAACAAATAACGACACAAAGATGAGGACGACACGGACTGAAACCAACTCGAAGATGAAAATAGAACCCTACACGAAGTGTGGTCACAAAGCAAAAAGGACACGGGGTCTAGGAAAAACAACACGAAGACAGTAGACAGGAACGGCTACAACGACACGTGATAAAACAGTGAAAGCAGGAAAACGACTCGAGTAACTACAGTAAATGACACGATAACAAGACTCGAAGACAGACGATGTATAGAGTTCTCAGTTCAGCCGTCAGTGTGTAGACTTGAAAGTCTTGAACCCAATGTATGGACTTGAGAAGCAGAGGCCAGTGTACAGACTTGCCACCGACCATTGTGTAGACTTGATCATCATAAGGCACAGTATAGACATCAACTCTGTACATCGAATGTATGGACTTCAAGTGTGAAGACCATTGTAGAGACTTTGGTTTCGAAGACAATGTGCAGACATCGAGTTTGAAGACCAATGTCCAGACATCAAGTAACAATGTGGATGTACAGACTTGATGGAGCGAAGCGATGTGTAGACTTGAAGCTCCTAATGGGTGTATAGACTTCAATCAAGACGCTAAGGAAGACGGACAAAGTACAGACTTGCTGTAATAGACCAATGTATAGACTCTGAGGTTCAAGGCCAACGGCTGTACAGACTTAGAATATTAAGACTGATGTCCAGACTTCAAGAGTTGACGCTGTACACACTTAACCAATTCAATTGAGATGCAGTGTGTGGACTTCATCTTGAGCGAAAGGTAAGTGATGAATGTATAGACTCAATCGACATGAGAGTTTCCAGTGTATAGACTCATGAGAGTAAGTCAATCTGATAGAGCAATTTCATCAAATCAAAAACAGTTGCCAATCAATCAAAACAATGGTGTTTCCAATGAAATAAAGTAAGTGTCAACATCATCAACATAGAGGGGTCACAACAATCTCCCCCTTTTTGATGATGGCAACCCCATATGAAGTAGAAGAGCAACATCCTGTCATATAGATGAAAGACATGATGTGTTATGAAGATTGACATGCAGATGCTATGAAAGCATGATTGACTTCTGAATTCAGACAGATATGCATTCTCCCCCTAGACATCCCCTAGATAATATTCTCCCCCTTTGCCATCAACAAAGAGGAGGGAAAAATTAAATACAATGTAGGAATCAAGAGAGGAACTGACTGGCATTCTGAACAGGTAGTTCATGAATAAGCATTCTAAAGCATAGAGTCTTCAGTCATATGAAATTAGAAACTGCTGTCAGAAAGAGTTCTGATTTAAAAATGATAAAATTTGGAGTTCATGCACTACAAGCAATAGATAAGTTCACTGTGCATGATAAAACATAAACCAGAATCATATTTGCATGAAAGATTCAGTTTCGTAATATCTTACTTTCATAGTCTCATAAAAATATGTAGAGAAATCAAGTCATGTATTGAAACTAAACAAATTGACACTCATGAACTTTTCTTTTGAAGAAGTAGCATTATCAATATTAGATTATATTGAGCATTCAGGTACCACAAGTCTTTCTGCGTAAGGGTATACGTTTATAAGACGCCAATACCCCTAGATACTCAACAAGATGGACCATTCTGCCTATGATCAAATTCAACAGAACTGAGTTACACCTTTTAGTGTGAGGGTACACGTTTATCAGACGCCAGTTACCCCCAGGTACTCAGTGAAGCCAGCCTGTTGTTTTGAACATATTAAACAGAGATAGCTGATGCACTTCATGACATGAGTGTTGTCCACTTCTTTGATGGATCACTCAGTTTCTCAGTGATTTATCAGTCATTGCTCTGCCAATGCTAATTTTCAATGATTTTCAATGATTTCAATAGCTTTCTTAGCTGTCCTTTTTATGTTTCAGAATGACTTGTTCAAGAACAATACACATACTTAACCTCTCTAACATGATTTCAGATGAGTTTTCAGATTTCAGATATGATTAGCTTTGTCTGACATGAAATAAGAAAGAGGTTGAGAGTTTTATCAATTTTCAACTTACTTATATACTGATTGTAATCTTTAAACTCCAACCATTATAAGATTTAAACCATTACATCAGTCTTTGAACAATTCAAATTCTTATAAATGAAGAAGTCCATTTTCTACTGCTTAGAAATCAGAACTGACCAACAGATTGCCATAATGTCAGAGACAAGTATTCAGAGTTGAAGGTTGAATGACTTCAAGAAAGTTGAAACCACTCTGAAATTCTAGCAATACTCCCCCTGTCTATATGCATGCAACATGTCAAGAATTAATAGAGAGAGAGTTTATGCATAAGTCATGAATGGATGATATGCAAGGAAATGCAAAGACTCGACAAGCTCCCCCTGAATATATGCAATACAGGACAGTTCTTCATCCACATTCACAACCCCATGATTTATCCAAGCAATCAAAAACAAGTCCACATCGGAGATTTTATTCACAGTAATTAAACAATCATTCATCATGCTGAAATTTACATAAGCCAAGTTATCTTCTAAGAAACTTAAAATTTTCATTCCCAAGAGGCTTAGTAAAAATATCAGCAATTTGTTTTTCAGTTTCTATGAAATTCATTTCAATCTCCTTTTTATTTACAGCATCTCTAAGAAAATGATGTTTTATCTCTATATGCTTAGTCCTAGAATGGTGAACATGATTTTTAGCAAGGCATATAGCACTAGTATTATCACATAAAAGTGGAATGCATCCTAGATTTATCTGATAATCAGTCAGTTGGTGCTTAATCCAAAGTACTTGGGCTGCACAATTACATGCTGCAACATACTCAGCTTCAGCTGTGGATAATGCTACAGCGTGTTGCTTCTTAGATGCCCAAGACACTAGACAGCCACCAATGAATTGACAGTAGCCACTGGTGCTTTTTCTATCTACTCGACACCCAGCATAGTCTGCATCAGTGTAGGCTAGAAGCTCTAACTCACACTTAGCAGGATACCAGAGACCTAGTTCTTGGGTGCCTAGTAAATACCTAAAAATCCTTTTCACAGCTTTAAAGTGAGTTTCTTTAGGACTGGCCTGAAATCTGGAGCATAAACACACAGCAAATTGTATATCAGGCCTTGATGCTGTAAGATTGAGAAGAGATCCGATCATACCTCTGTATAGCCTTTGGTCCATGGGTTTACCTTTAGAGTCTTCATCCAAACTGGTTGATGTACCCATTGGAGTAGCTATTTCCTTGAGGTGGTCCATTTTGTACTTCTTCAATAAGTTCTTTACATACTTGGACTGAGAGATGAAGATGCCATCTTCTGTTTGTGTAACCTGCAATCCAAGAAATAGTTTGAGCTCACCCATTGAGCTCATTTCAAATTCATCAGTCATTATTTGAGAGAATTCCTCACACAATTTGGGTTTAGTTGACCCAAACACAATGTCATCCACATAAATCTGGATGATAAGAATATCTGGATGGCTTACCTTGGTAAACAATGTTTGATCCACTATATCTCTTGTGAAGTTCTTGTCGGTGAGAAATTTGCTCAACCTGTCATACCAAGCTCTAGGAGCTTGCTTTAAACCATAGGGAGCTTTATTGAGCTTGTAAACATGATTAGGGAAATCTAAACATTCAAACCCAGGAGGCTGTCTCACATATACATCCTCATTAATTTCCCCATTTAGAAAGGCAGATTTCACATCCATCTGCTGAAGGTTTATTCCTAGGGAACATGCATAAGCCAATAAAATTCTTATTGCTTCTAACCTAGCTACAGGGGCAAAAGACTCTTCAAAGTCTATTCCAAATTCCTGATTATACCCCTGAGCTACAAGTCTGGCTTTATTTTTAATAACATTCCCAGCTTCATCAGTTTTGTTTCTAAATACCCATTTAGTCCCTATGACTGTTTCATGGTCAGGAGGTGGAACCAAGTGCCACACCTTATTCCTGTCAACTGATTGAGCTCCTCATGCATGGCATTAATCCAATGCACATCTTGGAGAGCACAGTCAATGGACTTGGGTTCTATGTTTGATACAAAAGCATAAGCATTCAGTTCATGTTGAATTCTTAAGTGGCCTCTAGTCCTAGGGGGATCATGCAGATTTCCAATGACATTATCTACAGGATGATCCTTGAGATGTCTAATATTTGCAATTGGACTATCATGAACTTGATTTACCTCCCCCTGAACTGTAGGTTCCTCTTCATTAAGCTCTTTATGTTCTTCTTCATCCTCAGATTTGTCTGCAGGATCTCCTTCCTTCAGAATTTCACCATTGTTTTCATTCCTGCATTGACTAACATTAGAATTTGCCAAGGATTCATAAAAAAATATGTGTGGAGATTCTTTAACAGTTTTAGAGTTCAGATTGTACACTCTGTATGCTCGGGTGTTTTCAGAATAGCCAAGAAAAATTCCTGGTTCTCCTTTAGGTTCAAATTTATCAAGGTCCTTTTTATCATTTATGTGAATGAAACATTTACAACCAAAAACCTTGAAGTGAGCAATAGAAGGTTTCTTACCTTTTAATATCTCATATGGTGTTTGCTGGGTAGAAGGTCTTACCATGGCTCTGTTAATTACATAACAGGCAGTGTTCACTGCTTCAACCCAAAATTTCCTTGGTAGACCACCTTCAACAAGAAGTGTACGACCCATTTCCACTAGGGTTCTGTTCCTTCTCTCCACAACTCCATTCTGCTCAGGTGTCCTTGGTGAGGAATACCTGTGGTTGATTCCATTTGACCTGCAGAATTCATCAAATTGTGAGTTTTCAAACTCACCTCCATGATCAGACAAAATATTTTCAATTTTCTGATTTGTTTTAACATAGAACTCCTGAAATTCTGAGAAAGCATCACTCTTATTAGATAAGAAATAAACCCAAGTATACCTAGAAAAGTCATCTACCATGACAAACCCATACCTCCTCCCTGATAGGCTGACAGCTCTAGTTGGCCCAAAAAGGTCTATATGTATCAGCTCATAGGGTTTGGAAGACAGATTTTCAATTCTAGACTTAAATGACTTTCTAGTTATCTTTGATTGAGTGCATGCATCACAGATTCTATTTTCTTTCTTGAATGAGACTTCAGGAAGTCCTCTAACCATGCCATGCTTATTTAATTTGTGCAAAACAGTGTAGCTAGCATGACCTACCCTACGATGCCATAAAAATGCTATGTCTTCTCTACTAGCAGTAAGGCAAAGGTTAGTGTGTTGAATTTCATCTAAATTTATCATGTAAGTATTATTTATTCTTTTTTCCAAAAAATTTGACAATATCAGAATCAGGTTCAAAAATCTTGTAGCATTGAGAATTAAATAAAACATTGTAACCTTTATCACATAACTGGCTGATGCTAAGTAGATTATTGGCTAGCCCTTCAACCAGCATGACATCATCAATGCAGTAGGTAGAACACTTACCTACCTTACCTGATCCGATAATCCTACCCTTTGTGTTGCTTCCAAAGGTGACAAGGCCTTCTACTTTCTCAGTCAATATACAAAGTTTGGCCTTATCTCCTGTCATATGCCTGGAGCAGCCGCTATCCATGTACCACAAGTTGTTCTTGGCTGCCAGGCATACCTGCATACACAATTAGGTAGAGAAGTTTGGAACCCAAGACTGATTGGGCTCCAATGTAAATGAACTAGCAGCAAAGCAGGAAAGCAATTGTTTCGGAATCCACATTTGTTTAAATGAATTTTGTTCAGTGGATCCTACAGATTTTCTTCTGTTGTTGTTCCTTTTCTTTTTATTGTTCTTTTTCTTGTTGGCAGCAGCATGATTATTGACAGTGTTGTTATTTCTGTGCCATTGCCTTGGCCAGGGTGTGTTCACAAAGTTTTGGCCATAGTTGTTCCTGGGCTGGCTATGAAAATATTGATTTCTAGATGTCCAGTAACCATACCCATTGACCCAATTTCTACTGTAAGGTCTTTGATATTGAGCACCCTGGTGTGCAAGACCTGTAAACTTACCCTGAGTTCTAGACCAATTTGACCTACTGAAGTAGGTTGGTTGTGCATTGTATTGGGTCTGAGCTCTGGGTTGATAAAAATAATTGGGTTGACTCCTAGCAGCACTTTGTCTCCCCTGTACTTTGGACCCTGCTGACCTATACACAGGTTTGTATTGGGTCTTCTTCAGAGGTGGAGGTGTTGGTGGAGACTTGGTTACCTTGACCTGGGATTTTCTGGACTGTGTAGGTTGACCCCTAACCTGAATATGAGCCCTAGGATTCTGCTTAGATGTGCTAGCTCTGCTAGGCTCATTAACCTTTTGTTTGCCCTTCTCCTCAGCACTGGGCTTTTTCAGATTAGCAGTTTTGTTCATCAAATTTGTTGAGTTCATGCTAATTAGGGGTCCCTTTTCCTTTTGAGCAACAAATGAAATTGTTTTCATTCCGAATGTTTTTGTTGCACTAGAATTAAAACCTAGGCCCTCTTTTCTGAAATTAACCTTTGACCCTAACAAAGCATTTAAGTTATCTGTTCCTTGGGTCATTTTCTCAATGGTTTTCATTTTATCCTCATTGTCTTTCTGAAGTTCATCAATAACCTTTTTCAGCTCATTGTTGACATTGAGGACAGCTTCATATTTTTCAGAGACAATTTTGACTTCACTTTCACATTTCTGAATCTTCAGCTTCCATTCATCAATTTCATTTTCAAGCCTTAGATTCTCTTCCTTAGAAGCTTTTAACTCATTCTTGATTTTATCTTCTTCAGAGCATGTGAGTTTCAATTCATCAATCTCAGATTCCAAACATGCAATTTTATCAGTTAGTGTTTTATCATTTTACATGGAATTGATTTTTCTTCTAAGATACCTATTCTCTTTTCTAATATCATCTGCTCTATCAGCTATGTCATGATAAGCATCTACCCAATCAGCAATTGTGAAGTTTTCAAATCTAGTGATTACCTCATCTGTATCCTCCTCTCTATCTTCGGAGCTTGTTGCCATAAGGCAAATGGGCTGTTCAGATTCGGCTTCACTATCTGAGCTGCTGCTGAAAGAGCCTTCATCTTCATCACTCCATGTGGTGATCATAGATCTTCCCTTCTTGGTTTTCTTCTTTGACCTGTCCTTATGTTTCTGATTGTCTGGACAGTCAATTTTCAGATGCCCTGGTTTCCTGCATTGATAACAGACATTAGCTTCATTTTTCTTTGCAGGTGTAGATTTATACCTTTTATCCTTTCGACCACCACTGTATTTCTTCTAACCGAACCGTCCTGCTCCCTTTCTGAGAAATCAACTGAACTCTCTAGTCATCATGGCTATTTCAGATCGAGTCACATCTTCTTCTTCATTTAGGCTCTCCTCTGATGATGAAGAGCTGCTGGAGCTGGATTTTGTTGTTTTGCTGGAACTAGCCTTCAGCGCTATCGGCTTCTTCTTCCTCTCGGCTTCATCTGTCCTTGGCATGTTTATCTCATATGCCATAAGTGAGCCAATCAGCTCATCAGATTTTGTATTACGCAGGTTCCTTGACTCCTCCATCACAGTTGCTTTGGTGTGCCAATTGGGAGTCAGGGAGCGCAGAATTTTCCTTACTACATCATACTCTGCCTGAGGTTTCCCAAAACCTCTGAGGCCATTGATTATGACAGTCAGCCGAGCGTACATTTCGCTGATGGACTCGTTCTGCTTCATCTTGAAGGCTTCATACTCAGATACAAGAAGATTGGCCTTCTGCTCTCTTACTAGAGATGTACCTTCATGAATTACTTCCAGCGCATCCCACATCTCCTTAGCTGATTTGCAAGCAGACACACGGGAGAATTATGTAGGATGCAGAGCGCACTGGATAGCATTAATAGCACTCCAATTCAGCGTGGACCTTCTGATCTCTTCCTTAACATCTTCATTCGGGGACAGCTCATAAGGTCCCTTGCTGACAATCTTCCAAATCTCATAATCCTTAGCCCTGAGGAACACTTGCATACGGTTCTTCCAGTATGCGTAGTTTGATCCATCAAAGAATGGGGGCTTCGTTGTTGAGTGACCTTCGGCAGTCATCCCTCGAGCATCCATCTCTTCCTATTCTCTTCGGGCGATGAGTCCCTGTAGAAGAGTTAGGCTCTGATACCAAGTGTTGGGTTGGATGGACGCAGTCTATCTCCACAGATTGTGGATCTAGAGGGGGGTGAATAGATCAACTTGCCTAATTTAAAACTATTGTAAGTTCTAAAGTGGAATTTAGGCAAACTTCATTTAAGCTAAACAAATGATGCTAAACAAAAGGTCGAAAGCTAGACCTGAGCATAAGCGATGCAATCAAATAAGCTAAGCAAGAAATTCCCATCGCACACAGATCACACAAAAACACAAACACACTGCACACCCAATTTTTAGGTGGTTCGGTCAACGACCTACGTGCACCCCACACTCAACCAAGTATGGCTTCCTGCTGCGCAGCACAGCTTACGTCCGTTGGGCTTTACAGCTTGCCCAAACAACTCGCTGATACACAGCTTCGCTGGGCACTACAGCTTGCCGACCAGAGGATCTGATCCTCTGCAACTGCTGGGGAAATACAGTTTAACCCGTCCAGTGGAGACCACCACTGCAAGACCGCTGACACACAGCTTGAAGAAACAGCATTCGGAAATGAAAGACAGAATCAAAACGAAAAATAAAAACCCAAAAGTAATGTAGCTCTTAAAGAGCAAAGCTCAGCTCTGGTTTTGAACCACGAGACTGAGATACACAAACTCTCACTCTCACTCTCAATCAGCTCTCTCTCAACTCCATCTCTCTCGATCTTTTCCTCTCTTTGGATCGAAGACTCACTGCTGCTGAGTGTATAGACTCTCTCTTTCTCTCCTTCGATCAATCTTCATCTGTGGACGAAGGCTTCTATATATAGCAGCAGCAGGTGGATTAGGTACAGAATGCGCGTGCCTCCCACACTCGATCCAGAACCTTCTTTCCACGTGCCCTTATAGCATTGGTTCCTTTAGTATTGGATCACGTGCAGCCCAGTCACAAGGGAATATTCTTCCTCAGACCACCTTCTCCTTTTTGTTTTTCTTCTTCTCCTGCAAAGAGATTAAAACCATTAGTACTCAGGGCCACAAAGACTAAAACTGCATGAGGTATGTGATAGCAATACGAGATGCACTATACTGAGAATGACACGAGATACACAAGATGACTATAGCACGAGATAAAAAGAGAACGACACGAAGTCAGATGAGAACAGCACGAGGTGAGAAGGAAATAACACGGAGTAAAACGGTAGTAAAACACGCGATCAGAGGAAACCTGGACGAAGATAGAAAGAAGCAACACGAAGACATAAAAACAACACGAATACAGAAGACTCGAAGACATAGGGGTGACACAGATGGAGCGACACGAGGTGGCACAGAAAGCAGCACGAGGTGTGCAGTGTTCAGCATGCGATGGAACAAATAACGACACGAAGACGATGATGACACGGACTGAAACCAACTCGAAGACGAAAATAGAACCCTACACGAAGTGTGGTCACAAAGCAAAAAGGACACGGGGTCTAGGAAAAATAACACGAAGATAGTAGATAGGAACGGCTACAACGACACGTGATAAAATAGTGAAAGCAGGAAAACGACTCAAGTAACTACAATAAATGACACGAAAACAAGACTCGAAGACAGACGATGTATAGAGTTCTCAGTTCAGCCGTTAGTGTGTAGACTTGAAAGTCTTGAACCCAATGTATGGACTTGAGAAGCAGAGGCCAGTGTACAGACTTGCCACCGACCATTGTGTAGACTTGATCATCATAAGACACAGTATAGACATCAACTCTGCACATCGAATGTATGGACTTCAAGTGTGAAGACCATTGTAGAGACTTTGGTTTCGAAGACAATGTGCAGAAATCGAGTTTGAAGACCAATGTCCAGACATCAAGTAACAATGTGGATGTACAGACTTGATGGAGCGAAGCGATGTGTAGACTTGAAGCTCCTAATGGGTGTATAGACTTCAATCAAGACACTAAGGAAGACGGACAAAGTACAGACTTGCTGTAACAGACTAATGTACAGACTCTGAGGTTCAAGGCCAACGGCTGTACAGACTTAGAATATTAAGACTGATGTTCAGACTTCAAGCGTTGACGCTGTACACACTTAACCAATTCAATTGAGATGCAGTGTGTGGACTTCAACTTGAGCGAAAGGTAAGTGATGAATGTATAGACTCAATCGACATGAGAGTTTCCAGTGTATAGACTTATGAGAGTAAGTCAATCTGATAGAGCAATTTCATCAAATCAAAAACAATTGCCAATCAATCAAAACAATGGTGTTGCCAATGAAATAAAGTAAGTGTCAACATCATCAACATAGAGGGGTCACAATAATCTCCCCCTTTTTGATGATGGCAACCCCATATGAAGTAGAAGAGCAACATCCTGTCATATAGATGAAAGACATGATGTGTTATGAAGATTGACATGCAGATGCTATGAAAGCATGATTGACTTCTGAATTCAGACAGATATGCATTCTCCCCCTAGACATCCCCTAGATAATATTCTCCCCCTTTGCCATCAACAAAGAGGAGGGAAAAATTAAATACAATGTAGGAATCAAGAGAGGAACTGACTGGCATTCTGAACAGGTAGTTCATGAATAAGCATTCTAAAGCATAGAGTCTTCAGTCATATGAAATTAGAAACTGCTGTCAGAAAGAGTTCTGGTTTAAAAATGATAAAATTTGGAGTTCATGCACTACAAGCAATAGATAAGTTCACTGTGCATGATAAAACATAAACCAGAATCATATTTGCATGAAAGATTCAGTTTCGTAATATCTTACTTTCATAGTCTCATAAAAATATGTAGAGAAATCAAGTCATGTATTGAAACTAAACAAATTGACACTCATGAACTTTTCTTTTGAAGAAGCAGCATTATCAATATTAGATTATATTGAGCATTCAGGTACCACAAGTCTTTCTGCGTAAGGGTATACGTTTATAAGACGCCAATACCCCTAGATACTCAACAAGATGGACCATTCTGCCTATGATCAAATTCAACAGAACTGAGTTACACCTTTTAGTGTGAGGGTACACGTTTATCAGATGCCAGTTACCCCCAGGTACTCAGTGAAGCCAGTCTGCTGTTTTGAACATATTAAACAGAGATAGCTGATGCACTTCATGACATGAGTGTTGTCCACTTCTTTGATGGATCACTCAGTTTCTCAGTGATTTATCAGTCATTGCTCTGCCAATGCTAATTTTCAATGATTTTCAATAGCTTTCTTAGCTGTCCTTTTTATGTTTCAGAATGACTTGTTCAAGAACAATACACATACTTAACCTCTCTAACATGATTTCAGATGAGTTTTCAGATTTCAGATATGATTAGCTTTGTCTGACATGAAATAAGAAAGAGGTTGAGAGTTTTATCAATTTTTAACTTACTTATATACTGATTGCAATCTTTAAACTCCAACCATTATAAGATTTAAACCATTACATCAGTCTTTGAACAATTCAAATTCTTATAAATGAAGAAGTCCATTTTCTACTGCTTAGAAATCAGAACTGACCAACAGATTGCCATAATGTCAGAGACAAGTATTCAGAGTTGAAGGTTGAATGACTTCAAGAAAGTTGAAACCACTCTGAAATTCTAGCAATACTCCCCCTGTCTATATGCATGCAACATGTCAAGAATTAATAGAGAGAGAGTTTATGCATAAGTCATGAATGGATGATATGCAAGGAAATGCAAAGACTCGACAAGCTCCCCCTGAATATATGCAATACAGGACAGTTCTTCATCCACATTCACAACCACATGATTTATCCAAGCAATCAAAAAACAAGTCCACATCGGAGATTTTATTCACAGTAATTAAACAATCATTCATCATGCTGAAATTTACATAAGCCAAGTTCTCTTCTAAGAAACTTAAAATTTTCATTCCCAAGAGGCTTAGTAAAAATATCAGCAATTTATTTTTCAGTTTCTATGAAATTCATTTCAATCTCCTTTTTATTTACAGCATCTCTAAGAAAATGATGTTTTATCTCTATATGCTTAGTCCTAGAATGGTGAACATGATTTTTAGCAAGGCATATAGCACTAGTATTATCACATAAAAGTGGAATGCATCCCAGATTTATCTGATAATCAGCCAGTTGGTGCTTAATCCAAAGTACTTGGGCTGCACAATTACATGCTGCAACATACTCAGCTTCAGTTGTGGATAATGCTACAGTGTGTTGCTTCTTAGATGCCCAAGACACTAGACAGCCACCAATGAATTGACAGTAGCCACTGGTGCTTTTTCTATCTACTCGACACCCAGCATAGTCTGCATCAGTGTAGGCTAGAAGCTCTAACTCACACTTAGCAGGATACCAGAGACCTAGTTCTTGGGTGCCTAGTAAATACCTAAAAATCCTTTTCACAGCTTTAAAGTGAGTTTCTTTAGGATTGGCCTGAAATCTGGAGCATAAACACACAGCAAATTGTATATCAGGCCTAGATGCTGTAAGATAGAGAAGAGATCCGATCATACCTCTGTATAGCCTTTGGTCCATGGGTTTACCTTTAGAGTCTTCATCCAAACTGGTTGATGTACCCATTGGAGTAGCTATTTCCTTGAGGTGGTCCATTTTGTACTTCTTCAATAAGTTCTTTACATACTTGGACTGAGAGATGAAGATGCCATCTTCTGTTTGTGTAACCTGCAATCCAAGAAATAGTTTGAGCTCACCCATTGAGCTCATTTCAAATTCATCAGTCATTATTTGAGAGAATTCCTCACACAATTTGGGGTTAGTTGACCCAAACACAATGTCATCCACATAAATCTGGATGATAAGAATATCTGGATGGCTTACCTTGGTAAACAATGTTTGATCCACTATACCTCTTGTGAAGTTCTTGTCGGTGAGAAATTTGCTCAACCTGTCATACCAAGCTCTAGGAGCTTGCTTTAAACTATAGAGAGCTTTATTGAGCTTGTAAACATGATTAGGGAAATCTAAACATTCAAACCCAGGAGGCTGTCTCACATATACATCCTCATTAATTTCCCCATTTAGAAAGGTAGATTTCACATCCATCTGCTGAAGGTTTATTCCTAGGGAACATGCATAAGCCAATAAAATTCTTATTGCTTCTAACCTAGCTACAGGGGCAAAAGACTCTTCAAAGTCTATTCCAAATTTCTGATTATACCCCTGAGCTACAAGTCTGGCTTTATTTTTAATAACATTCCCAGCTTCATCAGTTTTGTTTCTAAATACCCATTTAGTCCCTATGACTGTTTCATGGTCAGGAGGTGGAACCGAGTGCCACACCTTATTCCTGTCAAACTGATTGAGCTCCTCATGCATGGCATTAATCCAATGCACATCTTGGAGAGCACAGTCAATGAACTTGGGTTCTATGTTTGATACAAAAGCATAAGCATTCAGTTCATGTTGAATTCTTAAGTGGCCTCTAGTCCTAGGGGGATCATGCAGATTTCCAATGACATTATCTACATGATGATCCTTGAGATGTCTAATATTTGCAATTGGACTATCATGAACTTGATTTACCTCCCCCTGAACTGTAGGTTCCTCTTCATTAAGCTCTTTATGTTCTTCTTCATCCTCAGATTTCTCTGCAGGATCTCCTTCCTTCAGAATTTCACCATTGTTTTCATTCCTGCATTGACTAACATTAGAATTTGCCAAGGATTCATCAAAAACTATGTGTGGAGATTCTTCAACAGTTTTAGAGTTCAGATTGTACACTCTGTATGCTCGGGTGTTTTCAGAATAGCCAAGAAAAATTCCTGGTTCTCCTTTAGGTTCAAATTTATCAAGGTCCTTTTTATCATTTATGTGAATGAAACATTTACAACCAAAAACCTTGAAGTGAGCAATAGAAGGTTTCTTACCTTTTAATATCTCATATGTTGTTTGCTGGGTAGAAGGTCTTACCATGGCTCTATTAATTACATAACAGGCAGTGTTCACTGCTTCAGCCCAAAATTTCCTTGGTAGACCACCTTCAACAAGAAGTGTACGACCCATTTCCACTAGGGTTCTGTTCCTTCTCTCCACAACTCCATTCTGCTCAGGTGTCCTTGGTGAGGAATACCTGTGGTTGATTCCATTTGACCTGCAGAATTCATCAAATTGTGAGTTTTCAAACTCACCTCCATGATCAGACAAAATGTTTTCAATTTTCTGATTTGTTTTAACATAGAACTCCTGAAATTCTGGGAAAGCATCACTCTTATTAGATAAGAAATAAACCCAAGTATACCTAGAAAAGTCATCTACCATGACAAACCCATACCTCCTCCCTGATAGGCTGACAGCTCTAGTTGGCCCAAAAAGGTCCATATGTATCAGCTCATAGGGTTTGGAAGACAGATTTTCAGTTCTAGACTTAAATGACTTTCTAGTTATCTTTGATTGAGTGCATGCATCACAGATTTTATTTTCTTTCTTGAATGAGACTTCAGGAGGTCCTCTAACCATGTCATGCTTATTTAATTTGTGCAAAACAGTGTAGCTAGCATGACCTACCCTACGATGCCATAAAAATGCTATGTCTTCTCTACTGGCAGTAAGGCAAAGGTTAGTGTGTTGAATTTCATCTAAATTTATCATGTAAGTATTATTTATTCTTTTTCCAGAAAATTTGACAATATCAGAATCATGTTCAAAAACCTTGCAGCATTGAAAATTAAATAAAATATTGTAACCTTTATCACATAACTGGCTGATGTTAAGTAGATTATAGGCTAGCCCTTCAACCAGTATGACATCATCAATGCAGCAGGTAGAACACTTACCTACCTTACCTGATCCGATAATCCTACCCTTTGTGTTGCTTCCAAAGGTGACAAGGCCTTCTACTTTCTCAGTCAATATACAAAGAGGCGATGCTGATGCGAAAATAGGGTATCGGCTGGCGGATGGGATGGCTTTTGAGTTAAACCGGCGTGGTGTTGTGCACGTCGAATTAACAACACACAAAGAGGCGCGCCAGTTTGTATCCAAGATGGGGCGTGCCGGTTTAAGTGCAGGCCGCGCCGGTTTAGACTTCGTCTCGGCTTCGCGGCTATTCGAACGGATGCTTGTCCTCCCGTGTTGCTTTAGTCGTAATGCACCGTCGTCGGGGTGTTTAGTTCAGGGCCTCTGAATCCCGATTCGGAACATTGAGTGATCTCCGGTGCGTGCCAAACATGTGTTCGAATTCCTGAGTTTCTTTTGATTCGGCCTTCGGTAATGCTGACCGGAGAGCCGGGGTCATCCCTTCAGCCCGAGGGGCCTCTTTGTTGGGTGGCGGAGCACCGCGTAGGTATTCGTCCTGCTTGGAGGAGGCATATGGTTTACTCGGCCCTTCCGTCTTTGACTTGCTCTCAAGTGCTGAGACGTGCATGCCGCATGATCATTATCATTTTTTTGACGTCCACAAATGCCCCCCACTCGTGGGTGGTGCAAGCGAGGGATGAGCGTGCAGGGCCCGCGAGTGTAGAGTTCTTCGATAGGATATCTGTTCTTCCGAGCCAGTGGGATACTAGTCCGGTGAGAATTCACGGGAAAGTGCTCACTCCTTCAGTGAAGGGATGAGGGGATCGCTTCACCGCATATACACGTGGATCGACATGTCAGAGTGGGGGTTTAGTCATCGGCATGGGGGAATGCCGAAGCGAGAAGGAAGGGCTTATGCGTCGTCCCAGGCAGAAGGGCCCAAAATGATTTAGATAAGGCCAATCCCAGGGGGGAGTTGGTGACTAGTGCTGGGTTTAGGAAAGTTGTTCATTCATCGACTCGGACGGAAGGTCTGAGCCAAGCAAGGAGGGGTCTCTTTGTGTTCTTGGACTTGGACGGAAGGTCCGAGCCAAGCAAGGAGGTTTTTTTTTTTTTCATCGACTTGGACAGAAGGTCCGAGCCAAGCAAGGAGATTCTTTTTGTTCATCGACCTGGACGGAAGGTCCGGGCCACGAGTTTGATCATTGGTGGGACTTGGAATTGTAATACTGAGGTGGTTTATTCATTGACACGGGGTTAGCGCCAAAGAAAGGTTCTTTTTGTTCATAGAACCAGACGAAAGGTCCGGGCCATTGGTTTATTCATCGGTGCCGACGGGGAGTCAGAGGCCGACGTGGTTTATTCATTGACACGGGGTTAGTGCCAAAGTAAGGGTCTTGTGGTTCATGGCTCCAGACGGAAGGTCTGGGCCACAGGTCTTATGCGTCGGTGGGACTTAAAATATTTTGATCTCCGGTGGGACTTGCCGAGTCGACATCCCTCGGAGTCTTTGATGATGATTTTTTTTCCTTCTCTTCTTTTTTTCTTTCTTTTTTTTCTCTTCTCTTTTTCTTCTTCTCTTCTTTCTTTTTTTTTTCTTTTTTTTCTTCTTTTCTTTCCCTTCTTTTTCTTCTTCTCTTCTTCTCTCTTTTTTTCCCTTTTTTGAACAACTTTGGGTAGTGCCGGCGTGGATGCCGATAGTGAAGAGCTGTTGGCTCGGATGCCAATAGTCGGAAGCCGTTGGCCTGGGTACCGGTAATTAGGAAGCTGTCGGCTCAGGGGCCGATAATTGAAAGTTGTCGGCTTGGATGCCGATAGTGAGAGAGCTGTCGGCTAGACGTCGATAATGACATAGCTGTCGGCTAAACGCCGATAATCAGATAGCGGTCGGCTTGATGCCGATAATGAGATAGCTGTCGGCCAAACACCAATATTGAGATAGCTATCGGCTCGGAGGCTGATAGTTGAAAGCTGTCAGCTCGGAGGCCGATAGTTGAAAGCTATCAGCTCGGAGGCTGATAGTTGAAAGCTATCAGCTCAGGGGTCGATAATTGAAAGCTGTCGGCTCAGGGGCCGATAATTGAAAGCAGTCGGCTCAGGGGCCGATAATTGAAAGCTGTCAGCTCGGGGCCGATAATTGAAAGTTGTCGGCTCAGGGGCCGATAATTGAAAGATGTTGGCTCAGGGGCCGATAATTGAAAGCTGTCAGCTCGGGGTCCGATAATTGAAAGCTGTCGGCTCGGGGGCCGATAATTGAAAGCTGTCAGCTCAAGGGCCGATAATTGAAAGCTGTCAGCTCGGGGGCCGATAATTGAAAGTTGTCGGCTCAGGGGCCGATAATTGAAAGCTGTCGGCTCAAGGGCCGATAATTGAAAGCTGTCGGCTCGGGGGCCGATAATTGAAAGCTGTTGGCTCAAGGGCCGATAATTGAAAGCTGTCAACGTGGGAGCCAACAATTAGGAAGTGAGCCACGAGGGCAGAGAGGAGGGTTTATTCCTTTACTGGTCTAGACGGTGGGCCCAAATTGAAAGGGATTCGTCGCCCAAAGGGACGGGGAGGAGAGTTTGTTGATTCGACAAGGGTGTTCGTCACCCGGAGGGACGGAGAGAAGAACTTGTTGTTTCAATGGCCTGGATGGGAGGTCCAAATCAAAAGGGGTATTCGTCACCCAAAGGGACGGAGAGAAGAGTTTGTTGATTCTGAAAAGGATATTCATCGCCCGAAGGGACGGAGAGATGGTCAAGTCGCTGACACAGGCTAGTGTTAGCGCAAGGAAAAAGGGATGATTCCTTACCCGAATGGCAGGCTCGGGCCAGGGTGAAAGGTTGTTTCGTTCTTTAATGCGCCGGGGGTACCAGCTGTATGAAGGGTCTTTTAATTCCTTGGCTGGACGGAAGGTCCGAACCAGAGTGGAGAGAATTCTTTTTTACTTCTCTACCCAGATGGAAGATCCGATCTAGAGTAGAGAGAATCTTTTTAGTTCTCTAGTCGGACAGAAGGTCCGATCTAGAATGGAAGGAATCTTTTGTTCTCTAGCCGGGCAGAAGGTCCGATCTAGAGTGGAGAGAATCTTTTTGTTCTCTGGATGGGCGATAGGCCCGAACCAAAGTGAAAGGAACTTTTTGTTCTCTAGCTGGACGGAAGGTCCGATCTAGAGTGGTGAGAGTCTTTTTAGTTCTCTAGCCGGACGGAAGGTCCGATCTAGAGTGGAGAGAATCTTTTTGTTCTCCGGCTGGATGGCAGGTCCGAGCCAAAGTAAAAGGATCTTTTTATTCTCTAGCCGGACGGAAGGTCCGATCTAGAGTGGAGAAAATCTTTTTGTTCTCCGACTGGATGGCAAGTCCGAGCCAAAGTGAAAGGATCTTTTTGTTCTCTAGCCTGACGGAAGGTCCGATCTAGAGTGGAGAGAATCTTTTTGTTCTCTGACTGGACGGCAGGTCCGAGCCAAAGTGAAAGGATCTTTTTGTTCTCTAGCTGGACGAAAGGTCCGATCTAGAGTGGAGAGAATCTTTTTGTTCTCCGACTGGACGGCATGTCCGAGCTAAAGTGAAAGGATCTTTTTATTCTCTAACCGGACGGAAGGTCCGATCCAGAGTGAAAGGATCTTTTTGTTCTCTAGCCGGACGGAAGGTCCGATCCAGAGTGAAAGGGGTCTGTTTGTTCTCTGGCTGGGCGACAAGCCTGAACCAAAGTGAAAGGATTTGATGTTCTTCAATGCGCCGGGAGTACCGACTGGGAAATCCGAACCTGGGAAAGTGGGCCACGAGGGCTGGAGTTGATGTTGCAGAAGTAGGCCACGAAGGCTAAAATCGGGGAAGCGGACTACAAGAGCCACAATCGGGAAGCTGGCTAAAAAAAGCCAAAATTGGGGAGCAGGCTACGAGAGCCCAAATTGAGGAAGCGGACTATAAAAGCCGAAGTTGGGAGATTAGCCAGCCGCAAGGGGAGGAAGTAGGCCGTGAGGGCCAAGATTGGGCTGTACGAGCCAGAACTGGAAAAGCAGGCTGCAATAGCCAAAATTGAGTTTATTTATTTATTATTATTATTATTTATTTCTTTATTCAAGCATGCATGCACTCGTCAGTAGGCATAACATAAGTATAAATAAGGCAGCTCCCTCTATAGGAGATGGGATAGGGACATCGCCCATAATTCGCAAACGCGGTGCGGGCCACGAGGCACGACTAAGGGGTGGTGCACCCGTCAAGAAGATATCGCATGTCTTGCGTGCATAGCTTAAATTCACGCATTTCACCCGAGACAATTCTCTGTGGTGTGGAGGAGCAAACATGTTAACAAAAGGCCCTAAACATAGGGATATGCAGGTTTTCTAAGTAACACTCGAGGGTTACTCTAGCGCCTACACATAGGTTTCAGGCTTTCGATTTCGGTAGCTTCGCATAGCCCCCATCTGTTTATTTTGATAGTGGATTTTACCGTTCGACGCGAGTCTCCTCATGTGTCTCAATGGGGATTCCCGGCTACTAGGATTCATTCTTATCATAATTTTATTGCGGATTCCACCGTTTGACGCGAGTTTCCTCATGTGTCTCAATGGGGATTCCCGGTATTAGGCTTCATCCTTATTAAATTTCGCTTCACCATTTCGCGCTAGTCTCTTCATTTGTTTCAGTGGGGATTCCCGGCTACTAGGATTCATCATTGTCATAATTCTTTCGCGGATTCCACCGTTTGACGTGAGTCTCCTCATGTGTCACAATGGGGATTCCCGGCTACTAGGTTTCATGCTTATTGAAATTCGCTTCACCATTTCGCGCGAGTCTCCTCATGTGTCTCAATGAGCATTCCCGTCTACTCAGATTCACATTTTTTTCTTCTTTTTTTTGCATCATTTTTTAAGTGGGGGTAGGCAGCTCTTTCCTCACGATTACCTTTTACGCGAGTGCAGAAATTCAAGCATCCGTAGAGTGCTAAGAAGAAAGTCGGGCAATCCCTATGGTTGAAGACCATTGCACACATTAAATGTGAAGTGTGGGAGTGTTGCCTCAGGTTTATTTTATGAGTTGGGCTTAGCAGTTTAGCCATGACTCTTCCCCTTGACGTATGCACCCGCCATAATTGGGTTCCCTTTTAGCGTATGCCGTGACGCACGTGCATCCGGAATCGGGGTAGCATTATTATTTAGCAAGGAAACAAGGTCCTAGAAAATTCTAAGGAGGTGCATCTTATTTTATATTATAAGCAAGCATGCAAGCAGGGCAGCCAAGCATTTTTTTGTCTCTTTTGTTTTACTTTTGTTTTCTTTTTTATGTGTGTGTAAGAACATACTGTCGTTACGTATGAGTGTAGTGGTAGTAAAAGTATTAGGGGAGCAGACCACAAAGGGTCGAAAGATGCCGGGAAGTAGGCCAGAAAAGCCGAGGGGCATTAGGGAAGCAGGCCGTAGAAGCCGGGAGATGCTGGGAAGCGGGCTACAAAGGCCAAAGGTTGGAGGAGCAGGCATCGAGAGCCAAAATTGGGAAGCATGCCACGAAGGCCAAAGGGAAGCAGGCTACAAGAGCCAGAATTGGGAAGCAGGCCACGAAGGTCAAAGGGAAGTAGACTACGAGAGCCAGAATTGGGAAGCGGGTCGCAAGAGCTGAAATTGAGAGAGCAGGCTATAGAAGCCAAAATATGGGAAGCGGGCTGCGAGAGTCAAAAAAAGGGGTCCCTTTTTGTTCTCTGGTCAGGGAAAGATCCGAGCCAGAGTGAAAGGATTTCTTTAATTCTCTGGCCGGGGAAGGACCCGAACCAAAGTGAAAGGGTTATTTTTGATTCTATGGCCGGGAAAGGACCCGAACCAAAGTGAAACGTTGATTCTTTAATTCTCTGGCCGGGAAGGACTCGAACCAAAGTGAAAGGTTGATCCTTTGATTCTCTGGCCAGAGAAGGATCCGAACTAAAGTGAAAGGTTGATTCTTTGATTCTCTGGCCGGGGAAGGAACCGAACCAAAGTGAAAGGTTGATTCTTTGATTCTCTGGCCGGGGAAGGACCCGAACCAAAGTGAAAAGGTTGGTTCTTTAATTCTCTGGTCGGGGAAGGATCCGAACCAAAGTGAAAGGTTGATTCTTTGATTCTCTGGCCGGGGAAGGACCTGAACCAAAGTGAAAGGGTTATTTTTTGATTCTCTGGCCGGGAAAGGACCCGAACCAAAGTGGAAGGTTGATTCTATGATTCTCTGACCGGGAAAGGATCCGAGCCAGAGTGAAAGGGTTATTTTTGATTCTATGGCCGGGAAAGGACCCGAACCAAAGTGAAAGGTTGATTCTTTAATTCTCTTACCGGGAAGGACCCGAACCAAAGTGAAAGGTTGATCCTTTGATTCTCTGGCCAGGGAAGGATCCGAACCAAAGTGAAAGGTTGATTCTTTGATTCTCTGGCTGGGGAAGGACCCGAACCAAAGTGAAAAGGTTGATTCTTTAATTCTCTGGCTGGGGAAGGATCTGAACCAAAGTGAAAGGTTGATTCTTTGATTCTCTGGTCGGGAAAGGACCCGAACCAAAGTGGAAGGTTGATTCTTTGATTCTCTGACCGGGAAAGGATCCGAGCCAGAGTGAAAGGTTGATTCTTTGATTCTCTGGTCAGGAAATGATCCGCACCAAAGTGAAAGGTTGATTCTTTAATTCTCTGGCCGGGAAAGGATCCGAACCAAAGTGGAAGGTTTATTCTTTGATTCTCTGGCCGGGGAAGGACCCGAACCAAAGTGAAAGGTTGATTATTTGATTCTCTGGCCGGGGAAGGACCCGAACCAAAGTGAAAGGTTGATTCTTTGATTCTCTGGCCGGGGAAGGACCTGAACCAAAGTGAAAATATTATTTTTTGATTGGGCAGCTGTCAGCTAGGAGCCGATGATTAGGGTAGCTGTCGGCTCGGAGACCGATGATTAGAAAGCTATCAACCCAGAAGTCGATAATTGGATAGTTGTCGGCTCGGAGGCCGATGATGGGGAAGCTGCCGGCTAGAGGCCGACAATTGAATAGCTGTCGACTTGGGGGCCAATGATTGAAAGCTGCCGGCTCAGGGGCTGATGATTGAATAGCTGTCGAACTGGAGGTCGATAATTGCATAGCTGTCGGCTCAGAGGCCGATGGTGGGATATCTGTCAGCTTGAAGCCCCGATGGCTGAGTATCTGTCGGATTGAAGCCCCGATGGCTGAGTATCTATCGGATTGAAGCCCCGATGGCTGAATATCTGGTCGGTTTAGCGCCCTGTTGGCGGAAGGTTTAGTTGGTTTAACGCCCCGTCGGCAAAATGTTTAGTTGGTTTAACGCCCCATCAGCGAAAGGTTTAGTCAGTTTAACACCCCGTCGGCGAAAGGTTTAGTCAGTTTAACGCCCCGTCGGCGGAAGGTTTAGTTGGTTTAACGCCTCGTCGCTAGAAGGTTTTGTCGGTTTAACGCCCCATCGGTAGAAAGTTTTGTCAGTTTAACGCCCCGTCGGAGGAAAGGTTTTATCGGTTTAACGCCCCGTCGGCGGAAGGTTTTATCGGTTTAACACCCCGTCAGCGAAAGGTTTAGTCGGTTTAACGCCCCGTAGGTGAAAGGTTTAGTCGGTTTAACGCCCCGTAGGTGAAAGGTTTAGTCGGTTTAACGCCCCGTAGGTAAAAGTTTTTGTCGGTTTAACGCCCCATCGGTGAAAGGTTTTGTCAGTTTAACACCCCGTCGGCGGAAGGTTTTGTCGGTTTAACGCCCCGTCGGTGAAAGGTTTTATCGGTTTAACGCCCCGTCGGTGAAAGGTTTTGTCGATTCAACGCCCGTTGGTGGAAGGTTTTGTTGGTTTAACGCCCCGTCGGCAGAAGGTTTAGTTGGTTTAACGCCCTGTCGGCAGAAGGTTTTATCGGTTTAACGCCCTGTCGGCAGAAAGTTTTGTCGGTTTAACGCCCCGTCGGTGAAAGGTTTTGTCAGTTTAACGCCCTGTCGGTGAAAGGTTTTGTCGGTTTAATGCCCCGTTGGCGGAAGGTTTTGTCGGTTTAACGCCCCGTAGGCGAAAGGTTTTGTTGGCTTAGACGAAAAGTCGTGACACCAACCCCATGAGAAGTCTATTTGTTGGATGGCCGGAGGTAGAAGGTGAAAGACCATGTCTGCCTCAAGGCTTACTTTCTTTTCTTCTCTTCTTCTTTTATGCGGGGAGGCGAGTGGAGAGACCACGTATGCCTGATGACTGTTCTTTTCTTTTCTGCTCTTCTTTTTATTGTGAAGAGGCGGGTTCAAAGACCACGTCCACTTCATGACTGTTCTTTTTGTTCTGCTCTTCCTTTCTCATTGATGCCCCCGGACTGGGGTGTGTTCTTTTAACGTGCCCCCAGGTTGGAGTCTAGCTTTTCTTCATCTGCCCCCTAGGTCGGGAGGTAGGCCTCTTTGCTTTTGTGCCCCTAGGCAGGGGTGTATTCTTTTGGCTTCTATGCCCCCGTGGCGGGGTATATTTCTCCTCACGTGCCCCCAGGCCGGGGTGTATTCTTTTATGGCTTCTATGCCCCCAAGCGGGGTGTATGTTTCTTCTTAAAACGCCCCAAGAGCTCTTCGTTTCTTGTGCACCCAAGGCAGGATGGGTTTCTTCTTTACGTACCCCTGAGTCGGGGTGTAACTTCATGCTTCTTATGCCCCTAGGTCGGGGTATATTCTGCTTCTTTGCTTCTGTGCCCCCATATCGGGGTATATTTCTTCCTCGAATACCCCTGAGTTGGGGTGCAACTCTGTTTCTTCTTATGCCCCTAGGTCGGGGTAGATTCTTTTCACGTGCCCCCCGAAGCCGGGGTGTAACTTTTGCCTTCTGTGCCCCCGAGTCGGGGTGGATTCTCTTCATGTGCCCCTGAGTGGGGTGTATCTTTTATGGCTTCTATGCCCCCAGACGGGGTGTAACTTATGCTTCTTATGCTCCCCGTGGCGGGGTACATTCCTTGCTTCTCACGCCCCCATGGCGGGGTGTAGTTCTTCTTCGAATGCCCCTGATGCGGGGTGGATTATTATGCTTCTTCTGCCCTAGGGTGGGGTATATTTCTCTTTGTATTCCCCTAAGCCAGGGTGTATTTTTGTTTCATATGCCCCCATATCGGGGTATATTTCTCCCTCAAATACCCCTAAACCGGGGTGTATTCTTTGTCTCATATGTCCCCCGAGTCGGGGTGTGCTTTGCTTCTTGTGTACCCCGGGCGGAGTGTATTCTGCTTCTTCTACCCCTCAAGGTGGGGTGTGTGTCTTTTCATATATCCCCAGAGCGGGTGTAGTTTATTCTTCAAATGCCACAAGGCCGGGGTGTAACTTTTACTTTATGTGCCCCCGAGTCGGGGTGGATTCTCTTCATGTGCCGCCGGGCCGGGGTGCAACTCTATTTCTTCTTATGCCGCCAAGTCGGGGTAGATTCTTCTCACATGCCCCTGAGTCGGGGTGTATTCTATTCATGTGCCCCCTAAGCAGGGTGTATCTTTTTCTTCTCATGCCCCAGAGCGGGGTGGATTCTTCTTTTTCTACCCCGACACACTGGGGGATGTTTGCTTCTTGTGCACCCAAAGTGGGGTGTATTGCTGCTTTTGATGCCCCCAAGGTGGGGTGTACGTTTAATCTTCAGATCCCCGGAAGCTGGGGTGCATTCTTTACTGCTTCTATGCCCCCGCGGTAGGGTATGTTGCTTCTTCAAATGCCCCTGAGTCGGGGTGTATTCTTTTGTTTTTTACACCCCTATGGCGGGGTGGATGAATGCTCTCTTCTAGATTCGTGGCCATGCTCAGCCTCATTGCTGTAAAGCATTCCCTACAGCGGGGAGGAGTTTGTTAAGCTAAAGTTGCGGCTTGTTGGATCTTTGAGCAGTCACTCGAGGGGCCGTCTTATGCCAGATAGGGGCAGTAGGAAGGTGGAACGGGCCAGGGCATTGCACCATGGACTTGGACCCTCCTAGAGTCGGGCGGGATGCCGACCTTCTTCTTGTCCTTTTGGTTGGCGAAGTTTGCCAATTTTTTCTTTTTGTCCTTTCTTTTCTTCTCTTCTTTTTTTTTTGTGTAATAGACCAAAGGCGGGTGCGCAGGAGAGCGCTCACTCCCTCAGGGAGGGGATGAGTGGTTCGTTCTACCGCATCAATCCCACAGTGGTAATCTTTATTGAGCATGGGTCCCGACGGATATGGGCGTAAAACCCTCTCTCGTCAATTCTTTCTCTTCCCTTTTTGTTTCTTTCTTCTTTTCTTCTTTTCTTCTTTTCTTCTTGCGGGAAGGGGGTTTGGTTTCCCCTCCCTTCTTCTCTCTTTCTCTTCTCTCCTTTTTTGGCAGCCTTCATGATTCATGGAAGCTGCAGGTGCCTCGGAGTAGCATCTCTGAGGCCACAAAACATTTTCGCATGGTCCGGCTTTTCTCCCCATAGGGCTAGCGAAGGCAACACCTGCAATTCATCAAAGGAGGCAAACATCATTTATTAGGAGGCCATGAGGCCCCGAATCCCGGCGAAGAGATGAAGGGTGGTTTAAGTCCCACCGGGCGTGCCAGAGTTGTGGACGCACTTTTCGACACACTCATTTGTTTGTTTCTTTATTGGGTTTATTAAGTGCGTGGGTGTGCCAGTCACCTAAGTGACGATTTATTCAGGCTTCAAGGAAGCCCATGGTGCGCTCGATCTCACTAGTCAGACGATTGTGTGGTTCGTGTCGGGACCAAAACCCGCCGCGCCATAAAGGTCACAGCGTCATTTACATCCCCTCAGAGAAGGAAACACCCTTGATTAATCACTAGGAATCAGGGCCTCATGGCCAGGAAACTATATCGAGAGAAACAAGCTGATAGCGGTCTCGAATCAGTCGGAAAGCACGATGTCTAGGGAAGCAAGCATTCGGAATATGTCGGTCACTTAAGGGACCATTTTGATATTCGGACGAGCGTCCAGCTTCAGAAAATCATGATCGTCATGGGGAAAACCGGAGCATGTGTATGCCAGGAGACTGCAAATTTATTCTTCAAAGGGATAGGAGACATTCTGTTGAATCCCGGTTAGAGTGGTCGGAAATCAACGAGTTTATTGGCCCGGTGCGAGATCGGGTCAGGACCATTCCGGGGGCGCCTCTCGCGGTCCAAACAAGGCTTGCGTGGGCATCGTTAATATCTTCGGTGCCGAGGGGCAGCGAAAAAGTGTCCCGGGACTACATTCCAAAACAAAGATGTGTACAGAGATAGCCGGCTATAGGCCTGGGATGTGGGTCAGGCAATGACTATGGTTGGGGTGAACCCGAGGTCCAAATGTGACTCACGAAGGTCTTATTGATATTCCCACCCATAGGGTTCGGGGAAGACGAGAGCCGTCTCGTTCCATTCAACTTTTGTTGGTCATTCATGGACCACTTTATGTTCGGACAAAGATCCGTATTGAAGGCACGACGTAAACAGAAATAAACCCGTACAAATGTCTGCCGTGAGTACGGTAAGTTTAATGCAAGTGCGGGATTAGATCCCGGTATATATGTCGGTCACTAACGGACCATTCGTCGTTCGGATGAGAGTCTGCATTCAAAGCGTCAAAGACAACGACAAAGCCATACGGATGTCTGCCGTAGGTACGACAAGTTTAATGTGGGTGCGGGATTAGATGCTGGTATGTATATGTCGGTCTCTAACGGACCATTCATTATTCGGATGAGAGCCCGCATTTGAAGCATCGAAGACGATGATAAAACCGTACGAATGTCTGCCGCAAGTATGGCAAGTTTAATGGGATTGCGGGATTGGATCCCGATAGAAGTGGGTCAAGTTGATGGACTATCGGCCCAAGAGGTGCATGGATCATGACCATGTCGGGGGTTCCGAGGTCCACGTCCGATACCACGGGGCATCATTGCTTTTCTCTTCACGCACAGTTCGGGGGAGCGGTTTGTTAAGTGTGAAGCCCGAACTCGCCAACATACGCCCTCGCACGCGGATCGACCTGCGCGGTCATGTCGCGGCGTTCGACCTGCCTGGTCAGGTCGCGGGGGTCAAGGGGGCAGCGCCCCTTGCGGGGGTCTCCGGGGGCGGGGCCCCCGGAACAAAAATTTTAGTTACGACAGGAGCAACTTTTGATTATTGGTTTCCTATCCCTTTTTATCTGTTTGGTTAATTAGATTTCTTTTTATGGAAGGTACGCCGGATTAAGGAAGCAAAGGGGCGCGCCGGAATAGGAGGTGAAAGGGGGGGCGCGTCAGTTTAATGGGATCCCAAGGGGAAGAAGGGCTCGCCGGTTAAAGGGGATGCCAAGGAGAGAGAGGGGCGCGCCGGTTTAATGGGTGCGAGAAGAGGGGCGTGCCGGATAAGGGAGCAAGGGGGGGTGCGTCGGATTAAGGCCAATGAACAGGAGGGCGTGCCAGATTAGGGGGAGCAAGGGGCGCGCCGGAATGGGCTCAAGAAGAGGAGGCGCGCCGGGTTAGGGCACTATTCATTTTAAGAATTTTGAAGTGGTTTTGAGTGTGGGGTTAAACCGGCGCGGGGGGGGGGTACCGTGCCGGATTAGCCCGCGCCGGATTAAGAGCGCGCCAGAATAGCTTCTATGAGGTTTATTTCATTCTTGTTGGCTCTGTTTCTTGTTTCTTTCAACTGCAAGTTAATTGGATGATTGGTTTGTTCACCTAATTGGTGAATTAGGTTGATAGAGAGGAAGTTTAAGTGTTTGATCATTTGTTAAGGTGAATTGGCATCAAAATCCGAATGTTTTATTAGAAGTGTTTGTTGTGTAGGGTAGTTCAGTTTGTGTTTGATTTCTGGAGGGGATTTTCTGAGTGGGGTTGATTTAGTCTGAAGAAGCTTCGTTTATTCGTTCTTATGTGTTCTTGTTCTTGTTCCTCTTGTTCTTGGCCCTGGGAAAAATCGGGCAGCACTTCCCCCAGACTGAAGTTTGCCAGAGAAAAATGGGGGAACGCCAAATGGATTGCTCCGGGGTGAACCTCACAATGCAGACCTCACAGTGGTCCGTTAACCCACATGTGAGTGTGGAAGAGCTCGAGAACTAGCCTTCAAGAACTCTCGCGACTCACGGGTAATAATTTCTCAAGGCAGGACAAATGTATGCCACAGGAGGGCTGCAAATGTTCATCCATCTGTGGGTTCCTTAGAAGGTCATGCCACGGAGAGGCAGACTTCTAAAGGCCCTTGGATGAGAAGAAAACCGAGATAAAGAGGAAGAGATCAAAGCGATAGAACACCACTCATGCCCACAAAGAAAAGCATTCTTTTTATTCATCCACAAGGAAAAGGGGGAAAAGAGATACAGGAGGGGAGATTTACCCCAAAGCAAGGAAAACACATCAGAGAAAGAGGAAAGAAATACATCGGTGGGGGAGGGGGAACGGAGCACAAGCTCCTCCCCCCTCCGAGCTCACCTCTCTTCTCTCATGCTCAATCTCTCTTTTTTCTTCACCTCTCCGGCGTGGATGGATGGAGTTTTCTTCTCTTCGGGTGGCCTTCTCTTCTTTCTTCAGTCGCCCTCCGGGGGTTCGTGCCTCACTCTTCTTTTTTTCTGCTCTGTAGAACATGCAGAGTATATATAGAATGAGCTACCCTTTCGTTCCTGAACGGAAGAAACTCTCGCCATCTTCCTCCTCATTCGTTGAGGCATCCGGAGTTGACATGCCGCGGTGTCGTCTATTGATTTGCGTAGTATGCTGGCATTTATCTGAGGACGGGATGTTTGCGAGTTTTCCGGAAGATCTGCTGCTGCTACTCCCCCCATCGATGCTTGCCTTCGCCGTTGATGCTGTTGCGTTGTCGAACGGAGGTGGAGACAGGGCTTTAGAGCATTGAATGCCCGTGGAGACAGGGATTCAGAGCATTGAATGCCCGTGGAGATAGGGATTCAGAGCATTGAATGCCCTCTTGGCACCAGGCTGATGTGAAAATAGGGTATCGGCTAGCGGATGGCTTTTGAGTTAAACCGGCGCGGTGTTGTGCCCGCCGGATTAACAACACACAAAGAGGCGCGCCGATTTGTAGCCAAGATGGGGCGCACCGGTTTAAGGCCCAAGCAAGGGCGCGCCATTTTAAGTGTAGGCCGCGCCGGTTTAGACTTCATCTCGGCTTCGCGGCTATTCGAACGGATGCTTGTCCTCCCATGTTGCTTTAGTCGTAATGCACCGCCATCGGGGTGTTTAGTTCACGGCCTATGAATCCCGATTCGGAACTTTGAGTGATCTCTGGCGCGTGCCGAACATGTGTTTGAATTCCTGAGTTTCTTTTGATTCGGCCTTCGGCAATGCTGACCGGAGAGCCGGGGTCATCCCTTCAGCCCGAGGGGTATCTTTGTTGGGTGGCGGAGCACCGGGTAGGTATTCATCCTGCTTGGAGGAGGCATAGGGTTTACTCGGCCCTTCCGTCTTCGACTTGCTCTCGAGTGCTGAGACGTGCATGCCGCATGATCATTATCATTTTTTTGACGTCCACAGGTCCTTACATGATCGCATTATTCAAGAAATGGCCTGGGCATGACCGTTTTTAGCCGTAGTGTTCTTAACCCGGGGTTTGACCCAAGGGTTGATTTTTCTACGTTTCTAGATGGTCTATTGATTATCTAGAACCAAACACCTTATTTAAAGATTTATTAATGAATTATTATAGTTAAAGAATGTGCCATTATGCTGTCGAATTTCTTCCGTAGCATGACCTTGTCAATAAATCATCCTTTAACTCATGATTTCAATTCGGTACGTTCTTACCTTGATAATTGCTATCATGAAACTATTGTTTGAATTGTACATTATTGGCTGAAACTTTATTTATTTCTCGTGGAAGTAGCTTGATTTATAACTTGAAGATGTAAGAGCGGATACGGATAGTATCCAAGGGCTCGACACTAGCCCCTTCGGCAGATAGTCGGAAACATACTATAAACAATGGGGTATGATGAATGAAGAGGGGCGATCTCGCGCTGGTCCTGAGCTGGGGGAGATGATCACCGAGTAGTGAACTGCAAGGAAAGGGAAACGGATCATGGGGCCCGGGGATGGTTCCCTGGGGAAAACCCTCCGATGCATAAGTCAGTAGAGCAGTGGTGGAAGCTATGACGGGAGGAGGATGGAGATGCACGAGATCCCTCTCCACTAAGGTGGTGAAGTGGCTCCTGCTCATGGGGTTTTAGGCATGTGTTCACCTTACCTTTCGCTGGAGGGAGTCCCAGGTTAAATAGTGCACCGGCCTCAAGAGTCCCGTAAGCTGAGGAGTTTTAGGCAGGAGTTACGTCCTCGATGTGGGCTCTTTACGTCCTCATCGTGAGATCTTTATAGCCTTGTAAACTCCTGCTCATAAAGGGCTCTCAACGGTAGCATGGATAAGCAATCGTCGGTCGACCCGAGCTTGAAGAGCGCCAGCCCTGTCCGGGCGATGGGCGTAGCTCGGGTGAGGCTCAGTCGGAGTGGGCGCGGGGCGCTAGCCCTTATCCCAACGAGGGGGATGAGTCAGGCTTTGGGTCTTCCTCCGACCGGACCGATGCTCGGGCCCTCCAAACCTAACGGCCGTCGAGGAAAGGCTTGATCCCGAATGATCTTATTGGGCTTTAGGTGGCCCCTGTGGGGCTGTCACCTAGACGAGCTAGGCCTTGTTTATTCCTGCTGGACCTCGTTCGGCCGCTCTTAAATGGGCTACAGAAATCCCCCTCTCCACTTGTCCCTCTCCTACTCCCGAGCCTTGCTAGGCTCGGAGGAGTAGCCGTTAGGGTTTTGGACCAGCGTGGCTCAGGTGGGCGGAGATCTGGCGGTGTTAAGAAGCGACGTGTCATGGTCACATGGGCCCGTAATGATGATAATCCTAGCGGATTTGAAATGAGGGGGCCCCCTTTTCTCGGAGGTCGGAACAATGCGCCGCCTCCGGGGAGGGGATTTAAGCGTTGCATGCTTGTTGTCATTCCAGACTCCCTCCACTTTTAGGGTTTGGCTTTTTTCCATTTTTGCTTTGTGGCTCTCTGATGCACCGCGGAGGCACGGCGGAAGAGCTGAGGCTTGCAGCGGCATTCGCAGAGTTGGCAGAGATAACTGCGGAGGCGGTCCAGCAGCTTCCCCTTCCTCCAGAGTCTTCGGAGTCTCGGGCACTATCTTATGCAAGTTTCTCTTCGGATTCCATGGCGGACCACCGTTCGGAGATCGAAGAGTTTGAGGGCGGGCCTGAGATGAGGGTGATGGTGATACCATCGACTATGAACTGTAGTGAACTGGGGGAGGCAGATGTGAAGCGGCTGGAGCACCAGTTTCGCCTGCCCTATCAGTATCACTTCATTGCGGCCGCCCCGAACGAGACGAGCTTAGACTCTCGAACGGGCTATTTTTCCTCCTTCCTTCTGTCATGGAAGGGAGGGTTCCGTCTTCCCTTCGAGCCTTTCTTCCTCAAGCTTCTTGATTTCTTTCAATTGGCTCCCATACAGTTGGTAGCCAATTCTTATCTTCTTCTTTCTGCTTTTCGCATCCTCTGCCGTTAGTGCGAGGTTCCTCCTTCCTTGGACCTCTTTCATTATTTTTTCGAGTTGAAGGCGCATTCCTCGGCCGGGAAGGGCTTCTATTTCATCCAGACAAGGCGGAACAGGAGCTGCGTATCCTTGACTGTGAAGGACTCTTCCCACAAGGGGTGGAAGACTCAGTTCTTCTGGGTGAGGGTCTTCTCGGTGGAGGAGACTTGGAGGTGTCCTGTAATCCCCAACTTTCACCCGAACATTCCTTTGAGGTAGGATGAGTTCTCCCCGGATGTGGAGAAGTATGCGGCCATCTTGTTGAAGCATCGCCAGTCCACGGAGGAGCTGGTGACTCCAGAGAACATCGAGCGGTGCCTTCTCCATCGACTACGACCGACAGGTGAGGGCACCATGAGCTAGCTTTCATATCCGATGATGAAGCCATCTCTTCTTCTTCTGACCATGTCTCCCTTTGTGTAGACGCTAGGCAGCCGGCTTTGGAGGAGGCCGCGGAGGTGATCGATCTTGGCGATGACTCGGCTGCCGATGAGTCGGTTGCTCCCGAGGTAAGGGCAAGGGGGTGGCCCGAGAAGGGTCTTCCAGGCCCGGGGGTCCAAGCCAAGGACCTTGTGGAGGGTATGATCAGGGACGCTGTGAAGGCCAAGAAGCGGGCTAAGAGGGCCGGGGTGATCCCCGCAGTCAAAGGCGACTCTGGCTCGGCTCTCCCCTCTGTCGATCTCGGTGGGGCCGACCCTACTGGGCTAGCTCTCCCACCCATCGAGCAGAAGGGGGCCGAGGAGGTTAGGGCTGCTTCTGCGGTCGGCGGTGGTGCTGTATCGGCTCTCCCCTCAGCAAGAGACGAGGGGGCCGGGGCCGCTTCTGTGTTTGGCGATGGCGCTGGCTCGTCTCTCCCCTCAGCAGGAGCCGAGGGGGCTGAGGATGAAGCGGGCGACTCCAGGACTGCGGCCAAGGCTGGAGCGTTGTGGGGATGTTTTTTTTATTACCCTTTGTTTTATTGGGTTTATTAGGTGTGCCAGTCACCGGAGTGACAGTTTATTGTGCGCTCGACTTGACTCAATCAGTCGACTGTGATATTCGTGTCGGGACCGAAAGTCCGTCATACCATAAAGGCGATGACGTTAATTACGTCCTTCCAAAGAAGGACAACCCTTGATTAATTGCCAAGAAAGGATGCCTCGGGGGAAAATGAGATACGACTGTTACGCTAACTCCGCTGACGGGATGCGAAACATGCATAGAAAACCGTGCTACGCGGGACATGATAACAATGTTATAACGTAAATCCGACGGCACGTCCCCTTATTTTGGACCATGCCAAAGGGGGAAAATAGGTCATCCACTCACGGAATACCGGGATGGAAGCCAAAAGAGAGGCGGGCGTAGCCCTGGATCCAAAAAGGATTTAAATATGACGAGACCGTGTCCGCCACCATGTCGTTTGTTAATATTCCCCTCAAAGGACCATTGGAGGACATGCAGGGGCAGAGCTCCAAGGGTCAAGGGGGTGATAGAAGAAACGTCGTATTCGGTATAATGTAGGGGTAGAACCCCCATTGATATATCTCCATGGGCCCGGGTGAAGAACCATAGTTCCCTCGTGAGGTGACGAAGATTAACACGGAAGTTGATAAGGAATGGACATTTGAGTTTGGACTGATTTTGGATTTAATGGGATTGTTAAGGTATCATGGTTTGAATAGCACCTGTTAATAAGGTGAAACGGCACGGATAGGAGTCGGCGCGGGGGGATCCCAGCGCGACGGGCAGACGGCGCGAGAGGGTTCCCGGCGCGATGGGAAGCTCAAGGGCAATCGGCACGGTAGGCAAATGGCACGGCATGACAAACGGCACGGCATGGCAATCGGCACGGCATGGCAAACGGCACGGCATGTCAATCGGCACGGCATGGCAAACGGCAGGTTTCGGCACGCCCCCCACCCAGCGCGGGTTTGGCGCAGGAAAGGGGTGGCGCCGGGAGGTATTGGCGCCGGGAGAAGGTTTTGTTGGTTTTATTTGAGGTATTATGAGGGTTTCTTGTGAGTTTAAGGGCATCCTTTGCATTCAATGGGGACTTCATGGTAATGAGTGGGTGAGATAGAAGATGAGGGTGGATTCATTCCCAGAGGGGTACAAGGAGACCATGTAACTGTAAGGTATACTCCCTATGGTGGCCAAGATACCATGAGATGATATAGCTCAGGCTCTTGCCACGCAATTAGGGGTTAAATACACAAATTTGATGAAAAACATCACACTAGACGATCGAGCGAAACTCTGAATAGATTTTGACAGCACCTCCCCTTATTTTGAGAGTATGCCAAAAGGGTATTATAGGCTAGCCACTCACGAATTGTCGGAGTGGAAACCGAAATGAGAGTCGGGCGTAGCCCGAGATCCAAGGGGTCCAGATCATATGGGACCTCATCTCTTTTGTTGTGATATCCCCGGTACAGTCAACGGAGAACCTGCAATGGCGGGGCTCCATGACTTGATGGGGTTGTAAAATGTGGGGGATTGACCCCTTTAATATAGCTCCTATGAGGACAGAGGAAAGGGTAATGCATGCCCATGGGACAAGATATGATGGGCAAGGTCTGCATGGCTTGACGGCATCGGCACGAAGGCATCAGGATGGCCAGAAGATGTAAAGGTATCAGTGCGGGGAAAAGGGATAGGTCTCGGCACATCAACAAGGTGGGCTCGGCGCAATGGGAGAAGTCCAACCGGCGCGGCAAGCCCTCGGCGCGAGACTTGCGCCGAGAGGGGCTCGCGTCGGGAGGCTTAGGCGAGATTTTCTTCGGAGGTTTCAAGGCCTGGTTTTAGGCGTTTGAAGAAAAGGGGTTTGTTCACCAATCTAGATTATTTTGGATGATCGTAGAGAGAAGACTTCGAGGGGAAGAACACCTTTCCTCTGGGGCCTCACTAGGAGTAGAGCCGTGGATGGGAACTCCTGAATGTATCCCTCTTTGTTTCACATACGAGGAGCCATGAGATAGACTATCTCAGGCCCTCGAAATGTGGCTAAGAGGTGGAGAAGAACAGTGGCCAAGAAGCTTCAGCAGACGGAGGCAAATAAACCATAAAACACTCACGGCTGGCGGTAGCCGTACATGGGCGAAACCTCAGATGCAGAAAGGAAAGAATGATAAGAAACGGTAGAATTCAACCCATTCTTTCATTAACTAGTTCACCCAAATGGCTTACACTAGCTCAGCTCGGGAGGAACATCCCGACGGAGATAATAACAAGGAGACGCACGCCGGCACAGTCCCTGAGAACAGGGTTACATTGGCACTTGATGCTATTGAAACAACGATGCTTGAAAGTAGAAATACAGAAAGAAACTAAGGAAGAAGATTCAGATAGAAACGAGGGGGGGGGGGAGGGAGAACTGCAGCCATTTAGGACGTCGAGCAGCACACCCCCCTGGTTCCTTCCTTCGAGCCTCTCTCTCTCTTTTCTTTAGCTTCTATGAAGAACTCTTGAGCTCCCCCTTTCTTCCAGTGGCTAACTCCTCTATCTCCTCCCTTTTTTGTATGTCTCTCTATCTTATTTTTTTTCTCTATCTATCTTTTTTTATCTCTCCTTTGTGTCAAAAGGCAGCCTTCTTATAGAGGCCAGGCCCCACACTATCGGCGTGAGCTCCCCGACGCGCTGACATCCAGCCTTCCGGCGCAGGCTGCCCTCGGCGCGCCCGTTTCATATTGGGCTGGGCCCATTTCCCTGTCATTCGGCATAGGATCCACTTAATAGACTCCTCCCGGCAGTGGGATTCTTGGCATATATATATCCAGACTTCATGGGGCTTGCACAACACCTTGTATTCACAAACATGTGTGAGACACTGTACATCCCATCTTCTGAGAATCAGAATTATCTGAGCATCCCTTCTTAGCAGACAGATGACTGCCTGAATGTTGGTATGGTTTTATCAGCCCGACTACCTGAATGATAGCCGTACTGGACAGCGGCCTAGCCAGAGATGGCTTTAGCCGAACAAAGTGTTAGGAATAGCGGGTCTCTTCTATTCTGATTCTCGGAACTTCCGGGGATGGTACGCGAGCTATGCCCTCGACTGATCTTCAAAGCTGTGAGCCTGCTTTGGCCTCTTCGGGTATATTTTAGGTGTCAACAAATGCCCCCCACCCGTAGGTGGCGTAAGCGAAGAATGAGTGACACGGGACGTGCGGGTGCACACCACGTTGCACACTGCAGTTCATGATTTCTTCAGGCCTGCTCCTGTGCATTGGTTGTTCTTACGGCTCTGAGTCTTCATTCTGCTTGTGTGATTTCCACGCTTTGTAAGCAAAATTGGACGAACACCAGCATTTTGGCTTGATCTGATGATTGCATCACCCCTGGTGGGCTAATCGGCGCCATAGACGCTCCCGGCACGCCCATATTGGCACGGTGAGCTTTCGGCGTGGTTGCCCTCGGCCTAGCAGCTCTCGGCACGACTTTTATTGGCGTAGTGCTTCTCGGCGCCACGGGCATTCGGCGCGATGCTCATCTCGACGTGCCTTTTGGCGCTTCTGCCTCTCGGCGCGGTGAGGGTCTCGGCGCGCCTTTTGCCTTCGGCCTTTTTAGGCGCCGGGTGAGAGGAGAAAGCTCATTTCTCCTTGAGCTTTCTCTCTCTTCATCTTCCTCTTCTTTTGTTGCACCAGAGGGATCGGCGTGGAAGCCTCCCCCCTGGGGATTTTCATTCGGGACTCCGTCCCTTTTTATTGCGGAGTTGCCCCCTCCTGGTGGGTGCTCTCCTATTTGACTTCTGGGCATACTCCAGATAAGGGGAGATGCTGTCAAAATTTTTGTTGAAATTTTCTTTTCTATTTTCCTCTTCATATCATCTTATTATTTCCTTTTCTTGATTTTGTGTCTGCAGCTTGCTGAAAATGGCTTCTTCTTCTAGCCGTGTTGCTTCCGGCACTGCTGATGTTGACTCTTCTTCCCAGGGCAGGGTTTCTGGTCCTGTTGTGACTTGGAGGAATGTCGGACAGCTGGACCGGGGTCTTGGGAGGATTGCCATAGTCGACGACTCCTCTGGCTCCGAAACAGACACAGTATCCTCATCTCGAGTTGTGACCGTCGAGGGAGGATTGGACTTCAATCGTGATGACAGCTACCGCCCGGACTTCCCGAAGGATCGTCACCTTGCACCGTTCATTTGCACCTTCAATGTCTCTGGGAAGAGGGATGTTATGCTGGCTCGGATGGTGGAGCGGGCCATGTTGTTGGATCGGGACAGCTTGAAAGGTTCTGTGTATCGCGGAGATACCATCTACCTTCCGGGGGAGCGACGCAAGTGGAACGCCGTCTTGGGGGTAACAGAGCTGGAGGAAGAGCAGAAAATGCTGACACGGGCTCCAGAGTTTACACCAGCCAGGTGGGACAACATTGTGGGTCGGGTCAATAGAGAGAAACCCGGCTACGGTTTATTTTTGGCGCCCATCAAGTGGGGCTACAGAGACGAACCATTTGTGCTGAATTGCTTGGCCGTTCAGTTCAAATTCCAGTTGGCTGCTGGGTGGTTTGCAGACACGAAGGTGACCGATGCTCATCTCTTTCGTGTAGGAGCAGTATAATTTACAGAATATGTTCTGAAAGAGTATACGCCGCTGCTGGTCAGGGCCGGGGTGTACCACAGTGTGTATGCATCCCGCTTCGGGTATCCCATTTCAAAAGGGTTGTGCTGCGGTATGTTTGAAGTATTCTGCCCGCAGTTCAATACTTTCTACACAGCAGAAGGTGAAACCTCTCTGGATCTCTGGAGCCTATCACAATTATCGGGCCTGCCGATCGACGGAGAGCCCTATGAGGAGGTCTGCATTCATGACTTCATCAAGGACGAGACAGACGGTGAAGGTGAATATTACTTCGGCTACTCGTACCGGTACTTGATGAAGGCGCTCCCTCTGCCTGGCGCTGAATAGGGGATCCTCAAAGGGATACCAGCCCCGACAGAAAAGCAGAAAGTTGAGAGTCCGAGTAGGACATTGGATTCAGTATTTCTTCGGTGGCCCTCTGAAGTACAGTGAGTTCCCTCACGTAGCTCCTGTTGCGGGTAAGACCAGCATGCCACCCAGGTTCAAGTCAGAGCTGCCTGCTTCTCTTCGGGGAATCAGCCGTGGGGGACCAAATCCGACTGGGGCGGATCCCCTTACCCATTGTGCTGCTTACCTTACCTTCTGGCTATGTACTTTTGCCCTCCCGCAGGGAGATGAGACAGTTATTAGGCCGGAGGCAATATACCCGGCTTGTCAGATGGCTTGGGGCATACGGCTTGCAATATGTCCCGTAGCACTCTGCCTGATCTACAAATCCATTGGAGATATTCATAGGCATCGGATCCTGCGCTCTTTCAGAACAGTGGGGCCGTTTCATTTCTTCAATGCCTGGGTGTGCAATTTGTTCCCAGAGCTGGCTCCCAGGACTCTGCAGACAGTGACATTGTATCCCAGGATGCTGGAGTTTGCTAGTGCTGACCCGGTCCGGTGTCTGAGCAACTTTTCTCTATCCGAGGCCGACCGGCAAGGGTTCCGATGGATTCAACAGGGACCATCCACTTTTGGAATTTGGCCGCACATTCATCTCCATTGGTGAATCATCAGCGTGAGTGTAAGCTCGAGGCGGTGGAGACTTTCACACACTTCATTTCAGGCAACACCGTGACCCGGCCAATCTTGGAGCCTGAACTCATTGACTGGGCTTTATCAATTCGCCCCAGCGTCTTAGTATTTAGAAAGGGGGGCGCAGTTTATTTAGAACCCTACTATCCCTTAAGTTTTGTCTGAAATTTTGGTTATGATCAGCACATTTCGCCTTCGGCTGCCCTATTCCCTCTGGACACCAGGTCAAAGCATGGCTCGACTATTGTAGCTGAGGGTCGCTCCTGGTGGGACTATTTTCACCGCCGGGATGCCAATGTCTTCAGAGTGCCGGTGCCGAACCGCGTTCCCCGGGTCACTCCAGAGTATGTAAAATGGTGGAATGCTCGAACGATCTTTTATCGCAATGCCCGGATGACATGCTGGGATGTAGCTGAGCGCACCTTCCTGAGCCAGCAGCCTGGGCCCATCTTCGATATTGAAGAAGCCCATTTGAAGAGGCTGTTCTCCCAACATCCAAAGGAGGTAGAGGCATATATAGCAGGCAAGAAAGCCATCAAAGAGGAAGCAGCCGAACCACTGATACCCGTGCTTGCTGACATAAGTGAAGATTCTTTCACGCAGAATTTAGAACATCTGTGCCAGATTGGTGGTTCCCGCCTAGAGCTTCAGCAGTACCCGTTCCCTATTGAGGAGCCGCTCTCCAAAGCAGTTTCATGGAAGTGCGAGGTGGATCGCTTTTGCCCGTGCCGGGCGTTTGTTAACAGAGAGGACAGAACCCCGACATATTATCAACATACGTCTTGGCTGTTTGTCTTAATGAGTATCCACGGACTGACCCTTGAGAGTCCCGTAGCCAGTGTTCTAGACAAGCCTCTATTTGTATCGTTTCATTATGCCGATGTCTGGGGCTTCGACCACCTCGGCTTATATCATTGTATAGCTTCCCACGGGCATGCGGACTTGGCCGACCTAGTCGAGAAATGCAAAAAGATTGGCGACATCTGCTGGCTCGTTCGGGAGGCTGCATCCTGAAGCAAGGAGGTGGCTTATCAGTATTGGCCACTCTCGTCTTTTTACAACGGCCGGGCAGGTAAGTGCTCCTCCGTTGACATGTAGATTAGTTTGTTGCTCGGCTCCTTCATAATGGCATGTGCTTCATTTGACAGACCGCCCAGACATAAAGCAGCAGGGGCTTTATAGAAAAATTATCTCCCAGGCACAGAAATCAGAATATTTTGAGGTTCCTGCCCCAGCACCGACTACTACTCCACTGCCGCCTGGCAAAAAGAGAGCGCCCTCTGCAATGAAAGTTGTTATAGGCCGAGCGAAGAAAGCTCAGAAAACTTCCTCCAAGCGGACTCCGACTGACGCGGCCGAGACTCCCCTGCCCGAGGTGCCATCATTTGAGTAGTTTGCCGCTCAGAGAGAGGCCACCCAGCAAGCAGCTGAAGGTGACATCATTTTCCCTTTACGGTCTAAGGGAGTGCTCTTTTCATGACGTTTTCATTCTTTTGACGTCTTCTTTGCATAACTTCAGCTCAAGGAGTGGTTGACACCACATGTGTTGAGGAAGCCGCCTTGGAGGCAGGAGAGATAGGGCCTTCCGTCATAGCCAAGGTAAGGGTGGCTGAGACAACTGAAGCAGAGGGGGAGAGTCTCCCCACTGTTGAGGAGGATGTCAGACTTCCTTCTCCTACGCCTGCCAGCGAGGCTGAGGGTGAGCCGAACAACTGTAGTTCTTCAGATTCCTTTTTCTTATTGAGCTTTTTTCCCTGCCTTACGTATATGTTTGTTGCAGTGGCAATAGCGGTTAGTACAGCGCTTGAGGCGCTTGTCGTGGATGCTCCTTCACAGCCCGCAGGACATAAGACTGTGCTGAAGAAAGCCGCCATCCCACTGCGGCTTGTGATTACCCACTCGACGTCCCGTCAGGCGACAGAGGGGGAGGGCCAACCCGAGATCAGCATAGATATTTCTTCCAGTAGCTCTGCCACCCCTTCTGACGAAGAGATTGACTATCACTCTTCAGAAGGTGACGAACAAGTATCTGCGGTAGTCAGCAAAGGGGCAGCGACTCCCTTCATACCGTCAAGCGGTTCTTTGATTTTTAGCCCTCCGAGGTTGACAATGGCATCGTCCGAGGGAATGCTGCAGGAGGAATTTGCTGAATTGGACATGGAGGTGGAGATAACCCCTCCCTTTGCTGCTTCATCTGCAGAGTTAGAATCTTCCATTCAGGCGCTTGAAGAGATGGATGCTGCAGTCATAGTAAGTTCTGCCCGTCCCTTTGTAGAGCCGCATATCTTTTCGTGTTCTTTTCTGCCACCTCGGTGTTTACATGAATCTTCATTCTAGGAACCTGAGGCCTCCATTCATTCCCCAGTATCAACTTCTGGCGCTATTGTGGTTTCATCGGAGGCCTCGGATCTGCTACCGCTGGCCACCGCGTCTCCTTCAGGGACAATTACTCTACTCCGCCCTGTGCCTATAAGAATACATGCAGCTGCGGAGGTGTCATCCATGGAGGCGAGCCCGCTGGGAGAGAGCTTCACCCCGGTGCCGGTGATAGAGTTGAGAGCCATCAAGGGGTTCCGCCTTTGTACCGGCGGCCATAATGACCATCGCACCTGACCTTGCAGCTCCATCCGTGCCAGAGATAGAGTTAGGAATTCTGCCCCTCCCAGCATCTGTGGAAGGGAGTTCTTCGAGGAGCCTGACGGAGCAAGAACATGCTACCGCGGTATCTGCTGCTTCGGTTCTGGTGGCCGTTCCATCTTCTTCTTCTGAGCCGGACATCGGCTTATGGGCTTCCATAGACAGGGAGGTGACCTTTAAGGTAGCTCCGACAGCTTCCCTGGGCTTTACTTCATCAGAGGAATTTGTCTGGCAGCATCTAGAGATGTTGCGTCAGGTTGTGGAATCTCAGCCGACACTGTCTTACCCCCAGTTGAAGGAAGTGGCTGTGTGACTGACGATCAGGCTGCAGGCATTAGGCTGCCCTTTAGATATCTGGACCCAGCGGGTGCTTTTCCTACTGAAGTTTGTGAACCGTCGGGATTTTCTTGGGAAGATGATGGGCGACCGGCTGGCGGCCCTTAAGCTGTAGAAAGCTGACTGTCAGGCGGAGCTGACGTCTCTGATCTCTGATCTTCAGGAGAGTAGGGCTCAGGTCGAGACTTCCGCAGCCCTGGCACATATTCTACGTAGCCGACGGGAAGAACTCCGTGCTGAATTGGCTACCATAGAAGCTGAGATACCGCAGTTGGAGGCTGCAGAAGTCGAGGGCATCGAGAAAACTTCTTTACTGGAGGGCCGAGTCGCGTCCCTGGAGACTGAGGTGACTCGCGTTCAGGAGGAAGAAATGCAGCTCCATGAACTGGGGGCGGCTCCTCATGTTGGGCTTATTGACTTTGTAGATATTTTCAGGCGGTCTTAGCTGATCTGCCTTTGTAATTTGTCCCCTCCGAAGAGCTCCTTTTGTATTCATTTCCTCTTTTGTAATGAAATAGAAGTTTCCTTTTGCTGTTTTAGGTGTTCATTCTTGCACTTGCATTCTATCACACCTTGTGGCACCTTTGGCGACCTTCTTGGAAATGTACCCATGTCTGTGTCGCAGGAGAGCGTCCACCCTTTTAGAGAAAGGATGGGGGCCTCGCTCCACCACGTGACGAGGGTCCAGCGGTCGCCAGATTGGCGCAGATGTAAGTCTTGCCAACAAGAGACGTCGAAAATGCGACTGCTGGTTGCTTGTAGCAATCCCATTATTGACCCCGATTGGGGGAAATGTTGACCGACCTTGTCGATGGTGACAAGGGTCGAGAGGGTAGACGGTCTTACCGACGGTGACAAGAATCGGAAAGGGTAGCGACCGATCTTGCCGATGGTGACAAGGGTCGAAGGGGTAGACAGTTTTTGCCGATGATGACAAGAACCGTAAAGGGTAGCGACCGATCTTGCCGATGGTGACAATGGTCAAAGGGGTAGACGGTTTTGCCGATGATGACAAGAACCGGAAAGGGGTAGCGACCGATCTTACCGATGGTGACAAGGGTCGAAAGGGTAGACGGTTTTGTCGATGATGACAAGAACCGGAAAGGGTAGCGATCGATCTTGCCGATGGTGACAAGGGTCGAAGGGGTAGACAGTTTTGCCGATGATGACAAGAACCGGAAAGGGGTAGCGACCGATCTTGCCGATGGTGACAAGGGTCGAAGGGGTAGACGATTTTGCTGATGATGACAAGAACCGGAAAGGGTAGCGACCGATCTTGCCGATGGTGACAAGGGTCGAAAGGGTAGACGGTTTTGCCGATGATGACAAGAATCAGAAAGGGTAGCGACCGATCTTGCCGATGGTGACAAGGGTCGAAAGGGTAGACAGTTTTGTCGATGATGACAAGAACCGGAAAGGGTAGCGATCGATCTTGCCGATGGTGACAAGGGTCGATTATGGGTTTATTCATCAGCATGGGTCACATGCCGAAGCAAGGATAGGATTATTAACAGGGACGGAAGGTCCAAGTTAGGGGTAGAGATCGACCGATCTCGCCGATGATGACGATGGTCGATTATGGGTTTGTTAAAGGATTTCCGGTGGGACTTTTGATGATTGTCCCTTGTAGAGTTTCATCAGGTGGAGGACAAAAGAAGAACTTTTTTTTTTTAAAATTATCACTTTACCGACCTAGGCGCCCTTTTGCTTTTGCCCACGCGCCCTCTCGGGTTTTCACGTGGCGGGGTACCCGATTTTACCTGTAGCGCCCTTTCGGGTTTTTGCCACAGCCGGGTTATAGCTATTTTTGCACTTGTCCTAATATAGGAACAAGTCTGGAGGGGTATCTCTATTTTTAACCCCATTTTCTTTTCTTTTCTTTTCTTTTTTCTTTCTTTTTTTTTATAAAGGGCGGCAGGTCGAAGCGTGATGTCCGACCCTTGGCTGATAGTAGACGGCTATTGGCCGGAGCACCGGGCCTTGTGCCGAGCAGAGCGATATATTTGTTAGCAAGGGCTGAATGCTAACGCAAAGGAATGATCTTTCGCCGATTCGAGTGTAAGGCCCGTAACGGCAATATGGTGTATTCTTTTGAGAGCTCGGCCAAGGCGGAGTGCCATTAGACCAAGGAAAGGTAGCTCGATCAGGGTGGAATGCCACTAGACCAAGATAATGGTAGTTCGGCTAGGGCGGAAAGCCACTAAACCAAGGTAAGGGTAGCTCGATCAGGGCGGAATGCCAGTAGACCAAGATAGGGGTAGCTCGGCTAGGGCGGAATGCCACTAAACCAAGGAGGGATAGCTCGATCAGGGCGGAATGCCACTAGACCGAGATGAGGGTAGCTCGATCAGGGTGGAATGCCACTAAACCAAGATAGGGGTAGCTCGGCTAGGGCGGAAATGCCACTAAACCAAGGAAGGATGGCTCGATCAGGGCGGAATGCCACTAGACCAAGATAAGGGATAGCTCGATCAGGGCGGAATGCCACTAGACCAAGATAGGGATAGCTCGGCTAGGGCGGAATGCCACTAAACCAAGGAGGGATAGCTCGATCAGGGCGGAATGCCACTAAACCGAGATAAGGGTAGCTCGGCTAGGGCGGAATGCCACTAGACCAAGATAAGGGATAGCTCGGCTAGGGCGGAATGTCACTAAACTAAGGAAAGGTATAGCTCGATCAGGGCGGAATGCCACTAAACCAAGGAAGGATGGCTCGATCAGGGCGGAATGCCACTAAACCGAGATAAGGGTAGTTTGGCTAGGGCGGAAAGCCACTAAACCATGGTAAGGGTAGCTCGATCAGGGCGGAATGCCACTAGACCAAGATAGGGGTAGCTCGGCTAGGGCGGAATGCCACTAGACCAAGATAACGGATAGCTCGGCCAGGGCGGAATGTCACTAAACTAAGGAAAGGTATAGCTCGATCAGGGCGGAATGCCACTAACCCAAGGAAGGATGGCTCGATCAGGGCGGAATGCCACTAAACCGAGATAAGGGTAGTTTGGCTAGGGCGGAAAGCCACTAAACCATGGTAAGGGTAGCTCGATCAGGGCGGAATACCACTAGACCAAGATAGGGGTAGCTCGGCTAGGGCGGAATGCCACTAACCAAGGAGGGATAGCTCGATCACGGCGGAATGCCACTAAACCGAGATAAGGGTAGCTCGGCTAGGGCGGAATGCCACTAAACCAAGATAAGGGTAGTTTGGCTAGGGCGGAAAGCCACTAAACCAAGGTAAGGGTAGCTCGGCTAGGGCGGAATGCCACTAAACCAAGGTAAGGGTAGCTCGGCTAGGGCGGAATGCCACTAAACCAAGATAAGGGTAGCTCGATCAGGGCGGAATGCCACTAAACCAAGATAAGGGATAGCTCGATCAGGGCGGAATGCCACTAAACCAAGGAAGGGTAGGACTCAGCTAGGGCGGAGTGCCACTAGACCGAGGTTGAAGATAGATTATTCGGGGAAAGCCGGTTGGACTGTGTGATACAGCTTCAGGTGCTTTCCATTAAGGGGGGAGAATTGGATAACTCCTCTATGATCCGCGAGGATATATGCACCCCCTTCATATGTTTGGTGGACGACATAGGGTCCAACCCAGTTTTCAATTAACTTTCCCTTGGGGTTAGAGGCCATCACCTCTCTTCTTTTAACCATTACCAGGTCTCCTTTCTAGAATTCTCGACCCTTGACCAGCTTATCAAAAGCACGGGCCATACGGGCTTGATAGAGTTGAATATTCTGTTGCGCCCGGAGATGCTTTCCTTCAAGCTCGGCAAGCTCTTCTAGTCTTCTTTCTATGTTGGCTTGTTCGCTGCCCGCCAATCCATGCTGGACGGCGACTCGCAATGAGGGGATCTCCAGCTCAATCGGCACCACGGCCTCTGAGCCATATACAAGGGAGTAGGGTGAGCAGCCGGTAGGGGTCTTGTAGACCTTACGGTGAGCCCAGAGTGCTTCATACATTTTTTCTTCCCAGTCTCTTCTGTCCATCTTGACAATTTTCGCCAGCATAGTGCACAGCGTCTTGTTAAAGGCTTCTGCAAGTCCATTGGCCTGAGGGTAGTAGGGAGATGATGTTCTCCAATCAATCTTGTATTTGTCAGCTAGCTGATAAACCTTCTGATTTCTGAAGTGGCTGCCGTTGTCGGAAATGATTCGGCTGGGGATCCCAAACCGGAATATTATATTCTGCCAGAAGAATCTCGCAACTAATTCCCCCGTGACTTCTTTTAGTGCCACTGCTTCCGCCCACCTGGAGAAGTAATCTGTAGCTGCTAAGATGTATTTGCACCCTGACGAAGATGCTGGTAGTGGCCCCACCACGTCTGTACCCCACTGTGCAAATGGCCAGCTTGGTAAGGTAGGATGTAGAGGCACTGGAGGCCTTCTTGATATATTGGCATGTTCTTGACATTTCTGACAAGCCTTAGCAAACTTGCAGCAATCATCAAATATAGTGGGCCAATAATAACCCAATTTCTTTATTTCGATTTTCATTTTTGGACCGGCCTGGTGTGCCCCGGCTGACCCGGCATGAACTTCTTGCATTACCTGCCTAGCCTCCCCTGGAGATAGGCATCGAAGTAATACCTTCTTCTGGGCATCTGCCATTATTCGGAACAATGTCCCATTCCTCATCTCATAGGAATCTTTGACTCTCAGGAGTTTCATTTTCTGTTCTTTCACCTTCGGAAGCTGTTGGTGTTGGAACCAATGCAGGAGGTACTCCCGCCAGTCGGGCTGCTAGACTGCTTCAGCAACTGCTACCTCATCAGCTTGTTCACCAGCTAGAGCTTCTATCATGTTGGGGACCTACCGCCGGTTGATGACTGATATATTCAGGCTCGTATCAGGCGGGACCGCCAAGGAACTTGCCAGCTTTGCGAGGGCGTCAACTTGAGCATTCTATCCTCGGTTGATGTGCTTGATGCTAATAAAATAGAATCTTGCCATTAGGTGCAAGGCCAGTTGATAGTAAGGGATGAGCTCCTATTTTCGTACCTCAAACTCCCCTTCCAATTGTTTTATAACCAGCATGGAGTCTCCGAATGCCTCTATCATTTGAATCCCCATGGACAGAGCAACCTGTAGCCCGATTATGAGGGCTTCATATTCTGCTTCATTATTTGTGCAGGGCTTATTTATTGAGCAGGACGTGTGTGTGACTTCCCCTTCAGGAGACTTCAAGACTATGCCTGCTCCTGCGCGGACTCTGGCTGGTCCCGTTGCTGCGGTGTCAATTCTGGAAGCACCATCAAAATACAGCTGCCATGGGGAGGGCCGCACCTGGCTGACCTCTAAAGTTTCATCTTCAGGAAGTTCTGGCTCTAGAGGGCAGTCTTCGAGTACTGGATGTTCAGCAAAGAAGTCTGCAATAGCCTGGCCCTTGACGGCCCGTTGCGGTACATAGGAGATGTCATACTCCATAAGAATCACCGCCCATTTGCCCAAGCGGCCTTTGAGGGCCGGTCGAGACATGATGTATCTAAGCGGATCCTCCTTGGAAATCAGCCTAACTTCATGTGACAGCATGTAGTGCCGCAATTTCTTGACTGCGAAGACTAGTGCCAGGCAGATCTTCTCGATGTAGGTGTATTTTTCCTCAATTCTTACCATTCTTCGACTGAGATAATAGAGGGCTTGTTCTTTTCCTTCTTCATTATTCTGGGCTAGCATTGCCCCCAGAGAGTTGTGTGTAGCTGCTATGTAGAGAATCAGCGGCTGCCCTTTTACCGGCGCACCCAGCATTGGAGGAGTTTTCAGATAATCTTTCAGTTTGTCGAAGGCTATCTGGCATTCTTCGTCCCAGTACAAGGGGACAACCTTCATCATTAGCTTGTGAAAGGGGTGGCATCACCCCGACAAATTGGATATAAACCACCGGATGTCTGCAAGGCGGCCCTGAAGGGATCTTAGCTCAGAGAGATTCCTTGGCGAGGGTAATTCCTGAATCGCCTTGATCTTTACGGGGTCTATTTCAATCCCCCGATATCTGACAATGAAACCCAAGAACTTTCCGCTCGAGACTCCGAACGCACACTTCATAGGGTTCATTTTCAATTCATACTGCCTTAGCCTCTGAAAAATGACTCGGAGGTCTTGCAGATGGTCTTCTTTCTTTTTGGTCTTGACTACCAGGTCGTCTATGTAGCATTCGACCTTATGGTAAAGTAGCTCATCAAATATTCTAGTCATCGCCCGCTGATAAGTTGCGCTGGCGTTCTTTAATCCGAACGGCATTCTTTTGTAGTGATAAATGCCTTTGGGTGTCCGGAAGGCAGTGTGGATCCGGTCATGTTCCACGATCCATATCTGGTTGTAGCCAGATGACCCATCCATAAATGATAGGGCCTCATGACCAGTGGTTGCATCTATCATGACCTCCGTTATTGGCACTGGGAAGTCATCCTTAGGGCAGGCTTTATTCAAATCTCAAAAATCAACACATATCCGGATCTGTCCATTCTTCTTTTTCACGGGCACAATGTTAGCCAACCACGTGGTGTATTGATTTTCCTCGACAAAACCCACATCAATGAGCTTGTCGACCTCTTTGCATATTTGAGTGATGAGTTCTGGCCTCATGCGCCTAGGGGGCTGTTTCACCGGCTCCACCCCAGGGTTTATGGTCAGCTCATGCTGTGAGATCGAGGGGCTTAGTCCCGACATTTCTCTGTAAGGTCCAGGCAAAACAATCCCGGTATTCTTGTAGCAGCTGGATGTACATCCCCTGTTCTTCGGTAGATAGTTGGGCGCTGAGGAAGGTTGGCCTGGGGTCATCCTTGCTTCCCAAATTGACTTCTATCAGTTCATCGACTGTTGCTTGACCTCCGTCTTCTATCTCAGGGGGTGCAGGCTGGAGGTCGACAAAGTCTGGTATATCCTCTTCGAGGTCAAGGACCTCGATCCCTTTGTCTTACTCTATTTGAGTTCTGCCAGGAATTTCTTGTTCGACTGATAGTGGTTGCATGCACTGCTCTGCCAACAGGTTTACTTTGCCAGCAGCTTCAAGGGGCGAGTGAATTGCCTCAGTCCCTGCTGAGGAGATTGCAGTCACCATGGGCTGGCGATCATTTGTCATTGGGTCAGAGTGGCTTTGTAGCTCTCTGGCACAGGATGAAGAGATCTTGGTCCCTTGAGCCACCATGCCCCCAGTGCAGACGACCATTTCTCTTATAGCAGCATTTGTTTCTTGACCAGGCTCGGGGGAGGCTTCCCTGACTGGTTCGAGAAGTTCTGACATCATGAATAAAGGAGGGCCACCGACGGGAGGCCACTCTGCTTCTTCCACCTCTTCAGCTTCACTGCTGCTAGCTGTGTCAAATTTGGCCTGAAGAGCCGTATCTTCCGGGTAGACCTGTTCCCAACAGTGGCAAGGGAACAAAGCCTCGGATTCCGGACTTCCCGACTGAGCTGGCTGAAAGCTTTCAACTTCTGTCAGCTGTTGATCAGTGTCTGCCCCCAGTGGGTTATCCTCCATCGGGTAAAAAGCAGAGATGGTGTCTACTTCATAATGCTCATTATAATAGTATTCTTCGAGGGTGAAACCCAATCCCGGATGCTGAGTGACACGCCTCATTTCTTTGTCTAGGCTTGGAGGATACCATAGCTTCTGGAATGCTTCTTTCCTCTTGCGAGGTTGGCCGGAAGGGATGTGCTGCTTCTGGAACATCTCGACCATTTGATTTGTTATGAATGTCAACCCCTGTATAGGTATGGAGGGGTTGTCTATATCTTCGGGCAGACGACAATCAGTGTCTTCCCGTGTAGGGTGTTCTTCAGCTATATAGAACAGGCTGCTAGGACCACCCATCTGTGCCACCTCCCATGCTTTGAGGGGCTCGACAGTGGTATTGTTGAGGCTGAAAATTGGCTTGGTAAGACCTTCGGGGATCCCGATGTGGTCGTGCTATTGATCAACCCTGACTTTATTAGTTTCAGGATAGATGGCGTGAGGCGCTATCCGGCCCGTATCCCCGATGACAGTGATGTGTGAAACCACCTTGGGCTCGACATATCCTCACGGCGGCGGAGGGAACCATTCTGTTTTGGAAGTGCCTTTTATTGTGCTAGAAGAGGTCTTGACTGCAGGGGCCTTCTGTGACCGTTCCGCATATAGAGGAGCATCTACCAAGTGGCATTCGAACACTTCGAACGGGTGGAGATCAGCAAATACTCTCTCCTCCTTCCCATCCAGGCTGTATTTGATGCATTGGTGAAGCGTGGAAGGTACCACCATATTCTCATGTAGCCAAGGGCGGCCAAGCAGCGCCTTGTATGAGGTGCGGGAATCAATGACATGAAATTGCACCTTGGTGACAAAGTCTGCTAGGGTGAGTGTGAACTCTGCTACTCCTAGCGATACTTCACACTTCTGATTGAAGCCGGCGATACGCATGTCCCCGACCTTCTGCAGGTGCACATTGAAATAGTGCCTCTCGTAGATCCTGTAGGGTAGAATGTTAACAGCTGCCCCGGGGTCCACGAGGATTCTGTTTAGCTCTCTGTCATTTAGATGTCCCCTCATATAGAGAGGTCTGTTATGACTGGCGGTGGGGAGTAACATGTCCTCCTGTGTGAAGGTCATGCTGGCCTCTGGCAGCACCTCAGCTAGGCAGGCTTCATATTGGGCTGGCGTCTGGAGAGCGGCAATGATTGCCTGTCTAGTCTCGTCACTGAGAGAGAGAATTTCCCAGACAGTGAATCTTGCCGGGAGCTTTTTTAGTAGCTTGACCACCCGACTTCCAGCTCAGACATTGGATAGCTTCATTTCATCCGCCCACTTGGGCCTGGAGGCTGTTTGGACTGCGGCCCCTGATGGACCTGCTTCATCAGACTCGGAGGCCGTTCCCTTTTGCCCGGGGTTACCTCCTGGCTGCTCTTCGCTGGCTACTGTCGGCCGAACTTCTATCTCTTTTGGCAATCCGGGAGATTGCTGGAGCTGTGGGTGATTGCCCCCGGTCGTTAGTTCATCCTCCCGGCATGGCATCTTCCCTTTTAACATCTTTATGAATTCCAGAAATGAAGGAGCGTGAGTGCTACCTCCACTTTGGTTATACAATCCTGACGGAGGAGGGATCTGAGCTCCCCTGACCTCCGGAGGGGGTATCTTGTAGGGTTGCTCCCCTCTGAAGATAATATTATGGTTGGCGGGCGGCTGACGCCCCCACCTTTGACCTGATCGGGTCGCATGTGCAGCAGTTGTGGCTTCAACCTGGCTTGCTTCAGTGGCGGGTGTGAAGCAAATTTCTTCCTCATCCTCTTCACTGGGCAGATTGAACAGAGCAGAGAGGGTGTTGCAAGAGAGGACCATCCCCGTTGTAGCCTTGTCGGCCCTTCCCTTCTTTCTTTGTCTTCTTTTCTTTTCTTTGGCTGGTGCCTGCCCCCAGAACATGCTGCCATCCCTGTTTGATGCCTTGTCAGCTTCTTCTTCTTGCTTCAGTGAAAGCTGTTCTAGCTCCTTCCATGGGAGATGATCCCGTACCAGCAAAGGTTCTAGCTCGGGCTGCACATACTCATCTAGCCCATTTATATAGTCCTGCAGCCGCTGAGCTTCTGGGCTGATCTTCTTGACCACCGGCAATGGAGTCTGCCTCCTCCGATTGCGGGTAGGTATCCGAATAACTGCTGGTGGATTGGTCCACAAAGGTGTTGTTACCGGTGGAGGGGGTCATGGTGTGACGCCACGAACATGTGCCCCCGGTGCCGGGCGAGGCAGAGCCTTTCTCTTGGCTTTTGTAGGGACTTGCTGCCATCTCTCTTGTTCTTTTATTGGGGTCAGAAAGCAAGCTTCATATGTGTGCTGAGTACTGGCTTCTGTGGTCTCTTCAGACAAGGCTTGGTACAGAGAGACCATGTTGACGGCGGCTCTTCTTATGGGCGCCGCATGTGGTTGTGGAGGGTCAACCTTGTACTCCCCCAATTCTATTTCTTCCTTCTTTACCATGCTTTCGATAATATCCGTGAAAACATAACAGTCTTCAATCGGATGTCCCAGCATCTGGTGGTAAGGGCAGAATCTTGGGCTGTCTCTTCTTTTCAGGTCCTCCGGCCTCCTCGGCTCAGGCAAGGTGACCTTATCATACTGGGTAACCCAGTCAAATAGGATCTTGGTCTTCTCCTTTGGGAAAGAGTAGGGCTTCTTCATTTTATCCCGGAGGGATGGGCCTTCTTCGCCGTCTCCGGTCTTGGCAGGCTGAGGAGCAGCTGTCTTCTTGCCTTTATCTTTTTGCTGTTCAAATGTCTTGATATCAAGGGCATTTGCTTCTTTCGGTGCCTGGCGCCGTTCTGTTGCCTTGCCCTTTTGTGCAGTAGGGGCATTTGGTCTGGGAGCTGGTTTTGCTAGGAAAGCCTCCACTTCGGCCACAATATTGTTCAGACGGTCGAACGACCGGATTTCCATGCCAATCATCTTTTCCAGCACCTCTCTCTTGAGATTCTGTTTGCAGATCTGCACGGCATCCTCCTGGCGCGGGGGCCGCTTGCATCTCATTCCGAGGTTCCTCAACCTCTTGATGTAGTCGAGAGCGGTCTCATCTGCCCTCTATCTTGTTGAATAAAGTTCAGCCACTGTGACCTCCCTTTGTGTAACATGAAACCTTTCTCTGAACTTCCTCTGCATGTCCGACCAGTCGCTGATCGACCCGGCCGGGAGGCTGGAGTACCATTCAAAGGCGAGCCCTGTGAGTGAGGACCCGAAGAACTTTAGTAGGTATGACTCGTCGGTGGCTAAGTCACCCATGACGGTCATGTAGTAGGCGATATGTTCCTTCGGGGATCCCTTCCCGTTGAACTTGTCGAACTTCGGCGGCTTGCTGATCCCGGGAGGGAGCCGCTTGGCAGCATGATGCGGCGGGTATGGAACCCTATACGCATCAAACACAACATAGTCACCTTCATCCCTTTCAGCGAGCTTCATTTCGATCATCCTTTCCACCATCATTTGGCTCATGGTGGTTGGGTCGACCGGTTCCGGGTAAAAATGCGCCGGCTGCGAGTAGGGGGTGACCAGGGTGGTCGCCTGTGGAGGAGGATGCAGCAGTAGAGGCGCCTGGCGCACCTGTGGCAGCATCGGGGGAGCCAGTGGCTGTGACGGGCATTGTTGAGTTGTCGCCAAGTTTGGGTCCGCCTGCATAGGCGGGGTGTAGAGTGGTGGGAAGTCACCTTTGTTGATGACTCCCCTTGATGATTCGGCTTGCACATCAGGTTGCTTGGAGGCAGAGGACTGTTCTGTCCTTTCCGTCAATTGCTTCTTCAGTTGCTCTATTTCTTGGCGGTACCTCTGGAGTATCATCAGCACGGCCGGGTCCATAGCTGCTGTGCTAGGAATAGCTTCTGTTGTCTCGCCAGACGCACCCTCAGGTAGGATGTCAAGCAAGACATCTTCATCTTCATCTGCAGTTATCACATTTACTGTGAGAATAACGGCCTTATCATGTTGTTGGAGGCGAGGTAGGGCTTGCCTCTCTTCAGTTACTGCCAGTTTTTGTTTTACGGCCTCCACCCTTCGAGTGCTCGGCCCCGATCTTTCGGCTAGCCAGGCCAACTCCCGAGGCTCCTCGGGCAGCTTTCCATAGCGGCCATCTATTCCGGCCATATTGCATGTGAAGATGTGCCCCCTGCGTTTCTGTCTGCGAACCCTCCTCTTGACATTCTCCAGGAAGGTAAGCCTTTCGAACACAGAGACCCTCTTCTGTTCCTCCCGAGAGGGGGTAATGTCATTGGCTTGAGTATCAGAGCCCTCTTCATATCCATTATCATCACCTGATGACGTCATCTTCCGGTTGCCTTCTTCTTCTTCCACTGCCGTTAACGGACATCGGTTTTCTTCAGCTGGGGCTACCTGCAACAGCCGTTGTTGACCCAAAGAGGGGTTGCCCAACGCCTTGAAATAGATTCTGACCATATTGGTCATCTCATCTTGCCCTCGGCCCGAGTGCGGGGTCAGGGACAGTTGTTGTCTTCTCATCGGAGGGATCTGAGCAAATCGAGCCCTCTCGACAGTCTGCTGCAATCTTCTTCCCATAATGGGGATATTGGCTTGTCGAGCGCAGGCCCTGAAGCTTTCTCGGCACGGCGGCTCCGTGATTGTCTCCTCCTTCCTTGGGACTAGGTCCCTCTTATTGTCTCTTCCTGCTCTGGCGAATCTGGGATGATATTGCATCGGAGTTTCTTGCAGGACAGGCTGGACCTTTTTGGGGATCCAAACCTGCTTGAATCTTCTTGGCTTAGGAGCCAACATCTTCTGGCCATAACGGCCGGCTTCTTCCTCTTCGGCCCTTCTTCCAGCAAGAGCCTGGTAGGAGTTACAGACTGGCACGACAGGGATTACCCGATCCGGGCTCACTCGGGCCTTACGCCCGTCCAGAAAGACACGGAGGCCTCCAACCAGCATAGACTTGCCGGATGTGGAGATCCGTCTGGTCACAGCAGCATCAGTCTTCCTTCGGGGGTTCTGGTGTCGGCGACTTCTGAAGTTCTTGGCAGGGACGGGGCGAGCCCGGTGAGCACTGTGATGCACCATGCAGCTAGCGACTTGGGATGACCCCGAGGACGGGCCGTCACAGTGTTGAGCCTCCGGGACCTCGACCCCCTCAGCAACTTTTTCTTTACAGTCTCCAGGGACTCCGTCTGTAGCATGTCAACGAAGGCTAACCCCAAGAAGTTGGGGAAACCTACAGCTGGTGGGAAATATTCGAAGACCATGGGTACCGCCAGATACCCGTGCTCCGCATGGTGGGCGACGATTGTAGGGCCAAAGCCAACACCAGTGAGTCCAGATGACATCATCGTTTGCCTGAGACGAGCAGACAAACAATCAATATTCTTGGGGTAAGCCCCCGAAGGTATCCTCTCTTGGCAAAGAGATGCAGGGAGACAAAGGTCCCACCGGGCGTGCCAGAGCTGTGGAGATGTTTTTTTTATTACCCTTTGTTTTATTGGGTTTATTAGGCGTGCCAGTCACCGGAGTGACAGTTTATTGTTCGCTCGACTTGACTCAATCAGTCGACTGTGATATTCGTGTCGGGACTGAAAGTCCGTCATACCATAAAGGTGATGACGTTAATTACGTCCTTCCAAAGAAGGACAACCATTGATTAATTGCCAAGAAAGGATGTGATGTAAAACCGACCTAAGACCTATGATGATGTGATGAAGATGTTTTGATACACTTGATGTGAGACCAACTAGGATGCTATGATGATGATACCAATTGATGTGAGACCGACCTTGGACCTAAGTATGCAAGCATTCGGGTTAGGCAGCGGACTCACACTAGCGACTCACTCGCTTGGCGCACGTTAGTGCCCGAAGGCGACTCGGTGATGATGGAGAGGGTCCGAGGCGGGACCTTGGTTCTCCAAGGGTCGGCTAGCTTATTGCGGATCCCAAATGGGCCAAGGGAAGCCCAAATCACGGGCGGCCAACACACCAAGGGTGAGGGTTGAGTGGAAGCTCTCACAACTTGCCCGCGGTGGTCACTCAATTTGGTGGCAATTTAAAATCGGACACTCTCTCACCGCCGACGGAGTAACTATAGCAATACTAAGCTAAGCAAGTCCATTACAACAATGAGAGATGTTCAGGAGCTCACCTAGCCGGCGTGAAGACGCCGACTCCGGCCGGAGACGGGGGCGAGCGGGGAGGCGAGGGTATGCACCCGTACGCCGTGTCGGTGTCGCTTCAACCTGAAATTGAAAAGAGTACAGCACTACGCCCCATGCAAGGGGGGGGATCTCGGGGTGGGGGTTAATGTATTACAACCAAAAGTTACCTCCACACAGGGAGGGGCCTTCAGCCGGCCAAGCGGGGAGGGGAGAAAGCGATGAAAACACAAGAGAAGAAGCCGATGCCGAATCTATCCAGTTCTGTGAGTGCTGATAGGGGACTGAAGAATTGACTGCTACAACTGCTACCGAATTTTTTCGGGGACGAAACCACCTGTAAAATCTTCGTAGGAGGCCGGGGAAGTCGTCCAAATTTTGTTAATTTCTTCTGTTTCCGATGCTGGTCTGGGTGGAGGCCCGAACAGGGAGGCAGAGTCTCGGACTGGCAGCTCCTGGTTTCCAAAAGTAGGTTGCAGAGGATGCCCCGACAGCTCCCGAACTCGGAATCAAGCACCGTCAGAGTCGTTGGAACCGTGGATGAGTCCTCTTCGCAGCAAAACTGACGGAGAAGCCAAACAATGCCGGAGAAGACCAAGGGAATCTGAACAATGATGGAAGGTCGGTGCAGACTGTGGGTAGCAGACCCGCGTAGTTGAGGGAGAAAATTGATAAGTCTGGATCAAGAAGGCTAATTGAAGTTCTGCTTCTTGATTCTGAAAGTAGACAGGGCGAAGAAGAACTTTTCAGAAGAGCTCTTGAACTGATTCTTCCAAGGTTCTTCGTGGTGAAGCTTCTACTCTGATTCTGGTACTCAGCAGGGGCAGCTCTACGTAATTGTGGGAGAACGGAGCTCCCGGGCAGCACACAGCTCGGATGAAGATGAAACCACTTCCATTGCGAAGAAGACAGGAAGACGCTTCCGTGGATAGCTCTTGGGTCTTCAAACTAGCTGGGATGTGGTCGGAGTCGCTGCTGCAAGTTGTTGGTCTTCTGTAGGTCTTCAACTGCAAACTAGGGCTGAGAGATGATGGAGAGGAGCAAGGAAGAATGGTGGAGATGAGAGAGAGAGGGGGGGTGCGACCCTAACCAAGGGGAGGGGTCTTGGGGGTGCCCTAGGGCTGTGGAGGGAAGGGAGATTTGAATTCAAATGGCCTAGGGAAGTGGTGGGTTGTATGGGGGAGAGGGAAGGGTGCTTGGGGAAGTGGGTAGGGTAGTTGGGGGTTGGAGGGTGGCCTAGTGATTGGGGGATTCCACCTTTGGGTTGGGGGGGAGTTAAATGAGTGTATGGGGAAGGGGAGGGGTCTTAATGAGAGGTGAATGGGGAGGAGAGAGAAAATTTCGAATTTTGGGGTTGGGGAAGAGAGAGAGAGAGAGAGAGAGAGAGAGAGAGAGTGAGAGAGATCTAGTGGGATTTAGAATTGGATTTCAATATTCATGCAATGGTTCATTAGTTCAAAATGAGGGGAATGGGGTCCTATATATAGGAAACCCACATTTCTACAAAAGTCCCTGACATTTGACTCAATGACAAATAACCGAAGGGGTAGGGGCGCCCTTGGGCCAAGCCCAATGAATTGGGCCCAATAGCCTAACAAACCAACCTAATGACACAATACTTAGGAAAATGACTCACTAACCTAGGTACATGACTCAAATAAAGGGAAAATTACATGATATTGACTCAAATAAAATGTGAAGATTACATGACTAGACTCAAAAATACATGACTAACATAATGGCGCTTGCCGACGAACAATCCGAGTCCGGAGAAAATGTGGAGGGGCAAGGGATGCCCTCATCATACCCCCGGGGTAGGGAAAACTCGACCCCGTCGAGTATGGGTCCACCAGGGAAGTAGTGCATCGAACTGCGGCTCTGGGCGATCCACGATCTCCATACTCATCCCGCGACCATAGTCGGGGAACGGCGCTTCAGCTCGACAAAGTGACTCTGGCGATGGGATCTTGCTTGCCTAGTATTGCCGCCGTGTGCTCACGTCGGGCTCTCAGGCTATTTGTGGTGGCACTCCGAGGGTGTCTCTCACAAGAGTAGGTGTAAGCTCGAGGCACTCATTAGGATCCACCGCGGTGCCCTTAGAGGGTGCCGGATCCGCCACATGGGAAGTGGGGTGAATCCCAAAACCCATTTGAAAGTCCAACCCATAAGCTGGGTTGCCAAAGTCACTCAGATCTTGGCAAGGTCTAAGTCCTCGTGCCCTCAGATTGGAGGTGACCCTAAAGTAGAGCCACTCCAAAGCCATCATCACCAAGTTGTCAACTTGGAACTCAAAGTGGTGCTTAGGAGTTTGTGCTCACTTCTTGTGAATCCCACCGCTTGTTGCTTGGTACTTGCTTGAATACATATGCCATGCACTATGATGCGATGTGAGTTGACAATGTATGGTATGCAAAGGTGGTCCAGGACAATCACATATAGACCTATCATGCATTGATGTTATGAGGACGTTGAATGATTTGGGAGGACCGGGGCATCCATAGGTATGCATGGTGGTGACAAATGCTGGGGGACCCGGACATCCATGTATGCTCCTTTCATGCTTATGACTCATGATGAAAGAGGGTGGACCATTACATCCAAATATGGTCCACTTATGCTTCCTACTTGACATGTGGGTGATGTGGATGAATGTACCCGACGGACTAATCATGCCAAGCGATGTGATGTGCCAAGACATATGAATTCCTTTCCCAAAGATGACTTCCTCATGTGGGATGGTGGGGTGGCCTTTGAGCTTCCACTCAAAAGAGTCGAAGGGATCTAGGTAGGTGGATATGGGGTGGGGCACTTTCTTGATCTCTAGGCGGGTGTTGCCTAAGGTCATGATTTCTATGGTGTAACCTGGGTCATGGATGAGGTGGGCTTGGCCCAACATGGTGGGTGGGGGTAGGAAAGGGTGGGTGGTGGGTGATGTGGGTGGGTCACGTGGGTACCCATACTCTCAAAGGAAGGGATCAAAGGGGTCATGGACTGGGTTTCCTAGAAGAAGAGACTCTATGCCCACATGGTCTTCACATAGTGGGTCCTCCTCCCTCAAGGTAATTGGACCAAGGTCGTTAGTGGGCCAGTCGATCAAGGTACTTGGGATCTCAATGGAAGTGGAGTGGATCATGATGGGTTTTTCATCCATAGGGAGAATGAGAAGGAGGTCACTAGTGTAGCAACCAATGGTGAAGACCGAGGTGATAGAACCATCACATGGGTGGATAAGACTAAGGCTTTTTGGGTGGGCCTTTCCTAAGGTCAATAAGCAAGTCAACCCTAGTTGTCATTCTAAACCCTTGAGGAGATCATCCCAACCTTCTACCTCATAGTAGGATTGGATTGTGGTGTGATAGGAGTGGAGGGGGGCAATTTGGGATGGATATCCCAATGGTGAGAGAGGTGGGGGTGAGCTAGGAAGGGTGGGTCCTTGTTTGAGCCATTGGAGTATGACTTCATTCATGGTGAAGGTGTGTGGCTTTTGAGGATCCGGACTAGGAGAGGTGGGTGGAAGTGGAGGTTCGTGGATTTCCTCTAGGGTAGGTTTTTGTTCGGGACTAGCATCTATTTCCATGTGGATGGGTGTGTGGGTTTCAATTCCTAGTGTTAATGGGTTGGGTAGGTCTAATGCGGGAGAATTGGTGATAGCTGGAGCATGGTGCACTTGGGGTGGTGGGCAAGGGTGGTCTTGGATTTGGATAGGAAGGGGAAGTAGAGGAGGCCTAGGTTGGGGAAATATTGGTGTAGGAAGCGGGAGGTGGGTTGGGTGAGGGATTTTGGGTTGGGGGGTGATGGCCATTATGGGCCTAGGTGGAGGGGTGGTCATGGGGTCCACTTGGGTTTGAGTGGTGAAGGTTGGATGAGTGGTGGTCCTTATGGAGGGAATCGGGCCGGTTAAGGGTCTCTTGCCCTTGGGATCGTTTGGGGTGGAGGTGGGGGTTAAAGGGGCTTGACTAGTGTAGGTTAGGGGAGGGGGTTTTGGTTGGGGTGTGGGGGACCTTATGGGGTTGGGTGAGGAGGTGGAGGCCTTAGATACTTGGGTTTTAGGGGTGAGATTTTGGACGGGTGGGGTTGAGGGAGTGGGAGTGCTCCTTGGGCTTTGGTAACCCGGGTAGGAAGGGGACATATATTTTGCCCTAAGTTGCTCCTTCATGTCCTTCCAAGTGGTGATGGGAGTTTCCCTTCTAAGTACCTTTAGCCCGACAATTTGCATCCAATAAGTTTCTGCCCGTTTGGTAAGTTGCATTTTGGCAACCCATGCCTTTTCATCCTCGGACATAGGATACCAAGTGAAGTATTGGTCCATTGTAGCTTCCCAATCTAAATATTCTCTAGGAGAGGTTCCATCAAAGGTGGGAAGTGGGAAAGGGACCATCCTATCGTCCGTCCTTGGGGCGGGCCTATTTTCTCCAAGTTGGTTGAGTCGGCCCGATATGTTATCAAGCCGCTCATTGGCATAGGTCAAGACTTTCATGAAGTAGTTGACATGGCTAGGGAAGTTATGGGTGTTAGTGGTAGGCATCTCTTGGTGGCTTGGACTTATGGAGTGGGCCGATTGGTAAGGTCGATATGAGATGGCCATACTAGGGGACAAGAGTGATGCACTTGAAGACTTTAAATGCATAGACATGCCCTAGGACCAACTTGATAGAGACAAGTTGTGAACTTGCTCTGATACCACTTGATGTAAAACCGACCTAAGACCTATGATGATGTGATGAAGATGTTTTGATACACTTGATGTGAGACCAACTAGGATGCTATGATGATGATACCAATTGATGTGAGACCGACCTTGGACCTAAGTATGCAAGCATTCGGGTTAGGCAGCGGACTCACACTAGCGACTCACTCGCTTGGCGCACGTTAGTGCCCGAAGGCGACTCGGTGATGATGGAGAGGGTCCGAGGCGGGACCTTGGTTCTCCAAGGGTCGGCTAGCTTATTGCGGACCCCAAATGGGCCAAGGGAAGCCCAAATCATGGGCGGCCAACACACCAAGGGCAAGGGTTGAGTGGAAGCTCTCACAACTCGCCCGCGGTGGTCACTCAATTTGGTGGCAATTTAAAATTGAACACTCTCTCACCACCGACGGAGTAACTATAGCAATACTAAGCTAAGCAAGTCCATTACAGCAATGAGAGATGTTCAGGAGCTCACCTAGCCGGCGTGAAGACGCCGACTCCGGCCGGAGACGGGGGCGAGCGGGGAGGCGAGGGTATGCACCCGTACGCCGCGTCGGTGTCACTTCAACCTGAAATTGAAAGGAGTACAGCACTACGCCCCATGCAAGGGGGGGATCTCGGGGTGGGGGTTAATGTATTACAATCAAAAGTTACCTCCACACAGGGAGGGGCCTTCAGCCGGCCAAGCGGGGAGGGGAGAAAGCGATGAAAACACAAGAGAAGAAGCCGATGCCGAATCTGTCCAGTTCTGTGAGTGCTGATAGGGGACTGAAGAATTGACTACTGCAACTGCTACCGAATTTTGCCGGGGACGAAACCACCTGTAAAATCTTCGTAGGAGGCCGGGGAAGTCGTCCAAATTTTGTTAATTTCTTCTGTTGCCAATGCTGGTCTGGGTGGAGGCCCGAACAGGGAGGCAGAGTCTCGGACTGGCAGCTCCTAGTTTCCAATAGTAGGTTTCAGAGGATGCCCCGACAGCTCCCGAACTTGGAATCAAGCACCGTTAGAGTTGTTGGAACCGTGGATGAGTTCTCTTCGCAGAAAAACTGACGGGGAAGCCAAACAATGCCGGAGAAGACCAGAGGACTCTGAACAATGATGGCAGGTCGGTGCAGACTGTGGGTAGCAGACCCACGTAGCTGAGGGAGAAAATTGATAACTCTGGATCAAGAAGGCTGATTGAAGTTCCGCTTCTTGATTCTGAAAATAGACAAGGCGAAGAAGAACTTTGCAGAAGAGCTCTTGAACTGATTCTTCCAAGGTTCTTCGTGGTGAAGCTTCTACTCCGGTTCTGGTACTCAGCAGGGGCAGCTCTGCGCAGTTGTGGGAGAACGGAGCTCCCGGGCAGCACACAGCTCGGATGAAGATGAAACCACTTCCATTGCGAAGAAGACAGGAAGACACTTCCGTGGATAGCTCTTGGGTCTTCAAACTCGCTGGGATGTGGTCGGAGTCGCTGCTGCAAGTTGTTGGTCTTCTGCAGGTCTTCAACTGCGAACTAGGGCTGAGAGATGATGGAGAGGAGCAAGGAAGAATGGTGGAGATGAGAGAGAGAGGGGGGGTGCGACCCTAACCAAGGGGAGGGGTCTTGGGGGTGCCCTAGGGCTGTGGAGGGAAGAGAGATTTGAATTCAAATGGCCTAGGGAAGTGGTGGGTTGTATGGGGGAGAGGGAAGGGTGCTTGGGGAAGTGGGTAGGGTAGTTGGGGGTTGGAGGGTGGCCTAGTGATTGGGGGATTCCAGCTTGGGGTTGGGGGGGAGTTAAATGAGTGTATGGGGAAGGGGAGGGGTCTTAATGAGAGGTGAATGGGGAGGAGAGAGAAAATTTCAAATTTTGGGGTTGGGGAAGAGAGAGAGAGAGAGAGAGTGAGAGAGATCTAGTGGAATTTAGAATTGGATTTCAATATTCATGCAATGGTTCATTAGTTCAAAATGAGGGGAATGGGGTCCTATATATAGGAAACCCACATTTCTACAAAAGTCCCTGACATTTGACTCAATGACAAATAACCGAAGGGGTAGGGGCGCCCTTGGGCCATGCCCAATGAATTGGGCCCAATAGCCTAACAAACCAACCTAATGACACAATACTTAGGAAAATGACTCACTAACCTAGGTACATGACTCAAATAAAGGGAAAATTACATGATATTGACTCAAAGAAAATGTGAAGATTACATGACTAGACTCAAAAATACATGACTAACATAATGGCACTTGCCGACGAATAATCCGAGTCCGGAGAAAATGTGAAGGGGCAAGGGATGCCCTCATCAGGATGCCTCGGGGGCAAAATGAGATATGACTGTTCGCTAACTCTGTTGACGGGATGCAAAACATGCATAGAAAACCGTGCTACACGGGACATGATAACAATGTTATAACGTAAATCCGACGGCACGTCCCCTTATTTTGGACTATACCAAAGGGGGAAAATAGGTCATCCACCCACGGAATGCCGGGATGGAAGCCAAAAGAGAGGCGGGCGTAGCCCTGGATCCAAAAAGGATTTAAATATGACGGGACAGTGTCCGCCACCATGTCGTTTGTTAATATTCCCCTCAAAGGACCATTGGAGGACATGCAGGGGCAGAGCTTCGAGGGTCAAGGGGGTGATAGAAGAAACATCGTATTCGGTATAATGTAGGGGTAGAACCCCCATTGATATATCTCTGTGGGCCCGGGTGAAGAACCATAGTTCCCTCGTGAGGTGACGAAGATTAACATGGAAGTTGATAAGGAATGGACATTTGAGTTTAGACTGATTTTGGATTTAATGGGATTGTTAAGGTATCAGGGTTTGAATAGCACTTGTTAATAAGGTGAAACGGCACGGATAGGAGTCGGCGCGAGGGGATCCCGGCGCGACGGGCAGACGGCGCGAGAGGGTTCCCGGCGCGATGGGAAGCTCAAGGGCAATCGGCACGGTAGGCAAACGGCACAGCATGACAAACGGCACGGCATGGCAATCGGCACGGCATGGCAAACGGCACGGCATGTCAATCGGCATGGCAGGTTTCGGCGCGCCCCCCACCGGGCGCGGGTTTGGCGCCAGGAGGAGGTGGCGCCGGAAGGTATTGGCACCGGGAGAAGGTTTTGTTGGTTTTATTTGAGGTATTATGAGGGTTTCTTGTGAGTTTAAGGGCATCCTTTGCATTCAATGGGGACTTCATGGTAATGAGTGTGTGAGATAGAAGATGAGGGTGGATTAATTCCCAGAGGGGTTCAAGGAGACCATGTAACTGTAAGGTATATTCCCTGTGGTGGCCAAGATATCATGAGATGATATAGCTCAGGCTCTTGCCACGTAATTAGGGGTTAAATACACAATTTTGATGAAAAACATCACACTAGACGATCGAGCGAAACTCTGAACAGATTTTGACATCACCTCCCCTTATTTTAAGAGTATGCCAAAAGGGTATTATAGGCTAGCCACTCACGAATTGTCGGAGTGGAAACCGAAATGAGAGTCGGGCGTAGCCCGAGATCCAAGGGGTCCAGATCATATGGGACCTCATCCCTTTTGTTGTGATATGCCCGGTACAGTCAACGGAGAACCTGCAATGGCGGGGCTCCATGACTTGATGGGGTTGTAAAATGTGGGGGATTGACCCCTTTAATATAGCTCCTATGAGGACAGAGGAAAGGGTAATGCATGCCCATGGGACAAGATATGATGGGCAAGGTCTGCATGGCTTGACGGCATCGGCACGAAGGCATCAGGATGGCCAGAAGATGTAAAGGTATCAGTGCGGGGAAAAGGGATAGGTCTCGGCACAGCAACAAGGTGGGCTCGACGCGATGGGAGAAGTCCAACCGCCGCGGCAAGCCCTCGGCGCGAGACTTGCGCCGAGAGGGGCTCGCGCAGGGAGGCTTAGGCGAGATTTTCTTCGGAGGTTTCAAGGCCTGGTTTTAGGCGTTTGAAGAAAAGGGGTTTGTTCACCAATCTAGATTGTTTTGGATGATCGTAGAGAGAAGACTTCGAGGGGAAGAACACCTTTCCTCTGGGGCCTCACTAGGAGCAGAGCCGTGGACGGGAACTCCTGAATGTATCCCTCTTTGTTTCACATACGAGGAGCCATGAGATAGACTGTCTCAGGCCCTCGAAATGTGGCTAAGAGGTGGAGAAGAATAGTGGCCAAGAAGCTTCAACAGACGGAGGCAAATAAACCATAAAACACTCACGGCTGGCGGTAGCCGTACATGGGCTAAACCTCGGATGCAGAAAGGAAAGAATGATCAGAAATGGCAGAATTCAACCCATTCTTTCATTAACTACTTCACCCAAATGGCTTACACTAGCTCAGCTCGGGAGGAACATCCCGGTGGAGAGAATAACAAGGAGACGCACGCCGGCACAGTCCCTGAGAACAGGGTTACATTGGCACTCGATGCTATTGAAACAATGATGCTTGAAAGCAGAAATACAGAAAGAAACTAAGGAAGAATATTCAGATAGAAATGACGGGGGGGGGGGGGAAGGGAGAACTGCAGCCATTCAGGACGTCGAGCAGCACACCCCCCCTGGTTCCTTTCTTCGAGCCTCTCTCTCTCTTTTCTTTAGCTTCTATGAAGGGCTCTTGAGCTCCCCCTTTCTTCCAGTGGCTAACTCCTCTATCTCTCCCTTTTTTCTATGTCTCTCTATCTATTTTTTTTCTCTATCTATCTTTTTTAATCTCTCCTTTGTGTCGAAAGGCAGCCTTCTTATAGAGGCCGGGCCTCACACTGTCGGCGTGAGCTCCCCGATGCGCCGACATCCAGCCTTCCGGCGCAGGCAGCCCTCGGCGTGCCCGTTTCATATTGGGCTGGGCCCATTTCCCTGTCATTCGGCATAGGATCCACTTAATAGACTGCTCCCGGTAGTGGGCTTCTTGGCATATATATATCCAGACTTCATGGGGCTTGTACAACACCTTGTATTCACAAACATGTGTGAGACACTGTACATCCCATCTTCTGAGAATCAAAATTATCTGAGCATCCCTTCTTAGCAGACAGATGACTGCCTGAATGTTGGTATGGTTTTATCAGCCTGACTACCTGAATTATAGCCGTACTGGACATCAGCCTAGCCAGAGATGGCTTTAGCCGAACAAAGTGTTAGGAATAGCGGGTCTCTTCTATTCTGATTCTCGGAACTTCTGGGGATGGTACGCGAGCTGTGCCCTCGACTGATATTCAAAGCTGTGAGCCTGCTTTGGCCTCTTCGGGTATATTTTAGGTGTCAACAAGCGTCGATCGAGGCGGGTGGCGCTCCGGGTGGTGGCGCAGAGGCCGATTTGGTCGAAGTCGGGGGGTCGCGAGGAGGTGCGACGCAGCCCCAACCGACCGAGGTGAGGGGGGCGGATGAAGCAGGGGCTCAATCCAGGCCGGCTGGCGGGGCTTCCGAGGGGATGCCGCTCGGAGGGGGGACCCCTATCTCGGCGGCCCTGGAGAGGCTGGGCATCCAGGGTCCTCTGTATCAGGTATGCCATGGCATAGCTGCGAAGGTGAAGGGAGGAGACAGGCAACGCTCCCTGCCCGCGGCTCTCGAGATGGTTATGGAGGGTGGCTTGGTCCTGGCCCAGATGGGGGCCACCCTGGCTGAAGCTTATGCCCGATCAGAGTCAGAGTGGGCGAACCTTGCATGGACCCTTGGTGGGTCTGATCTGTAATGCCCCGGGTTTTTTGGATCTGGATCCGTGGGTTTCGGATCGCCTTTCCATGTGTTTCGGATTTGAGTCCGATCAAGGTTCAGACTATTTTTACCGGATTGTCGGACCCACTGGTGGTGTGCCCGTGAGTTTCCTTGGGTCCGTGGTGTTGTGAGGAGCACGCCGGTAATTTTCTATATTTTTTGGAGCACCTTTGTGGGCCCCGGGTTAAGTTTTGGGTTTTACGCGTGTTTTCCATCTGTCGGACCTTCGGAACCCCGTATAGGGTGAACCGTTGCGTTCTCCGATGCCGGGATGTTACCACAGTGATCGGCGTGTTTCGAGGATCGCGGAGATGTATTTTCTTTTTTTTGATATTTTTCAGAATTTCTAGATTTTCTATATAAACCCCCTCCCTTTTTCCCTCTCCCCACCTCTCATTTCTCTCTTCTCTCCCTCTCTCTTCTCACGCTCTCTCCTCTCTCCCTCTCTCTCCGGCGTCCGACGGGCTGGAGCATAGGCAAGGTGGGGACGGCGTGGGTGAGGCACGGGTGAGGATGGATGAGGATCGAGGCGGTGGAGGTGCGGTGAAGCTCGGCCACGGGTTCGTGGAACGGCGAGGCTTCAACGCCATTTTCTTCGCGGATCGGCGAGCTCGAGGCGCGAAATCTTCGGTGGAGGTAGGGAGATGGACCCCCAGCTCGTGCTCTTTCTTTCCCGCGAGTTTCGTAGGCCATGGTGAGACGAGCGGGTTTATTTTCGCATTTTGGGGAAAATCCATATTTTGGGGGAGTGAGCTGGATCTCTCGTTTTACGGTGTTTTGGGCCGATCCAGGGGTTTAGATGCATGCCTAGGGGCTTGGGGATGGATTCCCCTTCGTTTCCCCATCACCCGGGGGTGATCGGGGCGTGGATCGGATTTTTGGGTCGTTCCCCATCGTTTCGCTCTCGGACTGGTGTGACGGTCCTTCCAGTGACCGTCACATGCTGTGACGCCCCAGGGTGGGTGCGTCACAGGGTCCTGTAGTGTCGGTAGGCGTCGATCGCTCTGGCGATCATACGATGAACCGCCAGAGGGTGTGACGCACCTGGGCTTGACCGCTACGTCCATTTTCATGTTTTCGGACCGTTGGGATCACGAGTCCCTGACGTGCCTAGGTAGGACCATCAGAGCCTTGTGACGCCCCTTCATGGGACCGTCAGAGTCGACGCAGCCCATTTTCTGACGTTCCTGGGTAGGACCGTCAGAGACTGTGATGCCCCTAGAGGTGTGCGTCACAGCCTGTTTTCTCTCATCTTCTAACGCACTGGGTTGGGTGCGTCAGAGACGGTGACGCACCAGGGCTGGCGCGTCACAGACCGTGACGCACCAGGACTAGCGCGTCACAGTCGATTTACACCGAGCATCTGACGGCCCTTTGTTGGTGCGTCAGAGTGGTTTTGACGGTCGAGGCTTGGACCGTTACAGACTGTGACGACCCAAGGTTAGACCGTCAGGCTCTGTGTTGCGTCGAGGTGAGTTTTCGTGTTCTCCGCGTTCGTTCCACGACGTGTGGATCCCTGGTCGACCCGGTCGTGACCCAGTGGTCGACTTGCGGTCTTGTGAGTGCCCCAGACACCCGTGGGATTCTATGTCCGTGTTTTGAGGGTGTCGAGAGGACCGTGCTACTTCGTTTAGCGTTCCCGGGGGTTTGAGAGTCTGGGTGACTTCTCGCGTGTCGGGCTTTCGTGTTATGCTAGACCGAGTCACCGTGTATCAGTGGGGGTGCGGTGGGGTCTCCCCCGCATGCCGTGAGTTTTCCCGGAAGATGATTCCTGAGTGGGCCATGTGTTTGGCCTTGGACTGAGAGTCCAGTTGTCCAGCCTAGAGCTGGAGGTTTCCCGTTGTTCCCTGAGAGTGGGATTCGGGTTGGCGGCCTGTGAGTTGCCTTGAGAATCGTACTTCTGCATTTCTTTGTGGACTGGGAGTCCCATTTCTCCTCCGATTGTGATCGGCGTGCGACGATGCCGGTACGAGGGGTGGTCCCCGTACGTCGTCGAATGCGGACGTTGTTTTCCGTTGACTTGAGAGTCTACTCCGTAGTGACCCTCCACTATTCGTAGCCTGCTTACATGCGTGTGGTCCCACCAGGGAGTGGTGGAGAGGCTACCCTTAGAGACGGTTTGTGGACCAATTTTTGTCGGGCCCCACGTCTTGAAGCCAGAGTCTGGCTGAGGGGAAAACCGATCAGAGGGCCAGACCAGGGACGCGTGGTCTGTGTGTGCACACGTGGTTGGGGGCGATTGGACCCACGCCGACGGGCGTGACCCCAACTAGTTGTTGTGTCCCCTGTGGTTCTGGAGTTTTGATAATGACAGTATTATGTCTCATTATGTTTACATCCTTGATGATATAATCCTGTTGCATTATGAGAAACTGTCAGAACAGGGTTGAGGATGTCTCACAGGTCATGAAGTTAACCCAAGTCAAAGAGTCAAAGTTAAATCATGACAGGTAAGGTGAATATTCAGATCAGGTAATGCTTTAATTAGTTCTCCTGCATACATTCAGTTCATGTCTGCTATATGCATTCAATTCATTGGTTCATGTTTATTGTGCATTGCCTCACATCAAGTCTAGACATCCTGGTTGCATTCTAAGTCTACACAACCTACTAGGTCGGTCTTCAAAGTATGTACATTGATCTTCAAGGCATCAAGTCTATACACTAGATTGTTAGCCCTTTCAACTCTATACATTCGAGTGTTAACCTTTAAGTCCATACATCGCTTCAGACTAAAGCCTGTACATCGGATAGTGTTCAGGCGAAGTCTATACATCAGTCCTCAAGTGTTACAAGTATGTACATTGGCCATCAAAGCCTTCAAAGTCTGTACATCCGTCAAGACTCTCAAAGTCTGTACAGCCGTTTGCATTGAATTTCAAGTCTAGACATTACACTGTTGCATTCATCGTCTTCGTGTTGTGTTTGTGTCTTCGTGTTGTGTCTATGTCTTCGAGTTATTTTTGTGTTTGAGTCTTCACGTTATTTTTGTTATTCGTGTCTTCATGTTGTTTTTTCCTAGACCTCGTGTTGCTCTTGTTTTGTAACCACAATTCGTGTCGGTTTCAGTTGTTTCTGTGTTTGTGTCGTCGAGTTGTTTTTATGACTTCGTGTTGTATCCTTGTTGTGTCTTCATGTCGTTTCCTTTTTATGTCTTCATGTTGTCTCCGTGTCATCCTCGTCTTCGAGTCGTTCGTACGTTCGAACAACTCAGTACTCGAGTTGTTACAGTGTATTTCGTGTCGTTCCCTTTGTAGTGTTAGTGTCACTTACTATTGCTCCTCGAGTCGTTTCTTCTTCTGGTTTCACTGTTTCATCACGTGTCGTGATAGCCATGTCTGTTTTTCTGTCCTCGTGTTGCCTTTCCAAGACCCCGTGTCTGTCTTGCCTTGTGACCACACTTCGGGTCAGTTTTTATGTTTCGTCTTCGAGTTGGTTTCAGTCCATCTTGTTCTCGTGCCGTTCTCTTTGCTGTTTATTATGTCGTGTTGTTTTTGTATTCGAGTCTTCGTGTTATTCTTGTGTTCATAACCTCGTGTCGTTCTCTTTGTAATATTTGTTTTGTCACCTTTGAACCTCGTGTCGTTCTCGTTTTACCTCGTGCTGTTTTAATCTGACCTCGTGTCATTCTCTCTTTATTTAGTACTGTAGTAATCTTGTGTATCTCGTGTCATTCTCAGTACAGTGCATCGTGTATTGCTATCACATACCTCATGTAGCTTTTGTGGCCCTGAGTCTTAATCGTGTTAATTCCTTGCAGAAGAAGGTGGTCCGAGGAAATATTCCCCAGTGACTGGGCAGCACGTGATCCGAGGCTGAAATGAAGCTGGCTGAGAGACTGTCACGTGGTCCGAATACTTAGGGCTGGAAATGTGGAGGTCACACGTCGGGGGTGTTGTTGTTGCTGCTGCTATATATATGAGCCTTCTTCCACAAAAGAAAAGAGATCAAAGCAAAAGCCTGAAGAGCAGAAAGCCCTTCGATCCAGAAAAAGAGAAAAAGAAGGAAAAGAGAGGAAGAAGAAATAGAAGAGAGAAGCCGTGAAGAGAGAGTGGTGAGTGAGAGATTAGGAGAGTAGAAGAGAAAGAAAGAGAGATAGAGAGTGAGAGATTTGGAGAGCAGAAAAGAAAGAAAGAGAGAAAGAGAGTGAGCGAGAGAGCTCGTGGAGAAGAAGGAAGAAGCTGTTTGAAGATCTGTCTTCACTGGACCGTGGATCAGATCCAGGCCAGTCAGCTCCGTTGAGAGCCACTTTGTGCATTTCGTTTTACAGCTTTCTGATTGCTGTGTCATTTCCCTTTATTGTTTTTCCTTTGTTTTCTGATCATCTTTGTTCCTCTGATTGCCCTGTTGGGGATCGGGTTCCTCCTGTTGGTTCAGGAGAAGGGAGATCTGATCTCCGGGTTGCAAGTGACAGGTTGTCACTTGTGGGTTCCCTCTGGTTAGAGGAAGGGAGGCTAGTCCTCCGGTTCTGGGCTTGTGGTTGCAAGTCCAAGTGTCCCTCCTGGTCTGGAGGAAGAGAGGTCTTTGACCTCTAGTTTCCAAGTGGCTGGGAGTCACTTGGGTGTCCCTCCGGTTGGGAGGAAGAGGGGAGGCTGTTCCCCTGGTCAAGCTGTGTGGCAGCAACTGTTTGCAGACTGAGTCTGCTTGGTTCTAGCGTTTGCTAGTGAAGCCTCACTCCGGTTGGGAGTGAGGGGTGGATGTAGGTCTGGAGGACCGAACCACCTTAAAATATTTGAGCAGTGGTTTGCTTGTAGTGTGTTCTTCCATATCTCCTACCATCCTTCACAGATTGTCTTGAGATTTCTTATTCTCATTTGTGCTGCGTCTGCTAGTTGGTTATTTGGGAGACAGTTACATATTTGCTCTTTTGTTTAAAAGGATTTTCAACTGGTTCATCAGATTGCTTGGTTTGCTTCCGCTAGATGCTTGGATAGGCACGCTCCAATTGTTTGTATCTGAGTTAAATCAAATTGGTTCTATTTTGTGTCTATCTCTAGCATCTAAGATTTTATTTGGCCATTCTATATAGAAGGATACATTCACCCCCCTCTGTATCCGGGCCTAGCTCCCTAACAATTGGTATCAGAGCAGGTTGTCTGCTTAGAAGGTCCAGCGATCTGTAGATTCGATCCTGCTCTCTTGGTGCTTCATTATTCCTGTTGCATTTATCTGATCAGCTTTCATGGGTGATCCACCAGTTTTCAATGGTTCTAATTTTAATGCGTGGTTTATCAGTTTACGAAATTATGTTGATGCAGTTAATCCTGATCTGTGGAAATTAATTTCACAAGGTCCTCACACATTACCAAAGAAAGTGTCCAAATGGACCAACAGCCACAGATCAAAGGATGGAGAAAATCAGAAAGCCTTCATTCTGATGAAAGCAACCACTGATAGAGCTTTACACTCTTGTTTTTATGATTGCAGGTCTGCCAAGGACATCCTGGAGGAGCTGAAGCTAAATCACAGGTTAAATGAAGACAACTGCATGATGGCTAAAGGAAGTATTCCTAGCAGCAGCCAAAATGAAGAAGAAGATGATGAGGAGGAGGTAAACATCTTCGAGAATTTTTCTTTGGATGATTGGGAGAATGCATATGCTGAGCTGTTTGAGTCTCATGAACAATTAAGAAAACGATACAAGAACTTGAAAAAGAAAAGTGATCAGGGTAGTTCAAGTTCACCATGTGAAAATTGTTCAAAGATGAAGCAATCTCATGATGCCTATTTGTCAGATATCCATATGCATAAAAACCAGAATGAAAAATTGATGAATGAACTTAAATGTGTTTGCTCTGAACTAAGTAGACTGAAATCTGAAAATGAATGTCTTGAGAAACAATGTAAAAAACTCCAGGTTCAAACAATATGTTCGGTTAAATCTGCATGCAATGAGTGCCCATTCCTCAAGGAAATAAATGAAAATCTTCACTCAAATTTAGAATGGCATAAGGAGTTTATTGTTTCTCTAAAGGAAGAAAACAAAGATCTGTTAAACAAGATTCTGGAGCTTGAACAGATAGAGGAAGAGTTGAATGATAAAATGAGCTCACTAAAAATTGATAAAGACTCTGTTGAAGAAATTGAAAATCTGAAATCAAATAATGACAAACTAATTCAAGAGGTTGAAGGTTTGAAGCAGTTGAACACTGCTATGTCAGAGAAACTTCTTCTCTTAGAAAAAGGAAAAACTGTTTACATTGAAGAGTTTGAAAAATTGAGAAATGTGGAACAAGAAATTGAGGAATGTAAAATTGCAAACAAGGTGCTAAGCGAATGTGTAACTTGCAATGAACAAGAGATTGCCAGTTATGAAATACACATCGTTTCTTTGGAAAATGAAATTGAAGATTTGAATAATTCCTTGTCAAAATTTGTGGACGGAAAAGATAATCTGAACAAAATTCTAGGAACTACGGTAAATTTTCATAAGGAAGGGTTGGGCTATAATCCCTCAAATAAGAAGAGTTTTCAAAACAAAGTTCAAACTTCTTTTGTTTCCAGCTCAACCTCTCACAGCCCTCAGAACCTTCCAGGTTATCAGTCTACTGCTCAAGAGAAAACAACAGAAAAACAGAAAGAAAAGCATCAACATGTTCCTCTTCCCACTCTGCATGTTTCACCCACTCACTCGCATGCATCTAGAAAGAAAATGATCTGTCACTACTGTCACAAATATGGACATTTGATGCATGAGTGTAATTTGATGGAAAAAGATGACCTAGCAGCTGCTCAAAACAATCAGGGTAGAAATCATGTCCTTAGGGAAAAGAAAATTCATTGTTATAACTGTGGAAAAATAGGACATGTTGCTGCACAATGCTGGTTAGGCCCTCATAGAAATACCTTTTCTAATTGTTCTCATTGTGGAAAACATGGCCATACAGTCAAGGACTGTTGGCATGCTCAGGGAAGAACTTTCTTTCAGAATATAAAACTCCCTGCAAATAGAAATGTTTTTGGAAGAAATAAAACTGTTTTTAAAGAAAAGAGTCTGGCATGCTTTGAATGTGAAAAATTTGGCCACCGAGCTTCGGAATGCTGGTGGGCAGGTAAAGGTAAACCAAAATCTCATGCAAGTAACAGAAATCTTCATGCCAATGCACATAAAATTTATGTTCAGAATAATACACACAGATTCCATGCTAACAATGTTGTGAATAAAAAGAATTCAAGATCTGCTGTTTCCTGTCATTATAGTGGGCAGGTTGGGCACTCCATGAGTGAGTGTAATTTAATGAAGTCTGATGACTTACATGCCCAAAGAATGTGGAAAGCACCTCTCAAAGGTGTTACTAACAAAGTAGGACCCAAGAAGTCTTGGGTACTTAGAAACACAAAATGAGATCTGTGCATTGTAGCTATGCCTTGGGATGAGGAATAAAAGGGGGTCAAATAAACCAAGGCATCCAAAGTATGGTAAACCCCAACTCTGCTGATTAAATGTTTCTTCACTTGAATTTTTTTTAATTGAACATCATGCTTAATATGTCAATGCATACATGTCCAGAACTGCATCTGCCTTTTGTAATTTTCTTTTATCATGCACTGATGCATACATGAGTTTAAAGAATGTCTGCATTTAATGCATACATATGTTAATTGCAGTTAGTTGATATTTGTTAAAATGCATAATCTCTGAAAACAAATTGCATTCTAAAAAATCTGAAAAGGTGAGTTGAGTAAGTCTGTTGCTTGGATGATGTCTCAAGCTTAAAAATGTTCATTTGCACATTTGACATGCACATGCATCACAATTGCATTTAAGTGGCACAGTGTTAGCTAAAAGATGCATGTAGAACTGCATATGCATTGGATTGTCATGCATGACTCTTGGTATATAAATAGTAAGATACTAAAGGGCAGATGAACTCTGTCTGGAAGTGCTTACTATGTGTGAGGTAGTCTTTAGACCAAGTCCTCCGCCTGGTACCATAGGTCAGAGTTGCATACATTTAGGAATGTTAGATCATGCATACATTTAGGGGGAGCATTATTCATATTCTACCATCTGAACTTCCCATCTTCAGATTGAACTGCTATCTTGCCTAAATCCCTTTGATGAATGTGTAATGCAACACATTTCAGCTTCCTGCTTCAACTGTTATCAGCCATCTTCACTCATCCTATTCATTGGTATCATCTGTTGAGTTGGCTGTTCCCAAAAATGTTACGGCCTTTCCTGAAAACTCAGAAAGAATTCTCTGTACATATCCTGATCATAAATCTGAAAAATAACTTAAACATGAATCTTCTATTATATAGGATTATGAATATCTGATTCTTTCAGCCGGTTGATGTTTCATGTATGTCTTGTGTTTGCTTATGAACATATCTTGAAAATATCTGAGTTGGTCTTAATAAACTTTAACCAACATTTTCATGTTGAGTCTTTTAAACTCTTCTGAATTCTGAAAATTCTGAAATCATGATATTCCTTGATTGATATGTATGAAATTAGTATTGATTTTTAAACATCTGAGAATATGGATTATGTCTAAGGGTAAATCTTGTCAGAGCAATGACCTTGGTCACTGAGAAATCATGTCCAAAGGACTGTGTCATGAGGTGCCATAGTTAACTCTGCTTAAAAATGATTGATAATCTGGCAGAGCAATAGCATGCACACTGAGAAATACATCTCACTCATCAAAGAAATGATCTGTAGTGTATCATGAAGTGTAAATGTAATCTCTGTTCCTATGAAGCATGACAGTTAGTCCATCCAAGTGCTTAGGGATACTGGCGTCTAAATAACATGTATCCTCTAGTTACAAGGGTGTACTAAACTCAAGTGCTCATGAAGAATGTTATGAAAATTGCTGCTAATCTAGTATACTATTTGAAAGATATGTCCAAAAGAAATATTCTATTAGAACCCTTGACAGAAACAAATGTTTTTCTTATGTGTTTAACTTCATTACTATTGGTTGCATCTCTTAAAGGAATCTTTGAAATTAAGTGAGTAAGGAAGAAGAAGGTTAAACAAGACTGTCAATGCGAAAGCAAGGTTCACCTTTATTAAAATTGATTTCAGATATGAGTATAGAAAGCTTATGAACAAGCCTTGCATACATCATATTCTGATCTGACTTGTCAATGAAGATCATTCATAAATCTCTATAATAGAAGAGTCTGAAATACCTATTTAATCAGATTTATGAAATTGATATCCCATTGAAAACCTTTCTCATTTATTCTGAGTGCCTTCTTTCTCACAATGGACTCTATTATTTCAGACTTAACTGTTGATTTCTTTATCTCCTGTGCTTCATTCCAATCACTATCCATCTAAGGGGGAGAACTTTTGCATGTCCCTGTGGTTCAATGTTCATTCAGGAGAGTATCCTGTCAGGGAGAGTTTTAGATAATAGTAACTCTGTTTGCATAATAGCTCCTTTTTCAAATTCTTAAACAGTCAATGACCACTCCATTCTTTTTGATGTTGACAAAGGGGGAGAATTTTTGGTGTGAGTCATTAGTCTTTATTGGTGCACGAATTAGTCATTTGGTGTGAGTCATTAGTCTTTATTGGTGCATGCATTAGTCATTATGGGTGCATGTTTATGAACTGTCACATGGTATTTCATAATCATCATGATGGACCTATTGCAATGACTCATAATATTGCCATCATCAAAAAGGGGGAGATTGTTGTGTCCCCTGTGGTTCTGGAGTTTTGATGATGACAGTATTATGTCTCATTATGTTTACATCCTTGATGATATAATCCTGTTGCATTATGAGAAACTGTCAGAACAGGGTTGAGGATGTCTCACAGGTCATGAAGTTAACCCAAGTCAAAGAGTCAAAGTTAAATCATGACAGGTAAGGTGAATGCTCAGATCAGGTAATGCTTTAATTAGTTCTCCTGCATACATTCAGTTCATGTCTGCTATATGCATTCAATTCATTGGTTCATGTTTATTGTGCATTGCCTCACATCAAGTCTAGACATCCTGGTTGCATTCTAAGTCTACACAACCTGCTAGGTCGGTCTTCAAAGTATGTACATTGATCTTCAAGGCATCAAGTCTATACACTAGATTGTTAGCCCTTTCAACTCTATACATTCGAGTGTTAACCTTTAAGTCCATACATCGCTTCAGACTAAAGCCTGTACATCGGACAGTGTTCAGGCGAAGTCTATACATCAGTCCTCAAGTGTTACAAGTCTGTACATTGGCCATCAAAGCCTTCAAAGTCTGTACATCCGTCAAGACTCTCAAAGTCTGTACAGCCGTTTGCATTGAATTTCAAGTCTAGACATTGCACTGTTGCATTCATCATCTTCGTGTTGTGTTTGTGTCTTCGTGTTGTGTCTATGTCTTCGAGTTATTTTTGTGTTTGAGTCTTCACGTTATTTTTGTTATTCGTGTCTTCGTGTTGTTTTTTCCTAGACCTCGTGTCGCTCTTGTTTTGTAACCATAATTCGTGTCGGTTTCAGTTGTTTCTGTGTTTGTGTCGTCGAGTTATTTTTATGACTTCGTGTTGTATCCTTGTTGTGTCTTCGTGTCGTTTCCTTTTTATGTCTTCATGTTGTCTCCGTGTCATCCTCGTCTTCGAGTCGTTCGTACGTTCGAACAACTTAGTACTCGAGTTGTTACAGTGTATTTCGTGTCGTTCCCTTTGTAGTGTTAGTGTCACTTACTGTTGCTCCTCGAGTCGTTTCTTCTTCTGGTTTCACTGTTTCATCACGTGCCGTGATAGCCATGTCTGTTTTTCTGTCCTCGTGTTGCCTTTCCAAGACCCCGTGTCTGTCTTGCCTTGTGACCACACTTCGGGTCAGTTTTTGTGTTTCGTCTTCGAGTTGGTTTCAGTCCATCTTGTTCTCGTGCCGTTCTCTTTGCTGTTTATTATGTCGTGTTGTTTTTGTATTCGAGTCTTCGTGTTATTCTTGTGTTCATAACCTCGTGTCGTTCTCTTTGTAATATTTGTTTTGTCACCTTTGAACCTCGTGTCGTTCTCGTTTTACCTCGTGTTGTTTTAATCTGACCTCGTGTCATTCTCTCTTTATTTAGTACTGTAGTAATCTTGTGTATCTCGTGTCATTCTCAGTACAGTGCATCGTGTATTGCTATCACATACCTCATGTAGCTTTTGTGGCCCTGAGTCTTAATCGTGTTAATTCCTTGCAGAAGAAGGTGGTCCGAGGAAATATTCCCCAGTGACTGGGCAGCACGTGATCCGAGGCTGAAATGAAGCTGGCTGAGAGACTGCCACGTGGTCCGAATACTTAGGGCTGGAAATGTGGAGGTCACACGTCGGGGGTGCTGCTGCTGCTGCTATATATATGAGCCTTCTTCCACAGAAGAAAAGATATCGAAGCAAAAGCCTGAAGAGCAGAAAGCCCTTCGATCCAGAAAAAGAGAAAAAGAAGGAAAAGAGAGGAAGAAGAAATAGAAGAGAGAAGCCGTGAAGAGAGAGTGGTGAGTGAGAGATTAGGAGAGTAGAAGAGAAAGAAAGAGAGATAGAGAGTGAGAGATTTGGAGAGCAGAAAAGAAAGAAAGAGAGAAAGAGAGTGAGCGAGAGAGCTCGTGGAGAAGAAGGAAGAAGCTGCTTGAAGATCTGTCTTCACTGGACCGTGGATCAGATCCAGGCCAGTCAGCTCCGTTGAGAGCCACTTTGTGCATTTCGTTTTATAGCTTTCTGATTGCTGTGTCATTTCCCTTTATTGTTTTTCCTTTGTTTTCTGATCATCTTTGTTCCTCCGATTGCCCTGTTGGGAATCGGGTTCCTCCTGTTGGTTCAGGAGAAGGGAGATCTGATCTCCGGGTTGCAAGTGACAGGTTGTCACTTGTGGGTTCCCTCTGGTTAGAGGAAGGGAGGCTAGTCCTCCGGTTCTGGGCTTGTGGTTGCAAGTCCAGGTGTCTCTCCTGGTCTGGAGGAAGAGAGGTCTTCGACCTCTAGTTTCCAAGTGGCTGGGAGTCACTTGGGTGTCCCTCCGGTTGGGAGGAAGAGGGGAGGCTGTTCCCCTAGTCAAGCTGTGTGGCAGCAACTGTTTGCAGACTGAGTCTGCTTGGTTCTAGCGTTTGCTAGTGAAGCCTCACTCCGATTGGGAGTGAGGGGTGGATGTAGGTCTGGAGGACCGAACCACCTTAAAATCTTTGAGCAATGGTTTGCTTGTAGTGTGTTCTTCCATATCTCCTACCATCCTTCACAGATTGTCTTGAGATTTCTTATTCTCATTTGTGCTGCGTCCGCTAGTTGGTTATTTGGGAGACAGTTACATATTTGCTCTTTTGTTTAAAAGGATTTTCAACTGGTTCATCAGATTGCTTGGTTTGCTTCCGCTAGATGCTTGGATAGGCACGCTCCAATTGTTTGTATCTGAGTTAAATCAAATTGGTTCTATTTTGTGTCTATCTCTAGCATCCAAGATTTTATTTGGCCATTCTATATAGAAGGATACATTCACCCCCCTCTGTATCCGGGCCTAGCTCCCTTACACTAGTCACATGTTTGTGGTTACTTGTACGGTGTTTCAGTTCCCGCTGGGCCGGAGGGAGACACCTGAGGCACGGATTAAGACGTCAGTGGACGCATTCAGCCTTGCTTCTAGTGGGAGGTACTCCTGTAGAGTCAGGAGTGACAGACTGTCAGTTTCCCTGACTTCGACCTTCGGGTTTTTGGTCATGTTGACCGTTGAGTACCGGTTGTTTCACCGTGGCACGTGTGTCAGTTTTCGTGCCGTGAGGCTAATGCTAGTGGCTTTACCGAGGTGGCGTCTTGTTGTGCGGTACCCGTGATCGGATGGTCGGGGTTGCACCTTGGATAGCGTGTCCAGGTTGGCCGTGTCTCTGGAGACAGGCCTCTACGGCGAGGTTGCCGTAGGTTTTACTTCAGTAAGTGATGCTAGTATGGTCCGGTTCTGAACTGTGATATCGAGATTTCTCTTTCTGCTTGACCGGTACAGTAGGAGTAGTTGTAGTGCCGAGTTTTGACCAGCCACCGGGTTTACTGTTCTTGCTGTTACGGTTGCACTTGTGGTTACAGCTTTCCGTGCTGCCGTTGTTCTCAGTTGGGGTTCCGCGGGATCCCTACTGGGCCAGTGACAGGAGGCTCACCCCTACTTTTCAGGTGCGACGGTTCTTCCTCATGGTTTGAGGGTGCTATTCGGATGTTCTCAGTTGCCAGCTCGCCGGGCCGAGTGTTCACTCGGCATGTGGTACGTTTTACTACTTTAGACTGTACTTTCTGTTGGAATGGACTCTGTTGTAGCTATAGTTTTTTATTTATTTCTGTTAATTATTGATTTATCCTGTCTTATTTCATATTTCTTTTTGCCTCCACACTCCTTTTAGCCCTTCCGAGCCCTCCCGACTCGTGGGCGGCGGTTCAAGTCTCGAGTTATCGGGCCTTCCCGGTAATCAAATTCTCGGGTCGTTACATGATTGGAAGATGGCTCGACTCTCCGAGGAACTGATAGGACCGGTGCGATGGATTCAGAGGGGGGTGAATGAATCCCTCTGTGAAAACCTTGACCAAATTATAAATTCAGATAAAGATGAAATCGATCTAAACTCCCTGAACTTATGCAAAACTTGACTAAACAGGAAGATGCTCTAAAGAAGCTCCCAGCTGAACACTTAGCCTGTACTCTCAGTGGACACATAAGATTTATGCATTCATGTTGAGTTAACAGATAAGGAATTAGAGCGAGATCCTAAACATGCATCTAACGTTGAACACACAACAATGCAAACCACACAGTGTTCAGAGATTTTTAGGTGGTTCGGTCCTTCAGACCTACGTCCACCCCAATCTCAACCCGAGTGTGGATTCCTACTGACTCACAGCTTGAACGGCTGGGCATAACAACTTGCCTACATCAGCTGGGCCTCACAGCTTGCCATCCACTGAGCATCACAGCTTTCTATCCCGCTGAGCATCACAGCTTGCTGTCCAAGGTAACCACCTTGCCTGCTGAGCATCACAGCTTGCTCTGCTGACTCACAACTTGAAAAAATGAATAAAATAAAAAACAAAAGATCAAAAATCACAGCACCGAAAAGCTGTAAGCGATGAAGCATGAAGTGGCTCTCAAGGAGCTGACTGGCCTGGATTTGATCCGCGGTCCAGTAGAGACTAATCTTCAGATGACTGTTTTCTTCTTCTTCTCAACTCTCGATCTCTCTTCCTCTTTCTCTTCTTCTTCTTCTCTGCTACTTACTCTTTCTTTTTCGAACACTCTTCTCCTCTGCTCTTCTTCTGCTCTCTCTCTGATTTTCTCTCTTTCTTCTTCTTCTCTGCTCGAAGAGATATCTCATCTTGATTGCAGGAAGCAGACCCTATATACTCCATCAGATAGAGTTGACGAACTCTTGCCCTAGGCATGTGGAGGGAATGCTCCGGCCTAGAAGCTTAAGGAGACACTCGCAACTTGTCAGAATCTAGATGAATAAGGATCCACATGGCAGCATCTATGAATGAGGATCGTCATTGGATCACGTGCCCTTCTTGAGGAACACGAGCTGTTGACCTATTGCATAAGTGACTTTCAGTTAAGTATAAAAGATGCACAGACTTCATAGTGCGTATATGAATCTAAGCACAAACCTTGTATTTGATAAGCAGGAACCTACACCGAGAATGAATGTTCAAACAGAGCAATGCACTGACTTTGATGAATCATGCACGGGCTTGATATGAGTGCAGAGCTAAAAGATGCACAGACTACGTGTGTGCATAAGCAATGAATGCACCGACTTGGTGTGCGCAAAGTGCAGACACTTCACGACGTAAAATGCCAAAACCTATCTTGCACAGACTTATATGCACATAGCAACTAGAGTTGCACGGACTTGGTTAGTACAAGGTAAACCTGCACCGACTATGAGAATGCATGAAATGCAACCTGCACCGAGTTCGGTTTCACATAACCCAAAATGTGCACCGACTTTTACTCTATGCATGAGACAGAAAGTATGCACCGACTTTGTTCATGCAGGAAAGCATGCACGTGCAAAGCAATATGCCTTAGACACAAACAAGATGCTAAGAGAGATGTTGACTTGCACCGACTTGGCATGAGCAAAAGGAAGAACATGCATTGACTTGGAGATATGCTTCAGGACAAAAACTTGCACAGACTCTAAGTGTGCTAAGACTTATATGCTCAAAGTAGGGTTTGCACCAGCTTATCCAGCGTGCACCAACAAAGGTTGCACCGATCTTGTGAAAGCCTTAGGCATATATATGCACGGACTCGTCTAGCACAGATACATGGCCTGCACCAACCTGGTATGCATGATGCACGAGACTTGCACAGTGGGTTGCACTTTATGCACGACATGCAGTCTAAGCAACACCGAGAGCATATGCAGAACAAGTACTAGTTCACACCGAGAGCATATGCAGAACAAGTACTAGATCACTCATGCAGTCTTATGTGGTGACACATTATGTGGCTTTCATCAAAACAATGTGGTGACTCATTTATGTTGCTATCATCAAAACATCACACCATCATTAGAGCACAAGGGACACAACAATCTCCCCCTTTTTGATGATGGCAACCCAAAGATAAAATGAGTCACACTTTCTCCCCCTTTGACATAATCAAAAAGATAAGCAAAAGAGCATGAATACATAGACAACCTTCCTTCAGAATTTCAATAAACAGAGAATGAAGCAATGCTCATTGAAATAAAGTTTGCCCTTTTTACAAGAACTATTCTCCTCTATCAACATGCATGCAGAACTACTCTCTCCCTTTAAAGTACATACCTCCCCCTTGACATAATCAGAATATCTATAATGCCCAGAACTCCCCCTGAGAGTGTGAAGGAATTGAAGAATCAAGTACAAGATGTATCTACAGGGATGAACTCTGGTTATCCAATGAAATAATCTGGAATTCACCATCACAAGAATTCTGAAGCAAGATAGGTTGTGGCACCTCACATTAGTATGGACAGAAGAATGCATGTGGAAAGCCCACAAAGCCAGAACAGGTTACAGAAGCAAGATGGAAGATTCAAACAGTGTGGGGAATAAAGCATTTCATGATAGGAAAGTAAAAGTGGACAAGAGTAGATGTGAGAAACAATCACAGCACAGGACTTCTCAAAGAACAATCAATCAACAGATAAGAGAGATTTGTCAACAAAGTTCCTGGTGATCAAGTTATCAGGGGTGAATCTGATCATGAGGGATTTTAAGGCATGCACCACTACAATAAGTCTTAACAAGAATAGATTCTCCTATCATAGAGGGTTATGAATTGGCAACTTGACCAACCTGATTTAATTATGATGCATATCAACAGCAGCTTGATACCTATGAATGTGAGCATGAAGTTTCCTACTGTTCACATAGACATTTTGTTTCTTATTGTCTGACAGCCAACATTCAGAAGACTTGTGACCTGACTTGCCACAGTTAAAACATGAAAAATTCACAGGTCTTTTGGCAGAGAATTTGAAAATTTTGTCATTAACATGGCCTCTTTGGGCATGCCAACAGTCCTTGACTGTACGGCCATACTTCCCACACTCGAAGCACCTTAAGTGCTTACCTCTTGAGTCATTGTTTCCCCATGAAGACCCGAACCAGCACTCAACAGCTTTATGGCCACGTTTGTTATAGTTATAACAGATGATGTGTTGGTTTGAAGCAAACATGTTTCTTTTGGGGTTATGATGATTTGTAAAAGATTTATCATGCATCATATCATCATTTTTCATTACACTGCAGTCCTCCATACAATGACCATGCCTGCCACAGTAATGGCATGACACCAGTGATTTTTTCGCAGCATGGTTATTAACACACTGACTAGATGCATGCGAATGAGTAGATGAGGCATGAGTAGTGTGCATCGACTCATCGAATTCGACTAAGCTAGCAGATTTTAGAGCACGAGCAGGAACAAATTTAATCTTATTCTTTTGAGCATCCTTCTTTAAATTCTTCCTCTTTTTCTCACTTTTCATTTGCTTTTCATTTTTCTGAGCGTTGAACTGAAATACAGATGATGAATGTACTTTCTTATTTTTACTTTGTTTTGGGGATTGATTTGTAGTACCAGCTACATCAGAGTTTTGCACAAACGTGGTGTATTGCTGGTTTCTAATAGTTTCCTTAACATCAGAACTGCCAGTTATCCCCTTTCTTGAATTATCATCCTCACCTTCCATGACAGCTTTCATTTTTCTTTTATTTTTAACAGACTCAGATGCTGAGTTTTCCAGATCATGAATTTTATTTTCCAAGGAAGCAATGTGAAGTTCATAACTGGCCATCTCCTGTTCACTGCAATTAACGCATTCGCTTAGAACTTTGTTTGCAGGTTTATACTTCTCAATTTCTTGTTCCAGATTGCTTAAAATTTTTGATTCTTCATCACAGATAGTTTTTCCTTTTTCTAAGGTGAGAAGTTTTTCAGACATACCAGTGTTCAACCGTTTTAATTTTTCAATTTCAGCTTTCAGTTCAATGTTTTCGTTGGTCAGCTTCTTAATTTCTTCACCACTGGATACATATTTTAGTCTTTCAATCAATTTTTCTTCTCTTTCCTCCACTTTAATTTTCTCAGCAAGCAGATTTATGTGATCTTCTTTAGATGAGACAATCAGTTTATTCAGCCATTCATTATCACTATAAAGATCTTCATTGCGTTCTTTTAGAGCCAAGCACTTGTTGCGGATCGATTTTAGAGAGGAACCATACACACCTTCCTTGTTAACTTTCTCTATTTCAGCTTTAAGATTTTTATTATTCCTATGAATTTCACAGTTCTCAGCTTTCAATTTCTCCAGATCAGAATTAATCCTTTCCAACTCTTCCAGATTTATCAGATGTTCATCAGTTTTCAGCTTTAACTGACTTTCTAATTCAGAAATTTTATTAGCACATTCTTGGTTTTCATTTTTCAGCAAGCACATTTGCTTCATATTCAAGTAAGTCTCAGATAAACATTCATCATATAATTCATTGATCTTCAAGCACTTTTCACATGATGAATTAGATCATTTTTATCAATTTTCTTTTTCATCTTCTTATATTGTTTTCTTAAATGATCGTGAGACTCCAGCAACTCATTATATGCAGCAATCCAATCATCCAGGGTGTAATTTTCAAAGATGTTTACCTGATCATAGTCCTGTTCTTCATCTTGATTGCTGCTATGTTCACTTCCTTGAGCCATCATGCATCGATTATCATTTTTGCAGCTGCCATCCTTCAGTTTGTTCAAGATTTTTCTAGCAGACCTACAAGATGAGACATATGAGATTAGTGCTCTGTCAATTGATGCTTTTACCAAGTTCAATGCTCTAGAATTAATGGAGTTTTTCAATTTATCCTTCTTGGTCCATTTGGATTTATCTTTCGATAATTTGTGTGAACTGTGAGTCATTACCTTCCACAGATCAGGATCGGTTGTCCTTACATACCGATGCAACTTCTCCAGCCATAGATCAAAATCATCACCTCTGAAGATCGGTGGATGAGCCATCGAGAGATGAATTGACCAATTGAAGGAGATAAGAAGTGCACCGGAATCAACAGAAGTACAGCAAGACACCGACTTAGAGAGACTGAAGCACCAAAAATGACAAGACCAGACCCACTCTGAAATGCACCGCGGAAGTAGCAGGATCCTCTGTAGATCATTGGATCTGACTGCACAGAGACCCGCTCTAATACCAATTGATAGGACAAGTGCGATGGATTTAGAGGGGGCTGAATGAATCCCTCCGTGAAAACCTTGACCAAATTATAAATTCAGATAAAGATGAAATCGATCTAAACTCCCTGAACTTATGCAAAACTTGACTAAACAGGAAGATGCTCTAAAGAAGCTCCCAGCTGAACACTTAGCCTGCACTCTCAGTGGACACATAAGATTTATGCATTCATGTTGAGTTGACAGATAAGGAATTAGAGCGAGATCCTAAGCATGCATCTAACGTTGAACACACAACAATGCAAACCACACAGTGTTCAGAGATTTTTAGGTGGTTTGGTCCTTCAGACCTACGTCCACCCCACACTCAACCCAAGTGTGGATTCCTACTGACTCACAGCTTGAATGGCTGGACATAACAGCTTCCCTACATCAGCTGGGCCTCATAGCTTGCCATCCGTTGAGCATCACAGCTTGCTATCCAAGGTAACCACCTTGCCTGCTGAGCATCACAGCTTACTTTGTTGACTCACAGCTTGAAACAAATGTATAAAATGAAAAACAAAAGATCAAAAATCACAGCACCAGAAAGCTATAAGCGATGAAGCACGAAGTGGCTCTCAAGGAGCTGACTGGCCTGGATTTGATCCATGGTCCAGTAGAGACTAATCTTCAGATGACTGTCTTATTCTTCTTCTCAACTCTCGATCTCTCTTCCTCTTTCTCTTCTTCTTCTTCTCTGCTGCTTACTCTTTCTTTTTCGAACACTCTTCTCTTCTGCTCTTCTTCTGCTCTCTCTCTGATTTTCTCTCTTTCTTCTTCTTCTCTGCTCGAAGAGATATCTCATCTTGATTGCAGGAAGTAGACCTTATATACTCCATCAGATAGAGTTGACGAACTCTTGCTTTAGGCATGTGGAGGGAACGCTCCGGCCTGGAAGCTTCAGGAGACACTCGCCACTTGTCAGAATCTGGATGAATAAGGATCCACGTGGCAGCATCTATGAATGAGGATCGTCATTGGATCACGTGCCCTTCTTGAGGAACACGAGCTATTGACCTGTTGCATAAGTGACTTTCAGTTAAGTATAAAAGATGCATAGACTTCATAGTGCATATATGAATCTAAGCACAGACCTTGTATTTGATAAGTAGGAACCTACACCGAGAATGAATGTTCAAACAGAGCAATGCATTGACTTTGATGAATCATGCACGGGCTTGATATGAGTGCAGAGCTAAGAGATGCACAGACTACGTGTGTGCATAAGCAATGAATGCACCGACTTGGTGTGCGCAAAGTGCAGACACTTCACGACGTAAAATGCCAAAACCTATCTTGCACAGACTTATATGAACGTAGCAACTAGAGTTGCACGGACTTGGTTAGTACAAGGTAAACCTGCACCGACTATGAGAATGTATGAAATGCAACCTGCACCGAGTTCGGTTTCACATAACCCAAAATGTGCACAGACTTTTACTCTATGCATGAGATAGAAAGTATGCACCGACTTTGTTCATGCAAGAATGCATGCACGTGCAAAGCAATATGCCTTAGACACAAACAAGACACTAAGTGAGATGCAGACTTGCACCGACTTGGCATGAGCAAAAGGAAGAACATGCACTGACTTGGAGATATGCTTCAGGACAAAAACATGCACAGACTCTAAGTGTGCTAATACTTATATGCTCAAAGCAGGGTTTGCACCAACTTATCCAGCGTGCACCAACAAAGGTTGCACCGACCTTGCGAAAGCCTTAGGCATATATATGCACGGACTCGTCTAGCACAGATACATGGCCTGCACCAACCTGGTATGCACGATGCACGGGACTTGCACAGTGGGTTGCACTTTATGCACGACATGCAGTCTAAGCAACACCGAGAGCATATGCAGAACAAGCACTAGATCACACCGAGAGCATATGCAGAACAAGTACTAGATCACTCGTGCAGTCTTATGTGGTGACACATTATGTGGCTCTCATCAAAATAATGTGGTGACTCATTTATGTTGCTATCATCAAAACATCACATCATCATTAGAGCACAAGGGACACAACAGGAACGTGATGGGCTTCGGTGGGACCTTGGTCAGAAAGCTGGCATGGGCGAGTCAGGCGGAGGCCCGGACACTGATCGAGTAACTGGCTCGGGTCCGCGAGTCGCTCGAGAGGAAGAATAGGCTTCTAGAGGAGGAGCGCACGGCCCGCGTCGAGCTAGATGGCTGGTGGGAGGCTGAGCGAGTCGAGCTGGTGGACCGAGCGGAGGAAGCCTCGCGCCTTCGACTAGAGGTCGAGGCTGATCGGGCCAAGGCGGAGAGGCGGATGGCTGAGGCCGAGCGGAGGTGAGCTGAGGCAGAGCGAGAGAAGGCCGAGCTCGTTGGTAGGGTGGAATCGGTCGGGGCGGAGGCACTCGAGCAATACAAACGCTCGAGGCCTACTGGGTCGACCTTAAAGAGGCTGCCCTCCCCTACTACGAGTCAGCGCTTCACCGAGGCATCCGCAAGGGATTTAAACAAGGCTACGACCGGGCCATCTCTTACGCGGAGGAGCAGGCATCCAGGACAATCAATTTCCCGTCCGGGTAATGCTATGACTCAGAATTTTCATCTTTCGGTTCCTCTGGTTCGGTGTCGGGGGAAGGAGGCCAGGGGGACTCTTCATCCGAGGGGTCGCCAACTCCAGATGTCTCGGGAGGGCTCGCAACCGAGGCAGTTCCCACGCCGGTGGGGTCAGTGCCAGGGTCGGCCGTCGTCGAGGGTGCCGAGGGCAGACCGTCCGAGCCCTCCACTTTCGAGCCTCAGGATGGGCCAGAGGCCTAATGTATCTATTTTGTCTTTTCTCCTCGTATGTTTTTCCTTTTTTGAGAAATAAGAAAAACTTCTCTTTTTGTGTGAAGAAAGGTCAAAAACGTAAGGCAGTAGCGTTATGCTGAAGACTTAACTCCTTTGTACCGCCATTACCATAGTTTGACCAGTGTATCCGCAGTAGTTGGAAAGTGCCGATACTTTTTGTGTGGATCTCGCGTGATGGTTGGGCGGGCATCTGACAGGGTGTCTTTCCGTTTTCTCATGCTTTAAATGCCCGGTCGCTTTGTGTGTCCCGCTGGGATGGGACTGAGGAGTTTGAGGTGACCGTTCACGGGGGGAGGTCCCTTTAGTGTGATTTCGAGGGGGGAATCATTTAAGGCAAGTAGCCTCCCTTCGCCTATAAAAGGTCTAAAGGGCGTCTCTTCCACTCCATCGCTTAGGGTTTTCTTGACAGTCTTTCCTCCCTCCTTCTTCACGAAGTGTTGTGCCGTCAAAATTGGAGCATGGAAGACGCTCTGGAAGATGAAGCTGTAGATGATGGGGGGTAGAGAATAACTTGATGCTTCGGGTTTGAAGGGGGTTCTATGGCCGGCAGGCAGGTTAGAAGGGGGTTCGACGTGTGGAAGCACGTCGCCTTCTTTTATCAATTCCGGCCGACGCTTGCGGGGAGGGGCGTGACGGTGGATGGATGGGGGAATTGGGCACCCCTTTCTCTCGTCCCTTCCCACTCACTCTCTGGAGAGGATCCCTCAAGATTCCTCTCCACTTCCTGCTTCTCCTCCCCCCTCCTCGCAACCTCTTTCTCTTTCTTCTGCCCTTCTTATCATTTCTTTCACTCTTCGGAGGGTGCATGAACTCTCTTCCTTCCAAAGAGTTGGCTTCCTTTTCCCCTTAATCTTCCTTGTTCAACTTGGAAGGTAGCCTCTTCTTTCTAATCCCTCTGTCGCCTTTGTTCCGAGTTGCCCGAGCCAACGGGGTCGACTATCCTTTTATCCGAGCCAGTTTTCGCACGAGGTAGAGTCAGTGGCTGGACGCAGGAAGGTTAACCGGGTCTCCGAGCGATGGGCTCGTATGGCGGCGCCAGATGGATTTTTGCTTTTTGACATGTATTGTATTGGCCTCGGCTTTTCTGATGTACAAACAATTGTTTGAATGAAAAAGGAAGGAAAATTTTGATTTATCTCATATTGTTTGCACAACTGAAGTGTTCAGAAATAGAACTTGCGTAGTGTAGTTGCATTCCACGTCTGATGGATGGGTTCTCCTTCCATAGTAGATAGCCGGTATGCTCCTTTCCCGAGCGTCTCGACCACTCGGTAGGGGCCTTCCCAATTAGTGTATAGCTTGCCCGCCGCCTCAAGTGGTCGAGAGGCTTCGGCTTTCCTGAGAACGAAGTCTCCCGGCTGGAAGTGTCTGTCTCGGACTTTGGCGTTGTAGTATCGAGTGAGGCGTCGTTGATATTCCGTTGCTTGGACGCTGGTAATCTCTTGGAGTTCATCTACTAGGTTGAGGTTTTCGAGCAGTTTCTGGTCGTTTACCTCGGGCGAGAAGCAGATGACTCGGAGGGAGGGATTGGCAATCTCCAACGGGATCACGACCTCGGTGCTGAAAGGGACTTTCACCGGTTGCTGTTCTGTGCGACCAAAGTATGTTCGGCAATTCCTCAAGCCAGCTGCCATTGGCTTTGCCGAGCCTAGTCTTAATGCCTCTTAAGATAGTCTTATTGGCATTTTCGACCAGCCCGTTAGCCTGAGGGAGGGCGACCGAAGTGAAGTGATTGCGAATGTTTAGGTCGGCACATCTATCTCAGAAATAACGAGAATCAAATTGCCGGCCATTATTGCTCACTATCACCCGGGGGATGCCGTAGCGACAGATGATTGATTTCCAGACGAAACTCCAGACAACTGTCTCGGTGATCCTCACTATAGCTTCGGCCTCGATCCATTTGGTGAAGTAGTCGATGGCGACGATGATGAACTTCTTCTGGGCCTGGGCCATAGGGAACGGCCCAAGGATGTCTATCCCCCACCAAGCGAAAGGATACGTCTCAGCTAGGGTGACGAGCTCCGTTGCCGGCTGATGGACCAAGTGGTCAAATCACTGGCATCGGTCGCATTACTACACCTAGGTCGAGCAGTCACGCTGCAGAGTGGGCCACCAGTAACCCTGCCGAAGCAAGATCCTGGCGAGCGACCTTCCTCCTTGATGTGCTTCGCATAGGCCTTCATGAACTTCTTGAATTGCTCGGCCAGCTTTACCAGCATAGATGCACTTCAGGAGGGGACCGGAGAAGGATCTGCGGCACAAAGTGCCATCCAGAATGACGAATCACCGGGCTTGGTACTTCAATCTCCGGGCTTCCCGAGGGTCGGGAGGGTCCTGGGAGTCCTGCAGCCATGACAGATAGGGGGTACGCCAGTCGCTCGGGGAGGCCGAGCCAACAGCCATGAGCTCCGAGTCACTCTAGCTCTTCGAGGAGGACCGATCGGGTACCCTCTGGGTCGAGAGAGGAGGCCAGTCGAGAGAGGGCGTCCGCACGGGAGTTTTCCTATCGAGCCATTCGGACTACCTCAAAACTCTCGAACTACTTGGTGACACATTTTTATTTGAAATGCGTAGACGTTCCAGTCACCGGAGTGACAAATTTATTATGCGCTCGTTCTGACTTAGTCAGACTAATGTGAAGTTCGTGTCGGGACCCAGAGTCCGTCATACGATAAAGGTTATGACGTTAATTACGTCCTCTAAGAAAGAGGACAACCCTTGATTAGTTGCCAAGAAAGGATGCCTCGGGGGGGGGGGGTATCGTGAAGGCATAAGAAATGCTGACTGAATGCATTAGTTGGATGCTGTGAGATGCGGTCGTTTGGTTGACCGTCCGTGCCAGATGCAACAGGTTGTTAATTGGTTTATTCATGTGATTAGAGATGCAATCGTAGTTGCTTAGATGGCAATGTATGCTGATGCGGATACATGCTCATGTTTTTTTTTGAAATGGACATTCGATGCAACTAGAGGTGTTAAAAGCCCCTTATACTCTTTTATTTAATTAGGTTTATTGGTCCAACTAGGGCTTTAGCATTAAGTGTCAAGGGCTGACACACCAACAATTAAATGCATATGAGGTTGATGCATGTTTAGATATAATTAGCCTAAAATGGCACGGTATCAATATGAAAGCTAAAGCGGCGCGGTGGCCAAATGGAGACTAATACGGCACGATGGCTAGCTGGGCTAATACGATGCGATGGCCAAATGGAAGATAACACGGAGCGCCCTGGGCGCGCTGGATAGAGGCTCAAAGAAGCCAAATGGATTGTGTTTCTAGTGCTAAAATGGCGCGAGGGGGGGCGCACCGAAAATTGGCACGCCAGATTAGGGCCGCGTCGGATTAAGGGGTTTTTGGTTTATTTGAGTTCTGGTTGAATTTCAGACAGATTTATTAAGACTTTGTTGATATTTTAGAAGATTAGAAGACTTATTCAAGCCCCAGTATCACTGCAATCCAGGTAATTATAGACTTATGCAAGGTAACTACTCAAGCATAGTCTTCAATAAACATGTCCAAACATATCAACTGTAAATTAGACTAAGTTATAAGTCCAAATTTTGGCAGCACCTCCCATGATTGGGGGGTTTACAGGGGCGAAGCGGAGACAGTCCCACGAGATGGGGTACGCTCCTTTAAGGCCGGGAGTGCCAGACGGTGACCGGCGGACTTCGTTGGAGGGAAAAGACCCCGAGGGCTAGCCTGCTAGGGGTATCCATTTCCACGAGTCAAAGACAATTAAGGGACGACTGAGACGAGAAGTCACCTCGAGGGCCAGCCTACGAGAGGTAATCTTCTCACAGCCACCACCCCTCCCACAAGAAGAAGGTGGATTTGATGTCGAGCTCAGCCCTGTTGATATTCACTTGGTGAATCATAGGGTTCACATCATTAGAAGATATGACTCTGTGACTCGACAATGATTGAAGATGATGGGGGATATTCCCCTCCCCGGGCAGCGAGTTCTTCGAGAAGACAGATTACTAAAGAACGCTATGGCCGGAATACATTCGATTGGGGGACGGACAGCCGACGACCACATACACACATATGCGTCGAAGGGATATGGTAAAAAGGGAGCCAGTGGACTGAACTTAGGACCAGAAGGGCCAGCCAATAGACCGAGCTCCTGGAAGAGGCAGATGGTCGAACACCTCGACATCATCTGCAGTATACACGGACACACGACAATAACAGCGAAGGTGTTCATTCTTCTAGCCCCTAACCACGAACGGGGATGCATTGGGGAGCCACCTCCCGGGGCGAAGGGTGATGCACTAACATGCAATCCTCCGGCCGGGAGAGAACATACGAACCTGCGGACTTATTCACATCATCTATACGACAGAGGGAGAGCCCCGAGGAGGGGGGTTATTAATGTTGCCTCGAGAACCTGAGGCGTATTCGGCGGTAGAAAGCCCAAACTAATAACACACAGGAGATGGAGGAGGTAGCAACAGACACACACTCATTCATTCATTCGATCACATGGTGAAAGTATTACAGCACATTCGGCTCGACGTTGTCGCCCGAGACCGATTTCATTCTCGAAAGAAAAGGGGAAAAACAGAGATGATCAGAGAGAGGGGGTTTGAGGAACCCCCCGGGCTCATATCATCGCCCTTCGATTACATTGCTCCGTGGAGAGATATTAGCAAAAAGGGGAAGGAAAGCAGCAGAAGAAGATGCCACGAGCTCGCCAACCCACCTTGAAACTTCGTAGCAGAAAAATCAGCAGAGAAAATAGAGTATCGGGACGGACGGGCTCTCTGCTCCCCTTCTTCATCTCTAAGCTTTCCTCTCTCTCTTTCTCTTGCTTCTGCCTGTCTATCTGCCTCTTCTCCTTTTCGTTGTTGTTCTCTTTTTTTTTTTTGTTCTCGAACATAAGGCCCCTTATATAAGCGATCCTTCGAACGAGCTTAATCCGGCGCGGGGTTTAGCGCGCCGATTTAAGGCCATTCACACGCGCCGGATTCGGACTGAACGAGGCGCGCAGGTTTAGAGGGCTGTCCAAGGCCAAAAGGGCGCGTCGGATTCGAGGGCGCGCCAGTTTAGGAGGGGCGCGTCGGATTCGAACCCTTTGATTGCATTAACCCGACATGGGTCCGACAACGGGCTTCGGACTGACCTCGGGGGTCACTGTGATCTTTCATCTCTCCGTGGTCTTGCCAGGGCCTAGGAGAGAATGTAGACGAGACCTATGGGCCGCCATATGGCTGCTTTTAGAACTCCTGTCCCTTAAGCTCGGACACGCAGGTTTTCCGCTGATACGGTTCTCAGCACAACCGTTCATATTGCCGGCTTGCCTCGGCTTGCATCGGTAGCTTCCACGGGTGGTGGTATGCTGCCCAGGGTGTTTCCGCCTCGACTGGGCAATCATCTAGCCGCTGACGGGCCAAATAAGCTGAGAAGTCGCACCCGTGCCGGGTAATCGGGGTCTTCTGCTGATAGAACCTTCGGTCCTTTGTTTTGAGGGGCCGAGGGCGTTCTCTCACCTGGAGAGGATCTTTCATTCAGGTGACGTGCCGCCAAGTGTGTCCATGTCCTTGGTCAGACAATGGATACATGCTCGTCCTTGGTCGGATGATAGGTACATTCTCGTCCTTGATCGGACGGTGGATATGTTCTCGTCCTTGGTCGGATGATGGATGTATTCTCGTCCTTGGTCGGACGATGAGGGCGTGCTCGTCCTTGATCGGACTACGAATATCACCCTCTTGTGGTGTGTTCTTCTTGATACTCGTCAGGTGAAGTCCCCGGCATTCATGATAGATGACCTGAGGCTCTGGCAGCTTGAGAAGGCTTCAATGTGTTGGCCCCCTACAGCTTCCCTGCTTCAGCGGGCCGCATCATTTGTCTCCAAGGCTTGATCGCCATCGAGTATATTTTGAGTGCCAACAAATGCCCCCCAGCCACGGGTGCTGCGAGTGAGGCATGAGTGAAGCGGGGCACGTGGATGAGCTCCGTCTAGGCGGATTCCACATCTGTCTTGACACGGTCTTGGAACGGCCCTCGAATACGGCGCGGTGGTTAATCCGGCGTAGCCCTAGGGTTTGTGCTAAAACGGCCCACCCCTTACACATGCAGGCCTAATCTGGCACGCTCCTTGGAGAGGGGGGCCTATTACGGCGCGCCCCTTGGCTTTTTGGGAGGAGACCTAATACGGCGCGCTATTTAGTACGTCGGATTAGCTTGAGTTTGCCCCCTTTAAATGTTGAAATTCATTTTTTTGAGGGGGAAAGAGCTGTTGTTGGTTTAAAGTTCATCCTCATCAGAGCAGGTGGATTATGGTAGTGGCTCGAGCGACGAGGATTTCCTTTTGATGGGAACCGAGGCTGAGGACGCTGCGGTGTCTTCTGCCTATGAGAGCGACTTTACGACCTTCAGTCCTCCACGGCTGACGCCGAGTAGCTTCAGACCGTGAGGTCCTTCAATGGGAGAACGGTCGGAAGGGATAGAGATAGTGGCTCCCGCTATCGCAGATTTAAGTTAAGTGCCGACTGAGGTAAGAGTTACCCTTTTCCAGTCTTGTGCTTATTCTCGTCCGACCATTGTGCTGGTCTTTCGAGATTCTTATGCTCCCTTCCTTTTGCAGACTCCTGCTGGATAGGCCGAGGTCACCCCGCAGGTGATAACCGTGAAGGTACCTCTGTCGCCTCTCAACGTAGATCCACCCTTGTTTCCGTCGGTCCTGAGGCCTATAGCCTTGAGATATCCGAAGGATTACATGATGGTAGCAGACTCAGAGGCGCTAGAGATGATTACCGGGTCTGAGCCGTCGGCTATTGCTCCGGAGCAGCAGCAGCTTGTCGTTATGGACAAGCCATTTCAGATTGAAGAGGGCCTCCCTGGGGCAGAGGAAGGAGAAATTATGGAAGAAGTGATCGGGAGCTCACCGACCCCAACCCCTGCCATCGAATCATCATTGTGGTAGCTGGAGGGGACGAAAGTGGTGACCAACCGCTCCCCGCCATCCAAGGTTCAGACGTGACGCTCTCGCCTGAGGTTGGGAGAGAAGTTGCAGTCATCGACAGTTTTGCTGTTGCACTGTCTACGGGGGCTAGTTCTGGTGCGGGCACTTTGCAAGACATGTCATCCTCATCTTCTGCACCGAATGATGATATTTGGGCGGCGATTGATAATCGGGTTGAATTTCAGCTTCCGGATACGCCGTCACTTGGTTTGCAATCCTCAAGTGACCTAGTGTGACAGTATCTGGAGACATTGCGAGAGACTGTGACAGCTCGCCTGGAGTTAACCTATGCACAGCTGAGGGGCCTTACAGAGCACCTCTCCCGCACCTTGCTAGCTTTCGGCTGCCCCATGGAGGACTGGGTGCAGCAGGTTGTCTTGCTCCTAAGGCATGTGAACAGGAGGAAATTCATGGGTTGCAACTTGCTTGATCAAATGACGGCCGCAAATCTTGAAAAGACAGAGTGTCAGGCCGCCCTTCAATCACTAAGAGGGACTGCCCAACAAATGCAGGATGCTGCTGACGATTCTGGCCAGCGTCGGACTTTTCTGAAGACTCGGATAGCTGAGCTTCGCGCCGAACTTGACCGAGCTGAGGCAGAACTAGCATCGTCTGATCAACTATGGGTCCAGCACACAGAGGCAGTTGAGCTAGCAGAAGGGCAAGCCGCATCACTCGAGGAGAAATTGGTGCGACTGCAGGACGAGGAAGACCGTCTTCAGGAACTGGCCCGCTACCCATCTCTGGGGCTGCCGAAATTCAAGGACATCTTCCACCGCTCACTGCAATAGCTCCATCAATTTGTCCTTCCCCCCCTTTTTTGTGAACTTCCACGTACTCCGGGGGATGCATGCCCCGGGTAACATGTATTTCCCTTTTTGTTATTTGAATGGAAACTTTCGTTCCCTCACTTGCGTATCTGCTGGCTGAATAGATTCATCTGGTCCGGAGTATGTCAGTCGCTAGAGTAGGAGAGCGTTCGCACCTTCAGGGAAGGGTCGAGGGGTTCGCTCCACCACGACGCAACTTTTCCTCGGGACCATTGATCCGTCCGAGCCAAGTACCGGGGAATAATGAGGGAGGTTTAGGGGCCGCCAAGAGCCGAAGGGTAGAAATATAGGTTTATTTGTGGACTATGCCGAAGGTGGCAAAGGTCCTTGGTAGAGGGGAGTTTGCTTATAAACACGGACGTAGGGTCCGGGTTGAAAGGAAACACCGACCGATCCCGTCGATGATGACGAGGGTCAGCAGTGACTCATCCATCGGCATTGGGTAAACGTCGAGGCAAAGTAGGCAAACACCGAGTTAAGGGGATATTAACCGGTCCTGCCTATGAGCGACGTCACGCGGAATGCCGGGGGAGGTGAAGCAGAGCGCGCGGGCCCGTTTTGCTGTAACACAGAAAAAAGGAGAGAGAAGAGGAGAGAGACCACCACGGGAGATTACTCTGGCGGGGCGTGCGGGACAGATACAACGTAACAAGATATGGGGATTAAACGGCCATTGCGGGAAATGACTCTCCGCGACCTCGGGGGATGGGAATAGTGTAGAATTTAAATGACAGCAATTTAAACGGCCATTGCGGGAAGTGACTCGCCGCGGCCTCGAGAATATGACAAGATATGAGAATAACACAGAATATAAATGACAGAAATTTAAATGGCCATTGCGGAAAATGATTCACCGCGGTCTCGAGAATATGAGCAGATATAAGAGTAATACAAGATATAAGGGGCAAAAATTTAAAAGGCCATTGCGGGAAGTGACTCGCCGCGGCCTCGAGAATATGAGCAGATATGAGCACAATACAGAATATGAATGACAGAAATTTAAACGGGCATTGCGGGAAATGACTCTCCGCGGCCTCGAGAATATGAGCAGATATGAGCACAATACAGAATATAAATGACAGAAATTTAAACGGCCATTGCGGGAAATGACTCTCCGCGGCCTCGGGAATATGATGTGATCGCCAGGGGCCGGAGACCCCAAAATAAAGAAGGTGATCGCGCCTACCTCAAAAGTGGGAAATGGCGGGTTGCTTCTTCCTCTCCCTTCGGCCGGCTGATGGAGAGGGCTTTCCTTGGTTACCCTTGCAAACGAAGAAACAGACAAATGACAGGTGGATCAGAAAAGATGGCGGCGTAGTATTAGTCCCTTGATGAAGAATAATGAAATCGTGGCAAGACACACACCTGGTTGGTGTTGTTTTTAAACCCCTCTCGGACACGAGTAGGAGGAAAATATGATGATGAATGGAATTATGCAAATGTATATAAAAGAAGACTCCCTTATGAAGGGAGACGGAGAATGCGAGATGATGAATGCAAAAGAACTACGGAGAAAAGGAGAGAGAGTTGGCTTATTGAATGTGCCGATGGCGGGATCCGGCGGAGCTTCGGCAGCGTAGGGACGACGTGGAAGCACGGTGGACGAAGGTGGCCTTCCTCTTGCGAGCGCGGGCACCCAGAGAATCGGCAGAACCTCCTCCTGAAAAGAACCTATGGGTTAGCAAAAGGATCCGGTAGAGTCTCCCCTTCCTCTGTCGGATCAGAAGCCCCTTCCCTTCGAGGGAGGGGGTCCTCTATTTATAGAGGGGAGGTGGCTTGAGGCGTCCATGGACCTGGACGTCTCAAGATGGGGGCGTCCAGGACCCTAGACGCCTCCATCAACACATTAAACATTTTTTATTTTTTGATTTTTAATATTTTTATGAAGGCGTCCAGGAGACTGGACGCCTCAATGTTGAGGCGTCCGGGACCCTGGACGCTCCCATTTCCACCCACCGGAACCCCACCGAAAGCCGTAGACGGTGGGTAAAGCACGTGGTTTTGGTGGGTACCCGTGACTCACGAGTGGGCGCGTCTAGCTGGCAAGATGTCCCTATATTTTTGGATTTTTCCGAATCGGGAGCGTCCGGGTGTCGGAAATTGAAGGCGTCCAAGTACCTGGACGCCTCAAATGGAGGCGTCCTGGGCCCTGGACGCCTTCACAATTATTATTATTATTTATTTATTTTATTTTATTTTTCACTGATGAAGGCGTCCATGGACCTGGACGCCTCCAAGAAAACCTGTCGGATTCCCCCGAAAGGCCGTCGGCAGCCATCCGCCAGACATCTTCCTGGTTTCAGAATCTTCTGATACGTCCGATTGGTGGCGATGCCGTCCGTATGCCGTATGATTTCTACAACGAGGCGGTTTTCGAATGCCGAAGAAGTGTTACGTTACCCACTCAAAAGGTGAAAGAAGACTCAAGAATGGGAAGCACTCAAGCGATTCAAAATGCGTAAGCCACTGCGGGGCGTCATATAGTAATATGAGATTTTCTCAGGGTGATGTCAGGAATAGCGTGTCTACAGCTGCCCCGCCTTGGCGTCTGCTTTGCAAGGGAGTGACACGTAATGAAATGGTATCAAAGTGAAGTGAAATGATGTGGGAATGGACTAAAAAGTTGATGCCAAGGTGCGATGAGACATACTTTTGACATTACTGTTTGGAATCTTTCCCGTAGTTTCGCTAAGGCGACCTTGAAGAAGGTCTTCCAAATTCGACGATTGCTTGGACAGAGATCAAACAAGGGAGGGGGAGATGTGCGCTCAGGCACAAAAATAAAGGAGACCAACTTCTCGGTGTGGAAGTACCTGGGTCGTAAACCTACAGGTTTCACCTTTGGAGAGCGGTTACCAGCCAATGTGGAAGTGCTGCGGCCAAGGTGGGTCAAACATGGTAAAAAACAAAGGAATATCTGAGGGTCAGTCCAAACAAGGGTCTCTTTTGGAAGAGCAGCGTAGGGCCGTCTCAAGGAAACTCTGCGTCTTATTCGGAGTGGAATATCTCATATTTGTAAGAATTGAAGCACAGTGGTTGTCACAATCGAATCACTTTGAATGATCTTCCGTAATAAAATCAAAGTCCTATATGAATGCATGCTGGGTTTAAAGAAAATTTAAAATAAATTAAAATAGAAAATAGCCAAGGATAATATTATTAATTCGTTAAGAATGGGTCAGGATACCGGTTCGGTAAGCCGACACTGAGCTGGGGCTCGTTGATCCGCGCATCAACTCACTGAACAGAACCATTGTCCCCACGCTACCACAAATTAACGGCCTATCCGTACAACCCAAATTCTTCTGAAATCATCACCATTTTTGTTGAAGGGGAACTCAAATCCCAGAGTCATTCAGGTCGCAAGGTTCTTGACATGTTCTAATAGCGTAAATATCATATAATACAATGCATGACATGGTGGGACTAGCTGCCGAATGGTGGCACACGATGGGACGGTGGCATCCATTAGTGAAACATGCACTGATCAACATTATTAAAAGCAATAGAGTTACACCATAGTACAAGGTAGATCAAGACAAAATACCTTTTGCTGAAGTCAACGACGACGACTCGACATTGATGTGACGTCTCTTGGCCTTTACCCCCTTCCCTTCCTATAAGTACCCCCCTTAGGCTAGTTCAGCCAAATGCACCAAGGAGAGCTTTGAAAGCTCAAGAAGAGGAGGAGAGGAGAATCTAGGGATTTCCAAGATGGAAGGAGAGTCTTCCCGCTCTGTGAAGAGGAGCAGGCCTAGCAGCGACTTTTGGCGACTCTCCGACCTTGAAGGTCATCTGAGTGGGATAATCCGGTCGCATATGGTGAGTTGACTCATTTCAAATTTTATGTACGACTTCTCCCTCACTTCTTCCCTCCTTTGTTCTTCTTCTTCTTTCCAACCGTATCCACTCTTCCCAGGCCTGAGGAAGTTCTCCAGACTGCCGTGGCTTTCGAAGCTAACTTCCAACATCTCCATCGGCATGAGGGCCATACTCACGAGGTGGCATCTTCAGGGACTCCTGATTCATGCCAAACATTATGAAAACATTTGCATGGACTGGGCGGCTATGGGCGCATTGGTGGAGATCTGGCATCCCCAGACCCATACTTTCATCTTCCCTACCTTCGAGGCGACCACCCTCCTCGAAGAGGTGGAACTTCTGCTCGGACTGAAGAAATTCAAGAGTGACGGGAGGATAAATGTTATGCGGATGCTGACAAGGGTGACTTCCGAGAGTGTCCTCGGAAGCTTCATGCCGCCTGGTGCTGCTAGAAAGGTTCGGACTCAAAAGGGAATTGATCTGTAAAAGCTCGCAGAATGGGTCATTGATGCCCTGAGAGGGTCACCAGACGATGACCACTTGGAAGGAATCATGAAAGGATTTACCATCTGTTTGGCGGGTGCTCTTTTATTCTCTTATACTGACAACATAGTGGAGGAGGACCAATTGAGTGCCATCTGCGGGATTTGGAGTGGAAAGAGGGTGGGACCCGCCGTCCTTGCCTACCTTTACAGTGGTCTTACTGCTTCCAGCATGGGTAAGCCTCTCTTCGGTTGCGCACTTCTCCTGAATTACTGGATCGATTTGCATTTCAAATTTGACCACCGCGAGGGGATGCTAACTGCTTCAAAGCTCTTCCAACAAAGCCCCCTTCATCACATAGCCGATGTGTTAGGCTTTAGTGATACCATAGCGAACCATGTTCCGTGGCTGAGGAAACGTGAAGACTGGCGGTCTCACTTCAGAACCATGACATAAAGCTTTTTTGCTTGTGCACCGGCGCCTACTCTCACGCGAACTCCTGGCGAGGTGTTCTCCCGGAGCTGAACTCCAACTGATCGGCGCGACGGAGTTTGTTCTTTATAACGCGCATCGGTGCTGCATCCAAATCGGCATTCCACGCCACTCGTTCCCATTGCTAACCGGTATCGTTCCTTTGAAGAAGAGGAAGTTGGGCACGGAAGCGGATGCGAAGGAAGCGAATGCCATTAAAGCACCCTGGAAGACGGGTGTTGCGGGAAAGGCATTAGTGCATGTAGAGGAAGAATGCGAGCTGTGGAGGGCTTATGTAATTGAACTGAGAAAGTTAAGGCCTAAAGTGCCTAAGCCCCTGATGTAACTCACTTTGCTGCTTTAATGGAATAAATGCGAAGTTATTGTGTGTAAAAAATTTTCTTTCTCTTTTTTTTGTTTTGTTTTATTTTTTGTTTTTTTGTGTTGTTTTCTTTTTTTTTTGGATGTCTAGGAGCGAAGACGCGTTCTAATATTTTGAATTCAAATTTAAACCACCGAGAACCGTAGGGCGGCCTTTCTCCTTCCACACTTTGCCTACAAGCAACTCCTCCTCTCGTCGAGATTTGCTCACCTAGCTTCGTCTTCTTCCACCCTTGATCCATGGAGTACGGTGAGCCAAACCGTGGTGAAGGGAGAGGGGGACGAGGAACTCCTTGCCCATGGAGGGTCATGCAAGAGCACAGGATGGCGGCCACGGAAGAGGAAGGGCCTCTTCCGGCACTCGAGGGACCCGAGGGGCCCGATGGCACGGAGGGAGGTGAACACGGCCCGGTAGGTCCTTCGATCTCCTCCTCTTTGATCCATTTTGAGTTTGGAGCGAGCCATGTAAGAGGGGAAAAGGGTTCGGTGACTGTTGCACTCAAATGATGGAAGCGTCCTTGACAGGAGACACGTTCTCGTTATTTGACGTAAGGCTCTCATTTCTTGATGTAGGGCATGGCAAGGACCCCGAGCTTGGCCGATGAATGGGCGAGCGCGGATGAGCCGAGCCGTGTCAGGAAGGAGAGTCGTGGCAAGGACAAGCTCGAGGACTGGCGCATACGTCTTCCTGGACAGCAAGGGAGCGTACTGGTGCAGGACAGCGCCGACTTCCTACGGTAGCGGAGAGAGAGTCATGTGGGACATCCCCAATCCGGGGATGCGCGCGACATCAACAGCTTGCGTGCCCAACTAGCAGAGGCTAGGTGGCAGCTGACCGTCACTCAACAGGAACTGGCGATCCTGGTAAGTTAAGTGTTGCATTTTTTTATTTAATTTAAATTTGGAGCTTAGCCGATGGCCGTTGTTTGTTTGTTCCAGCGTGCCCAGCAGGCAGTGATGGCAGGAATGGCTGGCGGTGCATCTTCCAGCTCCTCGGCCCCTTTTCTGGAGATTGCCACCCTTCGGGAGCAACTTTCCAGTGCAGTGGCCCGCGCGACCCGGGCTGAAGAGGAGCGTGATGCTTGGGCAGCAACCATAGCAGGGCTGCGGTGTCACGATGAAGAGAGGCCATCTCCAGACATCCTGGAGTTAAGGGTCCTCCTCCAGGTGGCGAGGAAGGAGGCAGAGAGAGAGAGAGAGGAGAGGGAGAAAGAGAGGGAGGAAAGAAGGGCCGAGCGACAGCATGATCGGGATGAGAGGAAGGCCTTGGAGGCCCAGGTGAGGGAGCTCCAGCTAGCCTTTCGAGTGATGGGGCAGAGGCTAGGAGTCATGGAGACGTGCTACGAGAGGGCACGATAGTTCGGGGCGCGACTCCGCCAGTCTGGCCACCTTTCTGTCGGTGGCTTCTTCACCACGCTAGGGGATTAGCAGCGAGCCACTACTGTGGAGCAGGTATCACAGGGTGAGGGGACTATTGCTTCACGGAGCCCCAGAAGGCCCCTGAGGGACCCTCACCTCCAGGGGAGAGGAGAGGGACGCCTAGAGGGATGAGTGTGAAGGTGATGGCGAGAGTTGGCGAGCTAGCATATGCCTCCTCTCTATGATTGTGATGTTTATGACAGTTTATGTAGACTTATGAATGGAGTGATTTGATTTCCTGCCGCTCATTTGTCCTTTTTGTGCGTTCTTTCTCTCCTACGCTTCTTCTCTTTTCTATGTGACGCGCTAGACAAGGCCTAGCCGCGAAATAGAGACTCGTGCTTTGCCATGCCCCTCTTTCCACGAGAATCTGCCATCGAAGTCAATAATAACGACCTTCGCCTATTCCCTTTTGCATCCCTTTAGACTCGATGGGTCATTTTTGAGTCGTCGTGTTGCACCACTTAATCAGCTTCCCTGTGCGAGCGGTGAAGTGACACATGGGACCGCAAGGAAGGTGCCCTAACATGAGGGGTTGTGGCTCGCACTTCTCTCATTTCTATAAATACCTCCCTCGTTCGTTCTTTCTAGGGGCATCGAGAGCCATTTTGAAGAGTAGGGGCTTCCACATCACGGAAGAGCTAAGAGTTCTACGACTTGGTATGGAGGCCGAATCTTCCCACTCTTCGAAGAGAAGTAGGTCCAGTGGTAGCATCTCTCGGAGACTCTCGGAGCTTGAAGGGCACCTCAATGAAAGGACCCAATCACAACTTGTAAGCCGAGCTTGCTCGTCTCTTCTTCCAGTCTTTCTTCCTCCCTTCTAACAAAACCCCTCCTTGTGTATGCGCAGGGTGTGATGAAATCACACATTCCATGGGAGTTGGTAGTGGCCGCATATTGGGGTCTCCCGAATTTTCAGAAGGCCAGGCTAGACGTGATGGGGCTTGGAGTCTTTCTTCAGATCGAGCCAATCAGGCTCGACCTTGCCCTTGTCCAAGCATTGCGCGAAAGGTGGGATCCAATGAGCCGTGCTTTCTTGATGCCTTGGGGGCACATGGTGCCCAGCCTAGAAGATGTGGTCTGAATTATGGGCCTGAAAGTGGATGGCGAGGCACTGACCGGTATCACGTACTCCGACTACAGAGAGGCTACCCAGAGGTTACTAGGAGTGGACCTGGATGATCGTAAGAATAGGTCTGTAGCCAAGACGCCTATTATGGAGACGTTGGGGCTTACTGACATTCGTTCTCGTGATGATGAGTCCTCAGAAGAGTTCATGGAGAGGACTGAAAGGGGATGCCGCGCCGCCTACTATGTAGATGCGAGCAATTGGGAGAGGGCCAACATGGATTTGAGGAGATTCCTCTTCTTCCTGTTGGGAAACTGTTGTTGGGCTCGAAAGGAGACAACATTCATTGCCGCTTCTTAGAATTCCTGGTAGACCCCGAGAAAGTGGGACGATATGCCTGGGGGGCAGCCATGCTGGCGCATCTATTTGCGGGTCTGTCTGAAAGAGCAGATCGAGAGGTAACAGTGAGTGGTTTCACGCCGTTCATCCAGGTATCCTGCTTCTCTTCTCTTATTTTTTTTTTTTGATATGTTAATGACACATGACGCTGTAGTTGTGGAGCTATTATTACCTCCCAATGGGAAAAGCCCGGCATTGGTGACCGATGGCGGTGCCGCTGGCGAGGCGGTGGCAACCTATCACGAGCCCAGCCTCTCTATCCTACCAGCTGATGGTGTTAAGGCGCGAGTTGCAAGAGTTCCCCGCGGCAATGATGATTATTACTTCATCATCATCTTTTTCTCTCTCTCTTTTTTTAATATTAAGAAGATGTGTGTGACCTGACCCAGGTGGTCTGGGGCCTTATGCGGGCATGACTGACGCCGATCAGCCACGGGTCATAACTAGCCGTGCCCGGTTCGGACGCGACCTCTGGATGCACTGTTTGAACGAAATCGAGCCACTTCGGCTACGATTGGCCATGAGGACTCTAGGGCTGGCCCAAGAATGGGTGGACATGACTACCACACCACGTGTTGGGAGGAAGACACGTGGGCCGGCGACCTCCGTTGATTGGAGAGTGCGGTTCCCTGAGCAATACGAGGACTGGCAATGGGGTGGCATTCCCGTGGAGTCACATGCTCAAGATAGCGAGGATTATCTGTGCCTCTATAAGGTGATGTATGCAGAGCGACTCCATCCCGAAGGGACCGTGGAGGTGAACAACATTTTATTTTATATATTATATTATTATTATTATTATTATTATTATTATTATTATTATTATTATTATTATTGTATGTTGATCTATGCCCTGGCCACAGGATGTTCGCGACACTATGATAGCGAACCTGCAAGCTCGCCTGATAGGCACAAAGCGGTAGTTACATGATACTCGCGCCGCCTTGAGTTCTTCGGTAAGTCTACATACACACGATCATAGACCAAGATTCCTGGCGTTAGGTCCTCGGTGTCACCTTATGTGTGTTGCAGCGCGCCCAGCTTGATGCGGCTTCCTCAGCAATGGGGGCGGATGGTGTCTCTTCCAGCTTATGGATCCCCACTTCCGAACTTGATTTGCTCCATGAGCAGCTTGCTTGTGCTATGCAGCGGGCTGCGGAGGCAGATGGAATGCTCTCCGCACAGGTGAGAGTCTTGCCATTGAATTTCACTTATCCATGCCTCCACATACCTGAGATGATGGTTATGGCAGACGAAAGAGGTGCAAGATGCACTTGCCCGCACTGCGCAGGGGGAAGCCAGAATAGCGAAACTGGAGGAAGAGTTATGGCATCGTCCAGATGATGGCTCTTCTCAGGACGCCGTGGAGCTGAGGATCACCCTTCAGCTAGAGAGGGAGGACCGAGAGAGAGAACGCGCGGAAAGGGAAAGAGACACCGAAAGACAGAGAGCCGACAGATTGGTTGAGAGGGAAGAGCGTAGGGCCATGGAGGCCCAACTATTTGAACTCCGAACCAACATCGGTCTTGCTGAACAATGGCTGAGAGATGATGAAGAGCGCTACCGTAGAGCACGAGAGCGTGGCTTTCGTGTTAGTAGCTCCTTTGCAGCCCCTATCGATCGACGGGGAGCAGAGACGGGAAGAGGGGTACAGAGCAGCAGAGGCACCGCCTTGCATGGTTTAGCAACACCCTCCAGGGTTCTTCGCCTGGAGAGTGGAGAAAGGGGTAACACTGAGAGAGAGGATGGGACTTAATGTATAATTTCTAGAAGAAAATAAAGGAAGGAATGTTCAGTTTCATGTCTTCTGTCTTGATTCCTGCTTTTCAATCCTGTACACATTGCTCAATGAAATAAGTCAGTTTTTCCGTTCTGACTTGGCCCCTTGCTCAAGAGTGGGTGATTGTTTTGAGACTAGCCTTGATAACGAGTCAAGGGGCCAAGCCTTTATTAATTAAGGCAAGAGCAAAAATGATGAATGCAACATACGGGCACACAAATGGGAACATAACGTAAAAATGTAGCACACAAATGAGATCACACTGATGCATTTTTTGTGTTGTTTGTTTATGTTTTTTTTTTGAAAACTTTTTTTTTTGAAATTTTTTTTTGAAATTTTTTTTTTGAAAGACACTTGTTATTACAACTGGCATGGTTCTTGGACAAGGGGTGTTTGAATCGTTCTTAAGTATCCTAATACGGGGTTAACGTGCTCCAAGAGGATTCCCACTTTGGGACTTACCTGGCGGCGTCTTCCGAGGGCCACTTCACAATTTTTTTCTTTTTTTCTTTTTTTTTGGGATTAATGCCTATCGACCAATCTTATGGCACTTGACTCTTATGAAGACAGGGTTTCTTACTAACCCCCCAGGTATCCGGTGCACACATCTAGATTGATTTGGGCCCCTAGACTCCCCAAATGATAATCCTGTCGGTTAAGACTTAACCTGATGATAAAACCGTCATGCCATGCTTAGGCTCCCAATTGCTTCCGACCGTAAGGACACACCGAAAGAGTGTTCGAGGTAAGAGATTTGCCCGACCCGGGTCTATTTCCTCACAACTCTAGATGGTATATGATGGAACACCTTGGAACCCTAACGGTCAACCGCGCGACGCTGACCCAGAATCAGACGCCGTCGCACCTATTGGTGACGCACTTGCATTGACCTAAGCCCAAGGTTGAAGTAAGAAACCACCGAGGTAGTAGATGGAGGTCTTGACCGGCCAGAAACACTGAGACTCCTTTGTGGTGATGGCTTTCACTTTTCGAAGTAGACAGTTATATGTGTGTTTTGCTAAAACAAGGTCGCTTGTCTTAGCGGGGCGCGCCTTTCAGGATTTCCACTGAGCTTTCATCTTTGAGGGGAGAAAGAAAAGTATGGGGGTAAACCTTCCAAGAGGACCGACAAAATCGTTAACCCGACGAGCTAATCGGGACCTACTCGACCTCTCCCTTTTGGGCGACTTCGGACCAAAACTCGAACAGAATTACGTTGCCCCTTTGTGGAATTTAGCTTTTGTTTTGAGGGGTTTCGCTTATTGAAATCAGACACGGCCACGACCAGGCTCTTCTTCTTCTTCTTCTTCTTCTTCTTCTTCTTCTTCTTCTTCTTCTTCTTTTTGAGGGAGACACGATGATTTGATATGTGGGAATCCCTCTTGTATGCCTGCGGGGACACTGCCCTCTTCTCGTGCTCTGACTCGAGTTCGAGGAGATGAATCCTACTCTCGCCTTCAGGGTATGGTATTTTGGTTCCCTTATGCTCAGCGTTTTAAGGGCGCCGGCTATCTCATTGGGCCGAGAAAGGAGAGAACAAAGATTACGGCTTTCCTGGAGACCTTCGAGTATGACCCCACAATAAGCAATACGACCTGTTTTGGCTAAAACAGCTGCGTGTACGCATGCTGCGTTCTTTTTGTGGGCGAAGCCGACATGACCGGACAGGAATCTCCACGGTTCTGGCGAGCCAAGACCCGAGACCTACCGAGCTTTAATGGGTCCTAACCTACATGAAGGACAGATGCAAAGACTTGACTGCATGATGAAAACTAGGCACTGTTTCTCTTTTTTTCTTTTTTTCTTTTTTTTTTGTTTTGTTTTGTTTTGTTTTTGAAACTTTCTCGAGTTCCGCTTCGTTTGATCCCAAAAACGGTGTGTAAGACTGTGCGCAGGTTAACCCTGAGTTAGACTACAAAGGCCGAAGAGTGGCTTTCCAATTCCGATGGTCCTCGTACCATGCCAGTTGTTACACTTATCTAAGGGTAGTATTTCTTAAGATAAAGCCCGTTCCAAGGGTGGGATAAATTGGTCCCTTCGGCATTGACTAGCTTATAGGCGTTGCCGGGGTACACGGCTTGAATCATAAACGGTCCTTCCCAATTGGGTTGGAGCTTAGAACGCGGCCCTCCGAGTTTGACCAAAATTCTTTTGATAGCCATCTCACCGATTTTGAATTTTCTCTCAACGACCTTCTTTTGGTAAAAGTGAGCGAGTCTATTTTGATAAACATGCGCATGCTCGACAGTGGCCAGTCGCTTCTCGTCTAAGAGTTCTAACTGGACAAGGAGTGAATTACGACGTTCGTCGAGGGAAAATTCATTATCCAATTGTACCCTGAGAGAAGGGATGAGAGTCTCGTACGAGACTACCGCTTCCATCCCATAAGTAAGGGCAAACGGAGTCTGCCCAGTGGGGGTACGGATTGAAGTGCGATAGACCCATAGAGCTTCGATCAGCTTTTCTGGCCAGTCTGAAAACTTACTAGACTCGCAGGTTTTCTTTATGATTTTGATCAATGTCTTGTTGGTGGCCTCTGCTTGGCCATTACCTTGTGGGGAATAAGGTGATGAATGATGCAATGCGATTGCGTACCTTTTGCAGAGGTCTTGAAGGTCATGGGAAATGAACTGTGGCCCATTGTCGGTGACGATTGTGCTTGGGACACCAAACCTGGTGAGGATGTTCTTCACTTGCAGACTGTTGACGCCTTGATTTCTGCGTAGGCTTCGGCTTCGGCCCATTTGGTGAAGTACTCCGTCGCGGTGAGGATGAAGGATTTCTGCTTGGTGATGGAGTTGGGATAACCTAAGGGACTAATGATGTCGAACGCCCACATGGAGAAAGGCCATGGGGAGGATATTGGATGAAGTGAGGAAGATGGTGAATGAATCTTGTCGACGTGAAGTTGACACTTGACACACCTACGGACATAGATGGCACAATCGTATTCCATAGTGGGCCAGTAAAAGCCTTGCCGGATGATCTTCTTAGCGAGCATTTGGCTATTTACATGGCCACCGCACACACCTGAGTGTGCTTCCTCTACACACTTCCAGACCTCATTGTCATCAAGACATCTTAAGAGAACACCAGTGAGGCCTCTCTACAACAATCCTCCAACTTGGGCGGTTTATTTTAAATAAGTGGGGATAAAACCAGATTTAGGTGAAAGATACCTAGAAGAATTTACAGGATGAGAAGAAATTAAAGAAAATAGTGAGGACTAAAGCCTCAGAAATAGTGTGAGAATGGGCAGGTGCCCGAGGAAGTTAATGTGGAAGGAACCGAGTCAAACCCGGGAGCGGGATCGAGAGGAATCAGAAATTGATGAATCGAGAGAGGCGGATCCAAAGGGTCCGGATGTAAAGGAAGAGAATCATGGGGAAATGAATCCGGAGGTTCCATAGGAAGAAGATCATGAGGGACACGATGCCCTGGGAAGTATGTAAAAAGGCAATTCAAAGGGGTGAAAAGAACAAAGGACGCGATGACTTGGAAGAACAAAAGGATAAATTGAAAGAAGGAGAGGCACGGAGGTTTCGGATGGATAGGGGAAGGAAGGGCGCAATGCCCTGAGAGAGATGGAGAATAAGATAAGAAATCTGGAGGTTCCGGATGGGGGTGAGAGATGGATAAAGACATGGAATTAAATAGGGAGGGGTCCGGAGGTTCCAGACAGGGATGAATGTAGGGGTCCGGAAACTCCGGACAACAAGGAATGTGAGGGTTCAGGGACCCTAGAGCAGAGGAGCTTGATGGCTTAGATTTAGATGATGGAAGGCGTCTCCTTAACCAATGGACTGCCCATAAAAAGAAGTTGAATAGTAGCATGAGCAGTGATGGACTGGGATAGGAAGTGGATGAACTGATGTGGGCTCCTTCAACAAGGGATTTATTGTCCTTAAGCTTCACTTTATGCTTTTCCCTCTTCTTGGTAGATACTCTCTCATAGTGCGACCTCTCAACCTTCAACCTGGCTTCTTGGCCTCTTGGCCTTGCATGCTTTCCCCAATGAAGAGACGGCCTAGTCCTTCTCTGACCAACCAGTCCAATCAGTGCGGTCCGGGCCCATGGGCTCTTATTTGGTGAATTTTTAACAAGACCCTTAGGACGTTCAAAAGCAAACGGTAACTCTCTTGGTAAATAATGATCATAGCAAAGATTTGAGAGTTTCGCTTGTGCAGTAGGGATCTTGACATGGAATTGCTCCTTTGGAAATAACTCGCTTGATAAATAAATGGTATCTATCATTGGGAATTTGATGTTTGGCATAAGGAGCTTCTTATTTGGGGCAGTGCTTAAGGGTGTTGGAATATGCTTCATGAATATGCTTGGTAGCGTAGGTGTTCCCCTCTTACATGGAGGTTGGTAGGGTGTGGATGAGGTGTCAAAGGCTTCCAACAAGGACTGCCCTGACTCACCCTTGAGCGTAGAGTTCATGATCTCCTCTACAGTAGAATGTGTCATCATTTGATTGGCCATTTGGACTATGACCGAACAAGGGGTAATAAGAGCCTTGAAAGCATGTTAGCCCACGAGTAACGTGACCGCTATTATTTTGGCCCCCGATTGGCTCGACATCAATTCCTGAGAGTCCTTCGTGATGGACATTGATACGGATGGAGATTCTGGCTTCTCAAAAGTGCCCGGAACAAGAACTCGAATTGACATTCGACAGATGAAATCTTGAATTTTGAAAGGCATAGCCGTAACCGACTCCTTCTTGTCCGGTTCTTGAGCATCACCATCGGCACATGTGTTTGTCAGAATACACCCACTCCGAGAAGAAGTAAAAGGAGGTGATATGGAGGCGGCAGACTCAATGGGTAATGGAGGTTCAATGAAAGGGGTTGTAGGAAGGGTAAGTGAGGGTTGAAACACGATGAGCTTCTCCTCTTGCTGGGGAGCAAACGAGGTTGGCTCGAGTGCAAGAATCGATGGGCCCTGCTCAGAGTTAGTCACGGGTCTGGGTAAGGGGTGGAGTGAAGGAATATGAGTGGTTGGATTCGGGGTTATAGGGATGGTGGAGGCCTTAAGTGGGGGCAATGGAGGGTTACTAGGTTGGGGACAAGGGCTGATGGGAGGTTCGGTAGGAGCCGGAAGTATAGGGGTTACTTGCGTAGTTAGAGGGGTGACGGCAGTAGACTTGGTACATAGGAAACGTCAGATTTTGGTGGTACGTGAGGAGTTTAGGGTAGGGGGTGATTCATGGTGCGTTGACGCGGGTTGTTGGAGTGTGGACCCACCATCATAACACCATGTGATTTCATTGGCATGGGTAGGGACAGTGACTTCATCCTGAGTAGGGGGATATTCTGGTGGTGGTGGAAGAGGGAAGGAACGAAGAAAACTCGAAGTAGGTGTATATTCAAAATATTCACAGATGTGATCATGTGCCATTTGCAATTCTTCAAAATCATTAGGTTCAAATGGATGCCGTGGTGGAGGCGTGTTGATGAGATGAGGTGACGTATATTGGCATAGAAGAATTTGCGTATATAGATGTGGATGTGGAGGCGGAGAGCCGTATGGATTAGTTTGATGAATGGATGGTGGGCAGATGACGTCCACTTGATTGTAACGACTTGGAAGAATATCTTGCTCACTCATATCCCAGATGCCGTACTCATCTCTTCTCTCCTTCCAATCCTTCTCCATTTTGGTAATATTATTCATGAAAGCGTGAAGGGGGTTGTCTTGAGGAGGGGGAGGAAGAAATTTCCTCTCAATAACAGCCTGTAAGGCTCCAAGTTGAGAGCTGAGAGAGTCGATATGAGAAGCCATGAAATCCCAGGCATAGGGAACACTAGTGGAGGGAGAAGCTCCACTAACAGTGGCCTATATTCCATATGAGGACTTATAGGACGGGCCAATATCCATGGGATGGGCTTGTGGGTCAGGATGATAGCCCCAGTGTGAGTTATAGACCCCATAAGAGTCGTGACCTGGGTCACACATTTGAGACCCATAACGGAAGGCGTCGGCCTTGAAACAATTATAATTATATTCAGCTATCCATCATGTTTTTTGAGAGCATAATAGCATACACCAGCAAACGATTAGCAAAGATTAACACACAAGTGAATGCCTTACGTCCAATTTTTTTGCTTTTCCTTTTTGATTTTGTTTGTTTTTTTTAACCAAATCTGAAGTTCACACAAAATAGGAAGGACCCTAATTCTAATTTGTTTCACTGCCGTGTTAGCTAGGGTCACTCGTCTCACCACAAATGGGTTACTAGCTCCGGGGAACTTCAATGGTACAACCAGCCCAGTGAACGAGGAGGGAATCCTTCGCTGTCGGGGACTTACGGAGGTACCAATGGAGGAGATCCTAGTCCGTTGAGAGGAATTCTCAAATGGAGAGTCCTTCCTTCACCGAGAGAGGGTGATCCTTAAAAAAATTTAAAAAGGTAGAAAAGGAGGATGGATGTATGCAATGAAATGCTGACTGATATATGGAGCACAACAGAACAATAACAACCAGGATATAACAACACGCAAGAGATAGTAAAGTAAATCACAAGAAACTGCAAGGGTAATCTTAAAAGAAAGCAAGACGCCGGTCCCACCATGATCGCCAATCTGTGAGCGACGTCACGCGAAATGCCGGGGGAGGCGAAGCGGAGCGCGCGGGCCCGTTTTGCTGCAACACAGAAAGAAGGAGAGAGGAGAGGAGAGAGACCACCACAGGAGATTGCTACGGCGGGGCGTGCAGGACAGATACAACGTAACAAGATATGGGGATTAAACGGCCATTGCGGGAAATGACTCTCCGCGACCTCGGGGGATGGGAATAGTGTAGAATTTAAATGACAGTAATTTAAACGGCCCTTGCGGGAAGTGACTCACCGCAGTCTCGAGAATATGACAAGATATAAGAATAACACAGAATATAAATGACAAAAATTTAAACGGCCATTGCAGGAAATGACTCGCCGCGGCCTCGAGAATATGAGCAGATATAAGAGTAATACAAGATGTAAGGGGCGAAAATTTAAACGGCCATTACGGGAAGTGACTCACCGCGGCCTTGAGAATATGAGCAGCTATGAGCACAATACAGAATATGAATGACAGAAATTTAAACAGCCATTGCGGGAAATGACTCTCCGCGGCCTCGAGAATATGAGCAGATATGAGCACAATAAAGAATATAAATGACAGAAATTTAAACGGTCATTGTGGGAAATGACTCTCCGCGGTCTCGAGAATATGATGTGATCGCCAGGGGCCGGAGACCCCAAAATAAAGAAGGTGATCGTGCCTACCTCAAAAGCGGGAGATGGCGGGTTGCTTCTTCCTCTCCCTTCGGCCGACCGATGGAGAGGGCTTTCCTTGGTTACCCTTGCAAAAGAAGAAATAGATAAATGACAGGTGGATCAGAAAAGATGGCGGTGTAGTATTAGTCCCTTGATGAAGAATAATGAAATCGTGACAAGACACACACCTGGTTGGTGTTATTTTTAAACCCCTCTCGGACACGAGTAGGAGGAAAATATGATGATGAATGGAATTATGTAAACGTATATAAAAGAAGACTCCCTTATGAAGGGAGACGGAGAATGCGAGATGATGAATGCAAAAGAACTAAGGAGAAAATGAGAGAGAGTTGGGTTATTGAATGTGCCGATGGCAGGATCCAGTGGAGCTTCGGCAGCGTAGGGACGACGTGAAAGCACAGTGGACAAAGGCGGCCTTCATCTTGCGAGCGTGGGCACCTAGAGAATTGGCAGAACCTCCTCCTGAAAAGAACCTACGGGTTAGCAAAAGGATCCGGTAGAGTCTCCCCTTCCTCTGTCGGATTAGAAGCCCCTTCCCTTCGAGGGAGGGGGTCCTCTATTTATAGAGGGGAGGTGGCTTGAGGCGTCCAGGGACCTGGACACCTCAAGATGGGGGCGTCCAGGACCCTGGACGCCTCCATCAACACATTAAACATTGTTTATTTTTTGATTTTAAATATTTTTATGAAGGCGTCCAGGAGGCTGGACGCCTCAATGTTTAGGCATCCGGGACCCCGGACGCGCTCATTTCCGCCCACCGGAACTCCGCCGAAAGCCGTAGAAGGTGGGTAAAGCGCGTGGTTTTGGTGGGTACCTGTGACTCACGAGTGGGCGCGTCTAGCTGGCAAGACGTCCCTATATTTTTGGATTTTTTTGAAACGTCAAATCGATCGGCGGATTGGGAGGGTCCGAGTGTCAGAAATTGAAGGCGTCCTGGCACCTGGATGGCTCAAATGGAGGCGTCCAGGGCCCTGGATGCCTTCAAAATTTTTATTTTTTTATTTTTTTTTTATTTTTCACTGATGAAGGCGTCCATGGACTTGGACGCCTCCAAGAAAACCTGCCGGATTCCCCCGAAAGGTCGTCGGCAGCCAACCGCCAGACATCTTCCTGGTTTCGAAATCTTCTAATACGTCGGATTGGTGGCGATGTCGTCCGTATGCCGTATGATTTCAGCAACGAGGCGGTTTTTGGATGTCGAAGAAGTGTTACGTTACCCACTCAAAAGGTGAAAGAAGACTCAAGAATGGGAAGCACTCAAGCGATTCAAAATGCGTAAGCCACTGTGGGGCGTCATATAGTAATATGAGATTTTCTCAGGATGATGTCAGGAATAGCGTGTCTACACTGCCGATGGTGACAAGGGCCGAAAGGAGCGACCAGTCTTGCCGATGGTGACAAGGGTCGAAAGGGTAGCGACCGATCTTGCCGATGGTAACAAGGGTCGAAAGGAATGGCCGGTCTTGTCGATGGTGACAAGGGCCGAAAAGGTAGTCGGCCTTGCCGATGGTGACAAGGACCGAAACGTAGCGACCGATCTTGCCGATGGTGACAAGGGTTGAAAGTGTAGCGACCGATCTTGCCGATGGTGACAAGGGTCGAAAGGGTAGAATGACCGATCTTGGCGATGGTGACAAGGGTCGGAAGGGATGGCCGGTCTTGCCGATGGTGACAAGGGCCAAAAAGGTAGTCAGTCTTGCCGATGGTGATAAGGACCGAAAAGTAGCGACCGATCTTGCCAATGGTGACAAGGGTCGAAAGGGTAGCGACCGATCTTGCCGATGGTGACAAGGGTCGGAAGGGATGGCCGGTCTTGTCGATGGTGACAAGGGACGAAATGGTAGTCGATCTTGCCGATGGTGACAAGGATCGAAAAGTAGCGACCGATCTTGCCGATGGTGACAAGGGTCGAAAGGGTAGCGATCGATCTTGCCGATGGTGACAAGGGTCGAAAGGGTAGCGACCGATCTTGCCGAGGTGACAAGGGTCGGAAGGGATGGTCGGTCTTGCAGATGGTGACAAGGGCCGAAAAGATAGTTGATCTTGCCGATGGTGACAAGGACCGAAAAGTAGCGACCGATCTTGCTGATGGTGACAAGGGTTGAAAAGGTAGGTGGAAGTGGGATGACGAACGAGGGTAACCTCGTTACTACATCATCATTTCATTTCATCATTTTTTTATCACATTACTGACTCAAGCGCGCTTTTGGGTTTCCGCCGAAGTCAGCCCCCTCTAGCTTTTGCCCACGCGCCCTTTCGAGTTTTTGCCACAGCCGGGTTATAGCCATTTTTACCCTTGTCCTAGTTTAGGAACATGGCCGGCGGGGTATCTCTATTTTTAACCCCATTTTTGTTTCTTTCTTTTCTGTACTTCGTGGAGAATCCGGAACACGGGAGAGCTTGCCTGCCGGAGTGCCGACCGACCTTGTCGATGATGACAAGGGTCGGACCCTGGTTTAGTTCGTCGACATTGGTTAAATGCAGAAGCAAAGGCTATATAGTTCTTAACAGGGACGAAAGGTCCAAGTTAAGGGATAGAGGTCGACCGATCTCGCCGATGATGACGAGGGTCAAACATGGGTTTGTTCATCGACATGGGTTACATGTCGAAGCAAAGGTATGTTCATTAACAGGGACGAAAGGTCCTAGTTAAAGGTAGAGATCGATCGATCTCGCTGATGATGACGAGGGTCGAAGTTGGGTTTGTTCATTGACATGGGTTACATGTCGAAGCAAAGGTATGTTCATTAACAGGGACGAAAGGTCCGAGTTAAAGGTAGAGATCGACCGATCTCGCCGATGATGATGAGGGTCGAACACGGGTTTGTTCATCGACATGAGTTACATGTCAAAGCGAAGGTATGTTCATTAACAGGGACGAAAGGTCCGAGTTAAAAGTAGAGATTGATAGATCTCGCTGATGATGACGAGGGTCAAACCTGGGTTTGGTAGGAGATCTCCGGTGGGACTTTTGATGATCGTCCCTTCTGGAGTTTCATTAGGAGGAGAAAGAAGAGGAACTTTTAGATTACCACTTTACTGGCTCGAGCGCCCTTTCGGGTTTTCGCCAAAGCCAGCCCCCACTTACTTTTGCCCACGTGCCCTTTCAGGTTTTCACGTGGTGGGGTACCCGATTTTGCCTGGAACGGCCTTTCGGGTTTTTGCTGCAGTCGGGTTATAGCCATTTTTGCCCTTGTCCTAGTTTAGGAACAAGGCCGGCGGGGTATCTCTATTTTTAACCCCATTTTTCTTTTCTTTCTTTTTTTTTTGACTCATGTAACAGAAGGATGTTGAGAGGGTCGGCTAGGACACGAAGTCTTGGTCCAAGGAAAAAGATTTATTCGTCAGCAAGGAGACAATGCTGACACAAGGGATAGGTTTTCGCCGATTCAGGCGTAAGGCCCACAATGGCAATGCTATAGAAGGGTCAGCTAGGACACGAAGTCTTGTGCCGAGGAAAAGGGTATATTCGTCAGCAAGGAGACAATGCCGACGCAAGGGATAGATTTTCACCGATTCGGACGTAAGGTCCGCATTGGCGATGTTATTTATTTTATGCGAGCTCGGTTAGGATAGAGTGCCACTAGACCAAGGTATGGGTAGCTCGATCAAGGTATGGGTAGCTCGATCAGGGTGGAGTGCCACTAGACCAAGGTAAGGGTAGCTCGATCAGGGCGGAGTGCCACTAGACCAAGGCAAAGGGTAGCTCGGCCAGGGTGGAGTGCCACTAGACCAAGGTAAAGGGTAGCTCGGCCAGGGCGGAGCGCCACTAGACCAAGATGAAGGTAGCTCGGCCAGGGCGGAGTGCCACTAGACCAAGGTGAAGGGTAGCTCGGCCAGGGCGGAGTGCTACTAGACCAAGGTGAAGGTAGCTTGATCAGGGCGGAGTGCCACTAGACCAAGGTAAGGGGTAGCTCGGCCAGGGCGGAGTGCCACTAGACCAAGATGAAGGTGATGCGGGACGGACACGGAAGACAACACTATATGGTGCCACCCTCGGACTCTAGATGAAGACACGACCAGCAACACACACCAGGGAGACACTAAGCCCGACACTACGAGCTCCTAGTGGCGAAACGTCGCTAATAGAAGTGGAAGCTCACTCGTCGTCCCAAGCGAGGGAAAGCGCGGACCGTGCGCGGTTAAGGAATCGGCGGAGGTCAAGGGTAGTCCGACTCAACTTCTGGACTTGGATCGAGTCGCGGGATGGGTCACTCTCACTCTCACAGTGGTGACATGGACACACGGGCTAGTACCTATCGCTCTCAGTAGCGACAAAAGACCATATACTAAACTAGCAAGTGAATGCCGAGAAGTTGAGACCTTTACCTCCACGCACCCGGCGTGGCGAAGACAACCCCGGCCGAATTACGGACTCCCGGTTAACAATGATTACAGAAATACACTAAGTCGACCCACTCCACGCAGAGAGGTAAAAGGTCACATGTGGGGTCCGGGAATCACGCAACTCGGGTTGACGGGCAGCATCTTGATGTCACCCGGCGGTGCCGAACTCCGCGTTTTCGTGCTTTCCGAACGGCGGCTTCTACGGGCCCGCGGGGCCCACGGACGGCGCTGTCCTCCGGATCTGCGGGGGTGGGACCCACTGTGATGGGGACCCCTGGTGGCGCGCCTCCACGGACGGCGGTCGGCCGGGAACACCGATCGGGGGTCGATCGGCCCCGATTCCCAATTGTTGAACTAGCTGCCCACGGATTTTGGTTGCTGTCTTCCGGCGCGCGCTCCGGCGAAAATGGCCGCTGCGAGCAATCCCGACGTCGGATCGGGACGCATGAGCTATAGTTGGAAAGCTATCTTCAAATGCTTCGATCTAGACCCAGAGAGATCTGCTGGATCTGGTCGGATCAGAACTTTATTGAATTTACAAGTCCCTGTTGTACAGTAACCGAAATCTCAGATCGGCAGGGCACTTGTCTGAGAATAACCGTTGACCGCCTAGTAAACCTCCGATTCAGCTCTTGAGCTCTTCTTAGGAGTTGTAGGGAATCAAACCTCAGAACTGGGACTATTTTTAGAATTTGATTTGGAGGTGGTGGCGATTTTTTATGACTTTTGGGGTGACTAGTGGTCGGATCTGGGAACTGGTGGATAGAACTATAGATGGGTCTGAGAATGATTTTTAGAAAATATGAGAAGGGCGAATAAAAAATTGAGAAAAATTGTGGATGAAGGGGTGGATGGATGGAATCCCCAGTAAAATTGGGCGAACTAAAAAAAATCAAAAAGTGGATCTAAGACATAAAAATCAGGGCGGAGGTGAACCTAGACAGAACTCTGGTAGAACCGAAATGGAAGAGTGGACGAAAATCAAAAATTAGCAAAAGTGATCTGAATGCTGGCCTGATTTTTGTGGGTGGATAGGAACATCCCAGGAACAACTCCTCCACATTTAGTAGCCAAATGAGCTCGGGAAAGACCTGTGAATTTCTAACAAGCTGCTGTGGTACTGCACGGGCAGAACTCCAGTGATGGCGATGGCGGTGCGGTGGCGGCTCGTGGCGGCGGCGGCGGCGACCGGAACTGATAGGGTGGAGTCTCACCACCTGAAGGAAGCCTTCACAGCTTCAAGGGGAAGAGGGAGAGGAGAAGGGGGCGGCCTAGGCCATGCTCCAACAAATTTCATAATTCTTATGGCATTAATTCATGAAAATGGGAAAATACAAGCATATATGGGTCACCCATCTAATCCATCCTCCACCGTTGGATCTAGGGGTGTGAGATGGAGGGCTGGGATGGCATGTGACCATTCCAAAAAAATTAAAATAAAATATAAGGGGAAGGGGGCGCCCTATTGACTTTGGTGGCAAGGGGGGGACAAGTTGGTAGCCACCTTGGACTTTGAAGTCCACTTGTCTCCCATGTGCCTTTTACCATTCAAACTTCTAGATGCCTCCATTTGACATGTTGACTGACCCCACATGGGACCCATGGGCTGAGGTGGCTCAATGGGATACATAAGCCCCTCTTACAATCAAAATAGCAAACCGAATACAATGAAATAAACACAAATTACACACAAATAAAGTTTAACTAAATATGATAAATGGGGAGGCTCAAGGCGGAGTCTCCAGGCTGTCTCCGAGCCAGATGGATGCTGAGGTGGCTCGAGTTGTGCTCCGGGTGCGGTACCGGTGGCTCGGCGTGTCGCGCCGCTCAACTGCTCGGGTGTCCTCACCAATTCTCCCCGGGTGGGAGAAACTTGACCCTGTCGAGTAAGGGTCTGCATCGCTTCTGTATCGCTCCAGAAGATCCGGATCGATCCGCTGCAACTCGCCATGTGTGATCCACGTGTCCTCAATAGCGGGCCGTCCTCTCCATCGCACTAGGTAGCGCGGGTAAGATCCACTCCTGGTAACTGTCACTTGCTCGTCCAGTATATGATCTATATGCTCACGCTGCCATGAAAAAGGGGCTGGAGGTGGAAGTGGACACTCAGGTGTGGGATCACTCTCAAGGGGAGGAGATGGCTCAAAAGGCTCACTAGGGATCACCGCTGGGTCCCTATATGCTACAAGATCTGATACATTGAAGGTAGAGCTTATACCATATTCCTCGGGCAGGTCCACAACATACGCATTGGATCCAACGCGTTTCAACACTCTAAAGGGACCGGCTCCGCGAGCTTGCAACTTCTTAACGGTTCCAGAGGGAAACCGTTCAGGTCTTACCCTGATCATGACGTATTCGCCCTCGTGGAACTCTCGGTGGTGTCGGTGGGCATCGGCTAACTCCTTGTACCGTGCATTGCTGGCCTCAATGTGACGACGGATGTCGTCATGCAAACTCCTAACATGCCTAGCAAACGACTCGGCCGACTCCGACACTCTAGCATGGATAGGCATGGGGACAAGGTCAACGGGTTTCCTAGGCCTACGACCTGTGACAATCTCAAATGGACTCATGCCGGTAGACCTATTCACCGAATCATTGTATGCAAACTCAGCCATAGGTAAAATGAGATCCCAATCCCCAATGCGGTCCTTAACTAGACACCTCAAAAGATCTCCCAGACTCCTATTGACCACCTCGGTCTGACCGTCTGTCTGGGGATGATATGCAGTGGAAAACTTGAGGTGAGTACCCATCATATGCCATAGTGTCTTCCAAAAGTAGGAAGTGAATCTAACATCACGGTCAGACACTATAGTGCGAGGTAACCCGAACTTGCACACCACATGAGTAAGGAATAGGTGTGCTACCCTAGAAGCATCCGAAGTCTTCGAGCAAGGGATAAAGAGGGCCATCTTCGAGAAACGGTCAACCACCACATAGACCGAATCATGCTTCCTGGAGGTACGTGGCAGTCCCAAAACAAAGTCCATGCTAACATCTTGCCACGGGACATTAGGCATGGGAAGAGGCGTATAAAGGCCTGAGCTTTGCTTCTTCATCTTGGCCGTAGCACATGTACGGCACTGAGCCACGATGTTAGCAACATCGCGCTTCAAGCTCGGCCAATAAAATCGATGCTCCACTGCCTCAATAGTCTTGTTCCGACCAAAGTGGCCGGCTAGACCTCCCGCACGTAGTTCCCACACTAAGAAATCTCGAACCGAAGTTTGGGGAACACATAGCCTGCTACCTCGAAAGAGGTAACCCTCCTGAAGCACATACTCATCAAGGTCTCTCGAGGGTCAGGCCTGGAGGGTGGTAAAAATCTGACCGGAAGTCAGGACAATCAACATAGGCCTCCTTCATCTTCTCTAACCCTATGACCTCGGCACTCATGGTGGTAAGCAAACATGCTCACCGACTCAAGGCATCAGCCACCTTGTTCTCCACTCCAGCCTTATGTTTAAGCACAAAGGTGAACTGCTGGAGATACTCGACCCAACGACTGTGACGCGAGTTCAGCTTCTTTTGGGAGTGGAGATACCTCAATGCCTCGTGATCAGAGTATAGGACAAACTCCTGATGTAAAAGATAGTGCCTCCAATGTCTAAGAGCCTGAACAACTGTGTAGAATTCTTTATCATACGTGGAATATCGCAGTTTCGCGTCATTCAACTTCTCGCTGAAATATGCGATCGGGTGGGACTCCTGACTCAAAACTCCTCCAATCCCAACACCCGACGCATCACAAGAGGCCTCAAACACCTTCGAGAAATCAGGCAATCGAAGGATAGGTGTCTGGGTCATGCGCTCCTTGATGTCCTTGAAGGCGGCAGATGCGGCCTTCGTCCATACAAATGTGCCCTTCCGGATGCAATCCGTGATCGGGGCGGTGACGGAGCTAAATCCACAGATGAAGCGACGATAGAACGTCGTAAGACCATGAAAGCTGCGGACATCATGAACGGTACGGGATTCCGGCCACTCAACAATGGCCTGGACCTTCTCCGGATCGACGGAGACCCCAGTACTAGACACGATAAAACCCAAGAAGGTAAGCTGAGGTGTCATGAAGGCACGCTTCTGTGGGTTCGTAAACAGCTGCTCTCGCCGAAGAAGTAGACAGACCTACCGAAGGTGGTCTAAGTGGTCCCCTGTGGTGTGGCTATAGATAAGGATATCATCAAAATACACCACTACAAAGACTCCAATGAAAGGTCGAAGGACCTGAGTCATGAGCCGCATGAAAGTGCTAGGGGCATTGGTCAACCCAAAAGGCATGACCAACCACTCATATAGACCGTCCTTGGTCTTAAATGCGGTCTTCCACTCATCACCTGGCCTAATCCTCACCTGATGGTAGCCACTCTTAAGATCGATCTTCGAAAAGATAGTGGCACCTGCCATCATGTCCAGCATGTCATCAAGGCGGGGAATAGGGAACCTGTACTTCACGGTGATTTTGTTGATGGCACGACTATCAATGCACATTCTCCACGTGCCATCCTTCTTCGGGGCGAGTAACGCAGGTACAGCACATGGACTCATGCTGTCCCGAACAGACCCTCTCTGCACTAACTCATCGACCTGTCGTTTAAGCTCGGCATGCTCCGTGGGACTCATGCGATAATGAGGAAGGTTGGGCAAAGAAGAGCCCGGAACAAGGTCGATGGCATGCTGAATATCCCGCATAGGTGGGAGTCCCTCGGGAAGCTCATCGGGAAAGACATCAGCATACTCCTGCAGAATGGGAACAACCTCGGGTGGGAGCTCACCCTCGGAGTCCCGCTCCACCTCTCGGACCGTAATGGCAAACACCGGACAGCCCTGACTAAGCTCCTGCTCCATCTCCCGAGAGCTAATCATCATCAATCTCCTCGTCGAGGGCTCTCCTGGGCCAGAGGTAACGGTCATAGCTCGAGCTGGGGATGGGGTACTAGGCCCGGGAACGGAAGGCTTCGAGTACTAGGGCCAGTAGGACCCCTGACTGATGGGCTCTTGGGCCAAACGGGTTGGAGGGTGACCCGCTGGCCAGCGTGGTCGAAGGTACAGGTGTTCGACCGGCCATGGAGCGTGGCATCCCGGTCAAATAACCACGGCCTACCAAGAATGATACTGCCCACTTCCATGGGGAGAACATCACACCAGATCTCGTCACGGTAGGAGTGGAGCTGCAGCGGGACCAAGCACCACAGCTTGACCGAAATGGAAGTGGTATCCACCCATGATACCTGATAGGGGCAAGGGTGGTCTACGGGTGTGAGACCAAGACGAGTGATAACGTTCGTGGAGATTGCATTGATGGAACTCCCGCTATCGATGACCACCTTGCAAATTTGCTTTCCCAACCTACATAATACATGAAGGATAGTAGTCCGTCGCCAGTCATCACTGACCTGTGGCTGGGTGAGGATACATCTGACGACCCCCATGTGGGTATCGTCCGAATGCTGGGCATCCTGGGCCTCACCTCCCATCTCATAGTACTAGTCAACTAGCTCTTCATCGGCCTCATAGCTGACTAACTCGAGACCCGTAGGGGTGGTATCCTCGGCCTGTGTGTCCCCAATGTGAAGAGATGGGCGGGTGGGACACTGGTTGGCGAAATGGCCAAACCATTGCAGCGATAACACTGCTGCCGTGATCCACTAGGCTCCCCAATCATAGGTCCTTTACCTTTATCCTCCCGACGGATAGGAGGCGTAGGCAACAAAGGACGTGCAGGAGGTGCGGGTGCCGGTGGACGGACTGTGGGTGGGGCTGTAAGATGCTGGGGGCAAGGAAGGTCCCTCGGGGGTGGAGGACGAGGCCTAGGAGCAAAGGGCTCGGGGCGAGCGGGCTCCTGAGGTTGAGTCATGGGGGCCCTCGGATACGTGCCAGAAGAGCCACGGGGCTCGACACTACGAAGGGGAAAGGAGCCCAATCGATGGGGTGACTCGAACTCGGCCTCGAACTGCTCCAATTCGAGAGTGATCTGATATGCATGCTCCAAAGTGGTTGCATTGCGGCGAAAGAGTTCATATTGATAATTGAGCTGCAAACCTCTTCGAAAGCGGGATATAGTCATGGTGCTCTCTTCCGTGACCCCACACCGTAAGTAATACTCATCGAACTCGACGGTGTACTCGGTCACGGATCGGTTCCCTTGGGAGATGCTTTGCCACTTGTCTATGAGACGTTGGCGATATGAGGCGGGAAGGTACTTCTCCCTCAACTTGGTTTTCATATCATCCCAAGTACCGATCTGGGGTTGACGTCGCTGGTTGAGCAGGCTCTCCACATTGATCCAATAAGTTTGGGCCCGCCCTTGCAGCTTCATCTTTGCGTATCGGACTCTTCGGTGGTCCGTCATCTCAAACCACTCGAAGTACCAGTCCATGCCGGCCTCCCAATCTAAATACACCCTAGGGTCCAAGGACCCGCTGAAAGTGGGAGGGTCCGCACGCACACCCCTAAGAATGCAGTCGTCATCCTCGTCATCACGATTCCGTCGTTGATGACGACGACCGTTACCCCCTTGATCATTATCAGATGCATAATCATCCACCACATGCACCTGTTGAACCCCAACATTCTCCACTGGAGCCCTTGGCACAGCGGGTTGCTGCACCGGCTCTTGTTGGCCATTCGTCGGCGCGGGTTGCGCCGCTACTGGGCCCCTTTCTAGGACAGCGATCCTCCCAACTAGGCCCTGAATGGACTGATCCGAACTCTCAGCCCGATCCTCGAGGGCTTTCATCCGCCCTTCTAGACGCGTTCCTATGGCATCCATATGCGTACTAAGGCCATCCATACGCATGTCAAGATGGGCCGGCAGCATTGGGCCGATGCTTCAAACAGATCGCAACACCATCTGCATGTCCCGTGCGCACGCGGCACGTGCCTGTGTCCAGCTGGACGCTTCCAAGGTTCTGCCACACCGCGGGTGGGCATTGGCGCGCGTGGCTTCTGGCAGCCGGTGGTCATCCCTGATCCACCTCTCTTTTGCTCTTCATGCCGCCGCCTGGGGCACCTCGTGGGTGCTTGCAAGAAGAAGCCTCCACCTCCGCCTGCTGCGTCTGGAGCCTCTACCTCGGGAGGTAGGTCCCAACCCTGCGAGACGCATGCACCTCTCGCCCCTCCTGTGGGGCCTCCGACGTCAGCTCCACCCCCCGTGATGGGTCTGGCCTCCCCTAATGCTGCTTGCGCCTTTGACAGCTCGACCACGCTGGGTGGCGCCACTACTCCCTTGGGGGGAGGCACCTGCGACTCTGCTTTCTGCCAGCCTGCTTCTAGCCCTCCTGGGGCCAGCCCCTCCCGGCGTTGCCCCCCAGCCCCCTCTGCGGTTCCAGGCCCCGGTGGGCGGCCCACGGTAGCCCTGCATGCGAATGTACGGGCCCCCACCCCGCTCTCCGCCGTGGTTGCCCCGGTGCACTCCTACGCCGCTACCGTCCCTGCTGGCCCTTCAGCGTGCTCTCTTCGGATGCCTGGGCCCCCTCTGCAGTCTCTTCTAGGGCCCCATGGCGGTGCTTCTGTGGCACAGGCTGCCGTCGTCGATGCTCCCCCTCGGCCAGCTTCTTCCTGTGGGGCCCCGAGGCCTGCTCATCCCTCTAGCGGCCTGCCGTTGTCGTCTGCCGGTGACGGCATCTACTCGCTGGCGGAGCCTTGCGCCCACTCCCAGCCGGCTTGCCTTGCGGTAGATGCTGCCACTCTGGCCCTCCCTACCTCGGTGGTTCCTGTGGGTCCGAGCCCGCCTTTCTCTATTGCGGGTCTAGTGGCTGTGCAAGGCCCTCCCTGTCCGCATGGCGCCCTGGCCCCTATTCCAGCTGAAGCCTCGTCTGTTGCCCCTCCCCTGCTTGCTGTCACTAGAGCTGGTGGCTTCCCCCCCGCCAACAGCCCCTCCCCTGCTTTAGAAGTAGTAGTCTGCCCGACTACCTACTCCTCGGAGGGGGCCCCTCTTCCCTCTGGTGCCGCCAAGGTGGTCTTCGCGTCTACCTTGGAGCCGTTCCCACGCCTCCCTACTGCACACGCTCTCTTTGCTGGCCTCTGCTCTCCGGATGAGGTTTGTCATGGCATCCTGTCCTCACCGGCAGTGGGCCTTGCGTCTCCCCTCCCGGCTGCACGCGCGGTTGTTACACCTGCTGCCCGGGTGTCTTCCTCTTTGGTCCTCGGCCTCCCGGCGCCGGATGCCCCCCCCCTCGACGTGCCTTCTCATGGGCTTAATGCCGGTGCGATAGCTTGGTCCCCAGGGGCGCAGCCCTCCTCCAAGGTGGCGTGCGTTGAAGGGTCCATGGCTTCCTCCTCTTCTCCGACGGCCGCCCCCCGCCTCTCCTTCGCTCAAGCTTTGAAGAAGAAAATCAACCGGGCCCCGCCCGGGCTGATCGTTGACTCCGCCCCGCCTCCAGCTTCGGTGCATCCCGTGGGTGTTGTGCCTCCCCCGGACCTTGGCATGCCTTTCCGGCTCCCCAAGCTCGTCCAGGCTCTCCATGTCCCCGGGCTTGAGCCTTCCTCGAGGTTCCGTGACCCCACGGCAGCTCATACGGCCTTTGTGGGCACCGCTGGCTTGGACCGCTCTCGCCCGCCCTCGAGGATGGATGGCAGAGCACCTCGACGTTCTTTCCGGCGCTCCAACTCCACTTCCTCCAAGCGTGATCGTCAGTGCATGTTTGAGGACGTTGCTCTTCCTCCTCGTCGTTCTCTTCGGATCCAGTCTGCTTCGATGGCGGCCCCGACGCCGATTGACCCTTCCGACACGGACGTGCCCGATCCCGACGGTTCTGAGGCTGATCCTCTTGATTGGCCTGGCTCTCCAGTTCATATGCGCGGTGTCCGCTCTGTTTTCTCGTCCGACTCTGAAGGGGTCTTCGACGATGACGCCTATTTGTAGGGGCTTTGTTTCTTCTGTGGGTTTTTGGGCCTTTGTTTCTGGCCGCTCTTGGGTCCTCTTGGGCGTTTTTGGCTTTCTTGGGCCTTTGGCCTTGTACCCCTCCTGCCCCTTCTTGGGCTTTCCCCTCCCCCCCTCTGTTCCCCTTGCTCTTTATGCTTTCTTATATATGAAAATCGCTTGCTTGGTGGCCGGGATAGTGGATTCATCTTCTTCCGCAATGAAGTGATGAACCCCCTCTCCCGTCTCCCCCCTTGCAAGTATCAACTTTAGTTAAAAAAAAGATGTTCCATAATGGCTCGGAACATCTCGGCCGTCGAGGACACATCGGAGCTACGGGCCCGGGAATCCGCCATAGGTGGTGGTGGCGAGTATTGGGTATCTCGACGGGTGGGCATGCAACTGACACTCGACCTAAAGACACCGACTAATGCAAACACACACTAAATGATGCACTTAGACCCAAACCAATATCCAGTACGGGGCGGAGTTAATCGATCCGAAGATCACTCCCGCAAGTGTGCGACCTCCCGATAGGCGTAGCCTAACGTTCGGACAACACCTTTTAAGATACCGAATTATCGGGATGAAATGCAATTTTAAAACACTCTTTTTTTTGGTTTTGAAATTAATGATGATCCTAGACTTGACTTAGACCATGATGCATGTAAGACATATGCAAAGACTACCCTAGACTCGACTTGCTCTGATAACAAACTGATGCGGGACGGACACGGGAGACAACACTATATGGTGCCACCCTCGGACTCTAGATGAAGACACGACCAGCAACACACACCAGGGAGACACTAAGCCCGACACTACGAGCTCCTAGTGGCGAAACGTCGCTAACAGAAGTGGAAGCTCACTCGTCGTCCCAAGCGAGGGAAAGCGCGGACCGTGCGCGGTTTAGGAACCGGCGGAGGTCAAGGGTAGTCCGACTCAACTTTCGGACTCGGATCGAGTCGCGGGACGGGTCACTCTCACTCTCACAGCGGTGACATGGACACACGGGCTAGTACCTATCTCTCTCGGCAGCGGCAAATGACCATATACTAAACTAGCAAGCGAATGCCGAGAAGTTGAGACCTTTACCTCCACGCACCCGGCGTGGCGAAGACAACCCCGGCCGAATTACGGACTCCCGGTTAACAATGATTACAGCAATACACTAAGTCGACCCACTCCACGCAGGGAGGTAAAAGGTCACATGTGGGGTCCGGGAATCACGCAACTCGGGTTGACGGGCAGCATCTTGATGTCGCCCGGCGGTGCCGAACTCCACGTTTTCGTGCTTTCCGAACGGCGGCTTCTACGGGCCCGGGGGGCCCACGGACGGCGCTGTCCTCCGGATCTGCGGGGGTGGGACCCACTGTGATGGGGACCCCTGGTGGCGCGCCTCCACGGACGGCGGTCGGCCGGGAACACCGATCGGGGGTCGATTGGCCCCGATTCCCAATTGTTGAACTAGATGCCCACGGATTTTGGTTGCTGTCTTCCGGCGCGCGCTCCGGCGAAAATGGCCGCTGCGAGCAATCCCGACGTCGGATCGGGACGCATGAGCTATCGTTTGAAAGCTATCTTCAAATGCTTCGATCTAGACCAAGAGAGATCTGCTGGATCTGGTCGGATCAGAACTTTATTGAATTTACAAGTCCCTGTTGTACAGTAACCGAAATCTCAGATCTGCAGGGCACTTGTCTGAGAACAACCGTTGACCGCCTAGTAAACCTCCGATTCAGCTCTTGAGCTCTTCTTAGGAGTTGTAGGGAATCAAACCACAGTAAAATTGGGCGAACCAAAATTGAGATGGGTGAATCAAAAATTGAGAAAAATTTTGGATGAAGGGGTGAATGGATGGAATCCCCAGTAAAATTGGGCGAACAAAAAAAAAATCAAAAAGTGGATCTAAGACATGAAACTCAGGGCGGAGGTGAACCTGGACAGAACTCTGGCAGAACCGAAATGGAAGAGTGGACGAAAATCAAAAATTAGCAAAAGTGATCTGAATGCTGGCCTGATTTTTGTGGGTGGAGAGGAACATCCCAGGAACAACTCCTCCAAATGTGGTAGCCAAATGAGCTCGGGGAAGACATGTGAATTTCGAACAAGCTGTTGTGGTACTGCACGGGCAGAACTCCGTTGATGGCGATGGCGGTGCGGTGGCGGCTCGTGGCGGCGGCGGCGGCGACCGGAACTGATAGGGTGGAGTCTCACCACCTGAAGGAAGCCTTCACAGCTTCAAGGGGAAGAGGGAGAGGAGAAGGGGGCGGCCTAGGCCATGCTCCAACAAATTTCACAATTCTTATGGCATTAATTCATGAAAATGGGAAAATACAAGCATATATAGGTCACCCATCTAATCCATCCTCCACCGTTGGATCTAGGGGTGTGAGATGGAGGGCTGGGATGGCATGTGACCATTCCACAAAAATTAAAATAAAAAATAAGGGGAAGGGGGCGCCCTATTGACTTTGGTGGCAAGGGGGGGACAAGTTGGTAGCCACCTTGGACTTTGAAGTCCACTTGTCTCCCATGTGCCTTTTACCATTCAAACTTCTAGATGCCTCCATTTGACATGTTCACTGACCCCACATGGGGCCCATGGGCTGAGGTGGCTCAATGGGATGGGGCCTGGGGGGACCGTGGGGCCCACGGGGTCCAAATTGTACATAAGCCCCTCTTACAATCAAAATAGCAAACCGAATACAATGAAATAAACACAAATTACACACAAATAAAGTTTAACTAAATATGATAAATGGGGAGGCTCAAGGCGGAGTCTCCAGCCTGTCTCCGAGCCAGATGGACGCTGAGGTGGCTCGAGTCGTGCTCCGGGTGCGGTACCGGTGGCTCGGCGTGTCGCGCCGCTCAACTGCTCGGGTGTCCGCATCAGAAGGTTATTCCGATTATTCAGGGAATGCCGGTTGCGCCGTGTGATACAGCTTTATATGCTTTCCGTTGAGGGGAGAGAACTGGACGACTCCTTTGTGGTCTACTAGGACATAGGCACCCCCTTCATATACTCGGCGGACGATATATGGTCCGACCCAGTTTTCGACCAACTTCCCTTTGGGGTTGGAGGCCATCACTTCTCTTCCTTTAACCATCACCAGGTCACCATTCTTGAATTCCCGACCTTTGACCAGCTTATCGAAAGCACGGGCCAAGCGGGCTTGGTAGAGTTGAATGTTTTGTTGCGCACGGAGACACTTTCCTTCAAGCTCGGCATGCTCTTCCAATCTTCTTTCTGCATTAGTTTGTTCACTGTTGACTAGTCCATGCTGGATGGTGACTCGCAGCGAGAGGACTTCTAATTCAATCGGCACCACAGCCTCTGACCCGTATACGATTGAGAATGGCGAACAGCCGTTTGGGGTTTTATAGACGGTACGATAGGCCCAAAGCACTTCATACATCTTTTCTTCCCAGTCCTTCTTATTGGACTTGACGGTCTTTGCCAGCAACGTGCATAGCATTTTGTTGAAGGCTTCTACAAGTCCATTGGCTTGAGGGTTGTAGGCGGACGACGTCCTCCAGTCAATCTTGTATTTATCAGCTAGCCGAAAAACCTTCTGGTTTCTGAAATGGCTGTCGTTGTCAGAGATAATTTGGCTGGGAACCCCGAACCGGAATGTTATGTTCTACCGGAAGAATCTTGCAACCAACTCTCCTGTCACTTCTCTTAGTGCTAATGCCTCTGCCCATCTGGAGAAATAATCTGTAGCTACTAAGATGTATTTGCACCCTAATGAAGATGCTGGTAGTGGCCCTACCACGTCTGTGCCCCATTGAGCAAACAGCCAGCTCGGCATTGTGGGGTGTAGTGGCACTGGCGGTCTTCCCAACACATTGGCGTGTTCTTGACATTTCTGAAAAGCCTTGGTGAACTTGCAACTGTCATCAAACATAGTGGGTCAATAGTAACCCAATTTCTTTATCTCAATTTTCATTTTCGGGCCGGCTTGGTGTACTCCAGTTGAACCTGCGTGGACTTCTTGCACCACCTGCCCAGCTTCTGCTGAAGACACGCAACGAAGTAGAACTTTTCTTTTGGCATCCGCCATTATTCGGAACAGGGTTCCGTTTCTCATCTCGTAAGAGTCTTTGACCCTCAGGAGTTTCATTCTCTGTTCTTTCTCCTTTGGGAGCTGCTGGTGCTGGAACCATCGTAGGAGATGTTCTCGCCAATCGGGCTATTGAACTTCTTCCACAACTGCCACTTCATTTTCTTGTTCATCGGCCAAGACCTCTATTACACTGGGGACCTACCGGCGGTTGATCACTGTTATGTTCAGGCTTGTGTCTGGCGGGATTGCCAAAGAACTGACTAGTTTAGCGAGGGCGTCCGCCTGAGCGTTCTGTTGGCCCAGAGAGATGGCGGACAAGAAGAGGGGTTGAATTGTCCCCTTGCCAAGATGGAGGATTTTAAAAACTTTCTAACCCAATTACAACTAAAGTAAAATTAACTATGTTGATTAACTAAAACTTCAAGTGAGATTAAGGCATTCTCTCAAACTCCCCGATATCACACGGATAGATAATGCAACTAATCAAGGAAATTACGTTCAACACGGATAACAGAGGTAGCAGTGTGTGACAGTGTAGTGAATTTAAAACCTATATAATGTACTTATGAACGGAGATAGAAGAAATGACAATCACACAGGCAATCGCACAAGACACATAGATTTTAAGGTGGTTCGGGACCACGACGGGCTCCCTACGTCCACCCCTCACCCAACCGGGTGAGGCTTCACTACACGCTACTTTCGTAGCAACACGGGGACGAACCCCAACCACACACATGCTGCTTTCATAGCAATACACACACGAGGCCTTGCCTCAACACGCTGCCACTACAGCACACACACACACACACATACACAGAGTCGGGGAACTCACCCCGGACAAAAAACCACACGGAGACGCAGCTCCGTCCACACACACAAAAATATTCTGAGTTTAACTAACAGAAAAGATATACAATAAACGTGCACAGTAGTATGTGAATAATGATCAACCATGAACCACACAAGGAGATAAGCATAAATAGAATGTAGAAATATCCCCTTGATTCTCCAATAGCCGTAAGAAGATCTTTCTTGAAGCTTAGGTTGGAGAAAATAGAATCCGCAGGATGTCGGAGCACACGATCTTCTCTCTTGAAGATCCGATGTATGTTCCTTCAAATCCCAGCTCTAGTCATACCTGCACACACAAGGAACGAATGAATCAATATGCTCTAATCTATGTCTTATTTAAAAGGGACATCACAACTAGATAAATAATAGATTTATAGTACTCCCTTTTGAATGTCCCACAAATCCTTTGAATCAGCAGGTAGGGTGCTTTGGAAATGACAAACCGGAGTGGAAGCAGCTAGACATGAAGTCCCAAATGCCCAAAACCTTGAACGGGGGAGAACAATAGCTGCAGCTCCCAGAACTGGACACAAGCTCGTGGACGGCGACTTCTCCTGCTTCTTCTTCCTTCTCCTTGTTGAAGCAACTCCCTCCTTCACGTTCTTCTCCTTCTTCCTTAGGTCGATGTGAACCTTTGGTTGCGATGAAGACGCCCTTAGATTCATCTCTTCATTCCGCTTACAACTCCCTTCATCAGTGAGCTTCGAATCTCTAGGGAAGTAGATCAAATTTAGCTTGAAGGCCCTCTCCAGCTCCTTTCTCCTTTTCCTGCAAGAATAGAACGATGTTATCCCTTGGGAGATATCTTCATCGTATGAGACTTTGCAGCTTCATATACTCAATGAAGAAAGATGCATAATGACAAGTTAACCCATGCTAAAAGCCCTTCTAAAATGCACCTAAGACAAGGGTGAAACCCTAAGGGCATTGGAGTAAAAACCCCAAGCAAACGGATCTTATAATGGGCATTTCGAAGCCAATCTGGAAACCATGATCCAGACGTAGCAGACAAAGTGTCGACCTCCAAGGTCGACACTCGTCGCAACGAGTTCTACCAGAACATATATAAAAACAAAACCGAGATACGAGTGTCGACCTATGGGGTCGACACTTTTCACCAAGAGTTCTGGCCTGTGAAGAGACATAACATTCGTGGTGAAAAGTGTCGACTCTTGAGGTCGACAATTTTTCACGAACATTCTATTTTCACAGAAATGAGCAAACTTACCTGAAAGTGTTGACCTACGAAGTTGACACTTTTTCCCGTGAGTTCTGCCTGAGCAAAATAGCAGAGCCCTGGTGAAAGTGTCGACTTCACATGTCGACACTTTATGGCATCGTTCTTAATACAACGCAAGGCAGAAGCTCTGAAAATAAGTGTCGACCCCTGAGGTCGACACTTTTGCTGACAGTAGAAAAATATCAGTAATATCAATTGAAAGCACCACATTTCATAAACATGTATCAAGATTGAACAATAGAGTTCATAAAACTCATATTTAGATGACGAAGCATGATTTCTTCATACATTGAATCCATTCACATTGATATCTAATTGAACATCCATTCTTACCATTGGCCTTCAAGTTTCGAGTGAAGTCTCACAATAAACCTGTATTCTCCAGATTTAACCATTGCTTTTCATCCACTTTAAAATCAACCTACAAGTGTGTCCTTACCACCATTACCATGATTTGAAGATTAATTCCATCTAGAACCTGCACATGTACAAATTCTCATTAATCTCAATCTCAAGGTTAGCAATTTGAATTCTCAAATCAACCCATATCATGTAAACCACTCAATGCATCCTTTCAATCTCAAACAAGGCAAGTGTCCTTCTCATACACTAAACTCATTTATGATTGAATCAAAGTTAAGTGAAAGTATATATGAATTTCAGTTCAACAATCTTTAACCGTGGCCATTCATATGACAAAGCACATAGTCTCACATGCATAAGAGAAGCTTCAAGCATGGCCACACAATAGGTTCCATGAAAAAACCAAGAAAATCAAATTCAGCACAAGGACTTCCAAGTTCAGTTCAAGACAATTAAGTTCAGTCATAGTCAACAACCACATTCAAGGTTCTCAAAATCATCATGTCCAAGAAAACAAGGGTCAGAGTTCAGCTCAACTAAATTCAAATCATGAACAACGAAAATTCAGTTAAGATAAATTACAGTCCATTCAAACATCAAATTCCATGGAATCAAAAGTAATGTGAGAAATTTGTTCCTGCACTTTCTAGGAGTATAAATCCATGAGAATCTTAAGGAGATGCAAGGACATCAAGGATACATATACATTTGGCTCAAATAGTCAGGGGTCGACCCTTGGGGTCGACCCATCCCAAGAGGAATGAAAAACTGCTTTAGACAGTCCAATGCATATTGAAATCACATCAATTACATTCCAGAGCAACTCAATCAAATCTTCATGCAAGCTAAGATCAGTTCATAAACATGAGTTATAAATGAAGTTCAGGGCAAACATAAGGATATATCCATGAAGGAGCATTGTATTTGAACCACCTGCAAAGCAAGATTTCATCGTGTTAGCTTGTTTATCATGAAGATGCCATTAGACATAAAACACACAATATATTGGAGTCATCAAAACCATTGTCAAAGACAACGAGGGACGCATAGAACCCAACAATCTCCCCCTTTTTGATGATGACAATATATTGTGTCTATTCAAATTCAAATATCTCTCCCCCTTTGGCATTATCAGAAAAAATGGGGGTCAAGAGGCAACAATGAAGATTCCAAACATGAATGAGACATGCACACACGAACCCAGCAATTAACCTCCCATGAAGGGAAGGTGTATAAACTAAGAAGCAAGCAACAGTTTGGAATTTGATGTACAATCAGCAGATGTGTGAGATATGTGCAAATGCTCAATTTTTGTAATTTTTGCTATATGTACGACTAATTATGCACAAGTTGTGTAAAGAAACTATGCTATATGCAAAATTTTAGACTAAGCTATGCACAAAATGTATTATGCTAAAAAGCACATTATTCTTCCCAATTGTCAAGAACAAAAATCAACCGACAATAGGTTATTTAACATGTTATATACAAGTATGACCTAGAGATGCAAACTGTGGAATGAAGTATGATATGAACAAGACGGATCAAGCAATCAAGCATTCAAGCACGCATAACAAGATATAGACTCATGCAAGTCCCTTCGGGACGGGTGTAAAGATTATGCAATCGATTATAGAGCATGATGTGCATGTGCAATACTAAGAAGGTCGTGCTTACATAAATAAAGTACTACATTAACCATGAAAGATGACTGATTCATAAGCGACATTCAAACAATCAAACCCAAGGTGCATAAGTGAAGATTGAGCAATAAAAATCAAGTCAATATGGAAAATCAGATTTTCTAAAGAACATTAAAAAGAACTTATCATCCATACACTTTCATACATAATGCTCGAATATTGGTAGCTACGTATGACCCCAATTTTTAATTACTAAAACTGGTGTGACTAACCTTTTGACACGAGTCATGCCCTTTGTTTCAGGGGCAATTCCCGGTTACTCAGTTTTGTCACTTTTTATGATGTGGATGAGACACTTTTCGACGCGAGTTGTACCCTTTGTCTCAGGGGCACTTCCTATCTACTCGGTGGCAAATCACACTTATTTTCATATGGATTAGTTTCTCATTTCGACGCGAGTTTCCTCCTTTATTTCAGGGGGGATTCCCGGCTACTCGGATCCACGTTCCACTTAAACAAATTTTTAAAGGGGTAAACAACTTTTTCCTCACGAGACATGTGATTTCTATGTAGAGAATCAACAGTCCTCAAAAGTGTAGAGTAGAAAATAGTAATCCTGATTAGATTGAATCATTATCTCAAAAAGGTACATTTTGTGTGGGTGGTTGTATTGAATTTAAAAGATGAATTAGTCTCAACACAGTAATGTCTCCCCCTAAATGTATGCACGGTTATAAAAAATCTCCCCCTTAATATATGTCATGTAGCAAACATGTCTAAATCAATGTAATTTCATTTAGCAAGGGATGAGTCATAGAAGGAGTCAAAAAGTGGTTGTATAAAATATATACATGCATTCAACCAGAGATTTTCCAATGACTTCAAGCAGATTGATTATCGGTACTTGGCGGAGAACGTAGGTCCGAAGGCCACCTCACGCGTAGTGAAAGCTTCCGACTGAACATAATCCAACCTTCCACTAACACCATTTTATATACCGGATAACCATGGCATTCAAGCATAGAAGTATGCAATGATATGCAAGTGTATGCATATAACTTGAAAAGATGATTGAAAAATTATTCCTATTCAAAAGTATGCAAAGATGTGTATGATATGTGCAATGAGTATCATGAAGCTAAGTATGTATTCTATGTATGCACATGTGAGTTACTATTTGCAAAAAGTAAGTAAGAGTATGAAGGACACTATGCACAGTGTAAAGCGTTCAAAACCAAGTTTTTATTTGCGAAGCAAAAGAGAAGGTGTGTATGAAAACTAACTATGTATATCCAAAGTAAAGCATTCAAAAACTAGACTTACTCATAAAATGTGAGATAGCTCCAAACACAAGTTTTTACCTTTGTAGGTCTTTGAAAGTGAACCTAGGCAAATTGATTTTCAATTCCAAGCCAATTTTCTTTCTCACCTTGAGAGCCCTTTGTTCATTATCAATCCTTGGTCTCAAGGTGCCCCTACAAAATAAATTCTCATTTTGGTGATTTGGGTACCCAAGCCATCTTGGGTCCCGAGGGGTTAGTTCTTACATGAACAAAAGTGTTCTTTTTATTTCTCCTCTCATACCATTCATCATCGGCCCTCATCATGGAACAATTATCCATTGAGTGTCCATTCAGGCCACAGTAAAAGCAATGAGAAAATTTCCTTTTCATGGACCAATTTTCATCATTTTTCATTAATGAACAATTATCCATGATGTGTCCAAGCTCACCACAATAATGACATGAGAAATTCTTTTTGAGAAACCATTCATCATCATTTTTCTTTGTGTAATAATTTCAAAGACATGACCATGTAATCCACAATAATAGCAATGAACATTGAAGTTTTTCTTCATTGGTTTTTCAATATTGTTAGACTTATCAACAATTTTCAATTGTGACTTCAATGCTTCATTATCATCAAATTCCATCAAAGAACAATCATACATGTCATGACCAAAATTTTCGCAGTAATAACATGAAATATTTCTTCCTTTTCTTGATGCATGATTATGTTTGACAACGAGGGGTTTTGCATGCACACAAGAACAGTCAACATCTTTTTTCTGGTTTTCATTTTGCTTATCACATAATGACAGTGATTCATTCAAATTCTCGATCACATCTCTCAATGATGTGATATGCAAGTTAGATTCAACAATTTCTTTTTCACACAATGCAAGCTTCTCATTTAACAGAGAATTGATAGTTTTAGAGCTTACAATTTCTAGTTCCAAAACATGAAGATTTTCAGAATTGTCAACAACATGTTTTCCTTTTTCAAACATGTGGAGTTCATCAACCAATAAACTATTTTGTTCTTTCAATTTCTGAATCTCTTCAGCAAGTTTTTCAAGTGAATTTTCAGTCGTGGAGGTATGTTCAAGTTCATTCTTTTGAAAACTCACATATTCATCAACCATTTTATTCATGGTTTTATTACATTCAAATTTGTCATTCACGCTTTTAAAGCTTTCAATTTCATGTCTTAGCTCCATTAACCATTCAGATTTATCAACAGACATTCATTTTTCTTTTTCAAGGACAAGCAATTTTTCAGACATTGCACCATTCAATTCTTTCAAATTTTCATTCTCTTTTTCCATATGTTGAAGTTCTGAAATTTTATCCAATAAGGATTTATTTTCAGATCTAAGATTTGCAATCATTTCTTTTAATTCTTCTTCAACAAGCATTTGGGACTCAACTAGCCTTTCAAGCTCGGTGCATTTTCCACATGGAAAATAGTCATGTTTCTTTTTCAATTTTCTATTTTCAGATTTTAATGCCTTATATCTATCAAATAGTTCATCATAGATATTTATCAATTCATCGTAACTCAATTCTTCTTCCTCATCGGAATCAGAGTTTACCTTGGAACTTTCCTCACTTTGACGTTCATTGCCGTTGTTTGCCACGAGGCACTCATCAGCACTATTTAGGCTTTCTTCTTGGGCTTCGATTAGCCCATCCCAGATCTCTTTGGCTGACCTACAAGATGAAACAAAAGTAAATCGATTAGGGTCCACAGCAGCCTTAAGAGTATTCAAGACAAACAAATTATCAGAATTCTTTTTCTTATCCTCATCGGTCCACTTTGACTCATTTTTAGGAAGACTGTGAGGACCATGAGTGATTAGATTCATAAGCTTCGGATTAGTATTAGTAATCCACACACAGAATTTTCCAAGCCATAGAGCATAATTAAAACCATCAAAGATGGGAAGCACATTTACACTAGCCATCATGAAACGATCTTTTCTCTACGACCGCAAGGTCGACTAAAAAATCAGAGACGAGGCTTTGATACCAATTGTTGGCCCAGAGAGATGGCAGACAAGAAGGGAGGTTGAATTATCCCCTTGCCGAGATGGCGAATTTTAAAAACTTTCTAACCCAATTACAACTGAAGCAAAATTAACTATGTTGATTAACTAAAACTTCAAGTGAGATTAAGGCATTCTCTCAAACTCCCCGATCTCACACGGATAGATAATGCAACTAATCAAGGAAATTACGTTCAACACGGATAACAGAGGTAGCAGTGTGTGACAGTGTAGTGAATTTAAAACCTATATAATGTACCTGTGAACGGAGATAGAAGAAATGACAATCACACAGGCAATCACACAAGACACAGGGATTTTAAGGTGGTTCGGGACCACAACGGGCTCCCTACGTCCACCCCTCACCCAACCGGGTGAGGCTTCACTACACGCTACTTTCGTAGCAACACGGGGACGAACCCCAACCACACACATGCTGCTTCCGCAGCAATACACACACGAGGCCTTGCCTCAACACGCTGCCACTGCAGCACACACACACACACAGTCGGGGAACTAACCCCGGATAATAAACCACACGGAGACGTAGCTCCGTCCACACACATAAAAATATTCCGAGTTTAACTAACAGAAAGATATACAATAAATGCGCACAGTAGTATGTGAATAATGATCAACCATGAACCACACAAGGAGATTGTTGGGTCCCGTAGTGCAAGAACACAGATCTAGAGGGGGGGTGAATAGATCCTTCTACTAAAACTATGTCCAATAAAAATACACAAACTAGCGCACAGCGGAATTAACAAGATTGATAAGATTGAGGAATTAGTTAATCACGATAACTAGGTTCTCTCGATCTCACCGTTCACACACGAACATTCAACCAATATAAACAGTTAAGCACGTATCCACAAAAGCAAACCACAAGACACAGAATTTTTAAGGTGGTTCGGGACCACGACGGGTTCCCTACGTCCACCCCTCACCAAACTCGGTGAGGCTTCACTCGGGGATAAATCCCCAAACGGAGACGACGCTCCAAACACACACGGGACGACGCACGCACACACACGGACGGAGACGAAGTCTCCCACACGATCCGACGACTGGATCACAAACACAACACACGATCCGACGACCGGATCACAACACACACACACGCTGCAACAACCGCAGCACAAAGACATAAACACGATCGCACGGAGGCGATCAAACACGACCGTATACACAACCGGTCACACACACAAATATCTCTAATGTTCAGAAAGTGAACACAAATATTCAGGCATGCTCAAACCCAAAATATAGATCATTGAATACATCACAAAGAATTGATAGAAGATATAGAAGTGATCCCCCTTTGTTCTTCAAGGTCGGTTGATGATGTTCCTTGAACCACGAGTTGGAGGGAAGCCGGATGAAGACGAAGCTTATGTCTTCTTGATCCTCTCTTCGATCCGCACCTTTTCTTCTTCTTCCACGATCTCCAGATCTTCACGAAAGTAGATGATATCCTCCTTGGAAGAGCTCCAGCACGTTCTCCTCTTTTTCTTCACCTATACGAAAGAGCAAATGAGCATTAGGGTTGATTACATCCCAAATTCGTAACTCTTATATAAGCAACTCAAGGGGTGGGGAAAAGACTCATAAAACCCTCCTAATACAAGTTAAAAACACCTTAATAACAATAGAAACTAATAGGGGGTAGTATGGTAATGTTTGAAAGGGTTTTCAAAGGGTTTTAAACACTTTCGGAAGTCCCGTCCGGAAGGGGTCGACCCTTGGGGTCGACCCTCGGGCAACAGGTTGACCCCTGGGGTCGACCCCTGGGGTCGACCCTTTCAGGCAAGTTACATAAAAAACAGCACTGCGCGCTTCGGCGGCAAGAATTATTTCTCCTAGCTCCGAACTCCGATCGAAGCGAGACTGGAGGCGTTGGAAAGAGGACTCGCAGAGCTATAACATATAATTTTTATGGGGAGATCCAACGGTGGGATTGAAAATGGTGAAGACTGTAAGATAGTTTGAGTTTGAAAAATAACTAAAACCTCCATCAAACCAAAGGGAAACAATTGATTAAATGTTACCATAATCCCATGAAGATCAACAATGATTTTGCATCCTGAAAAACATGATAAACCAAGAGGTTAGTTGAGAATCAAAATATATGAGTTATGCATTAACACTATGAACATGTTCACAATGAAATACATCATTGAACCTATTCAAACATGCGTTTTGCTTCTCAAATCACTTAGCAAAAATATATTTGACCAAATGACAAGGTTTTGAAATGATAAGCATGAATCTATCATTCAATCAACTATAATAATATGGAAGCTCAACCATTCAATCATATTCTTGAATCAACCAAATCTTCAACATCAAAATGCTTCATCACACAAGTGTTAACAAATATGCCAAATGCAAAGCATGCATAATATCATGGAACCACATTCATTCAAATGGCATTCTTGTTGATTAAGAGCTAACATTCATGAAGCATTATCCTAAGAGGAACATTATCTTCACATGCATCTCACACATCAGTATATACCAATCATGCAAACATGCTTTCTCATGAGTACAGGGCATGTGCATTCTTCCAAGTATGTTTCACAAATTCATGCACATATTGAAATCACAATAACTCTGTGAATGATATGTCACTATCAGTCAATTAGAAATGTGTGTTCAGTGAACACAATCTCATAGATTAAGACCCAAAAGAAGTCATCTCCAGAAAAGTCATCTTCATGTAATTCTTTCATACAGAAGTCATTAACTCAAGCTTTTAGAGTAAAGTACACATGACCAATCATTCATCCAATACATGAGCAATATGGAACCAACTTTCATGAAGTCTTGTATGAATATTTCAAGTCCAAAAATATTATGAAGAAAATGCATGAAAATATCCAACCAAGACGTTGAAAGCTATTAGATGAAATGAATGAAATGTAGAAGAATCATTGTAATGCAATGAGAGAGGTAACCCCCTTTTTTCAATAAGATCTTCATTGACGCACTCCTTTGAGTTCCAAACATGAAGTATGGATTTTGATCCTGCAAATCAAAATATTCAAGGCATGAGATCCTTAAATACAAATCATTCACATAACTTTAAACATGAATAGAGTTAACTCCCTTTAAGAAGAAGAGCTTCATTGATGGACTCCTTAAGATTCCAAGTATTAGCCATGAAGTCGTGTTCCTACAAACCAACATAAATATAACATTAGTTCCTTAAACACCGAGAGTTCACATGGCTTTCAAGAGTAACTATTGACTCCATCTTTCAACTCATAAAATCAAGATATACAACATGTTGCTTAATGAAACACGTACACACACAAACACAATCGTTTTGATATCATTGAAACCAAGCACAAACTATGGGATGCAACAATCTCCCCCTTTTTGATGATGACAAAACGATGTGTGTGATAATACCGATTTTGAAAACATGTGTTGAAAATATGTGCAAACATTGAGCATACACATTCTCCCCAAGACTCCTTAAGACAACAACATTCATACACCATTTATACACACCAATCATTCTCCCCCTTTTTGTCATCTACAAAAAGACAAGGGAGCATATGACATAACATGAACAAGATAGAGGCTCAAGTATATGATACCAAGTGTGTGATCAAGATAAAGGCACAAACATAGGCAATTTCAATTCTCGAAGAGTGAGAGCCTCAAGGATAGCATTTGTAGATCATGATACCATTTGTTGGTTGAACTCATTTTGGCATTTAAGCAACAAGAAGTGTTCAGAATATGCATTTCAAAATGAATTGGGCCAATAGGTGAAAATGGTGGATTTGAGCAAGATGATATCATGAATGACCTATATGCATGCTGAAAATGTCAAATATGCAAATATGCAAATATGCAAATTAGCACTTAATATGCACTATGTGAATGCTAATCATGCAAGATATGAAGCTATGCACATGATAACTTCTATCCTTCAAATGCAAGGTTTATGCTCAGAATTAGACTCAAGGGGAATACATGAACATGTAAGCACACAAGCACAAGCGTCATGCACACATATATTACATATAGTAACTCCCCCTAAATGAGGCACGGGTTAAGAAAAGAGCATGTGATTCAAATTCAAGAATGTAAGGCATGAAGCATAACTAAGAGATTTGTGCATACACAACTAGGAGTACTACATAAACCATGAATGTAGGTAAATTCATAAGATACATACATCACAAAAATGCCCATGTGAAATGTGAGACAATGACTCATGAGCTTCAAAGCATATGGATTTTCAGATTTTCTAAAGAACACTAGAAGGTAATCTCCTCTCTACACTTTCGCTTTAGATTCTCGACTTTCGGTAGCTTCGCATAACCCCGAATTTTCTTTTAATAGACTTCACTTTTCGACGCGAGTTTCCTCATATGTCTCAATGGGGATTCCCGACTACTTGGATTCGTCACACAAATGGATTTTTGTTTCTCCTTTTGACACGAGTTTCCTCCTTTGTTTCAGGGGGGATTCCCGGTTACTCGGATCCACATACCACTTATTGAATTTTTTTGTGGGGTAGGCAGCTTTTTCCTCACGATTACTCTTTAATGTCCATGTAGAGATTCAAGTTCCCTTTAGAGTGTTGGAAAGAATTTCTTAAATCCTTATCAATGAAATTCATTGAATTCATTATGTGCAAGAGTGTGGGGGTAAATTTTTTATTTTGCATGTATAAAATGAATTCGACAAGACATAGCTATGACTCCCCCTAAATGTATGCACGGTCGGAATCAAATCCTCTCCCTTAATATATGACATGGATCACATATGAATAAAATCACTGCATTGTTATTTATCAAGGAGGTGAGGTCTTAGAAAGATCAAGAATTGGTTTCATAGGGTAAATACTTACAAGCATGCAAGGATTGATGAAAGTATTCATGCAAGCATTCATGAGTCAAGATATGCGATTATCATGAAATATATACATATGCTCTATATGCATGAATATGCAATATGCATCTTTTTGTCATTTTATATGCATAGTATATGAATGATATGCAAAGATGCGAATGCATTCTTTTTATGTAAGTTTTCAGTTTTTTGTAATGACTTGAACATATAAGAAAAGCATGAACCATGTGAATGCATGAGATGGATTTTCAATGATTTTGGCACTGAATCATGAACATTTTATTTCAGATTTCATCATGAAAAGTCATGTCCCTTAGAACCCAAATGTTCAACCATGATCATTCAAAAATAATATTTCATGAGACATAAGCTTCAGTTTAAACATGATACGCCCTGCATGTGTGAATATGCAAATAACCGAGTTTCCAACAGATTTCACACAAAATTTAGCAAATGAGAAAGATAAGTGTTTGAACAACTATTATCAAGAGTAGATTTCTGAACATGTCAAACAACTTATCAATTTGGCAAATCAATCACATATGGTCAATGAGCTTTAAACTGAGCCATGGTCAACATTCAATATCAATTGTTGTATTTGATCAAGCAATTCCACAGTTCAAAAATTTTGCCTTTTGAAACAAGAAGGTTTTTCAAATTCAATTTGAAAATACATGCAAATCAAGGCAAACTGATTTCATTCAAAATTGTTGCAACATATCAGCCATATAATTCAATTTCTGAATTTTGGTACTAGGCGGAGAACATAGGTCTGAAGACCACCATCACGCTTAGTGGAAGTATCCAGTTGAACGTAGTCCAACCTTCTCTAACCACCATTTGATATACCAAATATTCATCCATTAAAGACATATGTGGCTTGTGAAGAAATTAGAGCAGAACATGAGAACACACCAAGATCTCATTCCAAAACATCAAAATCATCAAGGTTGACAGTGAAGAGGCAAAGTTGAGATTTTACCATATGAGTGTGCCTTGTTCCCTTTATTGGAACCCCTTTCATTCTTTATTTACCTCAAGGCACACTTGCATCCAAAATAATTCATTCAACAGATTTGGACACCCAAGCCTTTTTGGGTCCCTAGAGGTTGGTAGCATTGCCACCAAATGCTTTCTTCCTTTTCATTGCTACAACATCATCATTCTTCATGATCCTGCAATTCTCAATGATATGTCCATGGTTTCCACAATAACGGCATTGAGGAAAAGTAGTTTTACCAAAGGACTTCCTTTTTGGAGTAAAGGAAGTTACAAGTCCATTCCATCTTCTATTTTCAAAAGGTCTAGATTTAACAAAATTAGACCTAGCATGCATTCTAGAAGCATGGAAGTTTTCTGTTTTCAAAAGCCAACACTCTTTCATAAGATGTCCGTACTTCCCACAATGAAAGCAACAAGGAGATGTGCGTCTACGGAATGACTTTCCATTATTTGCATGAGTGTTTATGAACACGTTTCTCTTATGGGATGCAAACCTTTTAGTATGGGAAGCATGTTCATTTCTGAATTTTCTTTGAAGGTTAAACTTAGCATTCATGGCACGATCATCATTTTGTTTCACAAAGCAATCATCCATGACATGGCCAAGTTTGTGACAATAAAAGCATGAGACATTTTTCTTTTTGCATGCAAGTTTGTCATCCTCTTTCATGACAACACAATCATCCATCACATGACCAAACATGCCACAATAGAAGCATTCAACATTGAACTTTGATTTTTGAGATCTATTTGACATGGAAGGCTTTTTCTTAAGATTTTTCTTTTTATCAAAATCATTTTCAGAAATTTTCACTTGAGCAACGGGAGGAGGTGTTTTGGAGGTGCTAGGAATGTTGGAGACATGAACAAAAGAGGTTTTTATTTTTGATTCAAAAGATTTTTTGTTCACCGGAATGTAACCAAGACCCTCTTTTTGAAAGTTCACTTTAACACCTAGCAATGTGTCTAAGTTCTCCTTCCCTTTGACAAATCTAGACAAATCATCTTTTAAGCTTTGCACTTCTTCTTCAAGAGCAGAAACATGCAATTCGGCACTCGTGATTTCTTCTTCACATGCACAAACTTTCTCATTCAACAAGCAATTCACAGATTTGAAGCTTTCATTTTCATCCTTAAGTTCTTTATTTTCAACATTCATGGAATGTAGTTTTTCAGTCAATTTCTCAAGGACTTTCTCAGTTTCAACAAGTTTTGAAATCTTAGCAAGCATTTGTTCATTTTCAGATTTCAACAAAGCATTTTGCTTTTCAAGTTTACTAGAGCTTTTCAACCTACTTTCAAGTAGAGAAATCTGAATTAGCATAGTACCATTATGCTTTTTGAGCTCCTCATTTTCAATCATGATCCTCTTGTTGTCAATTTCATTGTCAAGCAATTTATCAAACATTTTATCATCATCAGAAAGAGATGCTAGCTTGCTTTTAAGATGTTTTTGTGTTTCTTCAAGTAATGAAATCTTAGACAACAAGTGTTTATTTTGATCAAGCAAATCATGGGAATCAATATCAATTTCAAGAGCAGTATTAGATTTTCTAAACATCTCAAGCTCCTCATTCATACAAGACATCTCATCTGAAAATAATTCAACTTTGGATTCTAGAAGTTCTTTTTCATATTCTAGGTTCTCAATCTTTGACTCCAAAGTTTTACAATTTTCACAGGAAGGATTATCATGCACATTCTCATTAATCTTCCTTTTCAAATTTTTATTTTCAGATTTGAGTTTCTTGCATCTATCATACAGCGTAGCATATGCCATTTGCCATTCCTCATTAGAGAGTTCTTCATTTTCAGAGTTTACCTCATCAACATTTTCACCACGGCATTGATCAGCATCGTCGGCCATGAAGCCTTTTTGCCCTTCCATCTCTTGAGCTTTGATCAACTGATCCATAAGCTCCTTCGCCGTTCTACAAGAAGAAACAAATGGAAACATATGAGTATCAATGGCACTTTTCAATAAACTTAAGATAATGACATTTTCATGGTTCTTCAATTTATCTTGACTAGACCACTTGGTCTCATCTAAAGGCAATATGTGAGGACCATCATAAATTAACTTCCAAAGATTAGGATTAATTGAATTGATCAGTCTACATATTTTACCTATCCATGAAGTAACATCAGAACTATTAAGAATAGAAAAGCAGTTCATCGACATGTGTTCAATAGAAAAATTCATGATTATAGAATGCACTAGGATCACTCTGTAGATCGTGAGATCTAGGGACTGCAGAGCCTCGCTCTGATACCAATTGTTGGGTCCCGTAGTGCAAGAACACGGATCTAGAGAGGGGGTGAATAGATCCTTCTAATAAAACTATGTCCAATAAAAATACACAAACTAGCGCACAGCGGAATTAACAAGACTGATAAGATTGAGGAATTAGTTAATCACGATAACTAGGTTCTCTCGATCTCACCGTTCACACACGAACATTCAACCAATATAAACAGTTAAGCACGTATCCACAAAAGCAAACCACAAGACACAGAATTTTTAAGGTGGTTCGGGACCACGACGGGTTCCCTACGTCCACCCCTCACCAAACTCGGTGAGGCTTCACTCGGGGATAAATCCCCAAACGGAGACGACGCTCCAAACACACACGGGACGACGCACGCACACACACGGACGGAGACGAAGTCTCCCACACGATCCGACGACTGGATCACAAACACAACACACGATCCGACGACCGGATCACAACACACACACACACGATCCAACGACCGGATCACAACACACACACACGCTGCAACAACCGCAGAACAAAGACATAAACACGATCGCACGGAGGCGATCAAACACGACCGTATACACAGCCGGTCACACACACAAATATCTCTAATGTTCAGAAAGTGAACACAAATATTCAGGCATGCTCAAACCCAAAATCTAGATCATTGAATACATCACAAAGAATTGATAGAAGACATAGAAGTGATCCCCCTTTGTTCTTCAAGGTCGGTTGATGATGTTCCTTGAACCACGAGTTAGAGGGAAGCCGGATGCAGACGAAGCTTACGTCTTCTTGATCCTCTCTTCGATCCGCACCTTTTCTTCTTCTTCCACGATCTCCAGATCTTCACGAAAGTAGATGATATCCTCCTTGGAAGAGCTCCAGCACGTTCTCCTCTTTTTCTTCACCTATACGAAAGAGCAAATGAGCATTAGGGTTGATTACATCCCAAATTCGTAACTCTTATATAAGCAACTCAAGGGGTGGGGAAAAGACTCATAAAACCCTCCTAATATAAGTTAAAAACACCTTAATAACAATAGAAACTAATAGGGGGTAGTATGGTAATGTTTGAAAGGGTTTTCAAAGGGTTTTAAACACTTTCGGAAGTCCCGTCCGGAAGGGGTCGACCCTTGGGGTCGACCCTCGGGCAACAGGTTGCTGGAAAACACAAAACAGCACCTTGTGTTACAGGGGTCGACCCTTGGGGTCGACCGTTTCAGGCAGGTTACATAAAAAACAGCACTGCGCGCTCCGGCGGCAAGAATTATTTCTCCTAGCTCCGAACTCCGATCGAAGCGAGACTGGAGGCGTTGGAAAGAGGACTCGCAGAGCTACAACATATAATTTTTATGGGGAGATCCAACGGTGGGATTGAAAATGGTGAAGACTGTAAGACAGTTTAAGTTTGAAAAACAACTAAAACCTCCATCAAACCAAAGGGAAACAATTGATTAAATGTTACCATAATCCCATGAAGATCAACAATGATTTTGCATCCTAAAAAACATGATAAACCAAGAGGTTAGTTGAGAATCAAAATATATGAGTTATGCATTAACACTATGAACATGTTCACAATGAAATACATCATTGAACCTATTCAAACATGCGTTTTGCTTCTCAAATCACTTAGCAAAAATATATTTGACCAAATGACAAGGTTTTGAAATGATAAGCATGAATCTATCATTCAATCAACTATAATAATATGGAAGCTCAACCATTCAATCATATTCTTGAATCAACCAAATCTTCAACATCAAAATGCTTCATCACACAAGTGTTAACAAATATGCCAAATGCAAAGCATGCATAATATCATGGAACCACATTCATTCAAATGGCATTCTTGTTGATTAAGAGCTAACATTCATGAAGCATTATCCTAAGAGGAACATTATCTTCACATGCATCTCACACATCAGTATATACCAATCATGCAAACATGCTTTCTCATGAGTACAGAGCATGTGCATTCTTCCAAGTATGTTTCACAAATTCATGCACATATTGAAATCACAATAACTCTATGAATGATATGTCACTATCAGTCAATTAGAAATGTGTGTTCAGTGAACACAATCTCATAGATTAAGACCCAAAAGAAGTCATCTCCAGAAAAGTCATCTTCATGTAATTCTTTCATACAGAAGTCATTAACTCAAGCTTTTAGAGCAAAGTACACATGACCAATCATTCATCCAATACATGAGCAATATGGAACCAACTTTCATGAAGTCTTGTATGAATATTTCAAGTCCAAAAATATTATGAAGAAAATGCATGAAAATATCCAACCAAGACGTTGAAAGCTATTAGATGAAATGAATGAAATGTAGAAGAATCATTGTAATGCAATGAGAGAAGCAACCCCCTTTTTTCAATAAGATCTTCATTGACGCACTCCTTTGAGTTCCAAACATGAAGTATGGATTTTGATCCTGCAAATCAAAATATTCAAGGCATGAGATCCTTAAATACAAATCATTCACATAACTTTAAACATGAATAGAGTTAACTCCCTTTAAGAAGAAGAGCTTCATTGATGGACTCCTTAAGATTCCAAGTATCAGCCATGAAGTCGTGTTCCTACAAACCAACATAAATATAACATTGGTTCCTTAAACACCGAGAGTTCACATGGCTTTCAAGAGTAACCATTGACTCCATCTTTCAACTCATAAAATCAAGATATACAACATGTTGCTCAATGAAACACGTACACACACAAACACAATCGTTTTGATATCATTGAAACCAAGCATGAACTATGGGATGCAACAGAGATAAGCATAAATAGAATGTAGAAATATCCCCTTGATTCTCCAATAGTCGTAAGAAGATCTTTCTTGAAGCTGAGGTTGGAGAAAGTAGAATCCGCAGGATGTCGGAGCACACGATCTTCTCTCTTGAAGATTCGATGTATGTTCCTTCAAATCCCAGCTCCAGTCATACCTGCACACACAAGGAACGAATGAATCAATATGCTCTAATCTATGTCTTAGTTAAAAGGGACATCACAACTAGATAAATAACAGATTTATAGTACTCCCTTTTGAATGTCCTACAAATCCTTTGAATCAACAGGTAGGGTGCGTTGGAAATGACAAACTAGAGTGGAAGCAGCCGGACATGAAGTCCCAAATGCCCAAAACCTTGAACGGGGGAGAACAGTAGCTGCAGCTCCCAGAACTGGACACAGGCTCGCGGACGGTGACTTCTCCTGCTTCTTCTTCCTTATCCTTGTTGAAGCAACTCCCTCCTTCACGTTCTTCTCCTTCTTCCTCAGGTCGATGTGAACCTTTGGTTGCGATGAAGACATCCTCAGATTTGTCTCTTCATTTCGCTTACAACTCCCTTCATCACTGAGCTTCGAATCTCTAAGGAAGTAGATCAGATTTAGCTTGAAGGCCCTCTCCAGCTCCTTTCTCCTTTTCCTGCAAGAATAGAATGATGTTAGCCCTTGTGAGATATCTTCATCGTATGAGACTTTGTAGCTTCATATTCTCAATGAAGAAAGATGCATAATGACAAGTTAACCCATGCTAAAAGCCCTTCTAAAATGCACCTAAGACAAGGGTGAAACCCTAAGGGCATTGGAGTAAAAACCCCAAGCAAACGGATCTTATAATGGGCATTTCGAAGCCAATCCGGAAACCACGATCCAGACGTAGCAGATAAAGTGTCGACCTCCAGGGTCGACACTCGTCGCAACGAGTTCTGCCAGAACATATATAAAAATAAAACTGAGATACGAGTGTCGACCTATGGGGTCGACACTTTTCACCAAGAGTTCTGGCCTGTGAAGAGACATAACATTCGTGGTGAAAAGTGTCGACTCTTGAGGTCGACACTTTTTCACAAACATTCTATTTTCACAGAAATGAGCAAACTTACCTGAAAGTGTTGACCTACGAAGTAGACACTTTTTCCCGTGAGTTCTGCCTGAGCAAAATAGCAGAGCCCTGGTGAAAGTGTCGACTTCACAGGTCGACACTTTCTGCCAGCGTTCTTAACGCAACGTAAGGCAGAAGCTCTGAAAATAAGTGTCGACCCCTGAGGTCGACACTTTTGCTGACAGCAAGAAAACATCAGTAATATCAATTGAAAGCACCACATTTCATAAACATGTATCAAGATTGAACAATAGAGTTCATAAAACTCAGATTTAGATGACGAAGCATGATTTCTTCATACATTGAATCCATTCACATTGATATCTAATTGAACATCCATTCTTACCATTGGCCTTCAAGTTTTGAGTGAAGTCTCACAATAAACTTGTATTCTCCAGATTTAACCGTTGCTTTTCATCCACTTTAAAATCAACCTACAAGTGTGTCCTTACCACCATTACCATGATTTGAAGATTAATTCCATCTAGAACCTGCACATGTACAAATTCTCATTAATCTCAATCTCAAGGTTAGCAATTTGAATTCTCAAATCAACCCATATCATGTAAACCACTCAATGCATCCTTTCAATCTCAAACAAGGCAAGTGTCCTTCTCATACACTAAACTCATTTATGATTGAATCAAAGTTAAGTGAAAGTATATATGAATTTCAGTTCAACAACCTTTAACAATGGCCATTCATATGACAAAGCACATAGTCTCACATGCATAAGAGAAGCTTCAAGCATGGCCACACAATAGGTTCCATGACCAAACCAAGATAATCAAATTTAGCACAAGGACTTCCAAGTTCAGTTCAAGACAATTAAGTTCAGTCATAGTCAACAACCACATTCAAGGTTCTCAAAATCATCATGTCCAAGAAAACAAGGGTCAGAGTTCAGCTCAACAAAATTCATATCCAGAACAAGGAAAACTAAGTTAAGACAAATTACAGTCCATTCAAACATCAAATTCCATGGAATCAAAAGTAATGTGGGAAATTTGTTCCTACACTTTCCAGGAGTATAAATCCATGAGAATCTTAAGGGGATGCAAGGACATCAAGGATATATATACATGAGGCTCAAATAGCCAGGAGTCGACCCATGGGGTCGACCCATCCTAAGAGGAATGAAAAACTGCTTTAGACAGTCCAATGCATATTGAAATCACATCAATTACATTCCAGAGCAACTCAATCAAATCTTCATGCAACCTAAGATCAGTTCATAAACATGAGTTATAAATGAAGTTCAGGGCAAACATAAGGATATATCCATGAAGGAGCATTGTATTTGAACCACCTGCAAAGCAAGATTTCATCGTGTTAGCTTGTTTATCATGAAGATGCCATTAGACATAAAACACACAATATATTGGAGTCATCAAAACCATTGTCAAAGACAACGAGGGGGCGCACAGAACCCAACACGTTCTATCCTCGGTTGACATGATTGATGCTGACGAAGTAGAATCTTGACATCAGGTGGGTTGCCAGCTGATGGTAGGGGAGGAGCTCTTGCTTTCGCACATTGAACTCTCCTTCCAGCTGTTTTATAACTAGCATGGAGTCTCCGAATGCTTCCAACATCTGAATCCCCATGGATAGAGCAATTTGCAACCCGATTATCAGGGCTTCATACTGTACTTCATTATTTGTGCAAGGCTTGTTTATCGAGCAAGATGTGTGCACAACTTCCCCTTCTGGAGATTTCAGGACTATGCCTGTTCCTGCTCTGACCCTAGCTGATCCAGTGGCTGAGGTGTCAATTCTAGAAGCGCCATCAAAATATAGCTGCCACAAGGAGGGCTGCACCTGAGCGGCTTCCAGGGTTTCATCTCCAGGAAGCTCTGGTTCCAGCGGGCAATCCCCGGGTACTGGGTGCTCGGCAAAGAAGCCTGCAATAGCTTGGCCCTTGACAGCCTTTCGCGGCACATAGGAGATGTCAAACTCCATAAGGATCACCGCCCATTTGCCCAAGCGACCTTTGAGTGCCTGCTGGGACATAATATATTTCAGCGGGTCCTCTTTGGATACCAAGCTGATTTCATGCGATAACATATAGTGTCGAAGCTTCTTGACTGCGAAGACCAGTGCCAGACAGATCTTCTCAATATAAGTATATTTCTCCTCAGTTCTGACCAGTCTCCGACTGAGGTAGTAGAGGACTTGTTCTTTCCCTTCTTCATTATTCTGGTCCAGCATTGCCCCCAGGGAATTGTGTGTGGCTGCTATATATAATATCAACGGTCATCCTTTCACCGGTGTGCCCAGCACTGGAGGAGTCTTCACATAGTCTTTCAACTTGTCAAAGGCTGTCTGGCAATCTTCATCCCAGTAAAAGGGAACATCCTTCATCATCAATTTGTGGAAAGGCTGGCATCGCCCTGACAAATTGGAAATGAACCGCTGGATATAAGCCAAGCGACCCTGTAGTGATCTTAGCTCAGAGAGGTTCCTTGGTGCAAGTAGCTCCTGAATTGCTTTGATCTTCGCGGAGTCTATCTCGATTCCCCGATATCTGACAATGAAACCCAAGAATTTTGCACTCGATACTCTGAACGCGCATTTCATAGGGTTCATCTTCAATTCATACTGCCTCAGCCTCTGAAAAATGAGTCGGAGGTCATGCAGATGGTTTTCTTTTCTTCTGGTCTTGACCACCAGATCATCTATGTAGCACTCGACCTTGTGGTAAAGCAACTCATCAAATATTTTGGTCATTGCGCGCTGATAAGTTGCGCCATCATTCTTTAGTCCGAACGGCATCCTTTTGTAGTGATAGATGCCTTTAGGGGTTCGGAAGGTAGTGTGGATCCGGTCATGCTCCGCGATCCATATCTGGTTGTAGCCGGATGACCCATCCATGAATGACAGGGCCTCATGGCCGATTTTAGCATCAATCATGACTTCCATTATTGGCACCAGAAAGTCATCCTTGGGACAGGCTTTATTCAGATCTCGGAAGTCAACACATATCCGGATCTGTCCATTCTTCTTCTTCACGGGGACGATATTCGCCAGCCACATGGTGTACTGATTTTCCTCGATAAATCCCACGTCAATGAGCTTGTCGACTTCTGTACAAATTTGAGTGATGAGCTCTGGCCTCATGCACTGCGGTGGTTGCTTCACCGGCTCGGCTTCATGGCTGATTGCCAGCTCATGCTGCGAAACTGCAGGGCTCAGACATGTCATTTCTTTGTAAGTCCAGGCGAAGCAATCCCGGTACTCCTGCAGCAGCTAGATATACAACTTCCGTTCTTTTGAGGATAGCTGGGCATTGAGGAAGGTAGGCCTAGGGTCTTCCTCGCTTCCCAGGTTGACTTCTATCAGCTCGTCGACTGTAGCTTGGCCTCCATCTTCTATCTCCGGAGGTGCCGGCTGGAGGTCGACGAAATCTGGAATACCATCTTCAGGGTCAAGGACCTCGATTTCCTCATTCGACATCATCAGAGCCTCCGAAGAGTTCTCTGCTTCATTCAATAGCAGCTGTGCAGATTGCTCTATCAGCAAGTCCATTGCCGTTGCAGCTTCCAAGGGTGAGAAAGCAGCCTCAGCCCCTGTAGATGGGGTTGTAGCCGTGACAGACTGGTGGTTGTTTATTGCCGGGCTGGGGCGGACTCCCAGTCTTGTAGCAGAAGGTGAGGAGGTCTCACCTTCTGGGGCAGTTGTATCTTCAATAGAAGTGGCATTCCCTTTCTTGGCAGCACATACCTCTTGATCAGAATCGGCTGAGGCTTCCATGATTGTCATGAGAGGTGCCGAGGTTATCATTGGTAGGACTCCACTGGAGGGATAGGTCCCTACTTCTTCAACATCTTCGGCCTCGCTGCTGCTAGCCGTATCAAATTTGGCTTGAAGGGCCGCGTCTTCGGGATAGACCTGCTCCCAGCATCAGCAAGGAATCACGGTCTCCGCTTCTTGATTTTCGAGCTAAGCCTGCTCAACATATTTAGCTTCCGCTGGGTATTCATCAAAAGTTGCCCCCAGTGGGCTATCTTCAGCAGGGTAGAAGGCGGAGATGGTATCCACCTCATATCGCCCACTGTAATAATATTCTTCCAAGGTGAAGCCCAACCCTGGATGCTGAGAGACACGTCTCAGTTCCTTATCCAGACTTGCGGGATGCCACATTTTCTGGAAAACTTATTTGTTTTTATGAGATTGACCGGAGGGGATGTGTTGCTTCTAGAACATCCTATCCATCCGGTCGGTTGTAAATGCCAGACCTTGAACGGGAACTGACAGATTTTCTATGTCTTCGGGCATGCAGCAATCTGTGTCTTCCCGAGTGGGGTGTTCTTCAGCCGTGTAGAACAAGCTGCTGGGCCCATCGATCTGCGCCACCTCCCAAGTTTTGAAAGGCTCGACTGTGGGGTTATCAAGGTCGAGAATCGGCTTGGTGAGGCTGTCTGGGACTCCAATGTGGTCGTGCTGCTGGTCGACCTTGGCTTTATTCACTTCAGGGTATATAGCTAGAGGTGCTATTCTACCCACGTTGCCGGTGATGGTGATATGAGAGACCGCCTTGGGCTTGACATATCCACGCGGCAGTGGTGGATACCAATTGTCGCCGGAAGCACTTCTTGACGCCCTCGCGGGAGTTTTGGCTTCAGAGGTCTTCTGAGAGGGCCCCGCATATAGGTAAGTGACATTCAAATACTTCAAACGGGTGGAGGTCAGCAAATATCCTCTCCTCCTTCCCTTGGAGACTATATTTGATACATTGGTGGAGCGTAGAGGGCACCACCATGTTTTCATGTAGCCATGGGCGGCCGAGCAGCGCCTTGTACGAGGTGAGGGAGTCGATGACATGGAACTGCACCGTCATAGTGAAATCCGCCAAGGTAAGTGTGAACTCTGCCACCCCCATTGACACTTCACATTTCTGATTAAAGTCAGCGATACGCATATGTCCGACCTTCTCAAGATGCACGTTGAAGTGGTGCCTCTCGTAGATTCTGTGGGGCAGAATATTGACAGCTGCACCAGGGTCGATCAGAATCCTGTTCAGCTCCCTTCCGTTCAGGTGCCCTTTCATGTACATCGGCTGTTGAGTAGTGGACAGCAGATCTAGAGGGGAGGGGTGAATAGATCTGTCCCTCTTTTCGCAATGCAACCCTCTATATAGCTAGATAAAATAAATTGCAGCGGAATATAACTAACTTAACGAAGGACACAACGATTTGCTTAGCAAGATGATTACGCAATATAGAGATTGAACCTAAGCATGTATCTAGAATGAAGCAATCACATAAACAAACCACAACACAAAGGATTTTAAGGTAGTTCGGACTGAATCCCCAGTCCTACGTCCACCCCTCACCAAATCCGGTGAGGCTCCACTAGTGCCACGCACTGAATCGCAAATCGGAAAGACCACCAATTACCTTTCTACTAACCACCGGTAGGGACGTCAACACCGCAGATCGGACAACTTCCGATTGCCTTCCTACTAACCACCGGTAGGGACGATCTTCAGTTTCAATTATTTGAAAGAAATAAAAAGAGAATAAATACGAAATCACTCAAACAAGATATAGGATATGCTCAAAGTAGAAAGATATTGTCGGAGTTGCAAGAGCTTAAATCTGATGCTTCGATGGTGTCTTCTTCCATGAGAGATGATCTTCCTTGAATCTCTTCTAGTTGACGAGGAAGACTATGGATGTAGCTTGGATCTTCCTTTTGATCTTCTTGAGTTGATGAAGAGGTTTGAGGATGCAGTTTAGATCACCCTTGAGATGATGAAGAGGATGAAGGATGCAGCTTTATCTTCTCTTGGCTTGGGCTTGATCTCCTCTTCAAGTAGCTTGAATCACTTGAGGATTTGATGAAGAACTTCTTCCCGGAGTACTGTTCATGGCTACAGTACTCGAACTCCTCTCACCCTTGTAGCCTCCTTTGATCTCCCTTAGATTCACAAATGATCAACTAGGGTTTCTAACCCTCTTGCATGTGTTTTATAACCTTTGAATGGTCCTTAGACATCCCCCAGACCAGATCCATAATCTATGGAAGATTGGGTGACTTTGGGGTTAAACAAATACAAGGAAATGGGCTCTTCTTGAAGTGGAAAACAAAGTCAACATTGAAGGCTCGGGGCTGGCGGTCGACCTACAGCTTCTGGCGGTCGACTGCTACTGAGAAACCTGCAAACGGGCGGTTCTTGGAAATTTCGGTCGACCGCTACTGGGTTGGCGGTCGACCGCTACTGAAAGAGTTGCAATCTGGGGGTTGCTGGCTGGGGCGGCCGACCGCCCCTGTGCTGGCAGTCGACCGCCAGTTGGGTAGACCCTGGGCTTTCCCGGGTCGGTCCGTTAACTACTTTAGCTCCATCGCTTGACTCCTTTAGCAGCCCGTTCATGTCTGTGGCATCACCCTTGACAGTCTTGAAGATTTTTGTTGATTATATCGCTCCTATAATCAAATTTTTGTTCCGGGGGCTCCGCCCCCAGAAACCCCCGCAAGGGGAGCTGCCCCCTTGACCCCCGCGACCTGACCGTGCAGGTCGATCCGCGTGCGAGGGTGCAACATTGAGCTTTCACATTTGCCATCTCCACTTCATTCCTTGGCAATTCATTGGAATATCTGTCATGAACAAAACATCACGTATGTCAGTCATATGAGAGTTAAAACAATAATGACTTATAGTGTTTAGCTATTATCAAAACCAAGAATATCCAATAACTCAAATGACCACAAGACGATGTCGAATGACCCAAACCACGGGAAGACTCAAATGATCACAGGGGCACAACAACGGCCTTTTGTGGCTGATGGTAGGTAGCGGCATATCTTCTGGAGTGAAGGTCATGCTGGCTTCTGGCAGTGCTTCAGCCAAGCAGGTCTCAAAATGAGCAGGCGTCTACAGGGCAGTGATGACCGCCTGTCGGGTCTCTTCACTCAAAGAGAGGATCTCCCAGATTGTAAATCTAGCAGGGAGCTTCTTGAGTAGTTTCATTATTCGGCTCCTAGCTCAGACATTGGAAAGCTTCATCTCTTCCGCCCATCTGGGCTTGGGAGAGTCCTGAGTTGCGGCCCTTGACGGACCTGCTTCATCTGCCTCGGAATCGGCACCTCTTTGGTTAGCACCGGATCCTTGCTGTTCTTCATCAGCCGCTGCAGAGCAAGCTCCATCTGCATTCGGAGCTTCGGCAGACTGTGCTGGCTGCGGGTGAACATCCCCAGGTGTAGGGTTAGCCTCCTGGCATGGTTGCTTCCCCTTACACATCTTCACAAATTTAATGAATGAAGGGACTGCCTTGCCCCCACTCTTGTTGTATAGGTCTGGCGGAGGAGGGATCTGGACTCCCTTGACCTCCGGGGGAGGTGTCTTGTAGGGCTGCTCTCCCCTGAAAATGATGTTGTGGTTGGGCGGTGACTGGCGCCCCCATTTCTGGCCTGACCGGGTTACGTGTGTAGCAGTTGTGGCTTCGGCCTCCCCTCCCCTAACAGAGGGTGTGAAGCCGATCTCCTCTTCTTCCTCCTCTCCGAGCAGGTTGAAGAGTGCTGATAGGGTATTGCAGGAGACAACCTGCACCTTATCGGCCTTAGCGGCCTTTCTTTTCTTCTTCTTTTGTTTCTTCTTCTTCTTTGCTTCAGCAGGTGCCTACCCCTAGAACAGACTGCCCTCCTTATCGGATGTTGCCTCAGCTTCTTCCTTTCTCTCGAGTGAGAGTTGCTCCAGTTCTTGCCATGGGACATGGTCCCGCACTAGCAAGGGCTTCAATTCGGGCTTCACGTACTCATCTAGCCCTTCAATAAGGTCTTGTAGTCTGCGGATCCCAGGACTGGTTTCCTTGACCACCGGCAGCGGAGTTTGTCTCCTCCGATTGTGGGTAGGTATTCTGATGACTACAGGTGGAGTGGCCCACACAGGTGCTGCCACCGACGGAGCGGGTCGCGGTGTGACGCCGCGGACATGTGCCCCCACTTTCGAGCAGGGTGCCCTCTTCTTTTTGTGCTTCGCAGGGACCTACTGCCATCCCTGTTGTTCTTTCACGGGCTCCAAGAAATAAGTTTCATAGGTGTGGCACGTGCTTGCTTCAGAGATCTCCTCGGGCAATGCCTGGTATAGGGAGATCATGTTAACTCCTACCCTCCTTAGAGGGGCTTCATGTTGTTGAGGAGGGTCCACCTTGTACTCTCCCAACTCTATTTCATTTTTCTTCACCATCCCTTCGATGATATCCTTGAAAATATAGCAGTCTTCGATTGGATGCCCCAGCATCTGGTGGTAGGGGCAGAATCTTGGACTGTCTTTTCTCTTCAGGTCCTCCGGCCTCTTCGGCTCTGGCAGGGTGACCATGCCATACTCCGTTACCCAGTCGAATAGAATCCTGGTCTTGTCCTTCGGAAAGGAGTAGGCTTTCTTCATCTTATCCCTCAACGAGGGACCTTCTTTGCCGTCTAGGGCTTTTGTAGGCTGTGGGACGACCGCCTTCTTGCCTTTGTCTTTCTGTTGTTCGAACACATTGATGTCAAGAGCGTTCGCTTCTTTAGGCGCCTGGCCCCGCTCCATTGCCTTGCCCTTCTGGGTTGTGCTGGCAATTGATGTAGGGGTAGGCCTGGCCAGAAATGCTTCTACTTCAGCCATGACATTGTTTAATCGGTCAAATGACCATATTTCCATTCCAATCATCTTTTCCAGAACCTCCCTCCTGAGGTTCTACTTGCATATTTGTACAGCGTCCTCCTGATGCGGGGGCCGCTTACACCTCATTCCGAGGTTCCTCCACCTCTTAATATAGTCGAGGGCCGTCTCATCTGCCCTCTATTTTGTTGAATAGAGTTCGGCCACTGTGACCTCCCTCTCTGTGATATGAAATCTTTCTCTGAACTTTCTCTGCATATCCGGCCATTCGTTGATCGACCCGGCCGAGAGGCTAGAGTACCATTCAAATGCGAGCCCCGTCAGCGAGGACCCGAAAAATTTTAACAGGTATGACTCATCGATGGCTAGATCACCCATGACGGTCATATAATATGCGATGTGTTCCTTCGGGGACCCCTTCCCGTTGAACTTGTCGAACTTTGGCGGCTTGTTGATCCCTGGGGAAGGCTGCTTGGTAGCGTGGTGTTGCGGGTATGGCACCTGATAGGCATCAAATGCGACGTAGTCACCTTCACTTCTTTCTGCAAGCTTCAGCTCGATCATCCTTTCCACCATCATCCAGTTCATGACCGTGGGGTCAACTGGTTCCGGATAGAAGTGTGCCGGCTGCAGGTACGGGGTGACCAGTGTGGTCGCCTGTGGAGGACGCAGCAGTGGGGGTGTATGGTGCACTTGAGGGAGCACCGGCGACATCAGCGGTTGCGGCTGGGGTGGCCGTTGCTGAGTTGTCGCCATGCTCGGCTCTGGAGGCTGAGCCACGATGTAGAGCAGCGGAGGGTTGACATGATGGATCGCTCCCCAGGATGATTCACCCTGGACTTCAGGCGGCTTGGAAGCTGATGATTGTTCAGTCTTCTCCATCAGCTGTTTCTTCAGCAAGTCTATTTCTTACCGATATCTTTGAAGTAGCATTAGGACCAACGGGTCCATAGTTGCAGTGTTGGGGATAGCCTCTGTTACTTCTCCAGTCGTACCCTCGGGCAGGATGTCGAGGAGGACGTCATCTTCTTCTTCCGCCGTCACTACATTGGCGGTTAAAATAGCAGTTTCATCATTCCATTGGTGGTAGACCAGGGGTAGTTTTCCTTTAGCTGCCGCCAGGAGCTCCCTTGTGGCTTCTGTTCTTCGAGTATTCGGCCCCGGCCTCGCGGCCAATTGAGCCAACGCGCGGGGGTCTTTGGGAAGTCACCCATATCGATTGAATGTGCCAGCCATATTGCAGGTGAAAACCTGCATCCTTCTTCTCTGTCGATGGACCCTCCTTTTAGCCTGGTCCGAGAAAGTCAGCCTCTCAAACACAGATATTCTTCTTTCTTCTTCCCGCCTAGGGGCGGTTTTATCAGCTTCGATCTCAAAGCCATCATCATAGCCATTGTCATCGACTGACGACACCATCATCCTTTCTCCTGCATCTTCTTCAACTATCATTGATGGGCAGTAGTCTTCATTGGCTGTGACTGCCTGCATCAGCCGCTGCTGTCCAAGCGAGGGGTTGCCTAGCCCCCGGAAGTAATTCTTGACCATGTAGGTCATCTCTTCTCGACCCCGTTCTTGATGTAGTACGGGGGACAGTCGTCGACCTCCCGTAGGAGGGATGTAGGCCAGCCGAGACCTGTCGACAGGTTGCTGAAATCTTCATCCCACAACAGGGACGTTGGCTTGGCGGGCGCAGGCCCGGAAGCTTTCGCGGCGCGGAGGGCCCGTAACCACCTCTTCCTCCTTCGGGGCCAGGCCCCTTTCCTTCCTTCCTTCCGCTCTGCCGCGGGCAGGGTGGCAACGGACACATGCAGCTTGGTGGACATGTTGGACCCTCTTGGGGACCCACACCTGTTTAAACTTTTTCGGCCTAGGGGCCACCTTCTCCTGGCCGTAGCGGCCGGCTTCTTCTCTTTCCTCCCTCCTTCCAGCGAGGGCCTGGTATGAGTTGTGGATGGGGACGGCGGGGATGACCCGGTCCGGGACTATTCATGCGTCTCGTCCGTTGAGGAAGACGCGCACACCGCCAACCATCATGAATTTACCGGACTGAGACAGGGATCCAGTAACCACCACAGTACTCCTCCGGACCTGCTTGCACTGGCGACCTTCGGACTTGTTAGTAGCATTGGGGCAGGCCCCAGGGGTGGCATGGTGCACCTGGCAGCTGGCGACCAAGGTTGGACTCTCGAGCGAGTCGTGGCAGCGTCGAGCCTTCAGAGGCTCCATCTTCTTTGTAGCTCCCTCGATGAGCTCCGAGGGTTCCACTTCCAGCATATCCACAAAGGCTAACCCCAAGAAGTTGGGGAAGCCAACAGCAGCAGGGAAGTTGCCGAAACACCGTGGGCACCGCCAGGTACCCTTACGCATGACAAGCAACGATTGAAGGGCCGAAGCTGACGCCAGTCAATCCAGTTGTCGTCATCGTTCACCTGAGATAAATAGACAAACAGTCAGTATTCTTGGGGGAAACCCCCAAAGGCTTCCTCTCTTGGCAAAGAGATGAAGGGAGACTCGAGTCCCACCGGGCGTGCCAACTTGGTGACACATTTTTATTTGAAATGCATAGGCGTGCCAGTCACCGGAGTGACAAATTTATTATGCGCTCGTTCTGACTTAGTCAGACGAATGTGAAGTTCGTGTCGGGACCCGGAGTCCGTCATACCATAAAGGTTATGACGTTAATTACGTCATCTAAGAAAGAGGACAACCCTTGATTAGTTGCCAAGAAAGGATGCCTCGGGGGGGGGGGGGGGGGGTAACGTAAAGGCATAAGAAATGCTGACTGAATGCATTAGTTAGATGCTGTGAGATGCGGTCGTTTGGTTAACCGTCCGTGCAAGATGCAACATGTTGTTAATTGGTTTATTCATGTGATTAGAGATGCAATCGTAGTTGCTTAGATGGCAATGTATGCTGATGCGGATACGTGCTCATGTTTTGTTTGAAATGGACATTCGATGCAACTGGAGGTGTTAAAAGCCCCCTTTACTATTTTATTTAATTAGGTTTATTGGGCCAACTAGGGCTTTAGCATTAAGTGTCAAGGGCTGACACACCAACAATTAAATGCATATGAGGTTGATGCATGTTTAGATATAATTAGCCTAAAATGGCGCGGTATCAATATGAAAGCTAAAGCGGCGTGGTGGCCAAATGGAGACTAATACGGCGTGATGGCTAGCTGGGCTAATACGGCGCGATGGCCAAATGGAAGCTAACACGGCGCGCCTTGGGCGCGCCGGATAGAGGCTCAAAGAAGCCAAATGGATTATGTGTCTAGTGCTAAAATGACGTGAGGGGGGCGCGCGTCGGAAATTGGCGCGTCGGATTAGGGCCGCGCCGGATTAAGGGGTTTTTGGTTTATTTGAGTTCTGGTTGAAGTTCAGATAGATTTATTAAGACCTTTTAAAATATTAGAAGACTTATTCAGGCCCAGTATCACTACAATCGAGGCAATTACAAACTTATGCGAGGTTACTACTCAAGCATAGTCTTCAATAAACATGTCCAAACATATCAACTGTAAATTAGACTAAGTTATCAGTCCAAATTTTGGCAGCACCTCCCCATGATTGGGGGGTTTGCAGGGGCGAAGCGGAGACAGTCCCACAAGATGGGGTACGCTCCTTTAAGGCCGGGAGTGCCAGACGGTGACCGGCGGACTTCGTTGGAGGGAATAGACCCCGAGGGCTAGCCTGCTAGGGGTATCCATCTCCATGAGTCAAAGACAATTAAGGGACGGCTGACACGAGAAGTGATGGGGACATCCCTTACCCTTTCACTCCGTGGGGTCCTGCTACTCGCCACTTTGTTCGCCATCATTTTCTGAGTCTTGCCATGTAATTTCCACATTTTTCTTGAGTCATAATCATGTAATTTTGCCTTTTATTGAGTCTATTATCTAAGTTAGTTAGTCATTTACCTAAGTCCAAGGATTCATTAAGTGGTTTAATAGGTTAGTGGGTTGTAGGCCTTAATGGGCCATTTCATTGGGCCTGGCCCATGGGCGCCCCCTTCCCCACCCCTTGGTCTTCTGTTATTAGTCCATTTTCCAGGGACTTCTATGTAATTGGGGATTCCCTATATATAGGACCCCAACTCCTCATTTTGAAGCTAATTGATGAATGCATGAAAATTGAAACCCACTTGAATTTCCCCTTGAGTCTTCTCTCTCTCTCTAGCTCTCTCTCTCTAGTTCTCTCTCTCTCTCCTAGGGGCGAATTCCCCTCTCTCTCCTCCCTCTCTCTCTCTAAATTTCGAATTCCCCCTCTCTCCTCACCCCTTGCCACCTCACTTGACACCTAGGCAAGTCCCTTCAACTCCCAAGGCCCCATTACTCTCTCCATTACTCATTCCACCTTCCCAAGCAACCATTCACCTTCCCTAGACAACCCTCCCTATTCCCCACACATCTTCCAACATCCAAGACAACCTTCCCTCTCCCCCAAGCAACCCTCCCACTTCCCCACACCCTCATTCACACCCCAAGCCATCAGTTTGCGCACCACTCCCCACCCCTCTAGCCTTGGCCGACCACTCCCCTCCCCCATCTCCTAGGTTTGGCCCCCCCCACTCCCCTCCACCCCAGCACCCCATTCCACCAGCTCCGCCCCTCTCTTCACCCCCACACATCCCTCCCCCATCTGCAAACACCTCCCCTTTCCCTCCATTAACAAACTTCAATCCCCCTTAACCTAACCCCACCACCATCCCATCCCTTTGGTCACATCTGCAGGTAACAGAAGACGGTCCGTCTTGCAGAAGCTCCCCTGCGTTCATACGGCGACATCTGAGGGCATACCTTACCATTCTGGAAAGGTCGTCCTGTCCACTTCGCAGGCGAGGTGGAATCGTCCAGTTCCGAGTTCGTGACCGCCCGTGAGAGCTGTTCTACCCCGACTGCGCCAGACACCACCTGCAGCCAGCCTGAGCCCGATTGGAAGCTTCTTCACGACCAACGGTGGAGGAATCAGGCTGAAGTCTCTTCTTCAAAGTTCTTCCTCCCCCTGTCTACTTCCAGGAGCAGAAGGCGGAACTTAATTCGGCATCCGAGAGCCAGAGTTGTAAACGTTCTTCCTAAGTCGCACGGATCTGTCTCCTGCAGTTGGCAGCGACCAGTACCTACTCTTCAGGGCACACCAACCGCCCACAGCCTTTGATTGCAACCCCGTTGACTCCTGCTGAAAGCCACCTCAACCACGGAGACGACGCCACTGGTTTCGTGCCATTTGGAGCTCGGGAGTGCCCGTGACAGCGTCTGCAACCTGCTGCTACAGAACCTGGACCACGCGGTGCAGCCTCTGCAGAGAATCAGAACCAGCTTGCAAGCTCTGCCACGGCGAACCACGGTGGAATCAGGCTGAGGTTTCTTCTTCAAAGATCTTCCTCCCCCTGTTCCCGACCAGGAGCACGAAACAGAAGTATAGTCGGCATCCGGGAGCCCAAGTTCTGATTTTTCTCCTTCAGTTGTGCGGGACTGCCCTCCCCAGTCTTCTACGGCCAACAGTCACTCATCGGCGTCCCCCAGGCCACCCTGACCTCCGGCAACCTCCCCGCCAGTTTTGCTGCAAAAAGGGTTCGACCACGGTTCCAGAACTTCTGACGGTTCGTGATTCGGCATCCAGGAGCGACCAGGTCCACTTCTGCAAGTTGTTGGCAGAAACAAGGAGCAGCTGCGCCCAGGATCTGTCATCCTGCTCAAAGTCCAGCCCGAACCAGTACCCTCCCCAGAAGAAATCAGTAAAATTCTGAGGCGTCCCCGGTTCAGTTACAAAGACGACGCAGCTGATCTCGTGTCCGGAAAAATTCCTGAACGTGATTTACGACCTCTACAGCAGCGGGCTGTCAGTGATCACAGCAAGCAGGGAACTCCGTTCGGCTTCACCGGCCCGACTTCCGGCGAATCTCCCACCCCCGCTTGGCCGGCTCACCGCCCCTCCCTGCGTGGAGGTTGTGTTTGAATGTAATACAACTAATTCCCACCCCCGAGACCACCCTCCTGCGCGAGGTGTAGTGAATGTAAACTTAAACAGGTTTTTGAAGCTACATCGGCGCAGTGTGCGGGGACCACACTTCCCCACTCGCCCTCGTCTCCGCCCGGGATCGGCGTCTTCACGCCGATCAGGTGAGCTCCTGGCCACTCTCCCTTGCTGGTTTTTACTGTTGCTTAGCTTAGTATCGCTCTTAGTTACCGTCGGAGGTGAGGCGAGTGTCCGATCCGCAATTCAATCCAATCGAGTGTTCACCGCGGGGCGAGTTGAGAGAGAGCCATTACATCCCACGCCCTCGGCGTGCCGACTACCCGTGAAATCGGGCATCCCTGGCCCATTGGGATCTATCCCTATCCGGCCGACCCTTGGAGCCGCAAGGTCCAAACTCGGACCCTCACCACCATTGCCGGTCCTCCTACGGATCCGAGCGTGCTTCCGCGAGTGAAACCGCATGTGTGACGTTGCCGACTCATAGTGTTGCTTGCTATCCTAAGTCCAAGGGAGTCGCGTCACATCAAAATTTGGTATCATTATCCTCCGCTGCATTTGGTGTCACATCAAGAAGTCACCTCGAGGGCCAGCCTACGAGAGGTAATATTCTCACAGCCACCACCCTGTTATGTTAGATGGAAGCACTCTATTACCACGGAGAGTGGATCCAGAGGGGGGTGAATAGATCGATTGCCTAATTTAAAAACAATATAAGGCTCTAATGCGGAATTTAGGCAGATCTACTAAATCACTAACTCGAGTGCTAGATCTGAGCAGAAACACAAAATGATCTAAGAATAGAATCATCAAATGCAATCACACAGGAGATCAAGGCAATCACACAAACACTTGACACTCCAGATTTTTAGGTGGTTCGGTCAGGAGACCTACGTCCACCCCACACTCAAACCAAGTGTGGCTTACTGCTGCGCAACACAGCTTGCATCCGCTGGGCAATACAGCTTAGCCTACAACCGCTGAGCTTCACAACTTGCTGTCCGAGACCAAGTCTCGCCCGCTGAGGAGTTACAGCTTAACCTGTGCAGAGGCTACACCTCTGCAAACCCGCTGGGGAATACAGTTTACCCGTCCAGAGGCAACACCTCTGCAAACGCTGACTCACAGCTTGAAAACAAGAGTTTGAAAAACAAAAATAGAAACATACGAAAACAAGAAAGCCCAAAGGGGAATATATCTCTCAATGAGCAAAACTCAGCTCTGGTATCTGAACCAAGAGTCTGAGTAACAACCTCTCAAATAAACTCTCTCAACTCATCTCTCTCAATCTTCTCTTCTCTCTTTTTCTTCTTCTCTCTGGATCGTGAATTTTCTTCTCTGCTCTCAGTGGCTCTCTGCTGCTTCGAGCTTCTCTGCTCTCTAGCCTTTTCTTCTCGATCAGCCTTCTTCTGAGGAAGAAGACTTCCTTTTATAGCAACAATAAGCAAGAGGGCGTGTGGCTTCCACATTTCCCGCCCAATCATTTGGTCATGTGGCAGCATCTCAGGATTGCTTCAATATACGTGTCACGATCCTGGTACTCCCCTTATCCTCGAATCATGTGCCTTCATTAAGCTTCACGAAGAGTACCTGTCAGTCAGATAGATAGAGTTATCAGTTTAAGACTAACAGCTTGTACAGACTTCATTCATGCAACATGTGTGAGCATGCATCGACTTTCATGTTCTATAGAAGACTGAATGTATAGACTTGAATAGGTGTAATGTAGACTGTATCAATCAAAGTATGAACCTTACAAATGGATGTATAGACTTGTGACAATGTGCAGACTAGCTAGCATGCGAGTGTATATACTTGAGCAGACTGTCTAGACTTGTAAGCGCTGACAGATGATGTACATACTTGCATGAGACACTGCATGAGACGCTGAACTGCCAAGAATGTATGGACTTGTAAGTGCTAACAGACAATGTATAGACTTGCATTAGACACTGCATGAGACGCTGAACTGCCAAGAATGTATAGATTTGTAAGTGCTGACAGACAATGTATAGACTTGCATGAGACACAACGTGAGACGCAGAACTGCAAAGAACGATGTATAGACTTGTGTGTACGTGCAATGAACAAACGATGCGATGAGCAGACTTAGCATGAGATGCTAAATGAGACGGAGAAGCATGCACTGACTTGTGACCCAGTGGCTGTGCAGACTTTAAATGCATGAGACGATGTACAGACTTAGTGTTATGCAGCCAGACAAATGAATGCACAGACAATGTATAGACTTGGGTGTGTGTGTGCATGCTAGAAGCAATGTATAGACTTGCTCATGACTGTCTAGACTCTACATGCGTGCTATAGCAATGTGCAGACTTGCGAGTGTGTGACATGCACAAAGACACTAAGTAAGACGGTCCAATGTATAGACTTCAAGTCCACTTGAGACGCTGAGTGAGACGGACCTCACAGGCTGTACAGACTTGAATGCATGCTTGCAACACGATGTATAGACATTGCCTGTGCGGGCAATGCAGTAATGTATAGACTTTGCCATGCCCAAGGTGATGTACAGTCATGCTGACAATGAGTGTACAGACTATGTATATGCGTAAGATGCTAAGTGAGACGGATGATGTATAGACATAGCCGATGCAGACTTAGTCCAATGTACAGACTTTGCAATTGATGTACAGACTTGCTGGTCAAACAGACAAAAACTCTGTACAGACTTTAGCGTGCAGACATGCCATTTGAATGTATAGACTTGTGTTCTAAACGATGCACAAACACAACACAAAGTAATGTATAGACTCTACGTGCATGCTTCAATGCAATGTATAGACTTTGAGTGTGTTGACTTGTGTGTGTGTGCAATGTGTAGACCTCTGTGTGTGTGCATGACGATGTATAGACTCTGACTGCATGGAACACACAGACAATCTGATAGAGACAGTTTCATCAAAACATAAACAGTTGCCAATCAATCAAAACAAGCTGTTGCCAATGAAGTAAAGCTTATTGTCAACATCATCAACACAGAGGAGTCACAACAATCTCCCCTTTTTTGATGATGGCAACACCCTATCATATAGAATAGCAGCATCCTGTCATACTAATGTATTTTTGATGAAAGACATGATTTTTTAGTCAGATTTGTCATGCAGATGTTATGAATGCATGCTAAGAAATGAAAACTAACTTTCTGCTCACAAGATCTCCCCCTTTGCCATAACATGATGCATACACTCCCCCTGGAATTCGTCAAACAGACAGTATATTCTCCCCCTTTGCCATCAACAAAGAGGAGGGAAAGAATTTACAAGGGAAGAAACAAGAGAAATCATCTGACTGGCATTCTGAACAAGTAGATCAGGAATAAGCATTCTAAAGCACAGAGTCTTCAGTCATATGAATTTAGAAACTACTTTCAGATAGAGTTCTGGTTTGAAGGTTATAAAAAATAGAGTTCATGCACTACAATCATTGAATGAGTTTGATGTGCATGATAATAGCAATAAACCAAAATCACATTTGAGCATGCGAGATTCAGTTTCAAAAATATCTTACTTTCTTAGACTCAATAAAAATTGTTAGGAGATACCAGGTCATGTATTGAAATTAAACAGTTTGACATATCTGAATTTTCTTTTGAAGGAGCAGCATTTTTAATTTTATTTCATTAAGGGCATTCAGGTATCATTTGTCTTTTTGCGTAAGGGTACACATTTATCAGACGCCAGTACCCCTAGATACTCAACATAATGAACCATTCTGCCTATGATCAATTTCAATAGAACTGATTTACACCTTTTTGTGTGAAGGTACACGTTTATGAGACGCAGGTACCCCCAGGTACTCAGTGAAACCACCCTACTATTTTGATCATTTATACAGAGATAACTGATACACCTCATGACTTAAGTATTATCCATTTCTTTGATGGATCACTCAATTTCTCAGTGCTTTACCAGTCATTACTCTGCCAACATTATTTTTCAAATATTTTTCAAAATTTTCAACATTTTCTTAACTGTCCTTTATTTGTTTCAGAATGACTTGTTTAAGGACAATACACATACTTAGCCTTCTCTAACAGGATTTCAAGTGAGTTTTCATATTTCAGATACAGTTAACTTTGTCTGACATGTAATGAAATAGGGGTTGCGAGCTTTATCAATTATCAACATTCTTATTTTCTGATTGCAATCTTTAAACTCTAAAGATTATAAAATTTAAACCATTAAGTCAGTCTTTAAGCAATTAAAATTCTTATAAAGGAAGAAGTCTGTTTTCTATTGCTTAAGAATTAGAACTGACTAACAGATTGCCATATTGTCAGACTCAACTCATCAGGGTCAAGGAATGAATGAATTCACGAGAGACAAGAATTTGAGTTGCAATGAAGTTGATACCCTCTCAGAATTACATACAACACTCCCCTGTCTATATGCATGTAGTTATGATATGCATGTTATGCAATGAATATGACATGAAGAATGTGAATGTGATGCATGCAAGGTGTGATCTATTTTTCAACTGCCACAGAATTTTATTCAGACAAACAAGTTTAAAACGAGATATTCAAACCAACTGAATTCTATTCATCATGCTGAAATTTACACAAGCCAAGTTCTCTTCTAAGAAATTTGAACCTTTCATTCCCTAGTGGCTTAGTAAAGATATCAGCAATTTATTTTTCTGTTTCAATGAAATTCAATGCAATTTCCTTTTTATTAACAGCATCTCTAAGAAAGTGGTGTTTGATCTCTATGTGCTTAGTCCTAGAATGATGAACATGATTTTTAGCTAAACATATGGCACTAGTATTATCACACAAAATTGGAATACATTCCAGTTTTATTTGATAATCAGTCAGTTGGTGCTTGATCCAAAGTACTTGGGCTGCACAGTTACCAGCTGCAACGTATTCAGCTTCAGCTATGGACAAAGCTACAGTGTGTTGCTTCTTAGATGCCCAAGTTACTAGACAGCCACCAAGGAATTGACAGTAGCCACTAATGCTCTTTCTCTCTACTCGACACCCAGCATAGTCTGCATCAGTGTAGGCTAGAAGTTCTAACTCACAATTGACAGGATACCAAAGACCAAGCTCTTGGGTGCCTAGTAGATACCTAAAAATCCTTTTCACAGATTTAAGATGTGACTCTTTAGGACTAGCCTGAAATCTAGAGCATAAACACACTGCAAACTGAATATCAGGCCTAGATGCTGTAAGATATAAAAGGGATCCGATCATACCTCTATATAGCTTTTGGTCCACTGGTTTACCTTGAGGATCTTCATCTAAGCTGGTCGAGGTACCCATTGGAGCAGCTATTTCTTTGAGGTTGTCCATCTTGTATTTCTTCAGTAAATCCCTTATGTACTTGGACTGAGAGATGAAGGTTCCAACTTTTGACTATGTCACCTACAGTCTAAGAAATAATTTGAGCTCGCCCATTGAGCTCATTTCAAACTCATTAGTCATAATCTGAGAAAACTCCTCACACAGTTTGGGGTTAGTTGACCCAAAAACAATGTCATCCACATAAATTTGAATAATAAGAATATCTAAATGACTTACCTTAGTGAACAAGGTTTGATCAACTACACCTCTTGTGAAGTTCTTATCTGTGAGGAATTTGCTCAACCTGTCATACCAAGCTCTAGGAGCTTGCTTAAGACCATAGAGAGCTTTACGAAGTTTATAAACATGATTGGGAAAGTCTAAACATTCAAAACCAGGAGGCTGCCTCACATAGACATCCTCACTGATTTCCCCATTCAGAAAAGCAGATTTTACATCCATCTGCTGAAGATTTATTCCTAGGGAACATGCATAAGCGAATAAAATTCTGATTGCTTCTAACCTTGCTACAGGGGCAAAAGACTCTTCAAAGTCTATTCCAAATTCCTGATTATACCCCTGAGCTACAAGTCTGGCCTTATTCTTAATCACATTCCCTGATTCATCAGTTTTATTCCTGAAGACCCATTTAGTCCCTATGACTGTCTCATTATCAGGAGGTGGGACCAAGTGCCACACCTTATTCCTGTCAAATTGATTGAGCTCCTCATGCATGGCATTAATCCAATGCACATCCTTGAGAGCACAGTCAATGGACTTGGGTTCTACATGTGAAACAAAAGCATATGCATTCAATTCATTTTGAACTCTTAAATGGCCTCTAGTCCTAGGAGGGTCATGCAAATTACCAATCACATTATCTACAGGATGATCTTTTAGATATATAATGTTGACAATTGGATCATCATGATTTTCACTTACCTCCCCCTGACCTGTAGGCTCTTCTCCATTAAGCTCTTCATTTTCTTCCTCATCTTCGGATTTGTCTGCAGGGTTCCCTTCTTTCAGAATATCACCATTGTCTTCATTCCTGTATTGACCATCATTAGTCTTTACCAAAGATTCATCAAAGACAATATGTGGAGATTCTTCAACAGATTTGGAATTCAGATTATACACTCTATATGCCCAGGTGTTTTCAGAATAACCAAGAAAAATTCCTGGTTCACCTTTAGGTTCAAATTTATCAAGGTCTCTTTTATCATTTATGTGAATAAAGCATTTGCAACCAAAAACCTTGAAATGAGCAATTGAAGGTTTCTTACCCTTTATGATCTCATAAGGTGTTTTCTGGGTAGAAGGTCTTACCATAGCTCTGTTAATTACATAACAGATAGTATTTACAGCTTCAGCCCAGAACTTCCTTGGCAGACCACCTTCAACCAAGAGTGTTCGACCCATCTCCACTAGGGTTTTGTTTCTCCTCTCCACAACTCCATTCTGCTCGGGTGTTCTTGGTGAGGAGAACTTGTGATGAATTCCATTTGTCCTGCAGAAATCATCAAACTGTGAGTTTTCAAACTCACCTCCATGATCAATTAAAATATTTTCAATTTTCTGATTTTTCTTAAGACAGAACTCCTGAAATTCTGAGAATGCATCACTTTTATGTAATAAGAAATATACCCAAGTATACCTAGAGAAGTCATCTACCATGACAAACCCATACTTCCTCCCTGATAAGCTGACAGACCTGGTTGGCCCAAAAAGGTCCATATGTATCAGCTCATAGGGTTTAGAAGATAGATTTTCTGTTCTAGATTTGAATGACTTCCTAGTTAACTTGGACTGAGAACATGCATCACAGAGTTTATTTTCTTTCTTAAAAGAAACTTCAGGAAGTCCTCTAACCATGTTGTGCTTATTCAATTTATGCAATACTGTGTAACTTGCATGGCCTAACCTACGATGCCATAAGAATGCTAAGTCCTCTCTGCTAGCAGTAAGGCATAGGTTAGAATGTTGTATATCATCTAAGTCTATCATGTAAGTATTATTCATTCTTTTACCAGAAAATTTAACAATTTCAGAATCAGGTTCAAAAACTTTACAGCATTGAGAGTCAAAAAGAACTGTATATCCTTTATCACATAGCTGGCTGATACTAAGTAAATTATATGCTAAACCTTTAACCAGCATGACATCTTCAATGCAACAGGTAGTACACTTACCTACCTTACCTGTCCCGACAATCTTACCCTTTGTGTTGCTACCAAAGGTGACAAGGCCTCCATGTTTCTCTGTCAGCATGCAGAACTTGGCCTTATCTCATGTCATATGCCTGGAGCAGCCAGTATCCAAGTACCATAGATTGTTCTTGGCTGCCAGGCATACCTGCACACACAATCAGGTAGAGAATTTTGGAACCCAAGTCTGATTGGACTCCTGAGCAGATGAATTACAGTTAAAACATGAAAGCAAGCTTTTAGGAATCCACATTTGTTTAAAAGAATTTTGTTCAGTGGATTTTTTGGATTTCTTTTTGTTGTGTTTCTTCTTATTTGCACCAACAGGATTATTTACAGATTTGTTGCTTCTGTGCCAGTGCCTTGGCCAGGGTGTATTCACGAAACTTTGGCCATAGTAATCTTTGGGCTGGCTGAAGAAATGTTGGTTCCTAGGTGTCCAATTGTCATACCCACCAACCCAATTTCTGGTGTAAGGTCTATAAGACTGTGTAGCCTGATGTCTATGACCTGTAAACCTTCCCTGAGTCCTAGTCCACCCTGACCTATTTGGATAGGTTGACTGTGCAGTGTAGTAGGACTGGGCTCTAGATTGGTAGAAATGGTTGGGTTGTGCTCTAAATGCATTTTGTCTCCCCTGCACCTTGGACCCTGCTGACCTATTCACAGGTGTGTATTGGGTCTTCTTCTGAGATGGTGGTGGTGGTGGAGACTTGGTGACCTTAACATGGGGTTTATGTGCATGTGTAGGCTGACCCCTAACCTGAGACTGAGCCTTATAATTTTGCTTGGATGTACCAGCTCTACTAGACTCACTTATCTTTTGTTTCCCCTTCTCCTCAGCACTGGGCTTCTTCAGATTTACAGTTTTATTCACAAAAATTTTTGAATTCATGTTAATCAGAGGTCCTTTCTCTTTTTGTGCGACAAATGAAATAGTCTTCATTCCAAAACTTTTCGTTGCACTAGAATTAAACCCAAGGCCCTCTTTCCTGAAATTGACTTTTGACCCTAACAAAGCATTTAGGTTGTCTGAACCTTGGGTCATTTTCTCAATAATTTTCAGCTTGTCCTCATTATCTTTCTGAATATCTTCAATGGATTTCTTCAATTCGGTGTTCACACTTAGGACAGCTTCATATTTTTCATTCACAATTTTCATCTCACTCTCATATTCCTGTATTTTCAATTTCCATTTATCAGTTTCTTTTTCTAACCTCTCATTATCTTCTTTAGAGGCTTTTAACTCATGCTTGATTTCTTCTATTTCAGAGCATGTGAGTTTCAACTTATTTTTCTCAGATTCAAGGCATGCAATTTTATCAATTAGAGTTGTGTCATTTTGCATGAAATTTATCTTTCTTCTTAGATGCCTATTTTCCTTTCTGATATCATCTGCTTTATCAGCTATGTCATGATAGGCATCTACCCAATCAGCAATAGTGAAATTATCAAATCGAGAGGATACCTCATCTGAGTCTTCCTCTCTGTCTTCAAAGCTTGTTGCCATAAGGCAAATGGGCTTTTCAGCTTCACCCTCACTGTCTGAGCTGTTGCTGAAGGAGCCTTCGTCCTCATCACTCCAGGTACTCACCATGGCTTTCCCTTTAGCGTTCTTTCTCTTGGACTTGTCCTTGTGCTTCTGGTTCTCTGGACAATCAGCTTTCAGATGGCCGGTCTTCCTGCATTGGTAACATGTATTAGTTTCAGTTTTCTTTGCAGGATTATATTTATACCTTGTATCCCGTCGGCCGCCACCATGGTTCCTTCGGCTGAATCGCCTTCCTTCTTTCCTGAGGAACCGCCTGAATTCCCTGGTGATCATTGCCATCTCATTACGTTCTATATCTTCTCCAGTCAGGCTCTCCTCGGATGATGATCCACTAGAGCTGGATCGGCTGGATTTGATGGCACCAGCTTTCAGAGCAATTGGTTTCTTCTTCTTCTCAGCTTCCTCTATCTTTGGCAGATTTATTTCATACGCCATCAGCGAGCCAATTAACTCATCTACCCTGGTGTTGCGCAGATCCCTTGACTCTTCCATCACAGTAGCTTTGGTGTGCCAAACATGAGTCAGGGAACGTAGAATCTTCCTTACTATATCATATTCTGTCTGTGTCTTCCCAAGACCTCTGAGACCGTTAGTAATGATTGTCAATCGAGCGTACATCTCCTTGATGGTCTCGTTGGGCTTCATCTTGAAGGCTTCATACTCTGACACTAGGAAATTCGCCTTCGTCTCTCTAACCTGAGAAGTTCCTTCATGGATGACTTCCAGTGCATCCCACATCTCCTTAGCTGAACTGCAAGCCGATACACGAGAAAATTCTGTGGGGTGCAGAGAGCACTGGATAGCATTTATGGCGCTCCAGTTCAGAGTGGACCTTCTGATCTCTTCCTTGGTCCAGACATCCTCGTTAGGGGACAACTCATAAGGTCCCTTACTGACTACCTTCCAAATCTCGTAGTCTTTCACCCTCAAGAAGACTTGCATACGGTTCTTCCAGTATGCATAATTCGATCCATCAAAGAAAGGGGGCTTGGTGGTTGAGTGTCCTTCAGTGATCATTCCTCTGGCATCCATCTGTGCCTTTCCTCTTTGGGCGGTAAGTCCCTGTAGAAGAGTTAGGCTCTGATACCAACTGTTATGTTAGATGGAAGCACTCTATTACCACGGAGAGTGGATCTAGAGGGGGGTGAATATATCGATTGCCTAATTTAAAACCAATATAAGGCTATAATGTGGAATTTAGGCAGATCTACTAAATCACTAACTCGAGTGCTAGATCTGAGCAAAAACACAAAACGATCTAAGAATAGAATCAGCAAATGCAATCACACAGCAGATCAATTCAATCACACAAACACTTGACACTCCAGATTTTTAGGTGGTTCGGTCAGAAGACCTAAGTCCACCCCACACTCAAACCAAGTGTGGCTTACTGCTGTGCAACACAGCTTGCGTCCGCTGGGTAATACAGCTTAGCCTACAACCGCTGAGCTTCACAGCTTGCTGTCCGAGACCAAGTCTCGCCCGCTGAGGAGTTACAGCTTAACCTGTTGATGTGACACAATGCTGCAAACCCCTTGGGGGTGGCAGCCACTTGACCAATGCACCTTGGACCTAGATTTGCAAGCAATCGAACTGATCGACGAACCCACTCAAGCGGACTCACCCGTGTAGCGCACACTCGTGCCCGTAGGCAACTCGACGATGGTGGAGAGGGTCCGGGATGGGACCTCGCTGTTCCAGGGTTTGGCTCGCTTGAGATTGAACCCCTAAAGGCCTGGGATGCCCCAATTCTGTGGGCGTCCAGCACGCCAAGGGCGTGGGATGTAGTGGCTCTCTCACAACTCGCTCCGCGGTGGCACTCAAATTGATGATATTTTGAGATCGGGCACTCACTCACCGACCGACGGCACTAAGAAGCAATACTAGTTAAGCAAGAAGTGCTGACCAAGAGGAGTGCAACCAGGAGCTCACCTGATCGGCGTGAAGACGCCGATCCCGGCCGGAGACGAGGGCGAGCGGGGAAGTGTGGGTTCCCCGCACACTGCGCCGATGAAGCTTGATCCCTGTTTAAATTATACAACCACTACGCCTCACACAGGAGGGTGGACTTGGGGTGGGGATTTCAGTAGTACAATGCAAACACTACCTCCACGCAGGGAGGGGCGTTAAGCCAGCCAGGCGGGGAGGGGAGATTCGCTCGAATCGCGCCGACGGATCACCCGACCGAATCTGCCCGCACTCTGTGACGAATGACTGACAGTCACTGTTAAGGTCGTAACTTCTAGTCCGGAATTTTGATGATGATGAGACCAGAGGGGAAATCTTCGTATCTGGGACTAGGATGCCTCTGAAGTTTTCAGAATTCTTCTGTTGCAGTTGCGGGCCCGGGACGAGGTTCGATCAGGGAGACAGAATCTGGGCGCGGCAGCTTCCTGTTTCTGACAGCCGTTTGCAGAGAGTGCCCCAACTGCTCCCGGACTCCGATTCATGAACCGCCGGAGTTTCTGGAACTGTGGACGAGCCCTCTTCGCAGAAAAACTGACGGGGAAGCCGTCTAATGTCGAAGAGGACTGGGGGACTCAGAATAGTGGAGGCAGGTCGTTGCAAACTGTGGGAGGCAGACCCGTGCAGCCGAGGGATAAAAATGGTAACTTCGGCCCACGGACGTGGAACGAAGCTCCGCTTCTTGATTCTGAACGTTGACTAGACGAGGGAGAACTTTTTAGAAGAGCTTGAGGCCGAATTCTTCCATGGTCCATCGTGGTACAGGCTCTAACCTGGTTCAGGTACTCTGCAGGGGTGACTCTGCGCCGTCGGGGGAGATCGGTCCTCCCGGACAACCCCGGACTCAGAATGGGGCGGGGTCACCTCGCCTGCTAATCTGATTGGACGACCTTTCCAGAAATGTATGATACGACTTCAGATGTTGCTATATGACTCCGTGGTTGCTTCTGCAAGTTGACCCTTTCTGCTACACTCGAACTGAGAGCTGTAATTTGAAGAAGATGGGGGGAAAAGGGGGTTTATGGGAGGGGAAGTGAGGTGGATGGGTATGGGGATGACTCTTGGCTGTGATGGGGTCTGGGAGGGGGTGTTCCAAAAAGTGGGAGGGGGAGAATGAGGCCTGGAAGGAGGTGTTTGCAGTGGCTGAGAGGGGAGTTGCTAAATTGGGCTTGGAGGGAAAGGGGGAAGGTGAGGGGGCACAAGTGGGTGGGGGGGAATGGTTTCCCTCCTTTGGATTTGGAATGGGTTTAATGGAAAGGGATTAATGGTAGCCTTGAGAATGGGAAGGGTTGCCTTGGGGAGGGGAAGAGGTGCTTGGGAGAATGGATTCCCCCTTGGGAAGGTGAAAGGGTGAATGGGGAAGGGGAAAGGTGTCTAGGAGAATGGTATTCCACCTAGGGGTTGGAGGGGGATTAAATGAGAGGTATGGGGAAGGGGGAGGGGTCTTAATTAGAGGTGAATAGGGAGGAGAGAGAGTGAATTTCAAAATTTGGAGAGAGGATGAGAGAGAATGGGGTTCGCCCCCTTTAGAGAGAGAGAGAGAAATAGAGCTAGAGAGAGAGGAAGTGAGATTCAAAATATTTGGAAAACTACCTCCAACGTGAGGTCCCTACCCCCCTTCTGCCTCTCTCTCTTTGGAGTGGATTCTCCAATATCTTCTTTCCCTCTAGGAGTGGATTCTCCTAGGTTTATTTCTTCTCTCTCTCTCTCTCTAGGAGTGGATTATCCTGGGTTCTTTCTTCTCTCTCTAACTTCTCTCTCTCTCTAAGGGGTGTATTCCCCTCTCTATCTCTCTCTTCCTCTCTCTCTAGGGGGCGAACCCCACTCTCTCTCTCTCCCCCTCCCTTGGGCGAACTAGCCCCTTCACCTTCCCCTCCCCCTACCACCTCATCTGCCACCTCACCCTCCACCCCTTCACCTTCCCCTCCCCCTACCACCTAAGCTGCCACCTCACCCTCCACCCCTTCACCTCCCCTAGGCCACTTAATACCCCATTTACTCCCACCACTCCCCAAGCAACCCTTCCCCTTCCCCATACAACCTTCCATCTTCCCAAGAGGAATCCCCCCCAAGCATCTCTCCACATCCACAAGGCAGCCCCTTCCCATTCCCTAGACTACCATTAACCCTCCATTAACCCACCACTCCAAATCCAAAGGCAACATCCCCACTCCCCTAGACCATTTGCGCCCCCCCACCCCCATCCTTGGCCGCACCCCTCTCCCCTCCCCTCCACCTACCAGCTGCGGCCATCTCACCCCCCTCCCTCTTGGATCTCTCTTCTCCCCCCTGCTCAACCCCTCTCATCACCCTAGAAGCATCCCACCCCACCCACCATCCACACCTCTCCACCTCCATTGCTAACCCCCACCTACCCCAACCAAGTTCTTCCACCCCTCTCTTCCCCTTTGATCAGTCTGCAGGTGGCAGAGAAAGGGATGTCTTGCAGAAGCTGTCACGGAGTCATACAGCGACCTCTGAAGACGTACCATACATTGCTGGAAAGGTCGACCAGTCGGCTTCGCAGGTGAGGCAGTCTCATCCCATTCCGAGTTCGGGGCTGCCAGGGAGAGCCATTCTCCCCTGACTGCACTGGACTCCCTCTGCAGAGTACCTGAACCCAGTTAGAAGCTGCACCACAACAAACGGCGAAGGATTCAGACTACGAGTTCTTATACAAAGTTATCCTTCCTCAAGTCCTCTATCAGGATCAAGAAGTAGAACTGCGTTCGGGGTCCGGGGACCAGATTTCTCGTTTTTCTCCCTCGGCAGGTCGGGTCTACCTCCCACAGTCTGTAGCGACCTGCCCCCACTCTTCTGAGCCTCCCCGTCCTCACCGACATCCGACGGCTTCCCCGTCAATTTTGCTGCGAAGAGGGCTCGACCAAGGTTTCAGAAACTCCAGCGGCTTGTGATTCAGAGCTCGGGAGCGACTGGGGTAGCTTCTGCAAGTCGCTGTTCATATCAGGTAGTTCCTGCAGCCAGAATCTGCCACCCTGTTCGAAGCTCGACCTGGACCAGCAGCTGCAGCAGAAGAAATCGTGAAAATTCTGGGTCATCTGCGTACCAGATACGAAGATCCCCACGCTGGTCTCGCCTCCGAAAAAATTCTGGAACGCGATCTACAGCCCCGGGACCGTATGGCAGTCAGCCATCACAGCCTGCACGTGGAAACAGCCCCGGCTTCCCTCTTCCGTTCTCCGACGATTCTCCCGTCCCCGCCTGGCCGGCTTACCGCCCCTCCCTGCGTGGAGGTAGTGTTTGATTATATTTGATTATCCCTTCCCCGAGGTCACCCTCCTGCGCGAGGTGTAGTGGTTGTATTAAGTTGAACAGGTTGAAGCTTCATCGGCACAGTGTGCGGGGACCCACACTTCCCCGCTCGCCCTCGTCTCCGACCGGGGTTGGTTTCCTCAAACCAGCCAGGTGAGTCTCTACCCTTGCTCATTTACTCCTGTTCATTTCATATCTGCGAAACTTATCTGCTGGTCGGTGAGAGAGTGCCCGATCCCGGAGCCACCAACCCTTGTGTGGTCACCGTGGATGATAGTGAGCGAGTGACCTAGTGCCCCCAAGGCACCCGGCCGCCCTTGTTTGTGGGCTTCATATCCTAGGGAGGGACAACCTTAGCGGTGCTGGTCCTCTAGCCAGCCAGGGGCTTTCTCCACAATCTTGACTCGGCATCATCGAGTCACCCCGGGAAACGTGTGCGCGCGGTGTGACGGTGACTCTCAAGTTGCTCCCAATCTTGTGGTTGTGATTGCGAATCAAGTCCTAGGGATCAAATCTATTGCTGCATCTGGTGTCACATCAAATGGTTGCAGATGTAGGGTTGAGTTTGGAAGTTGAGGTTCACCCCCGAGCTGCTTTAGGGGACCACTTCCCCGGAGGACCCATACTTGACGGAGTCGAGTTCTCCGCACCCCGAGGGTATTTTTTTATTTTTTATTTTGCGCCACTTGGCCGAGAGCTGCATCCACGAGTCATCCACCACCACCAACAAGTGGCATCCCGTTCGGCATCAGGAAGTGTTCTTTCCAATTTTTCTCCCGCGGGTGCGCAGACAGTCCAAGCTAGTCAAATCCTTGGAAAGGCGAGGTCCATCCTCGGACCCTCACCACTATCGCCGGTCCACCTACGGACCCGGGTGTGCGCGACGCGGGTGAAGCCGCTTGAGTGGGTCCGCCGTTCGGTTCGATTGCTTGCAAATCTAGGTCCGATGGGTCGTGTCACATCAAATTAGTATCAGAGCAAGTTCTAGACTTGTCTCTACTAAGTCTTGTCCTAGGGCCATTGCATGCATCACCCTTGTCCACCATCATGACTACCTCATACTTGGCATATTCGCCACTCTTAGGCCCATTAGAAGCCTTTGTGTTTGACGGAACCCACCCTAGTATATATCTAGAGTGGGAGGACTCCATAGATCGACACTTTGGGAGGTTCACTCTACCAGGGCCTATGCAAGTCAATTATGCCAAGAGTTTACTCTGGCGCCAAGCTAGGAAAGAATGGGAGAACATTGTAGGTTTGAGAGAAGCCAAAGGGGAAGCACCCATTGAATCTTGGGTTGAAATGAGGGCCGATCTTAGAAAGATCTACGCACCCCAACCCAAACCTCTTCAACCAAATGATCTTCCACCTTTGACCTCAACTCCAACCCAAGAACTTCCCCGGCCAAGCCCAACCCAAGTCTACCCATGTTCACCACCCCGAGAGTACCATGCACTGACCATTATCACTCCACCCACCATAGACTATCCTACCCCATTATCCTTGGAAGTTGTGGCCCACACACATACCCAAGTGGAGATGGATGCCAATCCGGATCCACCTCCCACCATAGAGAACATCCTAGACCCCCCACTTCCACCCACCTCTCCTAGTCCGGGTCCTCATGAGCCGCACACTCTCACCATGAATGAGTCTATACTCCAATGGCTCAAGCGGGGCCCCACCGTTCCTATCTCACCACCCAACCTTTCACCCTTGGGATATCAAGCCCACATTGTGCCCACCCGGTCTTCCCATGTCACACTTCAAACCTCCTATCTTGTGGAAGACTTAGGGGACTTAGTGGACTACTTACAATGGCAAGTCCACCTGACCAATATGCTAGCCATAGGACCATTGGAGTCTAGCACCATCTTCCTAGCATACCCCACCACCGGTCGCATCACCTCTATCCACCTCCATCCAAGCCCCACAGCCATTAGCCCTCTCCCCATTGCAGCCCCTTCACCCCTCCCACCACTATCAACTTCATTCACCACCCTATCCATCTCAATTCGCAGGCAGCAATTGGAGCTCAACTTGCAGAGGCTGCTCTGGAGTCGTCCGACGTCCTCTGGAGGTACGCCATACATCGTCGGAAAAGTCTACGAGTCTTCTTCGCAAGCGAGGTGGAATCGTCTCATTCCGACTTTGCTACAGTTCGTGGTGCCTGTTCTCGTCCAACTGCGCAACAAGGACCAGAACCTGGACCTGAGCTGCAATGCAGAAGCTCCCACGGCCACATCCTTCAACTTATGGAGGCGCCACTTGGCCGAGAGCTGCATCCACGAGTCATCCACCACCAATAACAAGCGGCATCCCGTTCGGCATCAGGAAGTGTTCTTTCCAATTTTTCTCCCGCGGGTGCGCAGACAGTCCAAGCTAGTCAAATCCTTGCAAAGGCGAGGTCCATCCTCAGACCCTCACCACTATCGCCGGTCCACCTACGGACCCGGGTGTACGCGACGCGGGTGAAGCCGCTTGAGTGGGTCCGCCGTTCGGTTCGATTGCTTGCAAATCTAGGTCCGAGGGGTCGTGTCACATCACCTGTCCAGAGGCTACACCTCTGCAAACCCGCTGGGGAATACAGTTTACCCGTCCAGAGGCAACACCTCTGTAAACGCTGACTCACAGCTTGAAAACAAGAGTTTGAAAAACAAAAATAGAAACATACGAAAACAAGAAAGCCCAAAGGGGAATATAGCTCTCAATGAGCAAAACTCAGCTCTGGTATCTGAACCAAGAGTCTGAGTAACAACCTCTCAAATAAACTCTCTCAACTCATCTCTCTCAATCTTCTCTTCTCTCTTTTTCTTCTTCTCTCTGGATCGTGAATTTTCTTCTCTGCTCTCAGTGGCTCTCTGCTGCTTCGAGCTTCTCTGCTCTCTAGCCTTTTCTTCTCGATCAGCCTTCTTCTGAGGAAGAAGACTTCCTTTTATAGCAGCAACAAGCAAGAGGGGGTGTGGCTTCCACATTTCCCGCCCAATCATTTGGTCACGTGGCAGCATCTCAGGATTGCTTCAATATACGTGTCACGATCCTGGTACTCCCCTTATCCTCGGATCATGTGCCTTCAGTAAGCTTCACGAAGAGTACCTGTCAGTCAGATAGATAGAGTTATCAGTTTAAGACTAACAGCTTGTACAGACTTCATTCATGCAACATGTGTGAGCATGCATCAACTTTCATGTTCTATAGAAGACTGAATGTATAGACTTGAATAGGTGTAATGCAGACTGTATCAAGCAAAGTATGAACCTTACAAATGGATGTATAGACTTGTGACAATGTGCAGACTAGCTAGCATGCGAGTGTATATACTTGAGCAGACTATCTAGACTTGTAAGCGCTGACAGACGATGTACAGACTTGCATGAGACACTACATGAGACGCTGAACTGCCAAGAATGTATAGACTTGTAAGTGCTGACAGATAATGTATAGACTTGCATTTGACACTGCATGAGACGCTGAACTGCCAAGAATGTATAGACTTGTAAGTGCTGACAGACAATGTATAGACTTGCATGAGACACAACGTGAGACGCAGAACTGCAAAGAACGATGTATAGACTTGTGTGTGCGTGCAATGAACAAACGATGCGATGAGTAGACTTAGCATGAGACGCTAAATGAGACGGAGAAGCATGCACTGACTTGTGACTCAGTGGCTGTGCAGACTTTAAATGCATGAGACGATGTACAGACTTAGTGTTATGCAGCCAGACAAATGAATGCACAGACAATGTATAGACTTGGGTGTGTGTGTGCATGCTAGAAGCAATGTATAGACTTGCTCATGACTGTCTAGACTCTGCATGCGTGCTATAGCAATGTGCAGACTTGCGAGTGTGTGACATGCACAAAGACGCTAAGTAAGACGGTCCAATGTATAGACTTTAAGTCCACTTGAGATGCTGAGTGAGACGGACCTCACAGGCTGTACAAACTTGAATGCATGCTTGCAACACGATGTATAGACATTGCCTGTGCGAGTAATGCAGCAATGTATAGACTTTGCCATGCCCAAGGTGATGTACAGTCATGCTGACAATGAGTGTACAGACTATGTATATGCGTAAGACGCTAAGCGAGACGGACGATGTATAGACATAGCCGATGCAGACTTAGTCCGATGTACAGACTTTGCAATTGATATACAGACTTGCTGGTCAAACAGACAAAAACTCTGTACAGACTTTAGCATGCAGACATGCCATTTGAATGTATAGACTTGTGTTCTAAACGATGCACAAACACAACACAAAGTAATGTATAGACTCTACGTGCATGCTTCAATGCAATGTATAGACTTTTAGTGTGTTGACTTGTGTGTGTGTGCAATGTGTAGACCTGTGTGTGTGTGCATGACGATGTATAGACTCTGACTGCATGGAACACACAGACAATCTGATAAAGACAGTTTCATCAAAACATAAACAGTTGCCAATCAATCAAAACAAGCTGTTGCCAATGAAGTAAAGATTATTGTCAACATCATCAACACAGAGGAGTCACAACACACCCCTCCCACAAGAAGAAGGTGGATTTGATGTCGGGCTCAGCCCTGTTGATATTCACTTGGTGAATCACAGGGTTCACATCATTAGAAGATATGACTCTGTGACTCGACAATGATTGAAGATGGTGGGGGGTATTCCCCTCCCAGGGGAGCGAGTTCTTCAAGAAGATAGATTACTAAAGAACGCTATGGCCGGAATACATTTGATTGGGGGACGGACAACCGACGACCACATACACACATATGCGTCGAAGGGATATGGTAAAAAGGGAGCCAGTGGACAGAACTTAGGACCAGAAGGGCCAGCCAACAGACCGAGCTCCTGGAAGAGGAAAATGGTCGAACACCTCGACATCATCTGCAATATACACGGACACAAGACAATAACAGCGAAGGTGTTCATTCTCCTAGCCCCGAACCGCGAACGGGGATGCAGTGGAGAGCCACCTCCCGAGGCGAAGGGTGATGCACTAACATGCAATCCTCCAGTCGGGAGAGAACATACGAACATGCAGACTTATTCACATCATCTATACGACAGAGGGAGAGCCCCGGTGATGTGACACAACCTCGGACCTAATTTAACAAGCACAACCACAAGGCTATGAAGCCTACGCAAGCGGATCTTCGTATGGCGCACACACTTAACCCGGGGGTAACTCGGGGATGCCGAGTCGAGGAAATGGGACAAGCCCCTTGCTGGTAGAGGGCCAGCAAAGTCTAAGTCAAACCTCCCCTTGAGGTGCGGATATTCAACTCAATGTGTTGGCCTTGGCTGAGGGACGCGGATCACTCACTCACACCCACGGGGGTCGCACAAGTGCGGTGGAGCCTTAAGATCGGGCGCTCTCTTCCTTACCGACGGCGCAATTGGAGAATATTAAATGAACAAGAATAATTGAGAGCAAGGGACGAGTTCTCACCTAGCCGGTTTGAAGAAACCGACTCCGGTCGGAGACGGGGGCGAGCGGGGAGGCGAGGGGAAGCACCCGCACGCCGCGTCGATGAAGCTTCAAACCTGTGAGTGTAAATAATACATGAACTACCCCCATGCAAGGGGGGGGATCTCGGGGAAGGGAAGCCAATGAATACACTTAATACGACCTCCACGCAGGGAGGGGCCTTCAGCCGGCCAAGCGGGGAGGGGAATTCGAGCTAGAAGTGAAGAGAGGGAAGTCGAAGCCGAATCTGCCCGCTGACTGTGTCTCAGGACAGACCGTCAGGTATTTTGACGCTGTGGTAAGCCCTGAATTTTTTTGTAGACGAAACCACTTGGAGATTCTTCGTAGCTGAATCTGGATGATGCTTGAATTTTGTAAATTTCTTTGGGCACCGCTGCTGGTCGGTGTAGGGGCTTGAACAGGGTGGCAGACCCTCAGATCTGACAACTTCAGGTTCCCAACAGCAAGAAGTAGAGGTTGCCACAGTCGCTCCCGAGCTCAGAATCAAATGCCGCCAGAGTCGTTGGAACAGTTGACGAGCCCTCTTCGAAGCAAGACTGACAGGGATGCCAGCTGATGTTAGGGTCGATTGGTAGGCTCTGAACACTGAGGAGGGGTCGGTGCAGACTAAGTGGAAGCAGAACTGAGCACCCGAGGGAGAAAATTGATAACTTTCTGTTTCCGGTCGGCAAATGGGGCTCTGCTTCTTGGGGATGTTAGAAGACTCATAGTAGAAGATGTTTGAAGAAAAACTCTTGATCCGATTCCCAACACGATCGTCACAGTCAAGCTTCCAATCTGGCTCTAGTCTCTTGCCAGGGGGGATCTGCGCAGTTGTTGGAGAATGGCTCTCCTGGTCGATCACAAAACTCAGAATGGGACGGTACCACCACCGTTTCGAAGAAGACATGCAGACGCTTCCGTCGGTATATGGTATGCCACCTGAAGCTCCCAGGGGATGACGGGGTGGCCTCTGTAACCTGCGGCCAATCTGCTGCCTGTAACAAGAACTTGAGAGGGTGGAGATATGTAATGGGGAATGGGGTAGATGGGAGGGGAAATGAGGTGGTTGTGTGTAGGGGCAACCCCCAGCTGTGAGGGGGTCTAGGAGGGGGGGTTTCAAGGTGTGGGAAGGGGAGAATGGAGGCTGGAAGGGGATGTTTGCTATGGGTGAGAGAGGAGCTGCGAATTTGGGCTTGGAGGGAGAGGGGAAGGTGAGGGGGGCACAAGTGGGTGGAGGGAAGGTGAGTTTGAATTTTCCTTAATGGAGGGTATTCAATGGTGATCTTGGGGATGGGAGGGGTTGTGTTGGGAAGGGAAGGGGTGCTTGGGGTAGTGGGAAGGGTGCTTGGGGAAGTGGGTGGGGTAGTTGGGGGTTGGGAGGTGGAGCTAGGATTGGTGGAAGCTCTCTTGGGACTAGGGGGTGGAGTAATGGGATGTGTGGGGAAGGGGAGTGGCCTTTAATGGGGGTAGGTGGGAGAGTGGTGGTTGGGAAGGGAGGAGAGAGAAATTTTTGAAATTGGGTGTGGAGGAGAGAGAAAGGGGAGTGAAAGAGAGAGATTAAGAGAGGGATGGGTGGGGAATCTCTCCCCTAGGGTCTCTCACCCAAATAATAGAATCTCTCCACTAGATAAGAAGTTTGAACTCTCAAAATGGCAAGTTTTTCATTCATTGATTCATTACCTCAAAATGGAGAGAGTGGGGTCCTATTTATAGGGATCCCACAATTTACAATAAGACCCTGACTTTTGACACATTGACTAATAACCAACAAGATAGGGGCGCCCATGGGCCAAGCCCAATAAATTGGGCCCAATAGCTAACTAATAAACCTAATGACACTCAAACATAGGGAAATAAACACAAGACCTAGGGACATGACTCAAATAAAAGGGAAATTACAATGATATGACTCAAATAAAATAAAGAAACATACATAGGACTCAAAATAAATGACTAGACCATGATGTATGCCTCCGGGGTGACGAGAATGGTCGAGAGTGTCAGGACGGATGGTGATGACCCCATCATACTCCCGGGGTGCGGAGAACTTGACTCCGTCGAGTAAGAGGTGGTACCGCTCACATGTCTTCCGAAAGAAGCCGATTCTTCCACCTAGCGAGGTAGAGCCCGTTCACCTTGCTCCGAGTGATGATTACCTGTTCATCCAATATTCTATCAAGTTGCTTACGTCGGGCTCTCTGGGCTGATGGTGCTCACATGGGGAGGGGTGGGTGCTCTCTCAAGGGAGGAAGGGGGCTTGAAATTCTCACTTGGTGCCACCGTGGGTCCCTTGTATGGCACAAGGCTTTCCACATTGAAACTGAAGTTAACTCCGTATCCCTTGAGGAGGCCTAACTTAGTTGTGGGGATAATGCACCTCAAAACCTGGAAGGGGCTAATCCCACAAAACCTCAATCTTGAGTTGTCTCTATGTGAGAGCCTCTCATTCCTCACCATCCCGGAATCACCTATTTGGATTTCTTGGTGACGCCATTGAGTCGGTCGGCCTTTTGTAGATTTCATGACTCTTGTTGATGCGCTTGCAAGGTTATCATGCAATTTTGTGAATGTTGTCCTTTTAGTGGTTATGGGTGGACTTGGACAACCATAGATGGACCTATCATGCCATGATGTCATATGGACCTTGATGAACCTTGGTGGACCGGGGCAAGCATATGTGGACTTATCATGCAATGTTGTCATGTAGACTTTGGTGGGCCTAGGTGGGCCGGGGCAACCATATGTGAACCTATCATGCAAAGTGGTAATGAATGTCGGGGGACCCGGACATTCGTAGATGCTTTTGACATGCTTAAGACTCATGATGAATGAGGGTGGACCAATACATCCGAATATGGACCACTCATGCTTTCTACTTGACATGTGGGTGATATGAATGAATGGACCCAACATAGTGTTCATGCCAAGTGGTGTGGTAAGCCTAGACACATGCATGTTTTTCCTATGGGTGACTTCCATGTGTATAGGTGTGGGACAACCTTTGAACTCCCATTGGAAAGGGTCGAATGGATCTAAGAAGGTGGTCATCATGGGGTGGAGCACAACCTCATTACCTAGGGATATGTGGCCCAAGGTCATGGCTCCCAAGGTGTAACCCGGGTCTAAGATGGAGTGAATATGGTCAAACATGGTGAGTTGGTGTAGGGAAAGGTGGGTGGTGGATAAAGTGTTTGGGTCACACGAGTCTCTTGACTCCCATTGGAATGGATCATATGGATCATAAAATAGGTTACCAAGGGGGAGGAACTCCATGTCCTCAAGATCCTCAAAAGGTGCTAAGTCATCCTTCTCTATGATAGTTGGGCCAATGTTCTTGGCAAGTGGGTCGGCCATGAGTGGAGGGCTTGGCTTTCTACCCGAGATAAGAAGCTCTAAATCGAGGAGAAGGTTGGGCTCATCGAGTGTAGGGAGGAATAGAAGGAGGTCGCTAGTGTAGCAACCAATGGTGCAAACCGAGGTGATAGACCCTATGCATAGGTGTAGGAGGCTAAGGCTCCTAGGTTGTTCTACCATAGGGGTCAACATGCTAGTCATCTCTAATTGCCATGCTATGCCCTTGAGAAGGTCCTCTAAGGTCTCCACTTGATAGGATGCTTGGATTGTGGTGTGATAGGAGAAGAAGGGCACTATGGGAAGGTCTTGTTCTATGGGAGGGAAAACATGGGCCGGGATCTCTCTAATTGGGCTCTCCTTTAGCCAACTAACAATGGGTTCTCCTAAGATGAGCTCCGCCCCAACTAGAGAGGGTGGTGTAAGGTAAAGACGATCGTGTGAGGTTTCTTCTTCAACTTGGACTTGGGTTTCCTCCAAGGTGGGGGGTGGGTTTGGAGTGCTCACAACTATTGGATCGGGTATGAGTTCTTCTACCAAGGAGGTGAGGGGATCTTTTGGGGTGATGAGGGTTGGTGTGTGGTGCTCCCGGGGTGGAGGGTAAAGGGAAACTTGGATTGGGATTGGTAGAGTGGGGTTTGGGAGTGGAAGTAGTGGAGGCCTAGGTTGGGGTAGGATTGAGGTTGGAAGTGGAAGGTGGGTTGGGTGATAAAATTTGGGTTGATGGGTTTTGGGGGGTGTACCCTTTTTAGGGGACGATGGAGGGGTAGTGGTGGGGACCAAGGGGAGATGTGGGGTATGGGTTTGGTGAGGGATTGTGGGTTGGGTGGTGATAGCCGTCATGGGTCTAGGTGGAGGGATGGACACGGGGTCCACTTGGGTTTGAATGGTGGTCCTTATTGGGGAAACCGGGTCGGTTAGGGGTCTCTTCCCCTTGGGATCGACCGGTTGTGGAGGGGGGGAAGTGGGGGCCAATTGAGTTTGGATAGTGAGGTTTGCGGAAGGGGGTTTTGGTTGGAGTGTGGGGACCCTTAGGGGATTTGGTGGAGAGGTGGATGCTTGGTTTATTTGGGCCTTAAGGGAGAGGACTTGGTCACGAAGTGTAGTTATGATGGTTGAGAAGTGATTTGTTAGGAGTGGTGGGGGAGGAGGCCTAAAGGTGGTATCAAGTTGGTCGGGTGGGGATGGAGGAGTGGTAGTGCACCTCGGGCTAGGGGTGTTTGAGTAGAAGGGGTGAGAATATTTGGGGATGTAGATTTTTCTAAGTTCTTTCTTCATATCATCCCATGAGGAAATGGGTTCTTGTTTCCTAACGTCCCTTAAGCCCACTATGTTCCTCCATTTTTCCTTGGCTTGACCCCGAAATTACCCCATGGCAACGCGGACTCTTGCGGGTCCATAAACCATAGTTCTCTCAAAGTGTTTTTCCATGGTGACCTCCCACTTTAGGTAGGCACTATAGCATGATCCATCGAAGAGGAGATCCTCAAAAGAGATTATGTCAAATGAGGGTTGATCGGTCTCTTGTGGGGGGTCGAGTGGGATGAATGTGACCAAAGAGAGGTAGCCATGTTGATGAATGCAAATGTGCCCAAAGACTAGACTTAGTAGAGACAAGTCTAAAATTTTCTCTGATACCACTTGATGTGACACAACCTCGGACCTAATTTAACAAGCACAACCACAAGGCTATGAAGCCTACGCAAGCGGATCTTCGTATGGCGCACACACTTAACCCGGGGGTAACTCGGGGATGCCGAGTCGAGGAAATGGGACAAGCCCCATGCTGGTAGAGGGCCAGCAAAGTCTAAGTCAAACCTCCCCTTGAGGTGCGGATATTCAACTCAATGTGTTGGCCTTGGCTGAGGGACGCGGATCACTCACTCACACCCACGGGGGTCGCACAAGTGCGGTGGAGCCTTAAGATCGGGCGCTCTCTTCCTTACCGACGGCGCAATTGGAGAATATTAAATGAACAAGAATAATTGAGAGCAAGGGACGAGTTCTCACCTAGCCGGTTTGAAGAAACTGACTCCGGTCGGAGACGGGGGCGAGCGGGGAGGTGAGGGGAAGCACCCGCACGCCGCGTCGATGAAGCTTCAAACCTGTGAGTGTAAATAATACATGAACTACCCCCATGCAAGGGGGGGGGGTATCTCGGGGAAGGGAAGCCAATGAATACACTCAATACGACCTCCACGCAGGGAGGGGCCTTCAGCCGGCCAAGCGGGGAGGGGAATTTGAGCTAGAAGTGAAGAGAGGGAAGTCGAAGCCGAATCTGCCCGCTGACTGTGTCTCAGGACAGACCGTCAGGTATTTGGAGGCTGTGGTAAACCCCGAATTTTGTTGTAGACGAAACAACTTGGAGATTCTTCGTAGCTGGATCTGGATGATGCTTGAATTTTGTAAATTTCTTTGGGCACCGCTGCTGGTCGGGGTAGAGGCTTGAACAGGGTGGCAGACCCTCAGATCTGACAGCTTTAGGTTCCCAATAGCAGGAAGCAAAGGTTGCCACGGTCGCTCCTGAGCTCAGAATCAGGTGCTGCTAGAGTCGTTGGAACAGTTGACGAGCCCTCTTCGAAGCAAGACTGACGGGGATGCCAGCTGATGTCGGGGTCGATCGGTAGGCTCTGAACACTGAGGAGGGGTCGGTGTAGACTAAGTGGAAGTAGAACTGAGCACCTGAGGGAGAAAATTGATAACTTTCCAGTCCGGTCACCAAATGGGGCTCTGCTTCTTGGGGATGTTAGAAGACTCGTAGTAGAAGATGTTTTAAGAAGAACTCTCGATCCGATTCCCAACATGATCGTCACAGTCGAGCTTCCAATCTGGCTCTGGTCTCCTACCAGGGGGGATCTGTGCAGTTGTGGGAGAATGGCTCTCCTGGTCGATCAGGAACTCGGAATGGGATGGTACCACCACCGTTGCGAAGAAGACAGGCAGACGCTTCTGTCGATATATGGTATGCCACCTGAAGCTCCCAGGGGATGACGGGGTGGCCTCTGTAACATGCGGCCAATCTGCTGCCTGTAACAAGAACTTGAGAGGGTGGAGATATGTAATGGGGAATGGGGTAGATGGGTGGGGAAATGAGGTGGTTGTGTGTAGGGGCAACCCCCAGCTGTGAGGGGATATAGGAGGGGGGGTTTCAAGGTGTGGGAAGGGGAGAATGGGGGCTGGAAGGGGGTGTTTGCTATGGGTGAGAGAGGAGCTGCGAATTTGGGCTTGGAGGGAGAGGGGAAGGTGAGGGGGGCACAAGTGGGTGGAGGGAAGGTGAGTTTGAATTTTCCTTAATGGAGGGTATTCAATGGTGGTCTTGGGGATGGGAGGGGTTGTGTTGGGAAAGGGAAGGGGTGCTTGGGGTAGTGGGAAGGGTGCTTGGGGAAGTGGGTGGGGTAGTTGGGGGTTGGGAGGTGGAGCTAGGATTGGTGGAAGCTCTCTTGGGACTAGGGGGTGGAGTAATGGGATGTGTGGGGAAGGGGAGTGGCCTTTAATGGGGGTAGGTGGGAGAGTGGTGGTTGGGAAGGGAGGAGAGAGAAATTTTTTGAAATTGGGTGTGGAGGAGAGAGAAAGGGGAGTGAAAGAGAGAGATTAAGAGAGGGATGGGTGGGGAATCTCTCCCCTAGGGTCTCTCACCCAAATAATAGAATCTCTCCACTAGATAAGAAGTTTGAACTCTCAAAATGGCAAGTTTTTCATTCATTGATTCATTACCTCAAAATGGAGAGAGTGGGGTCCTATTTATAGGGATCCCACAATTTACAATAAGACCCTGACTTTTGACACATTGACTAATAACCAACAAGATAGGGGCGCCCATGGGCCAAGCCCAATAAATTGGGCCCAATAGCTAACTAATAAACCTAATGACACTCAAACATAGGGAAATAAACACAAGACCTAGGGACATGACTCAAATAAAAGGGAAATTACAATGATATGACTCAAATAAAATAAAGAAACATACATAGGACTCAAAATAAATGACTAGACCATGATGTACGCCTCCGGGGTGACGAGAATGGTCGAGAGTGTCAGGACGGATGGTGATGACCCCATCACCCGGGGAGGGGGATTATTAATGTTGCCTCAAGAACCTGAGGCATATTCGGCGGTAGAAAGCCCAAACTAATAACACACAAGAGATGGAGAAGGTAGCAACAGACACACACTCATTCATTCATTCGATCACACGGTGAAAGTGTTACAGCACATTCGGCTCGGCGTTGTCGCCCGAGACCAATTTCATTCTCAAAAGAAAGGGGGAAAATAGAGACGATCAGAGAGAGGGGGTTCGAGGAACGCCCTGGGCTCATATCATCGCCTTTCGATTACATTGCTCCGTGGAGTGATATTAGCAGAAAGGGGAAGGAAAGCAGCATAAGAAGATGCCACGAGCTCGCCAACCCACCTTGAAACTTTGCAGCAGAGAAATTAGCAGAGAAAATAGAGTATCGGGACGGACGGGCTCTCTGCTCCCCTTCTTCCTCTCCAAGCTTTCCTCTCTCTCTTTCTCTTGCTTCTGCCTGTCTATCTGCCTCTTCTCCTTTTCGTTGTTGTTCTCTTCTTTTTTTTTGTTCTCGAACATAAGGCCCCTTATATAAGCGATCCTTCGAACGAGCTTAATCCGGCGCGGGGTTTAGCGCATCGGTTTAAGGCCATTCACATGCGCCAGATTCAGGCTGAACGGGGCGCGCAGGTTTAGAGGGCTGCCCAAGGCCAAAAGGGCGCGCCGTATTTCAGGGGCGCGTCGGTTTAGGAGGGGCACGCCGGATTCGAACCCTTTGATTGCATTAACCCGACATGGGTCTGATAACGGGCTTCGGACTGACCTCGGGGGTCGCTGCGATCTTTCATCTCTCCGTGGTCTTGTCGGGGCCTAGGAGAGAATGTAGACGAGACCTATGGGCCGCCAAATGGTTGCTTTTAGAACTCATGTACCTTAAGCTCGGACACGCGGGTTTTCCGCTGATACGGCTCTCAGCACAACGGTTCGTATTGCCGGCTCTCCTCGGCTTGCATCGGTAGCTTCCACGGGTGGTGGTATGCTGCTCGGGGTGTTTCCGCCTCGACTAGACGATCATCTAGCAGCTGACAACCCCAATAAGCTGAGAAGCCACACCCGTGTCGGGTAATCGGGGTCTTCTGCTGACAGAACCTTCGATTCTTTATTTTGAGGGGCCGAGGGCGTTCTCTCACCTGGAGAGGATCTTTCATTCAGGCGGCGTGCCGCCAAGTGTGTCCATGTCCTTGGTCGGACAATGGATACATGCTCATCCTTGGTCAGATGACAGGTACATTCTTGTCCTTGATCAGACGACGGATATGTTCTCATCCTTGGTCGGACGACGAGGGCGTGCTCGTCCTTGATCGGACTACGAATAGCGCCCTCTTGTGGTGTGTTCTTCTCGATACTCGTCGGGTGAAGTCCCCGACATTCATGATAGATGATCTAAGGCTCTGGAAACTTGAGAAGGCTTCAATGTGTTGGTCCCCTACAGCTTCCCTACTTCAGCGGGCCGCATCATTTGTCTCCAAGGCTTGATCGCCATCGAGTATATTTTGAGTGCCAACACTGCTGTGCCACGGTCTTGACCAGTTGGAGGTATTTGACCATTGGTTCCACCCGAGCCTCATAATTTCCGTTGACCTGGCTAGCGACCAGTTGGGAGTCAGTATGAATCCTGACTCGCTCGGCCCCCAATCACCGGGCCATGCAGGCTACCTAGATGAGGGCTTCATACTCGGAGGCGTTGTTGGATGCCTGGAAGTTGAACTTCAGGGTGTACTGTAGCTCTGCTCCCTCGGGGGACTTCAGGAGGATGCCGGCGCCGCCCCCGGTCGAGTTGGAGGATCCGTCGACGAATAATTCCCAGGTTGGCCCGGGTGAGGACGGAGATCTTTCTTCGGTCGGGATGGTGCTCTCGGTGATGAAGTCGGTGAGCGCCTATCCTTTAACATCCGAGCGAGGCTGGTACGATATATCGTAGGCCTCGAGCATGATGGCCCACTTGACGAGGCGTCCCGAGGCTTCCGGGTGAGCGAGGATCCTCTTCAGTGGTTCGTCGGTCAGCACGATGATGGAGTGTCCTTGGAAATAAGGTCGGAGGCACTTGGCCGAGGTAACCAATGCTAGCACGAGTTTCTCAGTTGTGGGGTACCTTCTTTCAGCCTCGTTGAGCACCTTGCTAGTGTAGTAGACCGGTCTCTCGACTCCCGAGTCATTTCTGACCAGGACTGAGCTAACTGTGGATGGAGTTGTCGAGAGGTAGAGATGCAAGACTTCACCTGGGACAGGCTTGGACAGCACCGAGGGTGAATCCAGGAACTCCTTGAGCACGGCAAATGCCTTTTGGCATTCCTCGTTCCATGCGAACGTAGCAGATGCCATTTTGGGCCCCCTCAACAGTTTGAAGAAGGGTAGGCATCGTTCGGCCGCACGGGACAGGAACCTGCTGAGCGCGGTAATGCGCCCGGTAAGGCGTTGAACATCCTTGGTGCAAGTGGGGGCCGCATATCCAGGATGGCTTGGACCTTGTCGGGGTTGGCCTCGATCCCACGCTGGGTCACCAAGAAGCCCAGGAATTTCCCGGACCTTACTCCGAAGGCCCACTTGGTGGGGTTGAGCTTCATATTGTACCTCAGGAGGGTGTCGAAGGTCTCAGCTAGGTCGGCGAAGTGGTCTTCGACCCTGGGGGTCTTGACGAGCATGTCGTCAATATAGGCCTCGACGTTCCTGCCAAGTTGTCTCTCGAACACGTGGTTGACCAACCTCTGGTACGTGGCTCCAACGTTCTTTAACCCGAAAGGCATTCGGGTATAGCAGTATACGCCGAAGTCGATGATGAAGGTGGTCTTCTCGATGTCTTCTGGATCCATCTTGATATGGTGGTAGCCTGAATAGGCGTCCAGGAAGCTGAGTATCTCGTTGCCCGTGGTTGAATCAACCAGTTGGTCGATGCTCGGCAACAGATAGCAATCTTTTGGTGTAGCTTTATTCAAGTCGGTGAAGTCTATGCACATTCGCCACTTTCCCGAAACTTTTGGCACCAAGACGACGTTAGCCAGCCACGTCGGGTACAAGACCGATCTAAAAAGACCAGTCTTTTGTCCCTTGGTGACATGCTCTTTGATGACCGTCTACTTCTCTGGCGCGTGCTTCCTTCTGCGTTGTTGTATGGGCTTCACGGTCGGGTCAAGGTTGAGCCTATGCATTACTGTCTCTCCCGGTATTCTGGGGAGTTGATCATCAGACCATGCAAAGACTCGGATGTACTCGGAACAAAATTCTTTGTATTGCTGCTGAATTTCAGATGGTAGGTCGGCTCCAATCTTGACTCCTAGGGTCGGGTCGTCGTTTAGGAAAATCGTTAACAACTCGCCTCCAGGCTCGGATGTTACGGATTTTTCCTCGACTTCCCGGGGGCCCTTGTTCTTCCCGTCCGGCCTTGTGGCTTCAACCGAGATATTATAGCACCTTCTGGCCATTGCCTGGTTGCCCCAAACTTCCCCCACCCCATGCTTAGTGGGGAACTTCATCTTTTGGTGATAGGTAGAGGGCACCGCTTTCGTTCGGCTGAGGATTCCTCGGCCGAAGATTGCGTTGTATGCTATCATACCCTTGATCACTATGAAGTCCACCATAACCGTAACGGTTTTGGGTGGGGTGCCGAGAGTAACCGGCAGGCTTATGGCTCCCTCAAGATAAGTGGACTGGCCATTGAACCCGCAAAGGGGGGTTCAGATCGGGCGGAGTTTAGACGGATTCTCCCCCATCTTAAGAAAACACTCATAAGACAATACATCAAGGGCGCTTCCATTGTCAACTAGAATCCTATCTACGTTACAATGGTTTATCGTAGCCGATATAACTAGGGCATCGTCGTGCGGGGTGGTCAGCCCTTCCAGGTCTTGGTCGGAGAAGATTATGACCTGGGGCTCACTTGGCGCCCCCTTGGGAGGCTCGATGGCTCGGCTCGCCCGCTCAGCATGACACTTCCTTCCTCGTCGACTGTCTCCTCCTAATGCAGCTCCTCCAGCGATGACATTGATGTGGACCCCGCAAGGGGCATTGTCGATCTCCTCTGGGGCACCTCAATCTTCTTTATGCCCGGCCACGAACCGGGATAGGTGTCCCTTGCAGACGAGGCGCTTGATCTCAACCTGGAGCTGATGGCAATCGTCGGTATGATGCCCGTGATCCATGTGGAACAGACAGTGCTTACTGCGATTGCGGCTCTTCGATCTCATTGGCTCGGGTTGGTGAAGGAGGCCCGAGCCTTTGATGTCTTCATATATCTCGTACATCGGAGCGGTTAAGGGAGTGTACCGCTCATACTTCTGGGATGGCTCTTTGTGCTCCCCGTCTCGGTTCCGCCTTTTTCCTTGGCACGAGCTTGACTCGGGTGCCCGCTTCTTGTCCCCCTCCCAACCCTAGCCGGTTGCGCCTCAGCATGCGCTGAGTACCTCTTCGCACTCGGCGTGGTGCAAAGCCAGAGTCACTAGCTCGGCAAGGGTCGAGGGAGGGTGGAGGACAAGTTCGCGACGGAGGTTCTCATCCCGGGTGCCTCCGGTCAGCGTGGTTATGGCCGAGGCTACATCCAGGCGGGGGATTCTCAGGGCTTTCGACTTGAATCGGTTGATATAAGCCCAGAGTTTCTCCCCTTGCACCTGTTTCAGAGCCAATAGCCCCGCTACCGACCTTGGGGGGCCGCTGTCGGTGAAACTCTCCTTAAATACTCGCCCAAACTGCTTGAAGTCGTGGATGGATCCGAGGGCGAGGGCCCGGAACCATGCTTGGGCACCTTGGACCAGAGTGGTCATGAAGGCTCGGCATTTGATGGTGTCGGATGCTCCGTGAAGAGTCATCAGGGCGTCGAAGCTGTCGAAGTGGTCGGCCGGGTCACCCTGGCCGTCGTAAGACTTGAAAGTTGGAATGGGGATTCTGGGAGATACCTCCGCCTTCAAGATATAGTTGGAGAACGGAGATTTCTCCTTGAAGAGGGGGATTTATGTATCCCAATTAAGAGCAGCCGAACTAGGCCCCTCAGGGCCCAACAAGGCTCAACTCAGCCAAGTGACAGCCCCCTGGGGCCCACTTAGGCGAGAAAGCCCAATAAAAGTTTCGCTCGAGAATACTACCTTCCTAGGCAGCCTCTAGGCTCGGAAGGCCCGAGCGTCGGTCAGGTCATAGGAAAGGTCCATGCCCGAGCCATCTCTCCGCCCAGGGGAAGAAGGCGCATGTCGACCAATCCGACCCATCTTCGTCCGAGCTAAGCCTACCGCCCGGATAGGGCTGGCCTCTCTGAGCTCGGTACGGCCGACGATTGCTTATCCATGCAGCCATTAAGAGTCCTCTATGGGCAGGAAGTTATAAAGGTGAGGGACTCCAGCTCCCCAAGGTGATAACGCTCCCACGATAGGGCAATAAAAGCCCACGTCGAGGACGTAACCCCCACCTGAAACCCCTCGACTTACAGGACTCCAAAAGACGGCGCACAATTTAACCGAGGGATACCCTCCGGCAAAAGGTAAGGGCAATCACACGCTCAAAACTTCTGAGTAGGAACTACTTCACCCTTCTGGTGGAGAGGGATCTCGCGCAGAAGCTACTTCCTCCCTATATTGCTCCCACCATAGCTCTACTGACTTAAGCATCGGAGGGTTTTCCCCAGGGACTCATCCCTGGGCCCCCTGATCCGTTTCCCTTTCTTACAGTTCACTATCCGGTGATCCACTGCCCGCTCAGGACCAGGGCGAGATCTTGCCCCTTCATCTGGCGCCGTCTGTGGGAAGCGTACAAGAAGCCAGTATGGTGCGAAGGATCTCAGGGAGGAGGTCCGCCGGCGACAGGGGAAAGGCCATGGTAGCGGCAGAGGATGGCCCCTCCCTGGCCTCACAAAACCCTCCCTCCAACGCCAGCGCCCCCGTCGACGAACCACCAGCCCCTCCTGTGGTAGTAGGGCTACCGCCCAATGGTGGCGCCGAAGCCTTCCAGGCCCTTAACGCGAAACTAGATGTCCTCGTAGAACTCATGAGGACCCAGGTGACTAGGGATGGAAGGTCCCGCGCCCCGTCAGGGATCCCTCCCCGTGAGAATGCATCCCAGCACACCGCCGGAGGCCGCTTCACTCTCTGCGGCAAGCAGATCATCCGTAACAGGATTGGAGGACCCTCGCAGGCTCCGCCTCCGGAGCAAGGGGCTTCCTCCACACCAAGGCGGGGAAAACCTGGGGCGCACCATCTAAACCCGGAGACCGATGTTCCCGGGGATCACCAGGACGCTCCTCCCAGCCCCACGGCACGACAACAGTCGAAGTTATCCCTCCGACTGTGAGATTTCGAAAGGCATTTCGCAGAACAGAAGCGCGCCCTCCGCGCCCTGTAGAAGACCTCTTTCCCAGAGGATGAGGAGAAATCCCCGTTCTCTAAATACATCTTGAAGGCAGAGGTGTCTCCCAGAACCTCCATCCCGACCTTCAAGCTCTACGACGGCCAGGGCGACCCGGCCGATCACTACGATAGCTTCGACGCTCTGATGACCCTACACGGAGCATCCGGCGCCATCAAGTGCCATGCCTTTGTGACCACCCTGGTCCAGGGCGCCCAGGCATGGTTCCGGGCCCTCGCCCCCGGATCCATCCGAGACTTCAAGCAATTTGGGTGAGTCTTCAAAGAGAGTTTCGCCGGAAGTGCCCCCCCCCCAAGGTCGGTAGCGGGGCTCCTGGCCCTCAAACAGGCGCAAGGGGAAAGACTCCGGGCTTATATTCATCGATTCAAGTCGGAAGCCCTGAGAATCCCCCGCCTAGACGTGGCCTCAGCTATAACCACACTGACTGGGGGCACCCGGGACGAGAATCTCCGCCGCGAGCTTGTCCTCCACCCTCCCTCGACCCTTGCCGAGCTAGTGACTTTGGCGTTGCACCATGCCGAGTGCGAAGAAGTACTCAGCGCATGCCGAGATGCAACCGGCTCGGGTCGGGAGGGGGACAAGAAGTGGGCTTCCGAGCCAAGCTCAGGCTCGGGGAAAAGGCAGAACCGTGACGGGGAATGCAAGGAACCGTCACGGAAGTACGAGCGGTACACCCCTCTAGCCGCGCCGGTCTACGAGATCTACGAAGGCATCAAGGACTCGGGCCTCCTCTGCCAACCCGAGCCAATGAGATCGAAGAACCGTAATCGCAACAAGCACTGCTTGTTCCACAGCGATCACGGGCACCACACCGGCGACTGCCACCAGCTCCAGGATGAGATTGAGCGCCTCATCCGTCAGGGACATCTAGCTCGGTTCATAGTCGAGCGTAAAGAAGACCGAGGCGCCCCATAGGATATCGACAATGCCCCCGCGGGGTGCACATCAATGTCATCTCTGGAGGAGCAGCATCAGGCAGCGACAGCAGCCAAGGAAGGAAGTGTCATGCCGAGCGGGTGAGCTGAGCCATAGAGCCTCCCAAGGCCCTGCCGAGTGAGCCCCAGGTCATAGTCTTCTCCGACCGAGACCTGGAAGGGCTGAGCACTCCGCATGATGACGCCCTCGTGATTTCGGCTACGATAAACCATTGTAACATAGATAGGATTCTAGTTGACAATGGGAGTGCCCCTGATGTACTGTCTTATGATTGTTTCCTTAAGATGGGGGAGGAACCATCCAAACTCCGCCCGATCCGAACCCCTCTCTGTGGGTTCAATGGCCTGGCCACCTATCCTGAGGGAGCCCCAAGCCTGCCGGTTACCCTCGGCACCCCACCAAAAACCGTTACGGTTATGGTGGACTTCATAGTGATTAAAGGTATGATAGCATACAACGCCATCTTCGGCTGGGGAATCCTCAACCGAATAAAAGTGGTGCCGTCTACCTATCACCAGAAAATGAAGTTCCCCACCAAAAATGGGTTGGGGGAAGTCCGAGGTAACCAGGCCGCGGCCAGAAGGTGCTACAATATCTCGGTAGAGGCCACAAGGCCGGACGGGAAGGACAAGGGCCCCCGGGGAGTCGAGGATAAATCCGCAACCACCGAGCCTGGTGGCGAATTACTGGCGGTTTTCCTAAACGATGACCCGACCCTAGGAGTAAAGATCGGAGCCGACCTACCGTCTGAGGTTCAATAGCAATATAAAAAGTTCCTTTCTGAGCACATCCAAGTTTTTGCTTGGGCTGATGATCAACTCTCTGGGATACCAGAGGAGACTGTAATGCACAAGCTCAACCTCGACCCCGCCGTGAAGCCCGTACAGCAGCGCAGGAGGAAGCACGCACCGGAGAAACAGGCGATCATCAAGGCGCAGGTCACCAAGGGGCAAGAGACTGGCCTTTTTAGGCCGGTCCTGTACCCGACGTGGCTAGCCAACGTCGTCCTGGTACCGAAAGCTTCAGGCAAGTGGCGGATGTGCGTGGATTTCACCGACCTGAATAAGGCCACCCCTAAGGACTGTTATCCGTTACCGAGCATCGACCAATTGGTTGACTCAACCTCGGGCAACGAGATACTCAGCTTCCTAGATGCCTATTCAGGTTACCATCAGATCAGAATGGATCCAGAAGATGTCGAGAAGGCCACCTTCATCACCGACTACGGCGTATACTGCTACACCCGGATGCCTTTCGGGTTGAAAAATGCCGGAGCCACGTACCAGAGGCTGGTCAACCACATGTTTGAAGGACAGCTAGGTCGGAACGTCGAGGCCTACATCGATGATATGCTCGTCAAGACCCCCAAGGCTGAGGACCACATCATCGACCTCGCTGAGACCTTCGACACCCTCCTGAGGTACAACATGAAGCTCAATCCTACCAAGTGTGCCTTCGGAGTGAGATCCGGGAAGTTCCTGGGTTTCCCAGTCACTCAGCGTGGGATCGAGGCCAACTCCGACAAAGTCCAGGCCATCTTGGACATGCGCCCGCCTGCCTGCATCAAGGACGTCCAACGCCTAACTGGGCGTGTCGCTGCTCTCAGCCGGTTCCTATCCCGTGAGGCCAAACGATGCTTGCCCTTCTTCAAGCTGTTGAGGGGGCGCAAATTGGCATCTGCTACGTTTGCATGGGATGAGGAATGCCAGAGAGCGTTTGCCGAGCTCAAGGAGTTCTTGGCCTCACCCCCGGTGCTCTCCAAGCCCGTTCCGGGTGAAGTCTTGCTGCTCTATCTCTCGGCAACACCATCTACGGTTAGCTCGGTCCTAGTCAGAAATGACTCGGGAGTCGAGAGGCCGGTCTACTACACCAGCAAGGTGCTCAACGAGGCTGAAAGGAGGTACCCCGCAACCGAGAAACTCGTGCTAGTGTTGGTTACCTCCGCCGCCTCCGGCCCTATTTCCAGGGTCACCCCATCACCGTGCTAACCGGTGAACCATTGAAGAAGATCCTGGCCCACCCCGAAGCCTCGGGATGACTCGTCAAATGGGCCATTATACTTGGGGCCTACGATATATCCTATCGGTAGCGCTCAGTTGTGAAAGGCCAAGCGCTCGCCGACTTCATCGCCGAAAGCACCATCCCGACTGAAGAAAGATCCCCGTCCGCGCCCGGGCCGACCTGGGAATTGTTCGTTGATGGATCCTCCAACTCGGTCGGTAGTGGTGCCAGAATCCTCCTGAAGTCCCCCGAAGGAGCAGAACTACAATACACCTTGAAGTTCAGCTTTCAGACATCCAACAACGCTTTCGAGTACGAGGCCCTTATCTCGGGAGCGCGCATGGCCTGACGGTTAGGGGCTGAGTGAGTGAAAATCCATACTGACTCCCAGCTGGTCGCTAGCCAAGTCAACAACGAGTACGAAGCTCGAGAGGCACCAATGATCAAATACCTCCAACTGGTCAGAGACCTGGCCCAACAGTTCAAGAGATTCGAGGTAGTCCGAATAGCTCGGGAGGAAAACTCCCGAGCATACGCCCTCTCTCGGCTGGCCTCCTCTCTCTACCCCGAAGGTACCCGATCGATCCTCCTTGAAGAGCTACAGCGCCCGAGCATTGTGATGCGGGACGGGACTGAAACGGGGCTAGGACCTACGAATGCAATAAAGTGCGGCTGGCACTCGCACGCCAAAGGCAAGCCGGGCGGCTGACCTCCGTAGCGTCCTCCGGGTGGAGGCGTCTCTCAACAAGAAACTCAAGCCCACAGCCATCCCTATGAGGGAAGCGTAGGGATCTCAGCGGCTAAGGAACCGCCGTGCGCCTATGGGAATCTAGTCCGAGCTCGGCGCTCGACTAGGGCCACGGAATGGGGCTCTCAACTCACAGTCACGCGGTGAATAAAAAAAAAGCTAGCTAGGATCCTAAACACTCACGCGGCATAATGGAAAGCATACTAGTAAAGCAAGTGCCAACAAGGGGGAGCGTCGCACGTACCTCCACGCCTAGGCGTGGGGAAGAAACCCCGGCCGAGACCAACAACCCCGATACACGAAGAATGAATTTACAACCCAATAAAGTGCCCACTCCTCGCAGGGAGATAACAGGCTACATGCAACAAATTCGGGGCTGCTGGGACACGGGCTGACGGGCAGCACTCGGTGAAGGTTGGTCGCGAGGGGGTCCCGGGTAGCGTCGGCAGGATCGCAGCAACGCACAAGTCCGCGGTAACGGGTCCCACGATCTCATCCGGACTCTAAATGACGCGCCGTCAGTGAGGGTGAGAAGCCGACAGGTGGGGAAACGTCCTGGCCAAAGGGCGCGCGCTGGAACCGCCTGTGGACGCCGGTGGATGATCTGCAACCTGTGACAGGGTCGCTGCAAGCAGAACTGTGCAGCTGAGGGAGAAAATGAATAAAATGCTGCTCTAGAAGGAGAAGGAGGTCCCACTTGTGGGAGGACGTCGAGGACACCCGGCAGCAGATCCCGACCGAAGGGCTCGGTCAGATCTGGTCGTGGCTGAGAGCAGCAAGCTCAGGAATCCGTAGGTGATCCTGGCGCCGGGTGGACAGGGCAGACCAGCGCGACCTCACGGGAACGGATGCCACGAACAGCTCGGACGTCGGAACGAGGCGAGGTCAGCGGCGTTGGAAAGAGGACGAAGAGAGGTAAGACCGGTGAAGATCCCACGTCCAAAATCGCAGCTTTCAGCCCCGTGGAATTTTCGCAACGGGGCGGACAGATCCTGGCTCGAAGAGAGAGGGTGTCCTGCGCGAGCTCACGAAGAAAAATGCCACGGGCGATGCCGATCTCCAAACGAGGCGAGACCACCTCGCACGCGTTGGCGACTCGCAGAAGAATCACCAAGAAATGGGTTGGTCACCCAAAGTCTCCACGAGCAGGGGGTGGCCATCGTTGCCCTTGGAGGAGAGATCCGGGCTCACCGAACTTGAACTTGAGAAGGGATAGAAGAGAAAGTGGCCCTCGGCGTCGCACCGAGGGATGGGGAGTCACACCCCGAGCTTGCTCCCGTCGCAGGAGCAAGGAGGAACAGAGGAGGGGGGTGCAGCCACCTTCAACCAATTTTCTTTTCAATTCATTCAATAATAATGCTCAAAAGAAAATACAATCCTCTTATATGGGGAGGGGGAATGCTAGGGTTGAAACCCTAGCCAAGGGGAAAGGGGGGTGCGCAAGGTGCAAGGGGGGAAAGGGGTGCGCACCACTCCTATAATATAGGAGGAGATTGGGGGATGGGGGCGGCCAAAGGAGGGGGGGAATCGGATGGATAAGGGAAAAGGGGGGGGGCGCACCCCTCTTCCTATAATCTAGGAGAGGGGCGGCTACCACCTTCCAAGAGGAGAGGAAAAGGGGGGTGGGCGCCCAAAACCCTAACCCTAGGGAGGGGGGACGCAAGTTCCCAGGTGGGCCAAGCCCTGGTTGGGCAGCCATGCCAAATGGGCCAAGGCTTGAACCAAGAAAGTGGCCCAATAGCCCTATCTCCTACCTAATAAGCATAAAAAAAACCCACTAAAGCCTAATTGGCCCCAATTGGCCTACAAAGGTCCACACAAATGATAAGAGTGTCCACGCAGGGACTAATCCAAGGCCCAACATGGCCTAAAGTAAAGGATAAGTGCAGGTAACTCCGCTAGTCTGCCAAGTGATCACCGAGCCAAAGGGATGCCGGCATGCTCCGTGTGCTCCGTCGAGTAATGCGGCGCGTGTCCTCACCACATTGACTCGGAGCTCCTTACTGTTGACTCAGCCATTTTGAGCGACTAGCGCATCCCCTACCTGTCGTGGCTTTGGGACTCTCAGCCTTTTGACCCTCGAGAGGCCCGCAGATTGAAGTACCAAGCTCGGCGCTTCGTAGTTCTAGATGACACTCTCTACCGGAGATCTTTCTCCGGTCCCCTCCTGAAGTGTCTCGGCCCCGATGAAGCCAACCGAGCTATCCAAGATATTCATGAAGGCCTGTGCGGAGCGCACTCAGGAGGAAGGTCACTCACCCGGATCCTGCTATGGCAGGGTTACTGGTGGCCCACTCTGCAGCGCGACTACACGGCCTACGTGCAACAGTGTGACCGATGCCAGTGATTCGACCACTTAGTCCATCAGCCGGCTACGGAGCTCGTCACCCTGACCGAGCCATACCCCTTCGCTCGGTGGGGAATCGACATTCTTGGGCCGTTCTCTACGGCTCAAGCCCAGAAGAAGTTTATCATCGTCACCATCGACTACTTTACCAAGTGGATCGAGGCCGAAGCCACGGCGAGGATCACCGAGACAGTCGTCTAGAGTTTCATCTGGAAGTCGATCATTTGTCGTTACGGCATCCCCCAGGTGATAGTGAGTGATAACGGTCGGCAATGTGACTCTCGTTATTTTTGAGACAGATGTGCCGACCTAGGTATTCGCAACCACTTCACTTCGGTCGCCCACCCTCAGGCCAATGGGCTAGTCGAGAATGCCAATAAGACTATCTTAAAAGGCATAAAGACTAGACTCGGCAAGGCCAAGGGCAACTAGCTCGAGGAACTGCCTAGCATACTTTGGTCCCACAGAACGACTCCCAGAATGGCAACCGGTGAGAGTCCTTTCCAGTTGGTATATGGCACCGAGGCCGTCATTCCGTTGGAGATTGCCAATCCCTCCCTCCGAGTCATCTACTTCTCGCCCGAGGTAAACGAGCAAAAATTGCTCGAGAACCTCGACCTAGCGGATGAGCTCCGAGAGATTGCCAGCATCCGAGCGACGGAATACCAGTGCCGCCTCGCTCGATACTACAACGCCAAAGTCCGAGACAGGCACTTCCAACCGGGAGACTTCATCCTCAGGAAAGCAGAAGCCTCTCAACCACTAGAGGCGGCGGGCAAGCTATCCCCTAACTGGGAAGGCCCCTACCGAGTGGTCGAGACGCTCGGGAAAGGAGCATACCGGCTATCTACAATGGAAGGGGAACCCATCCCTCGGACGTGGAACGCAGCCACACTACGCAAGTTCTACTTTTGAAGTTCGTGCAAATAATCTGAGTGAAATAAAATTTTTTCTCTTCATTCAAATGATTGTTGGTACATCAAAAAGGCAAAAGCCAATACATTACACAACAGAAAGCAAAAAATCCATCTGGCACCACTGTAAGAGGCCATTGCTCGGCTGACTCGGTTGATCTCCTTGCGTCCAGCCACTGACTCTGCCTCGCGTAGAAACTGGCTCGGATAAAAGGCTGTTGACCCAGTTGGCTCGGGTGGCCCATGACAAAGGTGACAGAAGGGACTGCGGAGGGGAAGGCTACCTTCCAAGTTGACAGAGGCTGGGGAAGAGGGAACGCCTATGAAGGCCTCCTCTCTTCCAACCTACCAACTCTTTGGAACGTACAGAGAGCAAGCACCCTCCGAAGAGTGAAAGAAAGAAAGAGCAGAAGAGGGAAAAAGAGGCTGCCAGAAAGAAAAAGAAACTAGCATAGCTGGACGAGGAGGCAGGGGAAGGCCCGGAATGGAGGGAGCTTAATTTGCTTCTCCCCCCATCCCTGAAGCGAGCAGAGAGGGACGGGCGGCGGAGATGCCGGATGCCCCCATCCATCTTCCATCTCGCCCCCCTCCGGGAAGCCTCGCCGGAACTGATAGAGGAAACGGCGTGATTTTTCCGTCAAAAACCTCTCCAGATCCGCGCGACGACCATCGACCCACTTCAAACACGCGCGAAGACCGTCAGACATGCTCAAAACCTGAAGCGACAAAAACCTGCCGCCCTCCATCATCGGCAGCATCGTCTTCCGAAGGATCCTCCATGCTCCGAATGCAACGGCACAACGCAACGTGAAGAAGGGGCGAGGAAAGACTGTCAGGGAAAATCCTAAGCGATGGAGAGGAAGGGACGCCCTTCAGTCTTTTTATAGGCAAAGGGAGGCTACTCACCTTAAACGACTCCCTCCTCGAAAACACGCCAAAGGAATTTCTCCCTATGAACGGTCACCTCAAACCTCTCGTCTTCCGCCCCAGCGGGACACACGAAGCGGCCAGACATTTAAAGCATGAGAACGCAGAAAGGCACCCTATCAGACGCTCACCCAACCATCATGCGAGATCTGCGCAGAAAGTATCGGTCCTTTCCAACTACTACAGATACGTTGATCAAATCACGGCAAGGATAGCGTGAAGCAAGTAAGATTTTATTTATTGCCTTACAAAAAGTGGAAGTCCTTTTTTGAAAAAAGAAAGAGACAAACAAAGAAAGAGGCAAAACAGGATGATACATCAGGCCTAGGGCCCACTTTGAAGCTTGGAAGTAGAAGGCGCAGGTATTTCGCCCCCGGCGCCCTCGGTGACGGCCGGCCCTGGCACTGACCCCGCCTGCGAGGGAACTGCCTCGGTCGCGAGCCCTCCTGAGGTAGCCGGAGTTGGCGACCCCGCAGGAGAAGAGCCCTCTGGATCTTCCCCGCCCGACGTAGAGGAGCTGGAAGATGACATGTCCGAGTCATAGCGTTGGCCAGAGGGGAAGTCGATCCCAGAATCTTGTTCCCCGGCATAAGCTACTGCCCGGCGGTAACCCTGCTTAAACCCCTTGCGGATGCCTCGGCGAAGTGCTGACTCACAGTACGGAAGGGCAGCTTCCTGAAGGTCGGCCCGGTAGGCCTCTGAGCCCTTGTATTACTCGATCGCCTCCGCCCCGGCCAGTCCCATCCTGTCGGCAAGCTCGGCCTTCTCCCGCTCCGCCTCGGCCGCCCGCTCCTCGGCCTCCACCGATCGTTTCTCTGCCTCGGCCGACTTCCGTTTGGCCTCGGCCACCCACTCCTCGGCCTTGACCGATCGCCACTTCGCCTCAGCTCGGTCGGCCTCGGCCTCCAAACGAAGGCGCTCCGCTGCCTCCGCCCGGTCCACCAACTTGGCGCGCTCGGCCTCCCAACGGCCATCCAGCTCAAGACGAAGAAGGCGCTCCTCTTCAAGAAGTTTACTTTTCCTCTCGAGCGATTCTGGGGCCTTGGTTAGTTGCTCGGTCAGCACTCCGACCTCCAGCCGGCTCGACCGTGACAACTCCCTAATCGTGGAAAACTCTCGTCGGAGCCCCTCATGCACCTCATTGAGTCGAGCTAGTTTCCTCTCACACCCTCCGAGGGTCCAAGCAAGATTCGACCGCTCCGACTCCGACCGGGCATAAGTCTCCGCCATTGTGGCCCCCATCTGGGCCATGACCAGGCCGCCCTCCATAATGATATCGAGGACCCCGGGTGGAGAATGACGCTTGTCTCCCCCTTTCATCCTCGCGGACACCTCGCGGCAAAGTTGGTATAAGGTGCTCGAGATGTCGAGCCTTTCCAGAGCCACCGGCATGGGAACCCTTTCCGCACCTGGCGCCTCGCCGGGAGGCCCAGATCGAGCTGCGAGCTCGACCGCCACGTGTGCCACGGACGTTTGGGGCTGTGATGCCTCTATCGACGAACCCCCAACCTCGACCGTCTCGGCCCAGGCGTCGCAGCCCGAGACATCACCCGCCTCGACCGGCGCCCCCGCCTCGGCCACGGATGTTTCAACTTCGGCCCCCTCTGTTCCCAACAAGGGGAGAGCCGACCCATCACCGTCACCCCCCGGGGTGCCCCTGGTCTCCTCGGCCCCCTCTCACTCGGTAGATGGGAGAGCTGGCTCGGTAGGGTCGGCCCTATCTTGCCCCAGAGAGGGGAGTGCCGCCGAGCTAGGATCACCCTCGGCAGTGGAGAGGAGACCGGTCTTCCTGGCCCGTTTCCCGGCCTTCGCGGCCTCCCGCAACCTCTCCTCCATGGGATCCTGCGCTTCGCTTCGCGCGGCCGAGAAGTCCCCCCTGAGGCCACCCCCTTGCCCTTATCCCGGGCTTGGGAGCGACCCACAGGGGCGCCCGGCTCATCAACCGTCGAGTCGTCGCCAAGGTCAATGATCTCAGCGGCCTCCTCTAGAGGCTCCCGCCTGGTGTCTGCAACAAAGAAGAAGGCGTGATCAGGAAAAAGAAAGATGACCCCCACATCCGAAGGAGGATCTAAGTTGTGGCACCTGACGGCTTCAGCCGCGTAAGAAGACATCGCTCGATATTCTCCGGCGTCACCAGCTCTTCGGTAGACTGGCGATGTTTCAGCAAACGAGCAGCATACTCCTCCACATGTGGGGGGAACTCCTCCTGCCGGGGAGGGATATTCGGGTAGAAATTGGGCATTACTTGGCACCTCCAAGTCTCCTCCACCGAGTTAATCCCCGCCCAGAAAAATTGGGTCTTCCACCCTTAATGCGAAGAATCCTTCGCCGCCAGCGAAATACAACTCCTATTCCTCCTCGCTTGGATGAAGTAAAAATCCTTCCCAGCTGATGGGTGCGCCTTCAACTCAAAGAAATAGTGGAAGAGGTCCAAGGAAGGAGGAACCCCACACTTACAACAGAGGATTCAAAAAGCGGAGAGGAGAAGGTACGAGTTGGCTACCAACTGAATGGGCGCCAACTGGAAAAAGTTGAGAAGCGTGAGGATGAAGGGCTCAAAGGGGAGGCAAAACCCGCTCTTCCACGCCAGAAGAAAGATGCAGAAGTGGCCCGTGTGAGAATCCAGGCACGTCTCATACGGGGCAGCAGTAGCAAAGCTATACTTGTAAGGCAGGCGAAACTGATGCTCCAGCCTCTTCACCTCGGCTTCCCCCAGCTCGCTGCAGTTCTGGACCGACGCTCTCACCACCAGTTTGTCGCCCCATCCCTCGGCACCTGAACGCTGGCCCGCCATGGATTCCGAGGAAGAACTTGAAGAAGAATTCTCTCGATACCTCAAAGATTCCGGGGGTGGAGGAAGCTGTCGGACCGCCTCCGCAGTTATCTTCGCCAACTCCTCAAACGTCGCCGCAAGTTTCTGCTCCTCTGCTGTGTCCTCACGGCGCATCGAAGAGCCCCAAAAGTAAAGAAGCGAAGGAAAGCCAAAACCCTAATAACGGAAAGAGTCTGGGATGACAACCAGCGCCCAACACCTATAAACCCACGCGGGAGGTGGCGCGTCATTTCGACCTCCGAGAAAAGGGGGCCCCTTCATTTCAAATCCGTCAGGATTGTAATTATTACGGGCCCAGGTGACCACAACATGTGGCTTCATAACACCGCAAGATCTCCACCCACCTGAGCCACGCTGGTCTAAAACCCTAAAAGGCTACTCATCCGAGTCTCCTTTGGCTCGGGAGTAGGAGGGGGACAAGTGGAGAGGGGGATTTCTGTAGCCCAATTAAGAGCAGCCGAATTAGGCCCCTCAGGGCCCAACAAGGCTCAGCTCAGCCAAGTGATAGCCCCCTGGGGCCCACTTAGGCGAGAAAGCCCAATAAAAGTTCCTCTCGAGGATACTACCTTCCTAGCCGGCCTCTAGGCTCGGAAGGCCCGAGCGTCGGTCAGGTCACAGGAAAGGTCCATGCCTGAGCCATCTCTCCGCCCAGGGGAAGAAGGCGCATGTCGACCAATCCGACCCATCTTCATCCGAGCTAAGCCTACCGCCCGGATAGGGCTGGCCTCTCTGAGCTCGGTACGGCTGACGATTACTTATCCATGCAGCCGTTAAGAGTCCTCTGTGGGCAGGAAGTTATAAAGGTGAGGGACTCCAGCTCCCAAAGGTGATAACGCTCCCACGACAGGGCAATAAAAGCCCACGTCGAGGACGTAACCCCCACCTGAAACCCCTCGACTTACAGGACTCCAGAAGATGGCGCACTATTTAACCCAGGGATACCCTCTGGCAAAAGGTAAGGGCAATCACACGCTCAAAACTCCTGAGCAGGAACCACTTCACCCTTCTGGTGGAGAGGGATCTCGCGCAGAAGCTACTTCCTCCCTATATTGCTCCCACCATAGCTCTACTGACTTAAGCATCGGAGGGTTTTCCCCAGGGACTCATCCCTGGGCCCCCTGATCCGTTTCCCTTTCTTGCAGTTCACTATCCGGTGATCCACTACCCGCTTAGGACCAGCGCGAGATCTTGCCTCTTCACTCCTCGTCCTCTATTGGGGAGGTCTTTTGCAAGGCATGTAAGGCGCGCTCCTGCTCTGCAAAGCGCCTCTCGAACTCTCGCAGATGGAGGGATAACTCCGGCTGCCATTGTGCCGTGGGGCTAGGGGGACGCGATGGCGGGCTGTTCTGGCGCTCCCTGGGGACCTCGGTCTCCGGGTGCGGATGGCGTGCCCCAGGTTTTCCCCTTTTTGGCGTGGAGGAGGCCTCTTGTTCCAGAGGAGGGTCTTGTGAAGGTCCTCATATCCTGTTGCAAATAAGCTGCCACCCTCGGAGGGTGAAGCGGCCTCCGGCTGTGTGTTGGGACGCGTTTTCGCGGGCATGGTTTTCCGGAGGGATGCGCGACCTTTCTTCCCTAGTCGCCTGGGTCCTCATGAGTTCCACGAGGACGTCCAGTTTTGCGTTGAGCGCTTGGAATGCGTCAGCGCCCTCATTGGGTGGTAGCACTTCCGCCGCGGGCGGAGGAGGTGGTTCGTCGGGTGGGGTGCTGGCGTTGGAGGGGGGGTTCTGGGTGGCCTGAGAGGGGCCCTCTCCCGCCGCAACCATGGCCTTTCCCTTATCACCGACGGACCTCCTCCTTGAACTTCTTCACACCATGCTGGCTCTTTGTTCGTTTCCCATAGACGGCGCCAGATGAATGTTGACACCCATTTTATGCCGATAAGTTGAGTCGTTCTTCTTACTCCCGTCTGTTGATGCCTCGAGTTGTCCCTCACTCGCTGGACATTTTCTGGTAAATCATGGGCCAGTTCTATGTGTAACCTCCCTCCTTAGTTGAGTCTGTATCAATTCAGGGCTTGGTGGGCCTTGGTTTTTGGTTAATTGAACATGTTTATGAAAATCAAGTGTCTAAGAGCATGTACGGTTCACCCTCAGTCGTTCAACACTGGGGCGGTTAGATATAGACCGTTCATACATTTATGGTTGATTTCTGATGATTTTCTGAATTTTCACCGACAAGATTTTGTGCGGCTCTCTCCTAGCCGCTCAACTTGATGGACGGACTAAGGGTGACCGCTCCTCTCTCAAAGTCCTGCGCTTCAAATTTTTCTCAGATAATTATCTAATTAATTCAATTATCACCGACAAGGCTAAAACGGTTTGTCCTTGGCCGCTCTACATTTGAACGCTCTAAATAGAGCCGTTCACCTGTGAGAGTCCAACGGCGGGCGTTTCGGTCAGTTCGATGGATAATTGGGATTATTTTCTAATTATTTTGAATTTCCACCGACGGGGTTGGACGGCTTGGATGTAACCACCCATCAGGTTGAGCGGTCTATCGTAAGACCGTGCATCCCATCGACTGTTGAATTTTAACAGATTTTAATCCTTTTATCCATGAATTTATCCCCAACTTCTTTCGACAATTTCTCCGCGGATAATCAACCATTTTAGCTGTCGTTTCGACTGGATAAAAGATGATTCATTTATCTACAATTTTCGTTTGATAATCTTGACCTAAAAATGACTCTAAACCCTCATTTCGAGCGAGGCTTTCTAGGTGCTCTATAAATAGACCCTAAGAGCCGGGTTTGAAAAAGGGGAGATTTTTGGTCGATGGCGAAGCCCTGCCGCATTCTTAAGTGACCTAGCACCAAGGAGGGAGGCTTTTTACGTCCATACAAGCCTCCGGTTCAGGGAGTAGTCGATGTTTTGAGTCCTTTGTGTTTTATAGCTTTCGTCACTGTTCATTGCATGCATTGCTTTCTCCCTACGCTCTTCTTCACCTTCATCATCATGCACACATCCACCCACGTTTTTGACACCCTAGGGGTTTAAAACCCCCAGGTATCCCCCTTTCCACTCATTTATGTTCATCTATTACTATCTTGACATTTACTACACCATTCAGTTCTAATCTAGGTTATTGCTTTATTTCTTTACGTTGTTTTGCAGGTCAGCACTTCATCAGCATGAGGCCCATCCCCTCTGGCCGACCGGAGAGGGTGGAGGTTGGACCCCTTTGTGACTTCTGGCCCGGTGGTCTCGAGCGGTTCCCTTCTGTCCGTGTAAGGAGAAGTGCAGTGCATCTTCGACCGTTCTTCTTAGTCCGGCGATCGTTACAGAGCCGTTCAATAGCCAGGAGCGCTTCCTCCCGCATCTTCTGCAGCACCCTTAGGCGGTCTATCGTATGACCGTGCGTCCTATAGGCAGTTCTTCATCAACCGCTCATCTTCCTAGTGCTGCAGCTTAGCGAGTGTCTCCCCTTCCTTTCCAAAGCACGGCGTGTTCATCACGTTCGGCGCTTTGGTGGCGATCACGGTCATTTTCATTTTCTGTTCTCCTCTTACTATTTTTCATTTACTCATCGCATATTGATTTATTCATAAACACCATCTTCCTTTACGTAAGAGGAGAAAATATATCTACACCCTTCTTTTGTGGCGATCACGGTGGGACCCCTAGTGCCCATCATGCTTGTGAGTTGTTGACCCCCCTTTCGTTGTTTTAGTTCTCTTCTTGGAGTGATTTGCTGGTCGGGAGCCTTTTCCTACCTTCTAGGACGTGAGCGATTCTCACAGAGCCATCCATCCTCTGGAGCGGCTGATCATCCATAGTCCTTCCCCTGCGACCAGTGCCAGTCCTACTCCAGCGTCCTGTCGTAGACGGTGTCCAATCGACCATCCATCCTTCTGCGCGGCCTGTCTCTGGCCATCCATCTCTTCGGCATAGGTACGCTTTGGTGTGTTCTGACTGTAGGCACGCGGCTACTGGAAGTCCGTTCCAGATATTACGCGGCTGGTTACAGACCGTTCTTCTGGTACATTCCTTATTACAGCTATCCCATATTTACATCATTCTGTGATTATTTTGCAGTCATTTTGTTGTTCTGTCACTCCCTGGATTATACGGTCCTATACAGACCGTCTGACTCTTTGAGCGGTCACATCCAGACCGTTCTTCTGGTGCCGCAATGCACTCATACTCCATTTTGATTGCCATATTCCATGCGATTTGTCAGTTTTGGTGCTAGTTGTTGATCTCCCCCTGCTCCCTTACCATTGTTGCATCACTGTTTTATTGCTCATATATTTGCTTGATCATTGTTTGATAGTTGCTAGGCTAGATTGTGCATGCACTCCGGTGCGCATAGGAGCATCCTTCCCTTTTCATAGTAGTTGCATTCCTACCGAGGTAGGGTTTCCTCTCGTCTCCATATTCCTTGGAGCCAACTAGGGACCTTGCTGAGGACCTCCGTAAGCCCCCGTGAGCCATGGATTCCCACACGGAGGTTGGGCAGGTTGTACCGTATCCACCCCAGTCTAGGGTCTGCATCAGCGAGTGAGAGGTCCCTATAGAGTCACACAGTTCCTCATTTCTTACCCTAGTTAGGCACCCAATGGTTGAGTGAATTTACAGTTTAATTAAGACACTAAGGTTCAAAGAGGAATTCATAAGAATCTGACGGGCATCATTTAATAACTTGATTGTACAATTGGGTGATTCTCCTCTCATCTCTCTCTTCCTTTCATTGCATGCTTGTGGTTTGCTTTGTTGCTTTGTTGGTTAGGGTTGTTCGTCCTAGTCCTAGGTGCTTAGTGTATGTGGGGTTGTTTCTTTCCCTCAGGATCATCTCCTAGGGTCAGTTCTCATTTCCATTCTTACTTCGACCCCTTGTTTGATTCATCGCCTCCTATGTCGTCATACGACTTCTCTCAGTCTCACGAGGACTCTCTTCCTCGTGGCCTTCTTGAGGACCCATCTAGGGTCGCCCATATGCAAGGGGGAGAGGGGACTGCCCCTCCGCTCCCGACCATTGTTGGTGAGGGTTCCCAACCCTCTCTTTCAAATCCAGCCATTCAGAATCCGGCTAATCAAATTCTCAATATGATGACCCAGCTGGACCCCACCCAACTCCATCTCATCCGGCAAGCCTTGCAAGGGGCCGACGCCCCGACTTCAATTCCTGCTCGTGGCATTAATGCTGCTGCCACCACATCTTCTACTGCTGGGACCACCTCTGTGGCCCCTATTGACCTTACTCCCACCCGTCCTCAAGTCCTTCGCTACTCCAGCATGGAAATGGGCCAGGCTTCCACCTCAGCCTATCAGCAGCTCGATAAGGGGAAGTCTCCAATCCCCTCTGTTCCTTACCTTGATCTCTATGCCACTGTTTCTTCATCGCCGTAGGCCCTCGTAGCCCCGACAGACTTCATTAGGTTGCAACTAGGGGACGCCCAGCTGGCTCATGCGGATGTGGGCCCTTCCCTAGCCCATTATCCATCTTACGGGCCGCCCCCTCAGTCAGCTTATCCTTTGGCCACATATCCAGGTGCTGCTCCTCCGGTTCCTTCTCCTCCATCTCGGGAACGGGAGATTCTTGATAAATGGGCTGCTATGCAGCAACAAATCGATCTCCTCCATAAGCGGGTTGGCCCGCAATCTTTGGCTGACGTACCTATTCCCAACTTCAGGGACATTCATTTTCCTTCTTAGTTCGAGCTCCCCGTGTACCGCAAATATGACGGGAATGGCAACCCATTCATCCATGTTCGGGAGTTTCTCTACGAGTCAGCACAGTTCCAGCATGACGATCGCCTGATGGCTTATTTATTCCGCCGATCATTGGAAGGGGTCGCCCTTGAGTGGTTTTACACCTTGCCTCTGGAGGAGGCCGAGAATTTCAAGACCGTCAAAGAGAGGTTTATTCAGAGATTTCAAGATCGGGTCGGACCCGAGTATTCCTTCACCGACCTGGTAGCGGAGAAGATGAAGCCAGAGGAAGATTTTGCAACCTACGCAGATCGATGGAGGCAGATGGCCTCACGTGTGCCCGGGCAAATCTCGGAAGAAGAGAAAGTAAAGTTGTTGATCTCTAATGCTACGCCAACATTCAGAAATATCTTGGCAATGAATGACATTTTGAATATGCACCAGTTATACAGCAGAGCTCGGTTCATACAAACACAGTTCAAAGACTCCCCTATTCATTCCCTATTTGAGGCCCAGAAACCCAAAACTACCAGAAAATGCCAGGGCTCCGTCACTGAGGGAGTGCAGATCAATGAGTAGGTCCAGGCTGTTCAGTTCCCCCACCAAGCCGCTCCATCTCACTTCCCACAGTCTCCACGTAACCCCCAGTTCACCGCTCCCCAAGTCCCCCAACCCACTTTCCAGGTTCCCCAATACCCGCAACAACAACCACCACCACCCCAACAGCCTCAGCGGCCGCCACAATATAATAATGTTCCTCCACCCGCCGCTTATGGATCTGCTCGACCGAGTCCCAAGAGGGCCCATTACCCTCCTCTTCCTGAGACCTTGCCCGATATTTTCTCCGCTTTAATGTATACTGGTGATATTCAATTACCTCCGGAGCGTCAAAATTGGAATCCGGCCGCCGATCAGTCCCGATATTGCATATTTCATCGGCAGCCCGGGCATACAATAGAGCGGTGCTACCAGTTTAGAGATCTAGTGTATGACTTACATGAGGGCCAGAGGATTGATTGGGCCCAGATGCACCAACTGATTGAAGACATCAAGCAGAGGCAGAGACAAGCCAGGCCGCAGCAGGCGGCGCCCCAGCAGCAGCAGCAGCAGCAACCCCAGCAGCAACAGGACATTGGGATCCATCAGAATCCCATGCCGATGCATCAGCCCGCTCCTCAGCAACAACAACAGCCGCCGGCGCCGGCACCAGCACAAGTAAACATTGTCCAGCACCCAGCCCCCAACGCTGGGTGGACTTTTGATGATGAAACCCCCGCACACCTTTTGGCCTTCCACCACAACCATTCCCCCGCACCTGCTATCCCCTCCATCCTCAGGCCCGCCATTCTGACCACTACACGACTCGTTATTCCCTCCGCATCACCCATCAGGCCCGTCGCATTCCCCTCCGCACCGCCAATCCTTGCACCACCACCCACCATACCCTCCATCATCACCCCTCCGCTTAACCCCTCGCCCATCTCCCCTTCACCAGGGCCAATTAGACCAACCCCGCCATCCTCACCCCCATTTCTACACCTTCCACCTACCCCACCGGGTCAAGCGGGGGTCCATCTCAGGCCGTGTCGGCACCACATTGCGCCCTTCGGAGCGGGCGTCCCTTCCAAAGAATTTTTCTTCCCTCTGGTGCGTCTGCACCCAACCTCCAAGTTCCCTCCCCCACAGCTGAGACAGAAGAAGTAGACCCAGTGCCGGGCATGAAATACGACCTCTTGCAGCACTTGGACCGGATGCCGGCCAAGATTTCAGTTTTAGAGTTGATCAAAAGGTCGCCGCTACACCAAGATGCTTTGAGGACTTTTCTACATAAGGTTATGGTGAGCGAGGATGTGGCAGTAGACAGTTTGCCGTCGGTATTGGTAACAATTACAAAGGGGCCTTCTATTTCCTTCTCTGAGTCAGAGCTAGCCCCCCCTGAGGCACGGCAGATGCCGCTATGTATTACCATCTCTTTGAACAAAGTGGCCGTGGAGTCTGCCCTTGTGGACACGGGAGCGTCGATAAATGTGTGTCCATTAAGTACCCTCCGTGCCTGCAACATTTCAGAGGATATGCTCAAGCCAACCCCGACCACAATAGCAGCATATGACAATTCCAGACGTGCTTGTCACGGGGTCGTGACTGTACAGGCCGAGCTAGGGCCTTTGGTTATGGACGTGGAATTTTTTGTATTGGACATAGACCCAATGTTCAAGGCTATTCTGGGTCGTCCATGGATAAACAGCCTGAACACCGTGCCCTCGACTGCCCACCAGTGTTTGAAATTCCCATTCCAGGGGCGTGGTCAAGGTGAAAAGCATTTCCACGGTCCAAAATGTTGATGCGATAGCAGCCAAGATTCTGCCTACATTATGGCCGAGTAATAGGCCAGTTCTTTCAGTTATAGACTTGAATTATTCATGGGCATATGCGTCACGCAAGCCCAGTACTGCGTCAACAAATGTCAAGATCAAGTCCAAGATGAGAGATTCCAAAGGGTGGCACATGATTCTGAAACTGGGCTATCAGCCGGGCCTGGGTCTCGGCGCACAATTGCAGGGCCGGACCAATCCCATCCCTAAAGGTAGGAAGATGGGCCGCCGAGGCCTTGGCTACCGGGATTCAGCAATGTCGATACTGGGAGATTCCGGGCCATTGACATGGGACTATCGATAGCACTTTGTGAAAGGCCCGTTACAGCCCGGCACTTTAAAGACGCCGCCACCCGATTCTGAAGAGAAGGCAGATGATACCCATGTTGTTGCTGACCCACCACTGCCGCTGTAAGGGTTGGTGAATGATATACAAGATTTTTCTGATGGTTTTGAAGAATTGTTTCATGAAAGAGAAAGCCAACCGAAGAAGAAGGAGACGCAGCTGGTGAAGCGTCCTCCAATGCAACTGGTCCGCCAGGGACCACGGGAAGTGGGGAGCTCTATCACTACTTATTCTATGTCCCTATCTCGTCTTGCCTCTTGGGTTCAACAATCGGGGTTTGTCCCCCGTTCCCCTCCGATCCAGGTCGACCCGTACTTCACGGAGAGACCACCTGAAATTTTATTATTCCCCTGTGCTTGCGGGCATTGCCCGCCTATTGATCTCTCAACCTTATTCACTCCTCCTCCCCCCGGTGCTCAACTCCACGAGATGTGGTTCTCTTCCTCCGATCCGTTCTTTGATTGCATATTCCCTGAATTATTTCCCATGCAACTGCCTCCTCCTCCGTCTTCTTCCTCCTCCTGCTGCGTGATCACCTCCGGCCTCCAAAAAAAATGCCAATTTCAAAACGGAGGTTTCAATGGAAGATTACGCTGTGTTTTGCTCAGATTCCCAGGGGCACGAGACCCATGTTCCTTTTCCAGTAGATTTCCTCTCTCCTAGGTGTTGACACCCGTTTTATGACCGATAAGTCGGGTCATCTCCTTGTTCATTCTATATGATGCTCCGAGTTGTTCACTCTTCATTGAGCTTTCTTGATCAGTTTGAAGTCTATTTCATGGGTCTTCTCCTCTTGGTTGAGTCTGGTTTCCTCAGCACTTTCGTTTGGATGAAGCTTGGCAAACTCTTATTTCTTTTTGATCATTATTGTTTCTAACGGTACATACCAGGGGCGTTACATCCTTCTGACACATCCGCCCTGGACCATTACATCTTGAAGAGTCCTATAGCTTAAGGCCTTTGTTTCAATCCTTATCCTTTGGCCTGTCTATTGATTCTAACGGTCTGTCGTGCAGCCGTTACGTCCCTCTAACGCGTCCTCCCATGGCCGTTACATTCATTCAAGAGTCCTACTGTTTTGATCTTCTTCCCGTTGATCTTATCTTCTTGGGGATAAGATTAGTGTGACGGTCTCTCCATGGCGCGTTACTTGCCTGTGACGGTTTGTCGTGCAGCCGTTACATCCAACAGAGAGTCCTGGTAGTTCTGGTCTTTTCTCTTCTACTCCATGATCGAGATAAGAGTTTGATCTTATGATTTCTCTTTGAAATCTGATCCTCAAAACCTTTTGTTTGTTTCTATAGACTCTTGGGAGTATTATCTTCGAGTGTTTGCTAAGAGTTATCCTCTTTTCTTGCTGGATTATCCTCTGCTCGACCAGAGATTTTGGGGGTCTATAAATAGCATCCTTAATTTCATGGCCTGAGGAGGAAGATCTGGAATTCGCGTCGAAGTGCTGCCGCATCCTGGAGCCACATCCAACCAAGGAGAATTGTTCCTCACGTCCATCTGCTTCACGGTGAAGGGAGTATTCATTTCATTATGCTTCAAAGTTCATCATTGTCATCTTGTGTTCTTCCCCCTCCTTTTCATCATAGCATTATCCCTCCTCTTTCTCTCACGTCCTTCATCTGTTTTCATCATCTAAACATCCTTCCTATCTTTTAAAACGCCCAGAGGGGTTAAAAAATCAAAACTTTCCCAATATTCCCCTTTCCTTTTGCATGATCTTAAGTTCTTTAAGAATTGATACTATGCTTGTTTAAAGGGCTAATTTGGGATTATTTTCTTGTGTTTCACGTTCTTTGGCAGGTTCACAAAGTTCATTAGACGAGGCCCAGGTCTTTTGGCCGGCTGGAAGGTTTGGAGTTCAAAGAATCCACAGGCTATTGCTGCAGGTTCTCTGACGGTCTTGTGCAGGCGCGTCAGGCTGTTCTAACGGTTCATCTGGCGACCGTCACACTTCTGTGACGCACAGGGTCTGGACCGTTACATTCAAGGCAGATCTACAGATTTTATTGGTTTCTCTCTCCCGCGGGCGGGTGCATCATCCTCCTATTTCTAAGGTATTGATCAGGTCTTTGGCTTGTTTTATTACCTTGGTGGCGATCACGTTCCTTCTTGGTATTGGGCATTAGCTTTCTCTTTCCCATCTTATATCTCTTATTTCCTTTGCTTGTTCCACCCTTGCGGTGTGTTTTTATTTGATTCTTGCTCCATGCTCCGGCGTGTATTTTTCTTTGCTTTGTTTAGTTTAGTTGATGATTGAGATAGCATTGCCCATGCTAGAGCTTGTTCTGATTGCCTAGGTTCATGGTTTATATGCCCTTAGGTTGATTGAGATCATTGCCTTTTGCTTATCATCTTTATCACCACAAATCACAAACAAGAGAAGGAAGCAAAACAAATCAACAGATAATTTTTTGACGATCACGGTGGGACAACTTGTGCCAATCGTGTTTTGAACACTGTTTTATACCTGCCATCATTTCCTTGTGTGGTTTTCCCCAGATTTCCCTTCTATTTCCCTACTGTTTCTGGTTCCCTGGCTCCTCTGACGATCTATAGTCTCTGCGTTACATTTCTTATGACGGTCTGGTCTTCGACCGTTACATACTTCTGACGCGGGTCTCCTAGACCGTTATATACTCCAGACAGGTACGCATCCCGAGGTGCATTTTCTTTCCGCAGTTTCTGCTGTGATATTCTTGCTTGGGTGTTATCTGACTTCCTCCTTGGTTGGTTTACATGCTTACATCATTGAGTGCATAATTGTTTGCTAGATTCTAGGTTAGAACTTGCATGCACTCCGGTGCACATAGGTTCATTCATACTTTCATACATTAGATTGCTCTTTACTACCTTGGTGTGCGGACCTCTCGTCTCCATATTCCTTGGGGCCGACTAGGAAATCACACCGAGGACCTCCATAAGTCCCCGCGAGCCGTGGATTCCCACACGGAAGCCGGGCCGGTTGTACCTTTCCACCCCGTGTCTAGGATTGCATAAGTGAATGAGTGATCACATTTAGAGTCAAACCAAGCCTTACACCCTCTCCTATCAGGAACCTATTGTTGAGAGCACATCCTAATCAATCTACTAAAGTTCCAAAGGAGAAATCATAAAAATCTTGTCACATCATCTTAAACAACTTGGTTGATTTTGAGTGTCTTCATCTCTTGTCACTTACATCTTTGTTAGAAATCATCTAAGTTAGGTTGCTCATTGTGTGATTATTTGTGTTGTTTGCATCTTGTCAAGGTTGTCCGTTGCATGTTGAGTTGTTTTCGTCCGTTGGAAGCACCTCCTAGGGTCAATTCCTTCTCCAAGTTCTACTCAAACCCGCTTTTCGAATCCACCATGGCTTCTTTCAATCCTCCCCGTTCCCAAGAGGATTCCCTTCCTCAAGGACTTCTTGAAAACCCTGCTAGGGTTACCTCATTCCCTTCTGGAGAGGGGACGGCCCCTCTTTAGTCCTCCACCCCCATGGAGGGTGGTCAAGCCACCCCTTCTTTCTCTTCTCCTTCTGCGGGCTCCATTCTCCAAATGATGGCCCAATTAGATCTGGCCCAACTCCAAGCTGTCTATCAGGCCATGCAAGGATCCAATATCTCCCCTCCCACGATTATGCAGGGTCAATCCAATCCCTCCATCGACCAACCTAGAGTTGGTGGGCCTTCCATCTGGCCCACTCCGATTGATCTTACTCCGGTCCAACCTCGGACCATCACCTTTGCTGGCATGGAGACGGGACAATCTTCTACTTCGGCCCAGCAATCTTTTGACAAGGGGAAGTCTGCCATCCCTTCTTTCATTCAGTTGGGTCATCATATGTCTAGCCCAATGGTTCCACAAGTCCTTATGGGCCCTTCAGATTTCTCGCGCCCTCAGCCAGGTGTTGTCCAAGCCCACTCTAATCTGGGTCAGTCTCCGGCCCAATATCCTTCTTATGGGCCCCCTGTCTTGGCCATTTATCCTTCTGCTCCTTCTTGTGGGCTCCCACCTCCTGCTACAGTCCACCCTTCCGCTCCTCAATTTCAACCATCATCTCTCACTACCCCTGCTCCCTCCAGAGAGTAGGAATTACTTGATAAATGGGCCACCATGCAACATCAACTCGATTTCCTCCAGAAGCGGGTTGGCCCACAATCCTTGGCAGATGTTCCAGTTCCTAGCTTTCAGAACATTCGGTTCCCTCCACAATCAGAGCTCCCCAATTACAGGAAATGTGATGGGAACAACAATCCTGTCACGCCCCGAACCGATAGCAGCGGAACCTGTCGTTTGTTCGGAACGTGGCAGTTAAACAGTCATGTCAATCAGAGCATAGTCATTTCCACAAAACATAATTTGGATAAATAATAAATTTCATTTCAAATATAAGTTCTTTACATATTCGGGCCCATAATAAATGAAAAGACTCAATAAATAAAAATTACAATGAGACATAAGACGCAAGATAACCAGACTAGACGGTTCATCTAGATGTCAGAGTTCTCTTCACTCATGCCCTTGCCCATCATGTGCGGTCTCGTCGTCACTAAGGTCTTTACCTGAAAAATATTGAAAAACGCAGGGTGAGCGAACGCTCAGTAGGACTTAATATCTCATGATTCCAAGCTAGCTTTAAATCAATTACAGTTTAACATGCTCATGCAGGTCATGCAAGATATAGAAATCGAGAACTGTAATAACACGAGATAAATTCAAGCACTATAATAAACAAACGAGTAAGCAAGATGCTAGATAAACTCATGTAGAGTAGGGACAATGATAATCAAGAGGGTATAGCAAGATCTAATCAAGTACTTTCTCAAGTTAGGTCAAGAGCATTCATGAGGAAATATAACATTCATCTCTCTATGACGAACACTATCACGAGAGCTTCAATGTATCCTTTATTGTGAAGGATCTTTGTGACAAGTTAACGAGTACTATCAATAGGATGATTCAAGAACACTATAAAGCAATTGCCAAGACACTAAGGGAATATCACGACGATATGATAACCCCTCCAATAAGGCAAATCAGGATCTTTTCATGACGAACAATAAGTTGTAGAAGGATGTACTATGATGGCAATTACTCCCGATCATCATTATCACGAGAGCGTTTGCACATCTAGCACTATATAGGATTGGCCAATGCACTAAGGGGAAAATCACGACGATATGACCACCCCTCATGGAAAATAGCACTAGTTAGTATTTGGTCGTACACTTAGGAGTTCTCACGACTATATGATTGCCCCTAAATGCCAATAACCTAGTTGGTGAATGCCTGCACCCGATCATCGTATACCGGTAACGTTTGGACTTTGCCTCGCCCAATAGGGTCAGATCAGGACCCGTAGCATTTAAAATGTCATTTTAGTGGGACCCATAGCCCCTGACATTTAGTCTAGACTAATTCCATATTAATGGCCAAGAATTTCAAGGATCAAGCATGTAAGAATATTAAGATAGATTTCATGGAACATAGAGTTCAAGGATAGAATTTGTAATAAGGATGATATATCAATAAACCAGATGAAAACCATGTCATTCTGGAAATCTGGGTGATTAGGTACAACCAACTCAATCGGCCTTGAGGGAATCCAAGGCTACGAGGAGACTTACGGAGGTCCCAATGACTAACTTGCCAGTCCGAAGGAATGGTGTTGTGTAGTGGACAGCGGATCTAGAGGGGAGGGCTGAATAGATCAGCCCCACTTTTCACAATGCGGCCCTCTAAACAGCTAGTTAAAATGAATTGCAGCGGAATAGAAACTAGCTTCCAAGAATGCTATGATTCACTTAGCAAGATAAGCAAGATATATAATAATTCGATCCTAAGCATGCATCTAGAACGAATCAATCACACAAGCAAACCACACTAGACAGGATTTTTAAGGTGGTTCGGACTGAATCCTCAGCCCTACGTCCACCCCTCACCAAAACCCGGTGAGGTTTCACTTGTGCAGCGTACCAACCCGCAAATCGGAAACCACCGATTGCCTTCCTACTAACCAACGGTAGGGACGTCAACACCGCAGATCGGAAACACCTCCGATTGCCTTCCTACTAACCAACGGTAGGGACGAATCACACCTTCAATGTTTAATCAATATTGAAAGGAAAACAAATGTGAATGAACTAAGACAAGAAATTGAGTTATGAGTAGAAATGAATTGGCCCTTGTATGAAATGTTGATCAGCAACAAGGATCCTCTTGGCTTCAACTCAGTCTTCTTGATTCACCCTTGATTGGATGAATGTTCTTCACGGAGTACTGTTCACGTGAACAGTACCTCTTCCTTCAATTCTTCTCTCTTGATCTTCTCTTTGAACTTGAATGAGGTTGAAAGAACTTGAATGGATGAAGATGATCTCCCTTGAGAGTGAGCTTCAATGGATCCCCTTGAGATGATGAAGAGGATGGATGAAGATTTGATGAAGAGCTTCTTCCCGGAGTATCTTGATTTCCTTCTTGAAGTATACTCCTTCTAGCTTTCTTTGATCACCCTACTTGCCCTTGATTGCTTCTTGCTTTGTAGGAGGTTGCTTGGCTTCATATCTGAGCTTGAATCACCTTGGATGGATGAAGAACTTCCTCCCGAAATACTGTTCACGGAGGTGCTACAGTAGCTCGAAAATGGGCTCCCTTGAAGGCTTGAAGCATTAGGGTTTTCATCCCCTCATGTGTTGGTTTTATAGACCTTGAATGGTCTATAGACAAGCCTCAGACCAGATCCACAATTTGTGGGTGATTAGGTGACATTTGGATTAAAGAAATCAAGGTTGAATGGCCCTTTTCGAAGTTGGAAACAAAGTCAAAAATGAAGGCTCGGGGCTGGCGGTCGACCGGCAGCTCCTGGCGGTCGACCGCCACTGTAAAAGGCTGTAGACGAATGGCCCCTGGGAATTCCGGTCGATCGCCACTGGCTGGCGGTCGACCGCCAGCTGCCAGACCTGCAGCTGGGCGGTCCCTGGCTGGGGCGGTCGACCGCCCCTGTGCTGGCGGTTGACCGCCAGCTGGGCAGAGCCCGGGTCACCCCGGGTTGATTCGTTGGCCGCACCAGATCCATCGCTTGAGTCTGTTAGCCGCCCGTTCATGTCTGTGGCATCGACCTTGATTGTCTTGAAGTTTTATTACTGAGTCTTCAAGCAAATTTTTGTTCCGGGGGCTCCGCCCCCGGAAACCCCCGCAAGGGGCGCTGCCCCCTTGACCCCCGCGACCTGACCGCGCAGGTCGATCCGCGTGCGAGGGCGCAACATTGAGCTTTCATGTGCATATCTGTCATAAACACAACAGAACATATGTCAGTCATATAAGAGTGAAAAGCAACAATGACGAATAGTGTTTAGCCATTATCAAAACCAAGAATATCACAGAACACATATGACCATAGAATGATGTCGAATGACCCAAGTGACCATATGAAACTCAAATAACCACAGGGGCACAACATTCTCCCCCTTTTTGATGATGGCAACACTGTGAGTCATTATATGGCAAAGTGTATGACATATGCAACCTGTGCAGCTCAAGATCCATGATATTGAAATATGTGAATGCGGATATGTATACATGGAGGAGCAAAGCATGTGAATGATGCATGTGAATGCTATGCACAATGCTATGCACAAACCCACTACATGTGAATGTAATGCACAAAACCCTTATGATAGATGAAGGTTCTCTCCCCTTCTCTCCCTCTTTGACAACATACAAACACACAGCTCCTATAAAGGACGCCCACAAAGAATTTATGATGTCACTTACGCCCACAAAGAATTTATGATGCCACTTACAAAGGACTCACACAAAGAATTCTCCCCCTTTGCCAACAGCAAAAAGGAGTGAGAAAGTGAAATGTATGTGAGACCAGAGCTGAAAGAAATGAAGAGCAAGCCATTATATGCAAACCTGAAACATGCCGTGAGCAACATATATGGTTCAAAGCTAATGAGATCCGAATTCATCAATAGAGTTCGAAAAGCAGCTACATTCAAGATGTAATAGAAATGAACCAAAAGATGCATATCATGGCAGTGCTTAACCTTCCCTTGTCTTATATATCCATATTCCATAACCACAAAGGGAATAACACAAAAAAACTAGTATTGAGGCTAAACAATCATGACTAGAGCATGGAGTTGGATGATTGAAGCAAGAGGTTTCATATTTTGATTTTCAACATCTTTAGTATTTGAAGGCACATGACTCATATTTTACGAGCAATCAAGTCTAGTACATGCCTCCTAGCCGTAAGAATACACGTTGTTTAGACGCCAGTATTCCTAGGTATTTGACAAGACTGACTGTCATGCTGCAAGAATGAACAGAGATAGCAAAGTCACGTCATGACATATCCAAACTCATTTCATTGATGAGAAGATATGTTTCTCAGCAATGATGCCATTGCTCTGCCTAGAGTCCAAAAGTTTTATGACAGAGATAACAGGGGCACATCATGACATATGCATTTGTCACTTGATTTGATGACATGACATGTTTCTCCGTGCAACAATATCATTGCTCTGTCAGAATGATTTTCAGGAATTCCAGCTCATCAAGATGTTTAGAAATAATACTAAACTCTAGAGTATCACTAAGATTGCCATAAAGTCTGGATTTTCAGATTTCAGGATAGTCATGCAAAGCACAAAATGCAATCGTTAGTTAAGGTCTATTAAATCCACATAACATAGATGATTTCAAAAGAAATATCAGAACTTCAAGGAAATCATTAAATCTGAACCATTGTCATTGAATGAACAATCATCAAGGCACATAATAGAAAGCTCTTACACCATATGTTCGTCAGGCTCAAGAACTCAAATTCAGACTGTAAGCGAAGAAGTGTAGATTGCAAGAGGTTAAGAGATTCAACAAAACTCCCCCTAAGGATATGCAATGGATGCACGAAGGAGTGATGTTTGTAAGCACATGTAATGATAACAGTCAAGAGGAGAATGACCTGAAACATGCAGGGGTTGTCATGAATTTGGTAGAAGTGATGTGCATGACTCAACACATGGTTGTACACTTATTAAATGCAACATAATGAAGATGAAATATATGCATGAATGTTGCACAAGGACAACTCCCCCTTACTATATGGCCTATATGCGACATTGACGCATGGTACTTGGCGGAGGTGAAACCTCACGCATATTGAGTGCTTCGTGACAAGCATAACTTGCCCTTCCATACATCAACATTTGATATACCACGGCCATGCGAGAATGATGCTACATAAATGCATTATGAACACGAATTCAAGGTGATTATGCATCATGACATGCAATGCTACACCATAAGCAAAATAACATATTTGACATATAAACAATGCATGGACATATGCAATAACACACATCTAAATGAACCAAGATTATCGTATCAAGTTTTATTGGCCTGAGGTCGGCAAAGACCAAGCTCCCTTCTGAGTGTTGAAAACCTGTCATTACACAAGGGCTTGGTGAAGATATCAGCAATCTGATTCAATGTATCAACAAAATGCAGTTCAAAGTTTTTCTTACCGACCTCATCTCTAATGAAGTGATGCCTAATCTCAATATGCTTAGTCCTAGAGTGCTGGACCGGATTTTTGGCAAGGTTGATAGCACTAGTGTTATCACACAGAATCGGGACACAACCAAGATCCACCAAGTAGTCTTGGAGTTGGTGTTTAATCCACAACACTTGGGTGCCACAGCTCCCCGCAGCAACATATTCTGCCTCCGCGGTTGAGAGGGCAACCGAGTGTTGTTTCTTGGAGGCCCAAGAAACTAAACACCCGCCTAGAAACTGGCAATAGCCACTAGTACTCTTGCGATCCAGCTTGCATCCAGCGTAGTCCGCATCAGAATAAGAGATAAGAGATAAATCACATGATGACGGATACCATAATCCCAAATCTTGAGTGCCGGCAAGATATCGAAGGATACGTTTGACGGCAGTCAAATGGGATTCTCTAGGACTAGCTTGAAATCTAGCACAAAGGTAAACACTAAACTGGATATCTGGTCGGGATGCAGTCAAGTAAAGCAAAGAACCAATCATACCTCTATAGACCTTTGCATCCACCAATTTACCATTTTCATCCGAATCCAGTGAAGTTGAGGTGCTCATAGGAGTTGCAATGATTTTACTGTTTGCCATGTCAAATCTTTTCAACAGCTCCTTAATGTATTTGGCTTGATTTATGAAGCATCCGTCTTCTCCTTGGTTGACCTGCAAACCGAGAAAGAATTGAAGTTCTCCCATTAGGCTCATCTCAAATTCGCTAGTCATGAGGTTAGCAAATTCCTCACACATTTCAGATTTTGTAGAACCAAACACAATGTCATCAACATAAATTTGAACAATCAAGATATTTTTACCTTACTTCTTGGTGAAAAGTGTTTGATCTACCTTACCTCGTGTGTACCCTTTTTCAATGAGGAATGAGCTTAGCCTTTCATACCAAGCTCTTGGTGCTTACTTAAGTCCATAAAGCGCCCTGTCTAGCTTATATACAAAATCTGCATTGTTAGAGTTCTCAAAGCCAGGGGGCTGCTCAACATAGACTTCTTCTTTGATCAAGCCATTCAAGAAAGTACTTTTAACATCCATTTGATAAAGCTTTATTCTAAGGGAGCATGCAAAGGCAAGTAAGATTCTGATGGCTTCAAGTCTAGCAACCGGGGCATAAGATTCATCAAAGTCTACCCCAAACTCTTGATTATACCCTTGAGCCACCAATCTAGCCTTATTTCTTATTATCTTGCCATCCTCACTTAGTTTGTTCCTAAAGACCCATTTAGTGCCTATGACAGATTGTGACGAAGGTCTAGGAACAAGATGCCAAACTTGGTTTCTTTCAAACTGGTTTAACTCTTCTTGCATGGAATTTATCCAGTTTTCATCTTTTAAGGCGTCATCAATATTTTTGGGTTCATGCTGTGAGACAAGAGCAAGTTGATCTAATTCTTCCACAATCTTAAAATGTGACCTTGTTCTAGGTGGGTCATTCAAGCTGCCAAGGACATTCTCCAAGGGATGATCCTTAAGGATTCTAATGTTTGTGGAATCGTTACCTTCTCCTGGAGCTTGATTCCTTGCACTGCTTGATTCAGCTTGGTCACCATCTTCTTTTATTTCTTCTTGTGGAGGATCACTCTTGTCCTTTATGCTAAGGAATTCCCCATCTTCATCATTTTTTCTGCAAGAGTTATCATTGTTAGAATCATGATATTCATCAAAGGAAACATGGGGTGATTCTTCCACAGTTTGACTTTTAATGTTATAAATTCTATAAGCCCTAGATCTATCAGAATATCCAAGAAATATACCTTCATCGCTCTTGGGCTCGAATTTATCTAGATCTCTTTTGTCATTATTGTGGATGAAGCATTTTGATCCAAACACTTTCATATGAGAGAGAGAGGGCTTTTTACCTTTTAGCAACTCATAAGGAGTCTTTTTGGTGTGTGGCCTTACCATAGAGCGGTTGATAATGTAACATGCCGAGTTTACCGTTTCAGCCCAAAATCTCCTTGGAAGTTGCCGTTCAACAAGCATAGTTCTTGCCATCTCTACAAGTGTTCGGTTTCTCCTTTCAACTACACCGTTTTGCTCCGGCGTTCTTGGTGAAGAGAATCGGTGTGAAATGCCTTCAGCCCTGCAAAGGTTATAGAAGTTAGCATTTTCAAATTCACCACCATGATCAGATTGAATCTTGGAAAGTTTAAACTCACCATCCTGCTTTATCTTCATGTAGAATGCCTGAAACTCATCAAAAGCATCATTTTTATGTGTGAGAAAGAAAACCCATGTGAACCTAGAAAAATCATCCACCAAGACATATCCATATTTTCTACCACTTAAGCTAGCAGTTCTGGTTGGGCCAAACAGGTCCATATGAATTAGCTCGAGTGGTTTGGATGATGTATTTTCAGATTTTCCCTTGAATGATTTTCTAGTTTGTTTACCTAGGGCACATGCATCACACAATTTGTTTTCTTGTTTAAAGGATAGTTCAGGCAAACCTTTTACCATTGAATGCTTCAAGAGTTTATGCAATACATTGTAGCTAGCATGTCCTAGTCTACGATGCCATAACCAAGTAATTTCAGATTTTGGTGCAGCAAGACAAAGGTTTAAATGAGCAGGATCATCTAAGTCAATCATGTAAACATTGTTAACTCTCTTACCAGAAAATTTTACCTTATCAGATTTTGGTTCAAGAATTCTGCATTCATGAGAGTCAAACAACACTTTGTGACCCTTATCACACAATTGACTTATGCTTAGTAGGTTATATTTCAATCCTTCAACTAGCAACACATTTCCAATGGAGTTGGAGAGGTTCTTACCTACATTACCTGTTCCAATGATTTTTCCTTTGTTGTTTCCTCCAAATGTGACGTATCCTCCTTCTTTTTCCTCCAAGAGACAAAATTTTGATTTGTCTCCCGTCATGTGTCTTGAGCAGTCGCTATCAAGGTACCACCTGTTATGCATGGCTGCAAGACATTCCTGCACAAGCAATTAAGCAATGGTGTTTGGAACCCAACCAAATTTGGGTCCCTTCAAACTTTTCAGAATTTCAAAACATGAGACCATTTCTTTTGGAATCCAAACCTTCTTAACATTCATGCTTTGTTTGCTTGGAGCAGGAAATTGGTTTTTCTTTTCAGCTTTGACATTCACATTTTGTTTAGAAGCTCTTTGTTGAATTTTGTGGAAGTTTGAAAAGGTTTGCTTCTTAAACCATTGAGGCCGTTGGTTGGTTTTGGGTTGAAAGTGATTGTTTTGCCACCTAGGGGATTGAAACTTATAGGATTGCTGAATACATGAATCACAATTTCCCCAAAAGTATGGTGGTGGCCTATATGAGTGTGCAATGTAATTGTGGTGAAATCTGGAAGGTTGAGCATGCAATGGCCAAGGAAGTGTTGACCTATGTTGCGGGGAAGGTCGACCTTTCTTAGGCTTTTGGATAGGCTTTTTGGGAATTTCAGTTACTACCTCTTCAATCTTTTCTTTTCCTTTGGATGTTATTTTTGAGGTTGAAGCATCAGAAGAGGAAACAAATGTGACTGTTTTTAACCCAATTGGCCTTTTGTTTGTAGGTTCAAAACCTAACCCTTCCTTGTTGAAGTTCATTCTAGTACCTAGCAATGCATCTAGGTTTTCTCTTCCATCCACAAATTTTTCTAAAGATTGTTGTTTATCCTTCAACTCTTTTTGTAGGTTTTCGATATTTTGAAGAAGTTGAATGTTGACTTGTTTGACAGCTTCATACTTTTCATTGCTCAATTTACTATATTTTTCATAGCTTTGCATTTTGAGCTTCATGCCATCAATTTCATTTCTCAAATCCTCATTTTCAGTTTCCAAGTCAGCCATTTCTTTTCTTCCTTCCTCCAAATCCTCAATCATCTTCTTAAGATCTTCAATTTCAGTCTCAAGTAGAGCATTCTTATCATTCATATTATGATCATGCACAAATGAGTTAATTTTCTTTTTCAGTGATTTATTCTCCTTTTTGTACATTTCATATTTTTCCATGAGTTGTATGTATGCATCCTCCCAATCATCAGTTGTATAATTTTCAAATGGAGAATTTACCTCTGTTTCTTCATCACCTTTGGCCATAAGGCAGAAATCTTCTTTTTCATTATCCGAGGAGCTAGTTCCGTCATCACTTTCCTCTTCATCGCTCCATGTGGACACCATGGCCTTGTTCTTCTTCTTGCCCTTCCATTTGTCGGCCTTTTTGAATCTGTCGGGACAATCATTCTTGAAATGTCCTAGTTTATTGCAAGAATAGCAAATGATTTTATCAGGTTTCCTAAAGTTTTCAGAATTAGATTTGAAACCATTTCTTACCTTTGACCTTCCTCTCATGAAGCTCTTACCTTCCTTTCTCAGGAATTTCTTGAACTTACGTGTGAGCATGGCTACGTCATCCTCATTTCGCTCGCTTTCCGAATCCTCACCTTCATCGGAAGAGCTTTGACGGCTGGGCCCTGCTTTAAGAGCTAGGGACTTCTTCTTAGGTGCCTCAGCCTCTTTGTTCTTGAGGTTGATCTCATAGGTCATTAATGACCCAATGAGTTCATCTACCTTGGTGGTTGCGAGATCTCTCGACTCTTCAACCACGGTAGCCTTTGTGTGCCACGCTGCAGTCAGTGATCTGAGAATCTTTCTTACAATTTCCTGTTCTGAATATTTCTTTCCCAAATCAGTCAAACTGTTAGTAAGCACAGTTAATCGAGCATACATATCTTGAATTGATTCATCAGGCTTCATGCGGAACATTTCATATTCAGAAACTAAGATGTTGGCTTTTGTTTCTCGTACCTGAGAGGTTCCTTCGTAGATTACCTCTAACTTATCCCACATTTGTTTTGCAGATGCGCAGGTAGCCACTCTTGAGAATTCTACTGGATGGAGTGAGCATTGCATAATGTGTTTAGCATTCCAGTTGACGGTTGATTGCCTTATCTGTTCTTTGGTCCACAAGTCTTCCTTTTCCGTAAGCTCATACGGACCTTTGCTGATCACTCGCCAAAGTTCATAGTCTTGGGCGCGAATAAACACCTGCATGCGATGTTTCCAATAAGGATAGTTAGTTCCACTAAAGTAAGGAGGCCTATTCACAGCATGTCCTTCGGGTAGAAAACCCTTAGACGCTGATCCACCATTTCCCTCAAGGTCGTTGGACCCCATAATGAGAGATTAGGCTCTGATACCACTTGTTGTGTAGTGGACATCGGATCTAGAGGGGAGGGGTGAATAGATCATCCCCACTTTTCGCAATGCGGCCCTCTAAACAGCTAGTTAAAATGAATTGCAGCGGAATAGAAACTAGCTTCCAAGAATGCTATGATTCACTTAGCAAGATAAGCAAGATATATAATAATTCGATCCTAAGCATGCATCTAGAGCGAATCAATCACACAAGCAAACCACACTAGACAGGATTTTTAAGGTGGTTCGGACTGAATCCTCAGCCCTACGTCCACCCCTCACCAAAGCCCGGTGAGGCTTCACTTGTGCAGCGCACCAACCCGCAAATCGGAAACCACCGATTGCCTTCCTACTAACCAACAGTAGGGACGTCAACACCGCAGATCGGAAACACCTCCGATTGCCTTCCTACTAACCAACGGTAGGGACGAATCACACCTTCAATGTTTAATCAATATTGAAAGGAAAACAAATGTGAATGAACTAAGACAAGAAATTGAGTTATGAGTAGAAATGAATTGGCCCTTGTATGAAATGTTGATCAGCAACAAGGATCCTCTTGGCTTCAACTCAATCTTCTTGATTCACCCTTGATTGGATGAATGTTCTTCACGGAGTACTGTTCACGTGAACAGTACCTCTTCCTTCAATTCTTCTCTCTTGATCTTCTCTTTGAACTTGAATGAGGTTGAAAGAACTTGAATGGATGAAGATGATCTCCCTTGAGAGTGAGCTTCAATGGATCCCCTTGAGATGATGAAGAGGATGGATGAAGATTTGATGAAGAGCTTCTTCCCGGAGTATCTTGATTTCCTTCTTGAAGTATACTCCTTCTAGCTTTCTTTGATCACCCTACTTGCCCTTGATTGCTTCTTGCTTTGTAGGAGGTTGCTTGGCTTTAGATCTGAGCTTGAATCACCTTGGATGGATGAAGAACTTCCTCCCGAAATACTGTTCACGGAGGTGCTACAGTAGCTCGAAAATGGGCTCCCTTGAAGGCTTGAAGCATTAGGGTTTTCATCCCCTCATGTGTTGGTTTTATAGACCTTGAATGGTCTATAGACAAGCCTCAGACCAGATCCACAATTTGTGGGTGATTAGGTGACATTTGGATTAAAGAAATCAAGGTTGAATGGCCCTTTTCGAAGTTGGAAACAAAGTCAAAAATGAAGGCTCGGGGCTGGCGGTCGACCGGCAGCTCCTGGCGGTCGACCGCCACTGTAAAAGGCTGTAGACGAATGGCCCCTGGGAATTCCGGTCGACCGCCACTGGCTGGCGGTCGACCGCCAGCTGCCAGACCTGCAGCTGGGCGGTCCCTGGCTGGGGCGGTCGACCGCCCCTGTGCTGGCGGTCGACCGCCAGCTGGGCAGAGCCCGGGTCACCCCGGGTTGATTCGTTGGCCGCACCAGATCCATCGCTTGAGTCTGTTAGCCGCCCGTTCATGTCTGTGGCATCGACCTTGATTGTCTTGAAGTTTTATTACTGAGTCTTCAAGCAAATTTTTGTTCCGGGGGCTCCGCCCCTGGAAACCCCCGCAAGGGGCGCTGCCCCCTTGACCCCCGCGACTTGACCGCGCAGGTCGATCCGCGTGCGAGGGCGCAACATTGAGCTTTCATGTGCATATCTGTCATAAACACAACAGAACATATGTCAGTCATATAAGAGTGAAAAGCAACAATGACGAATAGTGTTTAGCCATTATCAAAACCAAGAATATCACAGAACACATATGACCATAGAATGATGTCGAATGACCCAAGTGACCATATGAAACTCAAATAACCACAGGGGCACAACAAACGGAATGTCCAACGGAGGGCTCGTATGTCACCGAGAGTTGAGTGTATAACGTGAACCAATCATGAAACAGGGACTCCATCTACGGACGTGAGATGAGAGTGCCAAAAGACCCGCGGTATGGGTCAAAGACAGAAGTAAACGGTGAGAACATGATTGCGTTAATTATAGAATTCAAGTCCCTCCAATTCTATAATTAACTATAATTAAATAAACTTATATTATTTGATGCCCGTGGTTGGCGTCATTTATTAATTAGCGTCCCCTTGAGGAACATTAATTTTTTATGATTTTTAACTTAATTTATTTAACAAGAATTCACATTTATATCTATTTAATTGAATAAATTCAAAAACATACATTAAAAGGCACATTGATTTATTTAAAATAGTTTAAGAAAAAAGAATATATGATAATTAGGAGAAAAATATAAGGATTCCAAATATATATTTTTCATAATTTTTGGTTATATATTTTAATAATAATGAATTTTCAAAGATATGCATGCATAATATATATATATATATACATATACTTATATATATATATATATATATATATATATATATAATCAATCTGACGCCTAGCAATAGTGTCGTCAACTTTTTAAGTAACGACCGTTTTTGGGTCGTTATTTCAAAAAGATCCATTTTTTCAAACCTCCTGTTTCAATACTTAATCATGTCGGAATCTAGCTTATAATATACCGAAATGACCGGCTCGAAAAACTCTACCTAACCATACATTCAAAATAATTTTTTGATCAGAGACGGGAGATCTTACGATAGGGGGCACGAAAAATGGTGCAATCACTTTCACTACCTCGGTCTCCACCCCAATAGTACACCCATAAATTTTCATGGCAAAAGGATACTTCTACACCTATAAACAACTATAAATGCGAAAAACTCATAACCATTATATATGCAATTGACGATTGTCGTTCATCATTTTTTTTGAATTTAATTAAATGACGACCTTTCGGCTGTCACCTTTTACTATTATAACGCCCTTAACAGTGGCGTCAATTTCAGAAGAGACGACGTACATCAAGTCGTCATTTTTGTTTTTCCCACAACTCTACTATGAATAGTATCACTTTCAATTTATCAAGAATTTTATGAAACAAAATATATGATAAATAGGAGAAAAATATAAGTATCCTAACCATGTAATATCATAAATTTATTCTCTCTATTTTTAAAGATAAAAATCTTTGAAGTTCATGTGAAGTTTTAACCGAATAATCGGGGTCAATTTTATTCTAACAAAATTTTAATAAAATAAAATTATAAAAATTATCAGAAAAATATAGGGATCATAAAAATGTGCACTTTACTGTTTTTATTAACATGATTCAATAGATATTGAATTTTAAACGATTCATCAGTTATTAACAAATAAAAAGATACATATTTTCTTTGAACGGAATATGCAGAACGGGGCGGTTGCACAGGATCAACAAAAAAAAGATGAAATAAATTGAGGATCATTTAAATTTTTACTTGGGAGATTGCCTACCTCTTAACAATACTTTGACGTTTAGAAGAAGAAGAATAATAGTAGAGGAAGAAGATGACAAAGAAGAAGCTTCCCACGCCCAACACGCCCAACAGCAGCAGTCGTGACCCAGCTACAGCAGAGGAGGAAGAAGAGGTTCCACTTCTTCACGTACACGAGAACAAGAAGAAGACGAGGCCCTCTTCACGTAACATAAAGACGATGACGACGACCTCCCTTCGAACGCAAGGGCATCAACAAGCCTTGTGCGTTCGACAAGGTTGAGTTTTATAGAGGATGGGAATTCTGGAGGGTTCAAAGGCCATCAAGGCAACTTTCCATAAGTTATTTCCGAAGGCGTTTCCACCTTCCCATTTACTAGCCGCTTGCTATACTTTTATGCCAAAAACCCTAAAGCTAATAACATACACGATCGCCCCTGCATTTGGGTAGTGTGGTTAGATGGGTTGTATGTGGGTAAAGGGGTGGCATTTGATGGGCACGTGGGTTGATTTGTTTGTTAGGTTGGCTTTGTATTAGTTTGGGCTACATGGCATGTGGTTAAAATGGGTTGCTGTACGTGGGCTTTGGGTTGTTTTGGGTGATGGTCCATTAACATATACATGGTTAATATAAATTATGCATTTCTCTATTGTCCTCTTAATATTATTGTTAAGTGTTTTGTTTATGAAGCCCATGTATGTATATATATACATTCAAGCCCAATTAGTTGTTTTACCGTTCTGAGAGTTGAAAAGCCTATTACTGTACATATTTGAGTTATGATGATATTTAGCTAGTTAACATGTTTGGCTTTTGAATCTTATATATACACTTTCCAAAGCCCATTATATATGTGTTTAACGTAAGCCCCCAAACTCATTCAGTTTTGGGATATTTTGGGTTAGGTTTACAAGCTTAATAGTATTTATTTTTATATATATATTCTAAAAAAGCCCAATAATTATTATTAAAGCCCATTATTCTTTCAAAGCCCATTGAGTATAACTATTAGCTTAATATTATTGGGTTGGGTCTTTCTTCTTGCAATTTATCATGGGTTAAGCCTTAAACCTTGATTAAGGCCCACTAATTAAATTTGTTTGAATTATAATGGGTTTTAACTTATTCATGTATTTAGTGTAGCTGGGCATATTATATATTTTTTGAGAGTGGAACTTCTAGAGATTTTATATCTTTTAATTTTATTTATTTGTCTACCTTATTGAATTTTTCCGTTGTCTTGGGTATCAGAGTCGATTTTGGTTCTACGAAAACCTTTATATCTATATGTACGTATTTATTCTTGAATTATAATTTTAATTTTAAACTAAAATAGACAAAGGTCATACTAGTATCTATTTCTCAATTTTATTTACTTATACTTTTTATTATCATTTAAGCTCATTAACTATTTTAGTTAATTATCACTTTTCCTTTATCAAAATTTTAATTCCCATGATTTTCTATATCTAATATTTATAGTTATTTCTATTTGTTTTATATTTAAATTTTCGGGGTGCTACAAATCCCTTCATTCATGTGAGGGACTTCTTATACGAGTCGGCTCAATTTCAGTACGATGATCGCCTCATGGCGTATATGTTTCGCCGATCGTTAGATGATGTTGCACTGGAATGGTTTTATTCTTTGCCGTTGGAAGACGCCGAGAGCTTCAAGACAGTGAAGGATAAGTTTATTCAGAGGTTCCAAGACAGAGTTGGCCCGGAATATTCATTCACAGATCTGGTGGCCGAAAAGATGAAACCGGATGAGGAGTTTGCTACCTACGCAGATTGATGGAGGCAAATGGCCACTAGGGTGCCCGGCCATATCCCGGAGGAAGAGAAGGTCAAGTTACTTATTTCCAATGCTACTCCGACCTTCCAAAACATTCTGGCCATGAACGACATAGCCAACATGCATCAACTTTACAGTCGAGCGCGCTTTATTCAGACGCAGTTCAAGGATTCCCCCATACACTCATTATTTGAAAACCAAAAGCCCAAGTATCACAAGAAACCTCAAGGGCCTGTCACCGAGGGGATCCAAACGAACGAGCAAGTTCAAGCCGTTGCTTTCCCTTTTCAAGCCGCACCCTTCTGCTTCCCTCAAAATCCCCGCACTCCACAGAATCCCGCTCCCCAAAACTTCCAAGTCACTCCACAAAACCCTCCGCCCACCTTCACCACTCCACAAAATACCTTCGCCGCACCACAACAACCACTACCACCTCCACAATACCACAATGTCCCTCCACCCAACGGCTACAACAACAACAATAACAAGCACCCGGCTCCCAAGAGGGCACAATATACACCCTTGCCAGAAACCCTCACAGATATCTTCTCGGCTCTCATGTCAGTTAATGCTATACAACTTCCTCCGGAACGGCCCAACTGGAACCTGGCCGTTGATCAAATGAAGTATTGCATGTTCCACAGGCAGTCGGGCCACACAATCGAAGGATGCTTTCAGTTCAGGGACCTGGTATATGACCTTCATGAAGGACAGAGAATTGATTGGGCCGAGATGCACATGGCCATTGTTGAAATCAAAGAGAAGAGAAGGCAGCCGCTGAGGCAGCAAGTGCAGCAGCAACAAGCACCACAGCCATAGCAGTAGCCACCACAGCAACAGCTACAGCAGCCGGTTCAGGATCTGGGAATCCACCAAGACCCGATGCCGAACCATCCTTCCGCTCCACAGCTTCAGCCACCGGCACCAGCCCAGGTGAACGTAGTCCAACCCCCGGCTCCTAATGTCGGGTGGTCTTTTGATGATGACGGCACTACGCCGCAGATAATGGCCCTCCACCATAATCACCGCAACCCCATCACTTCCTCCATCGTCTTACCTACACACCCAATACCTTCCCCGCTTGTTCTCCCATTCACATCCGCTCCAGTGAACCCACCGCCACCCGCAATTCCATCACCCTCGCAAATGGTTACCCCCACTACCCTCATTACTCCGTCACCCAGCCATCCACCCGTCACTACACCTCCGCTAGCCTTTCCCCCGCCCGTACCAACATCCATCATCACCTCCCCGTCTTCCACCAATCCCTCATCCATCATCCGTTCACCACTTATAACCTCCACCAACATCACATCCCACCAAATCCTTCCTCCTACACCACCTATTCTGCTCATCCACCCCACCGGGCCAATTATATCATCCCCTGATGCCGTGCCGGCACAAAACCTCGCCCTACGGAGCGGGCGGTTGTTCCATCGAAACTATCCTACTACTTCCAATCCCCAGTCTTCTCAGCCGGCGGCCGAGCAGGAAGAGGCCGAACCTCTGCCGGGTACCCAATACGATCTACTACATCATCTGGACAGGGTGCCTGCCAAGATATCTGTGCTGGAACTTATTAAGAGATCTACCCGTCACCAAGATGCATTAAGAGACTTTCTACAGAAGGTGACGGTTAGTGAAGACATGGTAGTTGACAGCTTACCTACGGCACTGGCAACAATTTCCAAAGGGCCAGCAATCACATTCTCAGAAATCGAGCTAGCACCTCCAGAAGCTCGACAAATGCCGCTCTGCATTACAATCATTCTGAATAAAGTCAGTATTGAAGCAGCACTGGTTGACACAGGGGCATCAATTAACGTATGCCCACTCAGTACCCTTCGAGCTTGCAACATATCTTAAGAACTACTGCGACCTACCCCCACCACCATAGCAGCATATGATAATTCAAGAAGAGCATGTCACGGGGTAGTCACTATTCAAGCAGAGCTTGGGCCCCTTACCATGCCCGTGGAATTTTATGTGCTGGACATTGACCCTATGTTCAAGGCTATCTTGGGTCGTCCATGGATTGACACACTCAGTGCTGTACCCTCCACTGCGCATCAATGCATCAAATTTCCTTTTCAAGGGAGGGTCGTTAAAGTTAAAAGTTTATCCACAATCCAATCAGTGAAGGCTATTTCAGAAAAAATTCTTCCCACACTATGGCCAAGCAGCCGGCCTATTATCTCAGTGCTGGATATAGACTTTCCCTGGGCTTATGCACCCCGCAAACCTGTCACTGCAACGGTTAATATCAAGGTGAAGCCCCAGATCCGAGACTCTAAGGGCGGGAACATTATATTAAAACTGGGTTATCAAGCGGGGAAAGGCCTCGGTGCTCAATTGCAAGGAAGAACAAAGCCCATACCCAAGGGAAGAAAAATGGGCAGGAGAGGTCTCGGCTACAGAGAGACCGCATTATCTATGATGGGTAATTCTGGGCCACTCACCTGGGACTACCGTCAACATTTTGTTAGAGGGCCTCTCCAGCCCGGTACATTAGCTGCGTAGCCAGCTCCACCAAGGAAGGATACGGTCTGTCCGATTGCCAGTCCGCCCCCAGTGCTAATAGGGCCAGTTGATGATGTGATTGACTATGGTCAAGCCCTTCAGGGGATATTCCATGAAGAAGACTGCCAGAAGCGTCAAGAGGGTCGGCTCGTCCAATGGAGGCCGAAGAAGCAGCCAGTTGATGATCCGCAGGAGAAGGGGAGCTCGCCGATTGTCTTTTCTTGGTCTCCCTCTCGCTTTCAATCTCTCCTCCAGCAAGGGGGATTCTTACTCCGTCTTCCTCCTATCATGGTAAATCCATCCTTCATTGATCCACTTGAAATTCTATTCGTTCCTTGTGCTTGCGGGCATTGCCCGCCCATTGATCTATCCACTCTATTCACTCCTCCTCCCCCCAACGCCCAACTCCACGAGATGTGGTTTTCTTCCTCCGATCCATTCTTTGATTGCATCTTCCCAGAGCTATTCCCCATGCAACTTCCACCTCCTCCATCCTGTTGTGTAGTCTCTACTGATCTCCAAAAAAAATGTCAAATTTGAAACGGAGATTTCAGTGGCAGATTATGCTACCCTGTCTCCATCCTCCTCCCAGGGGCACGAATCCCCTGCTCCTCCCCTTCCACTAGGTTTTCTTTCTCCTAGGTTAGGATTAGGGTCCGTCGAGTCTAGGGAAGTAGAGTCGGTTAGGTCTAGAGAAGTAGGGTCTTGTTCTAGGTCGTCCAACCCTTCCTCCTCTGAGCCACGCTCGCTTGCGCGTCCCTCCAAATCCGTTCCTGATAGGTTCCTGCAAGATCTAGCTCAGCGTTGTCATGCTCTTTTGAAGTGTCCAGAATTTGTTGCTACGGCAATTATGATTGAGGATGAAGAGGAATTAGAAGGGGTATGGAGCGATGACGGATTAGGTGTCTATGAAATCCTGGATGAGAAAGATCCAATCGATGAGGACAGTAACGTAGATGACACTACCGATTTGTATGCGCAAGGGCTAAAGAGATTCGACGAACCATCGTCGGCAGTGGATGAACCTACAAAGGAAATAAATTTGGGAACTGAAGAAGACCCAAGGCCCATCATTATTACCGCTAATCTCCCTCCGCAAGTAGAAGAAGATTTAATTAAGGTTTTGAGGGAGTATAGCGATTCTTTCGCCTGGTCTTATGAGGACATGCTAGGTCTTGACCCCTCTTTAGTGGAACATCGACTCGTGCTTAAACCAGGGGCAACACCGGTGAAACAACGGTCAAGAAGATTTCACCCCCACATGGCCTTAAGGATTAAGGAAGAAGTCGACAAGTTATACAAGGCCAGGTTCATTAGAGTTGTTCTATATCCTCAGTGGGTGGCAAACATAGTTCCTGTTATCAAGAAGGATGGAAAGGTGCGTATCTGCATCGATTTTAGGGATCTCAATAAAGCATGTCCCAAAGATGATTTCCCACTGCCTCACATAGACGTCCTGGTCGATAGCACCGCCGGGTACGAATCTTTATCGTTCATGGATGGTTACTCAGGCTATAATCAAATCTGTCTCGCTCCGGAAGATCAAGAGAAAACCTCCTTCACCACGCCCTGGGGTACGTATTGTTATGTGGTTATGCCGTTCAGTCTGAAGAACGCGGGTGCCACCTATCGAAGGGCGATGATGGCCATCTTCCACGACATGATGCATATCTATATGGAAGCTTACGTGGATGACATTCTAGTGAAGTCAAAAACTAAATAAGAACACCCCTCTATTTTGGCTAAGGTGCTGCAAAGAGCCAGGGAGTACAAGCTTAAGATGAATCCGAAGAAGTGTGTATTCGGAGTCTCTTCAGGGAAGCTGTTAGGTTTCATAGTGAGCAAACGGGGGATCCAGATTGATCCTAACAAAGCGCAGGCCATCATGGACGTGCCTCCGCCGAAGAACATTACGGAACTTCGAGGACTGATTGGTCGATTACAATTCATCAGAAGATTTATATCCCAACATTCTCAAAGATGTCGTCCGTTTTATGAATTACTTAAGGCGGGGGTTAAGTTTGAATGGAATCAAGACTGTCAGAAGGCCTATGAAGACCTAAAAGAATATCTGTCCAATCCCCCGGTTTTGCAACCTCCTGTCCCTGGGAAACCCCTGATCCTATACATCTCGGTCATTGAGGACTCCCTAGGGGCGGTCTTAGCACAAGAAGACGATGAAGGGAAAGAGCGGGCTGCTTATTACCTCTCTCGGTTGTTCAATCTAGCTGAGTCCAAATACACCACTATGGAGAAGACTTGTGCCGCCTTAGTGTGGGTAGCTCAGAAGCTTAAACATTACTTCCTTGCCCACCCAGTTAGGTTGATCTCTAGAATGGACCCGATCCGCTATCTCTTAGAAAAGCCTACCCTTTCTAGTAGGTTAGCTCGCTGGCAGAGCTTCCTCTCCCAATTCGATATTACTTTTATCGTTCAGAAGGCGGTCAAAGGGTACGCCATTGCTGAGCATCTTGCCCATCTTCCCATCCCTCACACTGATTCTATTCAGGACGATTTCCCTGATGAGCATCTCTCTGCTATCTCTCATCATCCCTTTTGGTCCATGCACTTTGATGGTGCACTCAATTCTCAAGGCCGAGGGATTGGCGCCGTTCTGCTCACTCCAGAGGGGGTGACGATTCCTTTTGCTTATCAACTTCGATTTTCTGCTACCAACAATATCGCTGAGTACGAGGCTCTCCTGGCTGGATTGAAGCACGCCTATCTCCTCGGCGCGCAGTACTTGATTATCATAGGAGACTCTTAGCTCGTCCTGCAACAAGTTCTGTCTACTTACCGTACTCGTAACCCCAAGCTCAAGCCTTATCAAGATTTGGTCACGCTCCTGGCGAGGCAATTCCGTAAGCAGATCTATATCCATACTCCTAGGTCTCAGAACATTCTAGCTGACACTCTAGCATCTCTTGCTTCCTCTCTATCTTTCCCTCTCAGTCGGAGCACTGAGACTATCGTCGTTCAGAGACTGGACGCACCCTCTCTTCAGGATCCTTGGTACATCAACCTTAGGAAAGCTGTAGAGGCCAGGGCTAAGAAGGAAGACCTTAAGAAAGTATCTTTAATGGAGCTAGAAGAAATCCTAGAAGAAGAAGAATTGCCCAGGTATCATGAAATTGAGTTGTTTTGCAAAGACGGATCGTTCCCAGAAGGGGCAAACGCCGAGCAGCGCAAATCAATAAGGAGAGCCGCCTCAAGGTATACCATTGTTGCAGGAGAGCTATACAGGCGCGCTACCAATGGAATGCTCATGCGATGCTTAGATGATGATGAAGCTTGGAAGGTGGCTGAAGCAGCCCATTCTAGTGAGCGTGGAGGTCATGTCAATGGCCAGGCTCTGGCGAAGAAAATCCTTAGGCAGGGCTACTATTGGCCCACTCTAGAGGAAGATTGCTCCCTCTACGTCCGGAGGTGTCTTAAGTGCCAACTCCATTGATGAGGGCATCCCTTGCCCCTCCACATTTTCTCCAGACTCGGATTGTTCGTCGGCAAGCGCCATTATGTTAGTCATGTATTTTTGAGTCTAGTTATGTAATCTTCACATTTTCTTTGAGTCAATATCATGTAATTTTACCTTTATTTGAGTCATGTACCTAGGTTGTTGAGTCATTTTCCTAAGTATTGAGTCATTATGTTGGTTTGATAGGTTATTGGGCCCAATTCATTGGGCTAGGCCCAGGGGCGCCCCTCCCTTGGACTGTTTGGTCATTAGTTAGTTTGTCAGGGTCAGTTTGGTCTTAGGAAAAGTGTGGGGTCTATAAATAGCCCCACCCCTCTCTCATTTGTAACAACTTTTAGATGAATATTGAATAGCATTTCCACCTCCTCTAGTCCCTCTCATTATCTCTCCATTATCTCTCCTCCTCTCTCTAAATTTTGAAATTCACTCTCTCTCCTCCCCCTCTCAACCACTTCCAACCCCCACCTACCTCCATTAACTCCCCACAACTTCCCACAACCCCTCTTTAATCCTCACCTAGTCCCAAGGAAGTTCCACCACTCCAAGCCCCACCACCCAACTACCACCTACCCTACACCATTTCCTAAGCTCCCTTCCTCTCCCCAAGGTTGAAGGGACTCTTCCCTAAGTCCAAATTTGAATTTCCCTCTCCCTAGGGCTGTGCCCTTCCATCTCCCCACCTCCTTAATCACCCTAGGTCGAAATTCCCTTCCTCCCTACAGCCAAGTTCGTCCCCCACCTCCTCTCTCACTCACCCTCTCTCTAGTGCACACCCACCCCCCCATCTCCACCTCTAGCTGTTCCAGCCCCCTCTCCCCATCTATCCCTGCCACTCCAGACCCCTTGAAGCCCTAGCCACGTTCTTACCATATTCCCCAGCCATCAGCCAACCACCCTCTTGCTTAGTTGCCTCTCTCCTACACCATTTGCCACCACCAAGTTGCAGCTCCATTAGCAGTTCGCAGGCAGCAAGATCGAGTCCTGGAAGCAGCTTCATCTCCGACACTTCCCCTCATCTTCTGGTGGCATGGAATACACCGTTGGAAAGGTCGTCCAAGGATCTTTCTAGGCGAGGTGGTTTCGTCGACATCCGAGTCGGAGCTGTCTGCAAGAGCCGATCTCCCTCGACTGCGCAGAAGACCCCAGGGAGAGAACCAGAGCGAGAGTGGAAGCTCAGCCACGGCAAACCTTTTGGGATTCAGATCAAGTGTTCTTCAGAAAAATTCTTCCCTCTCAAGTCCTCTTTCATCCTCAAGAATCAGAGCTGCATTTGGACATCGGAATCTCAAGTTACGAATTTTCTACTCCAAGTGGTCAGGTCAGTTTTCAGGAGCCAGAACCGACACCCCTCTACTCATCTGATCGTCCTGGTCTTCTCCTACATCTGCCGACTACGCCGTTGGCGCCGACGGAAAGAAGACTCGACCACGGTTCCAACGGTTTAGGTCTCGTCTCAATCAGAGCTTCGTAGTGAGCGTGGCACCCTCTGTAACCAGCCATATTGTTCTGCACCAGACAGAGGTAGAACCAATCAGTCCGGTTCCAGACTCTGCCCCGGCCAGCAACCACTGTACCAAGCTCAAAAAAAATTCAGAGATCATCCTTGGTCCGTTGGCAAGCTTTTGGCGCAAGTCTCATCAAGTTCTGAGCTCTGTGGAATTTTTAGCGGCATCATCACCGCACCCCTATCCAGCCATTCTGAAGATTGGCAGAACCGGCATCAATCCGAACGTCGAGTTTTCTTCATAATTCCCCACCCCGCTTGGCCGGCTGAAGGCCCCTCCCTGCGTGGAGGTAGTTTTGGCTGTAATTCACATAATCCCCACCCCGAGATCCCCCCCCTTGCATGGGGTGTAGTTCATGTCATTATTAAGTCGCAGGTTTGAAGCTTCAATCGACGCGGCGTGCGGGTGCATACCCTCGCCTCCCCGCTCGCCCCCGTCTCCGGCCGGAGTCGGCGTCTTCACGCCGGCTAGGTGAGCCTCGGACCCTCTCTTGACTGGTTTAATCACTTGCTTAGCTTAGTATTATTGCTATTGCTTCGTCGGACGGAGAGTGAGAGCTCGGCCCAAATTGCTAGTACCGTGAGTGACCACCGCGGGCAAGTTGAGAGTGAATCCACTTAACCCACACCCTTGGTGTGTTGGCCGCCCATGATTTGGGCATCCTAGGCCCATTTGGGGTTCTTCCCAAGCTAGCCAACCATTGGAGCCTAAAGGTCCCGCCTCGGACCCTCTCCAACATCGCCTAGTCGCCATCGGGTACTAGTGTGCGCCATACGGGTGAGCTCGCTAGTGTGAGTCCGCTGCTCAAACTTGAATGCTTGCAAAATAGGTCCAAGGTTGGTTTTACATCAAGTGGTATCATAGCAAGTTCACAACTTGTCTCTCCACAAGTTGGTCCTAGGGTGTGTCTATGCATTTAGAATCCTCGGTTGCATCATTCTTATCCACTAGTATGGCCGCCTCATACCAACCTTGCCCATCGTCCCTCTCCATGAGTCCAAAACCCCAAGAGAGACCCATCACCAACACACATGACCTCCACATCCATGTTGAATACCTCATGGGAGCTATGAACAATACCTTTGGGCACCTAGATAGCATAAAAGGCCAACTTACCCGATTAGGTGACAATGAGCCCACCCCAAGGGTAGCTGATAGATTAGTCCCCCACCCACTTCCCGCCTTTGATGGAACCTCTCTTAGAGAATATTTAGATTGGGAAGCGGCATTGGACCAATACTTCACTTGGTATCCCATGTCTGAGGATAAAATGGCTTGGGTCGCCAAAATGCAACTAACCAAACAAGCTCAAACTTATTGGATGCAAATTGTCGGGTTAAGAATACTTAGAAGGGAAGCACCCATCACCACATGGAAGGACATGAAGGAGCAACTTAGGGCTAGATATGTTTCCCCCTCATACTCAAATCACCAAGACCTAAGGAGCACTCCAACTCCTTCATCCCCACCTAGCCAACCCATGACCCTAATTCCCCATTCCACATCACTTCCCACCAATCCCACCCCAACCACCACACCAACACCCTACCTACAAACTCCCACCACAACCATATGTCCACAAACCCAATTGGACCCCGTGTCCACCCATCCACCGAGGCCCACAATAGCCACCACCCCCAAACCCAAAACCCCTCACCAAACCCGTACCCCACAAGCCCCCACCACAAACCCACCATCATCCCCAAAAAGGGACACATCTCCCAAAATAAATCAACCCAAAATCTCTCACCCAACCCACCTCCCGCTTCCTACACCAATCTTTCCCCAACCTAGACCTCCTCTACTTCCCCTTCCTATCCCAACCCAAGCCCATGCTTGTTCACCACCCCGGGTGTGTCATACGCTAGCTATCACCAAACCACCCACCATAGATCCCCCTACTCCATTAGCAATAGAAGTTGCAACCCACACACTCACCCAAGTGGAGAAGGATGCCCATCCGAATCCACCTCCCAACATAGAGGAAATCCAAAGGCCAAACAACTCACGCACCTTTAGCCTAGCTCCTCTAGAGACACCCAACCTCACCATAGATAAGTCCATACTCCAATGGCTCAAGAAAGGTCTCACCATTCCTAGTTCACAACCATGCCACCTATCCATGGGATATCAATCCCAAATCATTCTCATTCAGCCACATGTCACTTATCAAACTTCCTATTGTGTGGAAGATTTAGAAAACTTAGTGAACTACCTACAATGGCAAATTCACTTGACCAATATGCTAGCCATGAGGCCGTCCATGACTAACACCATTAGTCTAGCATATCCAACCATTGGCTCCATCACTTCCATCTACACTAATGGCCAAGTTACTAGTGAGATCATCCTCCTTCTTCCCATGGAGGAAGAACCTATCCTAGTCCACTCCCCAACCATTGAGATTCCAAGTGCTTTGATCGGCCAACCCATTAGCAATCTTGGCCCACTTATTGATGAGGATGACTCACCATTCGAGGATCTTGAGGACATGGAGTACCCCTATCTAGGTGACCCTTACCATGATCCCTTCGACCCTTTTCTATGGGAACCTAGATCTCCATGTCTTCCACTTACCTTATTCCCCACCCACCTTACCCTACCATTACCACCCATGTTGAACCAAACCCCTCCCTTCCTAGACTCGGGTTACACCATGGGAACCTTGACCTTCGGCAACATACACCTTGCGATTGATGAGTTGCCCCACTCCATGATTTTCCCCTTCTTAGATCCATTTGATCCATACGAGTGGAAGCTCAAGGGCCACCCCATACCCATGCACATAGAAGTCATCTCTAGGATAGGAGTGCATAAGTCTTGGTACCACACACCACTTGGCATGATTAGAAAGATGGGTCCATTCATTCACATCACCCACATGTCAAGTAGGAAGCATGAGTGGTCCTTATTTGGGTGTAACGGTCCTCCCCAATTCACCATTGGTCTTATGTATGCTAGGAGCCTACATGGGTGTCCGGGTCCCCTAACATTCATCACACTCACTTGTAAGAGGGACACCTATGGATGCCCCGGTCCTCCCAAATCCTTCAAAATCTTCATAACATCAGTGCATGATAGGTCTACATGTGGTTGCCCTGGACCACCTTTGCATACCATGCACTACTCACTCACACCGCATCTTAGTACATGGCATATGCGTCAAAACATGCATCAAGCAAAAGGCGGTGAGAATTACAAAAAGCGGGCAAAAACTCGTGAGCGCCACTTGAAATTCCATGTTGGCGACTTGATGATGATGATTTTTGGAATGGCTCTACTCTAGGGTCACCTCCAATTTGAGGGCACGAGGACTTGGACCTTGCCAAGTTCCGAGTGGCCTTGGCACCCGGCTTATGGGTTGAATTTTCAAAAGGGTTTTGGGATTCTCCCCATTTCTCATGTGGCGGATCCAGCACCCTCTTAGGGCACCGCGGTGGATCCTAGTGAGTGCCTCGAGCTTACGCCTACCCTTGTGAGAGACACCCTCGGAGTGCCACCACAAATAGCCTGAGAGCCCGACGTGAGCACACAGCGGCAATACTAGGCAAGCAAGATCCCATCGCCAGCATGAGGGTATGACCGAGCCACTTTGTCGAGCTGAAGCGCCGTTCCCCGACTATGGTCGCGGGTTGAGTATGGAGATCGTGGATCGCCCAGAGTCGTAGTTCGATATACTACTTCCCTGGTGGACCCATACTCGACGGGGTCGAGTTTTTCCCACCCCGGGGGTATGATGAGGGCATCCCTTGCCCCTCCACATTTTCTCCGGACTCGGATTGTTCGTCGGCAAGCGCCATTATGTTAATCATGTATTTTTGAGTCTAGTTATGTAATCTTCACATTTTCTTTGAGTCAATATCATGTAATTTTACCTTTATTTGAGTCATGTACCTAGGTTGTTGAGTCATTTTCCTAAGTATTGAGTCATTATGTTGGTTTGATAGGTTATTGGGCCCAATTCATTGGGCTAGGCCCAGGGGCGCCCCTCCCTTGGACTGTTTGGTCATTAGTTAATTTGTCAGGGTCAGTTTGGTCTTAGGAAAAGTGTGGGGTCTATAAATAGCCCCACCCCTCTCTCATTTGTAACAACTTTTGGATGAATATTGAATAGCATTTCCACCTCCTATAGTCCCTCTCATTATCTCTCCATTCTCTCTCCTCCTCTCTCTAAATTTTGAAATTCACTCTCTCTCCTCCCCCTCTCAACCACTTCCAACCCCCACCTACCTCCATTAACTCCCCACAACTTCCCACAACCCCTCTTTAATACTCACCTAGTCCCAAGGAAGTTCCACCACTCCAAGCCCCACCACCCAACTACCACCTACCCTACACCATTTCCTAAGCTCCCTTCCTCTCCCCAAGGTTGAAGGGGCTCTTCCCTAAGTCCAAATTTGAATTTCCCTCTCCCTAGGGCTGTGCCCTTCCATCTCCCCACCTCCTTAATCACCCTAGGTTGAAATTCCCTTCCTCCCTACAGCCAAGTTCGCCCCCCACCTCCTCTCTCACTCACCCTCTTTCTAGTGCACACCCACCCCCCCATCTCCACCTCTAGCTGTTCCAGACCCCTCTTCCCATCTATCCCTGCCACTCCAGACCCCTTGAAGCCCTAGCCACGTTCTTACCATATTCCCCAGCCATCAGCCAACCACCCTCTTGCTTAGTTGCCTCTTTCCTACACCATTTGCCACCACCAAGTTGCAGCTCCATTAGCAGTTCGCTGGCAGCAAGATCGAGTCCTGGAAGCAGCTTCATCTCCGACACTTCCCCTCATCTTCTGGTGGCATGGCATACACCTTTGGAAAGGTCGTCCAAGGAGCTTTCTAGGTGAGGTGGTTTCGAAGACATCCGAGGTCGGAGCTGTCCGCAGGAGCCGATCTCCCTCGACTGCGCAGAAGACCCCAGGCAGAGAACCAGAGTGAGAGTGGAAGCTCGGCCACGGCGAACCTTTTGGGATTCAGATCAAGTGTTCTTCAAAAAAATTCTTCCCTCATCCTCAAGAAGCAGAGCTGCATTTGGACATCGGAATCTCAAGTTACGAATTTTCTACTCCAAGTGGTCAGGTCAGTTTTCAGGAGCCAGAACCGACACCCCTCTACTCATCTGATCGTCCTGGTCTTTTCCGACATCTGCCGACTACGTCGTTGGCGCCGACGAAAAGAAGACTCGACCACGGTTCCAACGGTTCAGGTCTCGTCTCAATCAGAGCTTGGTAGTGAGCGTGGCACCCTCTGCAACCATCCACATTGTTATGCACCAGACAGAGGCAGAACCAATCAGTCCGGTTCCAGACTCTGCCTCGACTAGCAACAACTGTACCAAGCTCAGCAAAAATTCAGAGATCATCCTTGGTCTGTTGGCAAGCTTTTGGCGCAAGTCTCATCAAGTTCTGAGCTCTGTGGAATTTGTGGCGGCATCATCACCGCACGCCTGTCCATCCATTCTGAAGATTGGCAGAACCGGCATCAATCCGAACGTCGAGTTTTCTTCATAATTCCCCACCCCGCTTGGCCGGCTGAAGGCCCCTCACTGCGTGGAGGTAGTTTTGGCTGTAATTCACATAATCCCCACCCCGAGATCCCCCCCTTGCATGGGGTGTAGTTCATGTCATTATTAAGTCGCAGGTTTGAAGCTTCAATCGACGCGGCGTGCGGGTGCATACCCTCGCCTCCCCGCTCGCCCCCGTCTCCGGCCGGAGTCGGCGTCTTCACGCCGGCTAGGTGAGCCTCGGACCCTCTCTTGACTGGTTTAATCACTTGCTTAGCTTAGTATTATTGCTATTGCTTCGTCGGACGGAGAGTGAGAGCTCGGCCCAAATTACTAGTACCGTGAGTGACCACCGCGGGCAAGTTGAGAGTGAATCCACTTAACCCACACCCTTGGTGTGTTGTCTGCCCATGATTTGGGCATCCTAGGCCCATTTGGGGTTCTTCCCAAGCTAGCCAACCATTGGAGCCTAAAGGTCCCACCTCGGACCCTCTCCAACATCGCCTAGTCGCCATCGGGTACTAGTGTGCGCCATACGGGTGAGCTCGCTAGTGTGAGTCCGCTGCTCAAACTTGAATGCTTGCAAAATAGGTCCAAGGTTGGTTTTACATCATCCATGCTGATAAAATCCATGCTCCAGCCTCATCTCTCCATCCTCTTTCTGCTTCTTGGCCATTCTCTATGTGGGCCTTCGATGTTGTCGGCCCGCTCGGTGATCCCAATTCTCAGATCAAGCAGAAATCCTTCATCCTTACCGCCACTGAGGACTTCACCAAATTGGCCAAAGCAGAAGCGTACGCAGAGATCAAAGCTTCAACGGTGTGTCGCTTTATCATGAAGAATATCATCTCACGGTTCGGAGTGCCAAGCAGCATCATCACCGATAACGGACCCCAGTTTATCTCTCAAGAGCTCAAGGACCTATGTAAGAAGTTCAATATTACATTGCATCATTCATCTCCATATTATCCTCAAGGCAATGGTCAAGCCGAGGCCACTAATAAAACCCTTCTTAAATCTATAAAGAAAACATGCGAATCTCATAAGTTTTCCGATTGGCCAGAAAGATTAGTGGAAGCTCTGTGGGCTTACTGCACCTCTGTCCGTACTCCCACGGGACAAACTCCCTATGCTCTTACCTATGGGATGGAGGCGGTGCTCCCATATGAGATCTTGATCCCTTCCCTTAGAGTGCAGCTCGATAAGGAACTTAATCTCGACGAACGTCGGGAGGCGTTGCTTGTTCAGCTGGAACTCATAGATGAGAAGAGGATGAATGCGGCCGATCACGTATCCGTTTATCAAAAGAGAGTTTCACGTTATTTTCAAAAGAAGGTAATCGAACGTAAATTACAAAAAGGTGATATGGTCTTGAAACGTAAATTCATTCGGTCTGTAGGTCCTAAGTCTAAATTACAACCTAACTGGGAAGGGCCGTTTGTTGTAAAAGAGGCTTATCCAGGGAATGCTTATCGCTTGGTGAACGTAGAAGGTGAGGAGCTCTCTCACGCTTGGAATGTGTTGTATCTTAAGCGTTTATTTCCTTAGAGTCTAATCAGTGCCACCCCGGCAGCGAGGTGTTCCCTCCCTTTTACGATAAAGAGTCCCGAGTACGGCAATCACACACTACACGACATCCCTGGTCAGGTTTCCCGCTTTGTAAACACCGTTTCTCCTCGGCCATGCTTTGGGGGGAAATCGAGGTCCCTGTCCATTTCTTTCTTCGGCTGAACCCAGGGGCAAGAGGTGAATAAGGAGGCGATGACCAATCTAGACACCCTGACGAGAGGAGGTCTCAAATAGGGGCAGTCCATTATGACCTAACGCCACCAGCAAAAAAAAGAAGAGAAGAAGAAAGCAAATGAGCAATTTTTGTGACAAAAGCAAAAGCATTATCTCAAAAAATTCTACCCTACCTATACTCAAAAAAAAAAAAAGCTAGGCGTGGCAAGAGTGGCAGTACAGTTCCCCGCGGGACAAATGAGCCCGATCGTATGCATGCCTAGAATGGACTAAGGTTCGATGACGGACACAAAGCCCCGGCACAACGGACCGAATCTCTGATGGGTTGTCTGGAGAGGAACCCAAGTCCTAAAAGCTTCTAGATCTGGCCTAAGCTTACCCCCGTGTTCCATTTTCTTTTTTAGGATCAAGACTAGTACCCTGGGTATGGCCCTGGTAGAAGCACCGTCATGCTAGTTGGGCCTCGATCAGGGATTGTCACTTTGTTGCACCCCAACCTCAGGAACTCTCGTTACAATGAGAAGGACCCACGCTGTCAGGAGAAGGCATTGGTTTTCAAAATCCAAAAAACATCATATATTTCAAAATCCAAAAAAAATCATATATTTCAAAATCCAACAAAAACCATATGTGCCAAAACCCAAAAACATCAAATATTTCCAAAATCTCACAAAAATTCAGATATTTTCCAAAACTCAAAAACACCATCATATGCATTGCATGCATCGCATTATTTCTATTATGTTTTCCGCCTATTTGATAAGGCTCCACCCCTTGACCAAATATCAAGAAATGATCATTCTCTAACTTGCTCCAAGGTAAGGAGTTGAGTCTAAGAACAGATCTAACTTGTCTCTTGTCTAAGTGTGTGTAGAACGCAGGTTTAAGTTTGAAGACTGAAATCTCACAGGTTCAAGACTGTGACGCGCCAGGTGTAGGCCGTCACACTCATTTAACGGTCCTTCCTGGACCGTTACATTCCTTCAGGCTTTCGCTTTGGTTCTCTCAGCAGCTCTCTCCCTAACGGTCTGGGCCACGACCGTTACATCCTCCTAACGGTCTATTGTTGGACCGTTACATCCCCCAGAGAACTTAATTCTCAGGTCTGTCACCCTGACGGCCTATCTCCCTATCGTTACATCCGTCTAGTGGCCTTTCTCAGGACCATTACCTTCTCCAGAGGCTGTGTTTTCTAGATCACTTTAACTAGTCAAACCACAACTCGTGCGCATAACAACTAAGGCATTCCCATCTCATTCAAACAAACTTAATGGAACATAAGATTCATAAATTTTCAACTCTGATTCTCAATTACAACAACATCTTCCATCATGAAAACAAAATCAAGCTACATTCAATTTCTTATCCGCAAGAGGGCGGATCTTCCTCAAGTCCTTCACGTAGCCATGGCGTGCGTCGTCGTTCTCTTCCACTTCTTCTTGCCACAGACGCACCTTGCTGATCTCCCACATGGTCAGCGCGTTCCGGACCGCTCTCTCATCCCCCTCGGTCCCCATCTTCCTAGGTAGAAGGGGAGGGTGGTGTGATAGTGTAGGAGCTTCAATCCGAGGTAGTCCAATCTGAAGATGGCACCGGTGCGGGTTGTAGATTGCCATGGTAGTGTTTCCCACTAGCGAGGTCCAGGCCTTGACGCCGCGGTATTCTAAGAAAAGTGCTCCAAAGGATCCTTGGTCGCATGGTGAATTTCCCCGTTGGCAAGGTGTTGAAGAAGAGGCGCCATTCATCCCGTGTTTTCTTGTCTGCCATCTTGCATTCAACCTGAGAAGAGAATCCAGAAGCGCCTCCAATGAAGAACAAAGGGTGGCTCCCGAAGATCCGGCTGGCAGAAGTCGCATCCTCCTTGGGATGGAATTTGATTCTCACT